>OZ038480.1:37345026-37485026 GCA_964036315.1 Acanthosepion esculentum | reverse complement strand
AATATGATTTTTGTCATGGAGGGTTGAATGCAATATGATTTTGTAATGGAAGGTTGAATGCAATATGATTTTGTTAAGTAATGTTAATACACCATGATTACCTTCAGAAGGTAAAATACAGGAGGATTTTGTTTAGAAAGTTCAAAGGCTGTATGATGTATGATTTTCTTACGGAGGGTAAAAATCAATATCGTTTTGTAAACGAAGGTGAAATGTTGGTTTATTTTTTTGAGGAGGGTGAAATGCAGTATGATTCTGTTAACGAAGGTGAGATGCAGTATGATTTTATTAAAGATAATGCAATTATGTTTGCTTTTTTAGGGATGGATGAATGCAGCCGGATCTCGTTAAGTAAGGTGAAATACTGTATGACTTTGATAAGGTTATTGAAGTGAAGTATGATTTTGTTCAGGATATTGAAGTTCAGTTTGAATTTATCAAGGAAGTTGTAATACAGTATGATTTCATTAAGGAAGTGTAAATGAAGTATGATTTTGTTAAGAAAGATGTAACGCAATATGATTATGTTAAAAATGGTGGAATTCTGTATGACTGTTAAGCATCTTTCAGTAGAACAATATTTTGTTACATCCAGTTTTTTTTTTCATCTGTGAAAGAAATGAGTGATTGTTTGATTCGGTTTTCTAGGACATGTCGACTCTTTGCAGGTTATTGAGAGACAGAAAATACATTTAGTTTGTAATAATGTATTTTGAAAACATAATAACTTAGTCTTACCAATTAACAGAGACCTTGGGGAGAAGAGGTGGATTCATAGCTTTCCAAGGGGATTTGCATGTCATTGATTATAACGAAAATAACGGGAATTGCAATTTGGATTTCCGATTAAAAATTCCGACCCACTATCCATTACACTACCCACACATCCAAGCTTACAGCAGCTGGTATTCCCAAGAGGTCACCCAGCTAGGTACTAACCAGGCTCGTCGTTGCTCACACAGGTGATCGTTCAGAAACAAGTGTTTCAAAATGATGTGAACGGATGCATTTCTATATGATCGCCCATGTCCTAAAGGGACAGAGAATATAGAACAATACGAGGAAGAAAACGACACATCGAAAAAGATTTAATGTGAATTTTCTCCATGTAAGTCAGTGTTGCGAAAAAGGTTAGCAAGTGAGGTGAAATGATTGAAGACAATATTTAGAAAGAGTTTTAAAAACTCATATGCCAAAAATAAATGATTTCAAAATTTAAACTATTAATATGGATTACATGTTATTGCATGCATGAGTTCCAGTATAAATAGTTATAAATAATTATTGGCTGAGTGTGATATTTTTGCATTATATCAATTATTAAGAATATCGTAAATAGGGTCCACATATTGAAGGAGAGAGTTATCAGTGATAATGCTCTGACTTGGAATCCGTGGTTATCTCCCTTTAAACCTCTCTAGGTTTCTTTTTTTTATTTTTAAGTGTACTTCTTATCACATAATTTTGGGGACCACTGGTGTAAGTGGTGTTATCCAACAATTACAATTCAGTCTTTCTATTTAAAAAAAATTAGAAGCTTCACCCACTTTAGTAGAGATTTACTTGCCCCCCACCACCACTAACTATTTAAGTGTAACGTCAATCGACATATCCAGTTGCCTTGATCTATCCACATCCCTTCTCCACGTCCTTTCACCTTTCATTCCTATCTGCTCTCTCTCCAAATCTTCTGTAACCCCATTGCCTTGATCGATCCACTGTCTTTCTCTTTCTCCACATCCTCTACTTTACCACTCCTATCTGCTTTTCCTCCAACCCTTCTATAACCCCTTGCGTGATAGTGGCCTCCAGCCTTGCTTGGGGTGATACGCTTAAAAACAAAAAAAAAACAAAAAAAAGGTTGTGACACAAAGTCAGTTTTTAACGTCGGGACCCGAGTGTTTTCACCCGGGCCGCTGGTTCAAGCTGGTCATATCTTGTCCAAGCTGGTCATAGCTGGTCTAAGCTAGTCATAGCTGGTCTTGGCTTGTCATAGTAGGTTCAAGCTGGTCAGAGCCCGTCCAAGCTAGTCGTAGCCATTATACCACCAGCAGCGGGACGGATCCCTGGGCCAGTTAAGTCTCACCCACTTTAATAATATTCGTGTTACGCCGCACTGCTTTTATGAACGATCTACAACCTTACAATTTTACCCGTTCTATGAATTAGCATAAGGTGAATGGGCAGTTATAATTACTTTATATGGGAGATAATTTTTAACGTTCCAAAACTGCCATAATAACATTAGTCTGCGTCTAGAATAAGAGAGTATACCTGTCGACTTAGACATTTATCTGTCAAACATTTCTCCAGTCATATCCTCATGGAAACCTACAGAATTGATCATTTAACAGCTAATTATTGAATTACTGCTAGTTGTAGTGAAGTTATAAAAACATTCTTTTGATTTAAAATCGCTCTCCTCGTTTCCAGTATAAATTTAATGGCAATTTATTCTTCTTTAAACTCATTAGACTTCATAAATATTCTATGCAGGCAGGTTGTTTTGTTATATCGATATAAACCTGCATTAAGAAAAACAATTTAATTGCTACTCGTAAACCTTTTTCGCAATCAGGAAAAGTAGTTTTAGACTGTCATACGGTCAGTCTTACAGTTACGTATTACTTTATTCCTGCACCAAATATGTATAGTTAACTGTTTTCAATATAAATTCAGTTTCACTTGCCTTATTACTTGATTGAATTAAATTAAGATAATCATCATAGGCTCTTCACAAAACCTGAGAAGCTAATGACCAGTGAATGATGAAATGTGTTATTTTAAAAAGCCTGAAAAACAAAGTATATGACATATAAACTCGTGTTCATAGTTGATAAGCCGACTCTCAGATATTTCAAATATTAACCTGGCCACAATGAGGTCACCGTGTTTGGAAATTAAAAAAAAATCATTCCTATCCCCATAGATACATACTAGCAGCATGGCCCGGCGTTGCCCGTGCATGATTCATACAGCAATCGCTATCACTTGACTTAAAATATTTTTGCACTTCCTAGCGTTTAAAGCAGTGCCCTTTGCCATGCTGATGTTGATACATGCCTTACTTCTTGCCTATCTCACACTACGACTTTTTTCTAAGCTCTATACTAAACATTAAATCTGTAACGAAAAAAGAACTAAACAAAATGAACACAAAACGATTAGCTTTAAAAAAGGACTCGTAACTGGAAAAACCAAATGAAAAAAGAATGTTAACAACAAATACTTTTTCACACCCAACAGAGTTCTGCGGAATCAGAATCAACGTTGAGTTTAAGCAAGCGAATGAGCCAATTGGAGTAAAGTGCCATGCAGATTTAAATTATTCCTACTTGTGACGAATGCAGCTATCGATTTTTTGCATGCTAGCATGCCAGTTAACATTCGTGTCAGTCAGCTGTTGGCTCTCACGCTGTCCAATAGAATCTTCCTGCCTATTCGTGGCAGCCAGCTATAGGCTCTCTCTCTAGCCAGTAGAAAATGGCCGCAAACTACATGAAAACCGCCGTAGAAGCATGAAAAAATCGATTATTTCCACTATCGATGGGAGTTGGTAAATGCATAGTCGGTCTTGTCCTCGCTACTAACTTGGAGCATGTGCATGTAAATTTTGGTGCAAATCCGTTGAAAATTGCGGCCGTGCATTCGGTACACACACACACACACACACACACACACACACACACACACACACACATCCTGCCTTTTATAGATAGAGATACAGAAGGGGGACAAATATTCATACACACTGAAATATTTAATTTATTGTATTTCCAACTAATGACTAAACACACTTTTCATATAATTAACTGTACCTAGATGCATAATAACTAAACATGCAAAGAAAACAGAAAAAAATTCATCAAATTGAAATAAACCCATATTTATTCATTTTAATTGATGAAAAATTATTCGTAGAATACAAATTTCATATTATCAAACTTTTAAAATTGCTTTAATACGCTAGATTTTATACAAGTGGAATGTTCTAGAATGTTCCAATAATGTTAACAGTAGTTATTTTTAGCCTAAAATACTAACAGAACATTCTGTAATAGATATTAGTGGAAGAAGGTTACCATCATGGCAAGAGGTAAAGAATTCACATATTCGCGAAAAGACCTGATTGTTAAGCTCTGGAAAAAAGGTAGAATAAAAATCTCAAACAACATGAATATTCCATTTAATACCATTAGTTCGTTCATTGCAAGGTATTAAAAAAACTCAAAAATGTTGAAAAGAAGAACGGGGGCTCCACGGAAGATTTTTTCAAGTTCTTCGAGGACATTAATACGTCAAATTAAACAAAATCCAAAGGTTAGTCGGCAAGATATGCAGGATGGTTTGCTTTCATCTGGAATCTGTGTCACTAAACGAACAATAAGCAGTGAAATTCATAAGGACAATCTAAAGTCACGTTCCCCTCGGAAAATTCCGCTGTTATTGAAGAAACACAGAGATGCCAGGTTGAAATTCGTTATTGAACAAAAGCATAAATAATTATATTGGACATACGACTACATCACTATCAAGTGGACTCACTTTACAAATATCTGACAATAGCTAAATTCGGACTCATTTAAACACCCACAGAATTATACAAAAACTATCCGCAACAAACTCGTAAAAACACAGCTACAGTACATTCATCCACATACAAAAAGGGGCTAAAATAATCAAAGAATCGATAAGAAAAAAGAAAAAAGCCAGCATTTAATAACATCAAATATGAACATGGTTACAATGTGCTAAACATAACTGGAAAATAGAAAAATACCATAACACTATATACATAGATAAAAATCTACCCATTCAGTTAAAAATAAAAATGAAAAGAACCATCTTTGATAATGGCTAAGGGAATAGCCGAAAGCTCTTGGTACACAGAATATTTGGACAATCTTTACACACTTTTTCCATATATATATATATATATATATATATATATATATATATATATATATATATATGTATATATATATATACGTGAAAATCTGTTTTTATCTAAATTGCTAAAGCTATACCACCCCTCTTCTTCCTCCGAAAACCCTAAGTACATCTCTTTTCTCTTTACTTCCCACTTTTTTACTTTTCCCCTTTTTTCTCAAACCCTTCCACATATCATTTCTGTTGATTTGACCGATTAAATAGGCCAATGTCTAATCCTTAACCCCTCCTTCCTCTTTATTAAGTATTATAAAGAAATATAAAAATACATTTTAAAACTCTCCCTTCCCTCTCTAAACTCTACCATGTCTCTCACACCATTCCTCGTTACCTTCTATGTTAACTTATATAAGCTTAATACTGCTTGTCAAAAGTGTAAATTTTAATTTCATTTTTTGTTTCACCTTTTGAAAGTGATGTCTGAAGATCCAGGGAAAGTTAAAAGTCTCTGGTGAAATAAAGTATTACACTGGAGCCTTAAAGCTTATTAGCTCTGAATTAACATTGAGCCCTCAAGATTTCATCCTCCCTGGGATTATGTATATATATATATATATATATATATATATATATATATATATATATATGTGTGTGTGTGTGTGTGTGTGTGTGTGTGTGTGTGTGTGTGTGTGTATTTAGGCAGCAATCCTTCTTTCATGCACATTTCATTGATTACGTCAGATAAAGTGCTCTGATTTAGTTTTTTATACATTATGCGATCTAATATTATTTTTTCTTTTCAGATGATAAATTATATAAAAACTGTCCGAATGTTCTTTTAATCCGAGCGCTTTCGGTTATACATTTAGCCATTTTCAAGGATTAAATATTTTAACTGTTACATAAGAAATAGTTTGTTGCAAGTATGTATTTATATAATATTTTCATTTTTCAAAACACGGTCAAGATATTGTGTCCATGTTCATAGCTGATATATATATATATATATATATATATATATATATATATATATATATATATATATATATATATATATATGATACTGTCGTTTCGATAGCCATCAACTTGTGAGAATATGTGTATTTTAAGAATAGTTGTTTCAAGTAGAGGATTTTGAAATACGCGAGAACAATCTCCCGAGACCCGAAAACCTCTGATTTTTGTATTACATTCAATCCACTCCATTAGCAGTAATATAATCTTAAATCTCTTATTCAGGAATCAATTGCTTAGAGTAAAATGACGTTTGATAGAGGAGATCTGGTCCTAACTCTGGACACGTTAGAATTCAGTTGGGTCATAGTGAGCAGCGATAACCTTTCATATATCAGTGGTAACGGTTCATCAATCGAGCCCACGGCAGCCAATATTACGCGGCGGATTTAAAGGGCATTTATCATCGAACGTTGAGGCCGGTACTTCAGTGTCATGTGGTAGATGGCTAATTTGGACAAGGTGTGTCTATTGAGTTCCTGCAGCCTAGCAAGACGCGCCTTGAACACGGAGCACATAGAAATCAATCATGGAGCAATCGAGATAAAGTATTTACTAACGCAGAAGAAATTGCGATGCCCAAAATTGCTCACTCACTTCTGTATGACGTGATTTTCAATATATATATATATATATATATATATATATATATATATATATATATATATATATATACACGTATATATATATATGCAAGATTGATAAGAAATAAAAGAAACGTCTTTGTTATCATTTTTTTTAATTATGCTTGTCCAAGATTCGGTATATTTTTGTAGTTTCCTGTTCCTAAATCTTAATGGTCTTATTACTTTTGGCATTATTTTCTGTGCGATGTCCTTTTCACCTTTTTCAAATATCACTCCAACTGTGTTAAAATTTTTGCATTAGGGAATATATTAAGTATGCTTGCTCATGAAAGTGAAACTGGTTTTTTGTTGTTATGTTTAAAGCTACTTACATTCGTAATCGTTTTTACCGTTCATGTGATATAGTATTTTGTCGTATTTCTTGTATTTTATGGCGTTGCTTAGTAATATACGATATAGTTGACATATCGCCGGATAAATGTCACGTTCCTCATCGTGATTATATGTACAAGACGGGCCAAAAATAGCGCCAGCACTGAAAAAACTGTATAATTTTTATATTATTAATTAATTTACTTGCTTCTCTATTTGACCATATGACATTTGGAAATATTATTAGTTGTCTCGTGGTAGATGATGTCACAGAACTTCTCTCTATTTTTCTTTATCACGAGTATTCATTTTTTTCTAAATGTTGTCCAACCTTGAACCACACACACACACACACACACACACACACACACACACATATATATATATATATAGCAATCCACAGACAGACTGTTTCGCTATATCAAAGCTCATCAATGTGTTTTGACGTCTGGTTACCTCTAGCTAGGATCGAAACCCGACTGATTTGGCGTCAGTCGGAGATTCTACGCCTAAATAGTTGGCACAGGATGAAGGTGAATTTAAGCGTTAAGGGTATTGCAACCGAACAACTCAATTTTACTCTCATCTGTCCAAAAAACTCTTTCCCAATAAGAATTTTCCTTATCTTTATGTTCTGTCGCAAAATTCAACCTGACATCTCTATCCATTTTCAGAAGTGGTTTCTTTCTTGGGGAGAGCGACTTTATACCGTCTCTGCGCAGTTCTTTACTAATCGTTTCCTTAGTTACGTTAACTCCTGACAAACTCAAATCATTCTGAAGGTCTGGTCTGATGGCCATTGGGTTATTTTGCACCTGTCGCATCAACTTCCTTTGTAATCTGGGAGAGATCTTCCCGGGAACACGGAGTCTGCCTTTGTTCTCAACAGTATTACGTCTTTTAAATCTTGCAATAAATGAACCAATTGTTGACAAAGGTATGTTCGTGTCACCGGAGATGTTTCTGTAACTTTTTCCATTGTTCCATAACTTAATAATTAACTCTTTTTGAGCACAAGTCATTTCCGTACGTCTCGCCATTATTAGAAACGTTATCAGTGAACAGTGACTGCAGAATGATCCAATTTTGAACTGAATGTTGCAATAGAGTTACTGAGAATATTCTAGAACAGTTTAGAATCTTCTACTTTGAAGTACAACCAAAATCTACCGGATTTTAAATCAAAAATTGATACTGTATGAACACTTTTTCCACTATTTGAAATATAAAAATTTGCATAACTCTCACTTATTGATGAATTCCTATTTTTCAATTGCACATTCCTATTCTATGCCCCAAAATACATATATAACATTGTTATTCGAGGTTTTCATTCGCTATAAGTGAGAATAACAGGCATTTGTTTGCAGTACGATTACTTATAAACCCTCTCTCTCTCTCTCTCTCTCTCTCTCTCTATATATATATATATATATATATATATATATATATATATATATATATATATATATATATATATATATATATATATATGTATTTACGAAAGACTAGGTAATCCGTATGGGTAGACCCAAGGAGGATAAAATCCAGAGAGCTCAATGTAAATCACAGCTAATAATTTAAATAAAAACAGACCACAGTTCCATATAATAAATTCTTTCACTACAGCCCTTTTAAGGGACCGCGGATCATCAGACTTTACTTCCAAAGATTGAAGCGAAAAATGAAAAGAAATTTACACATTTATGACAGGCAGTAATAAGTATATGTAAATTAACGAAGTGAGGAAGTGAGTGGGAGAGGGACATGATTGAGTTAGATGTAACATTTCTATTCTTTCAAATTTAAATTGTTTGAGGAAATCCATATTGATACATTAAATCGGTTAACTTAACGGAAGTTATATATATATATATATATATATATATATATATATATATATATATATATATATATATATATATATATGTATATATATAATGGTTTGGTGTGTGCGTGCGCATGGAAATTATCCAGGTCTTCAATATTAAACCAAGAAAATATCTACCAAAAGTAATGAGCCCTATTCTCACTTTATAACACATACTTAGAACCTGAGATACAAGCTTCTACTAAAATTTACAAAACCCTTTGTAAATAGTCTTTCAGAATTGGCATCAGATGTGTGTGGAAGATCTAAAATATTCTCGCTTTTATCGGTACATTTCGCGCTGAGAAAAGACCACAAGTTGCCGGGAGACAAATATTGTATATGTGGTGATTTGTTGTTCGATCTTGGATATGCAATTACAAAAAAACACCCTGCACGACATGTAAGAAATGTTAGGCCGATTGACATAACAATAGTGTCAGTTTTCTAAAATTCGATGTAAGTACCTATTTGCTGTTGGTAGACGGACAGTTGCGTACAGGATATTGCGCCCCTAGACAAATTTGTCCCTGGATAATTGCGTAACTCTGATAAATTTTAAAAAGAGTTGCTTAGTATTGTAATTTGTATACCAATACTTTAATTACTCTAAACAAGCAGAAAGGTAGTTACCATAAATAGAAAAAGAGAGAGAAAATATTTCTTTAAAGCAAGTGAAAATAAAGCTAACATTTTCTGTTCAATCCAGCAGGGCGTAACACAAACATCGAATAGATTCTGGATTTTATAGATTATATTTTTATTTGGAGCCCATGGTTAAGTTCCGAAAATCAAACATTTGTGGAAAAACATTTGTCGACGATGAAAATTACAGGTACCACTGTTAATCTGTCATTGCATATTAGACAAAAAACGTTTAATTTAAAAATATTTTATTCCTGTTTTAGAAGTTAAAGATTACTACCTATGATTTTTTTTTCAAAATATAAGGTAATTTCCTTTAAAAGCTTCCAAATTATCAGAGGTACGCAATTATTCAGAGACGCATTGTCTCGGAACGCAAATGTCCACAAACGGAAGTGTCTGGTATGCAATTGCCGGGGTGCCAATATCCAGTTCGAAAATGTCCTAGAACTTTTAACTTCCTATCTGGTGAACATTACTCATGGTGAACAATTCCTCTATGATAAAAAAGAGCGTCCGCTTCAACTTGACTCACTCCAAATTTGTCGGCTCTTCTTTCAAGGTGGAGACAGGCGATCTCATTATAGAAGTCTGCGATTTGGTGGGTGGGGGTCATATTGCTACTGCCATGTCTCATCACTAGTTATGAAACTTTTGTGAAAATTCTATTCAAGGAAAGGAGTTTCAAGCAAATCTTGTTCAAGTTGAACATGACATTCTTTATCATCTTGTGACAGGAATCGCAGGACCAATTTTGATCAGTCCTGGGTATGACGATAAACTACATCCGGAAGTAAGGACTCTGATCGAGGGCTTTTGAGCAGCGTGGAACCACCTCTTAATTGATGTTGTTCCCAATTCCAGCTTCCCTGGAACTGTAGCACCTGTTATGGTCCCAGCTATGGGAAATTTGTTAACGTACAAACTGGATTCAAAATACTATTTACATTATTCGGATTATTGACCTCATTTTTGTCGCCATATTTATTACAATATGGCGACAAAAATGAGGTCAATCAGTAATAAGCAGTGCCAGAGAAAAGCGATAATAACAACAAAAATTGCAATATGAGCTCTGGTAAAAATATGATTTATAACAGCAAAAATCGCAATATGAGCACTGGTAAAAATGATTGCTGAAGACATTAGGTTTATAATTCCCAGAAATTCTCAAGCAGACATGGCACAGTGGATAAAGGCGTTAGTTAGATCCAGTGACAGGATTCAAAGATTGTTAGTTCAATACCCGGTTAAGGCAGGGGAGAACTTGGAGAGGGGAATTAACAGGAGATAACTGATAACTAACATCCATTAAAACATGGCATGTGGAACTAGAATAGTCTATCCCAGCGAGCGAAATAAAGGGTTCAGTTCGACCGTCCAACCACTTGAAGAAGGCTGGAGCGTACAACGGTCGAAACGTTGTAATAGATACGGCGAAAAAGACGAGGACAATAGTCCGAATAATGTAAATAGTGTACATAATACCTCATCTCAGATATATAGGCCGATACTGGATTCAAAACACAATGAAATATAAAATACATTTTTATAGTGAAAATACTAGCAATAGATTTTCATAGTAATAAGAATTACCAGTAATGCATTATTTTTAAACGAAAGTACTAATACTCACAGTAAAATTAAATTTCGTCATTAAATGAGCCATAAGGAGTTGATATGCCGTCAAACAAACAATTTTGGTCTTAGTCCAACGTCCACACCGCATATTTCTAAAAGTAGGTTCTTTGATCTCCCGTAATTTTTGAATACTGACATAATTATTCTTCATTTACATTTCGAAATAATATTCACTTCTTTTTTGCTATACTCACAACATTTCGGCCTGTTTGTCATCCGACCTTTTCAGATTCATGGATTAAAGTGATGATTGATGAATTTGGAGATATTGTCATTGTTATTTCAATACATTGACCCGACGGTGAAGACACGGGATTCGCTGGAAATGCGGCACTGAATAACTGAATTCTTGATCAGATGTAACTATACGTGATATGCGAAAACTAGAACAATCTACCCAACGAAAGTAAATGAAAGTTTCAGTCCAAAATTCATTGATGATTCACCCACCATAAAAATTAGAAGTTGGAGATATCAAAGTCAGACAAATACAACAATTTAGATATCATGTAAGCATATTAACGGATGACGGAAAGTACGACACTGAAATCCGAAGGAACACTGAGAGAGTGAATGATGTCTTCCTAAAGCTAAGCAAAGTATTAAGAAACCGAAGAAATATCGTTAGAAACAAAGAAAACAGTGCTGAACTATTATGTAGTATAATTCCTCCAATATGGAATGTGAATGTTGGGCGGTCTCCTCACAGATGAAGAAGAGATTTCAAGCAACAAAAATGTAGTTTTACAGAAGAAAGCTAAGAATACAGCCAGGCCATTCCGAGAGAATCAGAATTCATCGCAGGATTCATTATTGGTGATCACAATCCTAACAACATTAGATATGCAGTTGATACAATACAGAAGACACAGAAAAGAAAATACAAGAACCTACAGAAGGAAGTTAAAGAACGCGATCAGAAAGGACTAAACATCGATTGCAAAAAAACAGAATGCATGGTTGTTAGCAAAACTAGAACATATCTACCTAACGAGACTAAATAAAGGTTTCAATTCAAAATCTATTCATGGTTCCGGATCGACAGACAGTTGAAGAAGTCCGAAACGCCGTGAGGATAGAAAGAATGATGAGGACATTGGTCTGAATGTGAATAATATAAATATTGATAGCAGCCGGAAATAATTAAACTGCCTTTGATGTCAGCTGGTCAATATTTTCGGTCCTTCTGATTGTTGACGACCTAGCGGAAAGTGGATATCACATTCAACGTATATCTAGCCAAGATTGAATCGTTGGAAATATTTTATATATATATAATATATATATTTTATATATATATATATATATATATATATATATATATATATATATATATATATATATATAAGATAGAAAAAACAACTGAAAAGTTGCAAATTAAAAAATTAAATGTTTTTTGTGAAAGTATTTATTTATATTTATATATATATATATATATATATATATATATATATATAAATACTTTCACAAAAAACATTTAATTTTTTTAATTTGCAACATTTCAGTTGTTTTATATATATATATATATATATATATATATATATATATATATATATATATATATATATATATAATATTTCCAACGATTCAACCTTGGCTAGATATACGTTGAATGTGATATCCACTTTCCGCTACGTCGTCAACAATCAGAAGGACCGAAAATATTGACCATATTTGCAACTTTTCAGTTGTTTTTTCTATATTATATACATATTAAGAAAGTATACGTGGCTTCTCATTATGCTATATATATATATATATATATATATATATATATATATATATATATATATATATATATATATTTAGACAGTTCACCCCAAGCAACGCGAGAGTGCCACTAGTAGGTAAGGAGTTGTAGAGAGTGTAAGTAAGGGAAACAACTGGGTATAGGGGGTTGTGAAAAGCATAAAAAGAAGAATGAGGAAGGATAAAAAGAAAAACGGGGGAACAAAGCAACAGATATCGACTGATATTACACTACAATTTTTTGAAGATGATAGTTATGAGAGAAGCAAGTAAAAGGAAGGGAGTGCGAGAGAAGAGGCTCAAGAGGCGGTTACATTTAAGTGTTTCGACAGGAATAAGGGTGGGATCAAGATGCCAACCGAGTAAGACTCTTACATTCATACACTCGGGGCGCCAATGGAAATATCTCATCAGGGCATATGTGACGAAAGTATTTCTAGAAAACACAGAAGGAAGTGAAATTAAGTCGGTCAGAAAAGGATTGCAGTGGAGACCCCAAATCAGGACCGATCACATTACATATGCGTCTTGGATTTTTTCGGGAAATTCGAGATAAAGTGGGCGTTTTTTTCTACTTATTAGTATCAAGCAGCTCAGTCCTTCGACCCAACAGCCAGACTTCCAGTAATGTGCTGGTAGACTTGCTGATCATTTGATTATAATAGTGAAGATTTGTGCAGAACCAACACTTTCTGGGAGAGCTGAATACAAAGAAGTGGTTTTAGTATTGTATGGCACGAAGTCCCCAAACGACCCACGGCAGGTTCTCAATTCCATCTCATAGACCGGTTGCCGCACAAGGATATAGAACCCAGTCTGTCCTGATATTTAGCTTATCCCTAGCTGGGGGATAGGAGATGGATTCATGCCTTCCCTAGGGGATCACCACGTAATTCAATGTAATGAATTCGAATCCTGCACTCCCATTCCGCAATTCAAGCCACAACCAATTGCTCCACTTTACACACACACACACACACACGCACGCACGCACACACACACACACACACACACACACACACACACACACACACACACACATATATATATATATACATATACATATATATATATACATATATATATATATATATATACATATACATATATATATATATATATATATATATATATATATATATATATATATATACATATAGATAGATAGATAGATAGATAGATAGATAGTCAAACCTAATGAGCCAGACAAACCTACCAAGATTTCACTTAGGCAGACCGTCAGGGTCAGTTGGCTCTTCCTTTTTTAAAACCTTTTTTTCCCTTCGTGATTGATTTGGCTATTGTTAAATCAAGAATTCGAAGCTTTTTCGACACGAGTATAGTTACCTATATATATATATATATATATATATATATATATATATATATATATATATATATATATATATATATATATATATATATACAGACAAACAAACACACACACACCACACACACACACACACACACACATATATATATATATATATATATATATATATATATATTGTGAAATGAACAAAGTCCGACAATTATTTAAAGACATTTTTATGTTTAGCATTCTTTTTATAGATACAAGTATTTAAGTAAGTGCTCTGTTTATAATTTTAAAAAAGTATTAAATAACATTTACCGGCCTGACTGTCGTAGAAATGTCGGTTCCGTATAGGATACAGGTTCGAATCCTGTCGTAGGACGAATATTTTCTATGATTTAAATATAGCCCCCGCTACCTTCCACATAATTCTTCTAGTTGTGTTGCGGTGCTTTAATCCCATTGCTAAAGATGATTTCATAATGTTGGCCAAATATATCATCAACTGAAAAATATGAAGTTATCGTCATTGCGGTATGGTTGCCGACCAAGTATTCTTTTTCATTTCGCAGAATAGATATAAGTCGAATTAGTAGAATAGAGACAGTGATCAACACGTTTAAACGCACAGCAAGACTAGTGTGCTGTAGCATAGTCCTAATGAAAGACATCCGTTTCGTCAGTTTGGTTTGACATTTGGTCTTGATTGCCTTCAGTAACTGCCTAATCAAGTCGACATAGTACTTTCCCTGGATGGTGTGGCCGTTTTGAAGATAATCAATAATCACAATGCCTTTTTGTCACATAGGAAGAAAGTAACTACCGACACCGAGATTTAAGCATGACACTCTGAGCTTATGAATATATTTTTTCCGCCATGTGTATAAATAGCGTTGTCAGGCTACTGACTTGAGTAACTATTGAGTGGAAGTATCCAGTCGAATTAGTGTGACTTATTGCGCGTCGATGATTTCGGTTTTGATTTAGACTTTACCGGCTGTTAAGACAAGCCGCGCTCCTAACAAGGTATTCACTGAAATGGTTAATTATCTTTGGTTGACTTTTACTTCTTTGTTCTTGTTAAGTATTTATTTGGGGTTGTAATTAAACAGTTTTATTTAACATTGAAATCTTGAGTTATACTTAATCATTAACGGCCACCGTATATCGCAAAATTATTGCATCCCCCCCACAAAAGCTAGGCCGTCATCTTCCCTGCTGATGAAATGACATTAGCCTTCTTTGGTGTAGGTGAGTTATGGTGTTTCCACTGCAGGGGGGGTTGTATCTTTGTCTCTGGCTCAATGTTATAACCCAACACCAGTACTTGGTTAAGAAAATGTTCAAGGAAACCCCAGATTGATCTTCTTCAAACAATGTCAGATTTACCCATGATGTTATCAGCCTGGTGCGTTTTTGATCCGATAACCGAAGACGTGGAGTCCGCCGAGCAGAAACCTTCGTCATGCCAAGTTTATTGTGCAGAATATTCTCAAGTCTCACAATCGATATGCTAACGGCATTGAATATTTGATTTATAGTCCATCACTAGCCATGCATCCTTATGTGGGGAATACGATGAATGCTTTCCTTGATGATTAACCCACATAATCAATGTTCTCCTCGGTTGGCACATAATCAGGATTCTCCCTTCTCCGCCTAAATATATATGCCTACTCTTGCCCTGCAGCGCCAACCCCTAATGTAGCAACCATGTCAAACCTGAATGTTCTTGGGAACGAAACCTTTTTCTGCACTTACTTGATAACACACCTTGCCAAGAGGTATCTATTTTTATGGGAAGTCGCTACTAGTTAATTTGGAGGATTTTTTTTCTTCTGAACAGTCTTAACTAGAAAGAAGCAATGCAGTTATTAATAAGTGTTGAAAATAACGCACGCAAAAATTTCACATCTCATGCATCACTAATACATGGTCAGCCTAGGAACTTTTCAGCCCAACATTGTAGGAAGAGAAGAGCCAACAGAGTGTCACTGTTCCCATCACGACCATTCAAGCAACGATATCACTCAGTGGAATCTGACGGAATGACAATTTCTGTCCTACTCCGATACGTCACGATTCTATCCGTTTCCAGGTGATGAGAATTGTTGTGAGTGGCGCAAGCCGCTTAAGGCAAGGGATCCCAGTTTTCAATAATATAACATTTAGACTGATGATGGTCCCATAATGATACGTTGGTCCGCCTAAATACGTTATTGATCAGTAACCGCTCCATTGCACCAATTCGGGAATATTTACACCCATTCCTTCAATGGTTATTCCAGCAAGATAATGGATAATGTCATCGAACCCAAGTTTCTAACAATTGATTTAAAATGGCATTAGGGAGACTTCCGACCAATGTTGTGGCTTACTCTTTCTTAAGACATTTAATATAATCGATAATACATGCAACATAGTATAGCGAGATGTATTTTGGGAGTTAATTAAAAATATCAAAGAATCATCGAGTCGACGTGGCTTCATATCACTCAAAAGGTCTCCGACTACTTGTGAAATTGATGCCAGCTTGAATTTCTGCACTTCAAGAGGGTCAAGAGCGTCATATTAGAAACTAGGCCCTTATCCTATGACATTTCGAAACTCTCTCTCTCTCTCTCTCTCTCACTCACACACACACACACACACACATTGAGTGTTTATTAAAAAATAAATACGTAAAAATTCACTTTCCTCTTTGCCAGCAGCTGATAGCTCAGGGGAAACCTCTCCGACTGATGCCAGATCAGTCGAGTTTCAATCCTGGTTTGATGCAATCGGGTGTCTAAACAGACAGATGAGCTGTGAAACAGTCTGCCTGTTGTTGACTACATATATATATATATATATATATATATATATATATATATATATATATATATATATATATATATATATATATATATAATATTAGTGGTAAATATACACATACATATGCAATCATATATCAAAAATATAAATATATATACATAAATACATAGACATATATATATATATATATATGTATAAAAAATAATTCCAAGAGGATAGAATCCAGGTAGAACTCAATGTCCAGGACAGATTAAGGATATAATAAAAAGACTTAAACACTAATATTCCATGGTCATAATTTATTCTATTGGAATCATAAATACGATCCAATTCATCAGACCTACAAATTCAAAAAGAAAAGAGAAAAAAACATCTCCGGGAAAAAAATAAAATTTAGTGAGAGTGTATGTATGAGAGTGTGGGGGCGAATGCTAGAGTGAATGAAAGCCAAAGGGAGGGGTAACAGACGAAAGAAGAATAGGAAGGTCTAAAGAAGAAGGGGGGACTAAAATTTAACAGAGACTTTTAAAAAGGGGGAGGCAAAGACGGTTTAAGTGAGAAAAATATGCATATTTTCAAAAGTCTGATACGCCAAAGATACACCGGAAGATGACATACACACACAATAGACGATAAAATATTAAAACTCAAAAGATGAGAGATAGAGAGGAAAAGAAAAAGGGTGTGGGAGGAGGTGGGTTGAGGGACCTAAAACCGTAGGGCCTTTCTAAAAGGGCCGCTGTGTAATCAAGAAAATTTGACAAAGGTAATATCGACTACAGGTCTCAAATCTAATATAAACATATAAAATAACGATTTTTTAAACAAGCAAGGACCTAAATTTCTATGTTCAAAAACACATACGTATACACACATACACAACAAATATTAATATTTTCACGTACATACATACACATAGGCGTGTGCATACATACCCCTACATATACATATACACATACACATACATATACACATACATATATACACATACACACACATATACATATATACATACATATATATATATATATATATACATACACACACACACACACATACACATACATATACATAAACCTTAGGGACCATATCTATCCATATATACATTTAACATATAAAAATAAGCGCGTGGAAACTAAATTAATACTTCAAGGACATTGAGGAAGACAACGGCAAGAATCTTAAAAATATTAAAAACCGGCAGAGTGAGTAACGCATATCTATCTCTTACGTTTACCTCCAAACCTAGGTATATAAGTATTCTAAGACTATCTGATTTTGCATCTCAGTTACTAGGGAAAACGTCTACCTACATACCCACTCACACATATATACCACATGAATAAAGATTAACAAAAAAAAATTCAAATACTTAGGCCGTAATAATATATATATACCGGGTGTAACAGTAAAACTTTCCATTTTCGTGTAACAGCATGGGATAATTGCCTAACCTAGAAAATGGATAATATTTTTTTTAAAATAATTGAGTTTCTTTTTACAGATAAGACTTTTAGTCATCTTGACATCATTTGTCGTACGAATCACTGAAACACCTTTTGAGTCATTCAGCTAGAAAAAGAACAGGTTTAAATTGTTTTCTGTCAGCCCCAATAGTTCTTTGTAACTGAGCAATGGTGAAAGGAAAAATACATTTATGGTCTTCAGTAATTGTAGCAACAATCATACTCTGGCTTCCATCTTCGAAATCCATTCAAGAACCATCAAGAGTACGGTGAATAAGTTTAAAAAAGAGGGAACAGTAAAGAGAAAACTGAATCTTGAGGGCACAAAAGCAAGAGGGATCATCATTATACTTAGTGATAAATACATTTCCATTCCTCAAAGTAGAATCAAACGATGTTATAAAAACCACGGAAAATTCCAGTAAGATATCGGTTCAAGCAACAATTGGACAATTCTGCTGTTATATCCGATACACACACATATATATATATATATATATATATATATATATATATATATATATATATATATATAACGACTAACAAGGTAATCATTGGAGTAGATTTATTTCGCACGAACCAGGGATGCTAGGAATTTTAGATTTAAATCTTTTTCTTTGTATATAATCTCGCCGATTACATTTAAATCTTTTAATTTTTGTTTCCATCGGTTTATTACTAAAGATCGCATACTGTAGTAATAGATCTGTCCACATTTACTGTGGATGAACTTGTGTTTAATTTTTGCCTTCGGGAATTGTTTATTTCTGAGATCAGTCTAGCATCTGTATGTGAAAATTGTGGCCAGTTTCGTTAGGGTGTACACCTAATCTATTTGGCGTATTCTTTTGCAAAATGCCCCTTTTGCATACATCAAATTTTAATTTAGATTCTTGAGGTTTCTCCTATGTATTTTTGTGACAATTACTACAGGAGATCGTGTAAATTCCTCATTCAAATTTAAGCTTATTGCTTTGTTTAGTCTTTAATTTTGTTTAGGCATGAAACCGACTGTCGCCGCTTGGTGTTAACCTCAATGTCTACTTTTATATTTACATACGCCCTTCCCTGACATTGGGCACTTTAAACCAAAAATATTGCTGCCTGAAAACTGTATTTTATGGAAAATAAGGAAAAAAGCATAAGAATAAATCCAAAAACTGTAAACTCTGTCTGGAGGAGAAATAGCTATAATAACCTTCCCAGGCAAACACACACTGCTAAATAAACGATCAGAACTCATCTCAAAATGCATCACGAAAAACAAGTTTTACTACTTTACTTAAAAATCGAAAACTAGAAACGAACAAGAATAAACAAATATAAAAAATAAGAAAATAAATACAGAAATATAATTAAAATAAATTAATTCAAACCAATAAATAAGTAAATAAATTAAATAAATAATAAGTAAATTAACAAACACGAACGCACCCAAAAATACAATAAACTTAATAATAACAACCAACAATATTTTTAATCAACATTAAATAAAAAAGCTTCAAAACTGCACTCGGACCCACAATTATTTCCACTCAATAAACCCTAGAATAATTCGAAACATAATTTTTAACCTCCAGCGAAATAACCGTTAGAATAATACAACATTCTGCCCACAATATATCATTGAACTATATACATAAATAGTCGAGCAAAAAGACAACACATATGGCCTGAAGAATGCGTCCAAGTATGAAACAGAGTGACGCCGCATAGTATTGAAGTCAATGCCCACTCTTATATTTACATATGCGATATCCATGATATTGAGCCTTTTAACCCATAAATATAGCATACCTTAAAACTGTCTTTTATCATATATATATATATATATATATATGTGTGTGTGTGTGTGTGTGTGTGTGTGTTTATCCTCAAAGTTTGAGTTGTAACTTATGGCTGTTTTAGTATTTTTTATGTATTGTCGGCATCGTTAATAAACCTGTAACTAAGGATGTTGAGAATGTTGTATAGAAAATTGTTCAGAAATATGTTATTCCATGAACATGTGAGCAACGACGAAGTTTCAGAGATAATGGAATGCAAAAAGAACACTTAGCATCAGAAATGTACAGTAGAAACATCTACTTCACTTAATGAGGAAAGAGTGCTTAGGAAAACTGACACTCCCAGGACCTACTGAAAACAAGAGAGACAAAGGAAAACAGTGCATAAACTACCAAACAAGCTTGCGCAAAAAGGGAGCAAGACTGGAATTTGGAATGATATTAAAAAGACACAATTAAACTAAGAGGTACAAATGAAGCGACATGACACATAGATGAAGACGAGTACGCTTGTATGTCTTTGTTGCCTTAAGACAACATGGCGGTCATATGAAACATAACAGAGCCATATGAATATAATCCCAACTCCCTTCAACACGTAGATAATCCTGGCCGTTCACAGCTTCCTTTTATTTATAATATGTGGTTTGGTTTGTTGTGTTTTACAGCATATCAACATCAATGGATTATTTAATGCCGACAGATTTTTTTCTATTAATATTTTGTTTTGTCAAAAATCCATTTGGTGGTAATATTTTTTCCACAAAAATCCATAGCTGGTAATATTATTTTAAAACATGTATTGCTGGTAATATTTTCTTTCAAATACGTATTGCTGGTAATGTTCTATTCAAAAATATATTGCAGGTAATATTTTTTATCAAAAATATATTGCTGGCAATAGTTTTTTTTTTCCAAAAATATATTGCTGGTAATAGTTTTTTTTTCAAAGATATATTGCTGGTAACAGTATTTAAAAAAATCTATTGCTGGTAATAGTTTCTTTTCTTTTCAAAAAATATATTGCTAGTAATAGTATTTTCGAAAAATATATTGCTGGTAATAGTATTTTCCAAAAATATATTTTGCTGGTAATATTTTTTCCCCAAAAACTATATTGTTGGTAATAGTTTTTTTCTTCAAAAATTTACTTCTGGTAATAATTATTTACAAAGTATTTCTGGTATTAAAACCTATTTTTATACTTTTATAATAGTTTTACCTCAGTTTCGGGGTTACCTATTTGCCCATAGCTGGGACTCTATCAGGTGCTACCACCATTGGTCAGGGTGGACCTCGGATCACCAGCAATTAAGAAGTGGTTTCACGCTCCTCAAACCTGATCAGAGGCTTTTATTGATGGACGTAGTTTATCGTCTTAAAAAGGACGCAGATGTAGTTTATTGTCACACCCAGGACACTTATAATATGTGTATAACGTTAACTACATGGGGAAGATTATGGAGTGGATATTCATTGCCTTCTTCAAATTCACAGTAGCCCTTCTCACTTCAGCACAAAATTGATCATGTCTTTCCACATATCTGTAAGTTGTGTACCATACGAGTTACATGTTTGAATGATCATGTCTCCTTCGATTCATGAGTGACAAGGGAGAATATGTTTCCCGCAATAGGTTGCCGTTTCTTCCTGAGTTACACTGATTGCCACCCAAACAAAGTGTGGGCTGCTATTCAACCTATAGCAGGGAGCAGAAGAGATGGATACATACCTGTCCCAAAGTATATGCACGTAAGTGAATGTAACGAACCCCACTAGAATTCAAACTCGGCTCTCCAATTCCTCATCTTATTCATTACACCAAACATATACCTTTTCTTTAGTATCTGTGACTTTCCACGATTATCTTCGGAAAGAAGATAAAGGAGTGAGTTTCTGTTGAAGTGATGACTCATTTTATACAGGGTTTTGGTTTCAGAATAGAAACTAGAATAGCTGCTGCTCAAGGCAATCTCTGTAATAGATGGATACATGACGATTCCCTAGTGTATAGGACGAAAGTGAACCCAATTGACTCGGTCGGAATTTAAACCGTATGGCAGATTTCACATTAAGCTATGCGCATATACGACACGTTCATATGGTGCGTCGTAACGCGATTTTTCGTGTAAGTCGGAACGTACTAGCTATTTTCTGTGAATAAGCCGTGAATAATCCTAACGCGCTAGGAAGGTAATAATCTAAGGTATGGAAAAATATTTCTATGATATATGTTGAAATAATTAAGACCAAAAATACACATGGAATACATAAATATAATACATATAATGAAATGAAATTGTGTTAAGCTTCTTGTCCATTTATTGCCGGTAATATCATTGGTTTACGTTAGATGAGATGACGCTGCGTAAGATCTTGTCCATCTCTGCAGTATTCGGAAGCCTTAGTAAATTTGAGGACGAAAGAAAAACAAACGTTTGTGTGTTTTTCTTTTCCATCGGGAATTAACCAAATTATAGTTTCTCAAGAGCATTTCCTCGTGTTTTACAGACAAACTCAATATATATATATATATATATATATATATATATATATATATATATATATATATTGTCATTCACAGACAGTAGTGTTTCGCTGTATCACAGCTCCTCAGTGCGACTAGACTTCCGAATGCCTCAAGCCAGGATTGAAACTCAACTAATTTGGTGTCAGTCAGAGCTATCTTCACTCGGTAGAGTTACACAACTAAATCTAGCGTATTGTTTTTACAAATGTAAACAAATGCCAATCAGCCAAAGTGCCCCATTCATTTTACTGAAGAGCTTTGCATTAGTGCAGGTGGCTGTTGTTTATAGAATTAGCTTATCACTCAACAGTGCTCAATTCAAATGTATTTTCAAGAGCTAAATTATATATATATATGTGTGTGTGTGTGTGTGTGTGTGTGCATGCGTGTGTGTGTGTGTTTTTAGCGACAGTGGGACGACATAAAACAAGCAATCGATTTTTGTTTGTCACTGTTTTTACCATTTTTGGCGCGTTTCACAAAACTTCACTTCCATGGTTATGGCTTTACTTTTCTTCGAAGCACCATCACCGGAGGAGGTTACGCTACGTTTGAGAGCCCTAATGAAGGCCAATAAGGTCCCTCAAATACTGCACAAACCATCCAATACGCCTTACAACCAGGAAGGGAAGCAGGCCTTCTCCCTCTAGTGCCGTATGACGACATATCCCTCTTCTACTCAGTGTATTCTTCCAATGCGTCTTATGTTCTTTTACAGTTGTTTTCACACACTACAAGGCCCGAGAGCCACTAGAGGTAGCCTTTGTGGATATTTGTTGAAGATAACCATAGACATGAACAGGGTTATTTGTAGTGATCGGGGGAACAATCTTTTAGTATTCGGTCCCACAGAGGAGCGGTTTGCAGGAAGAATCTGCTTGGTTGGAACTTACACTGACCCGGAGAATATGAATGGAATGAGGTTGTTTAGGTACAATGGGTGTGTCATGGGGGGTCTTGGTCGGGAAGTTTAGGACTGGTGGAAGTAAGGAGTGTAGTTCATTTGAATACTTTTCATGGAAATGGTACAAGGCAAACGGTATACGTGGAACCAAGATTAATGCAGATTGTGTCGTAAGTTGTACGTGTGGAATTACTCTTGCTTGTTCTTATTCATTTATAATATCAATCCTTAATTTTGGTAATCATATATATTTCCAGCATTTTTCATTAGCTGTTTTAAATCTGCGCTAGAAAGTATTCATTTGATACGTGGAATTCGATAAGATTAACTTTTTTAATTCAATGTCTGTGAATCGATATTATCAAAAGAACGTACTTGAATACTGTTTAGAGATTTTGTGGTTTAAGTTAATTTTATATATTTGTCAGTTTACTTACGTCCCTAGTGTAATGTAAAACAAATTAATTTAAAATATTTTGTTAGATAAAATAGAATGTCTAACGATATGATGACGCAAATCATATCTGTTAAACAACATCCTTTATACTTCATATATTAATATAAGCCTCTAGAGCTACTCAAGAAAGACGGCTAGTGTTAAAATAGCAATAATTTATGCGGTATGTGATATGAATGGATTACAAAGTGGAAGTGAAGATAATAAGGATAAAGATAATAGGTAAAGGTTGTGCCTTGACTTAAAGAACTGGAGATCGTAGTGTCCAATTAAGCACCCACACGGCAGTCTATTTAACTAAGTCGCAGTTCTTGAGGTAAAACTATCTGAGTGGAATATCCACCTTATTTTTGGAATATGGAGTATCGTATATACTCGGGAATATTTCAAGGTTTTATAACCAATTATTTTATGCAAAAATAGAGGGGTCGCGCAATAAACAGGTAATTTATTTGAAGCGGTTAAAGATCATGTGTTTTTGTAACCTACTGAACCATAACCAGGTAGTTTTTTCTGGAGAGGTTAAAATACCTGGATTTCTGCTAACTATAACCTACCTGGTAGTGCCTATATTCTCCCTGAACCCGTGGCTAACGTTAACGATACAGATAATGTCCTTTAGCCTGACACCTGTAGTCTAGATACTTTCTTTTTGTTGCGGTATGAACAGCAGAATGTCATAAGTGCGATTTAAATGTATAAATACCTTATATAATTGAATAATTGACAATGTTGTCTTTTTTCCCTTCTCCAATTTGCCTTCATCTTCGTTCGCCCGTGTTTACATCGCTGAGGTATTGCTTTTCCAGCGGCACCCTTTTTGTCTGATATGCATCCAGACTGTATAAGTTTCAGTTATGTTCCTTTTTCTGTGTTCCTCTGTTTATTTGCATCTATTTTAATCATTACATTTACTGATATTAATTTATCTTATAATTCTTCGTTACATACGCTTAAAATATTTTGATAAGAGGCTCCGTAGGCAGGCATGGAGGAAAATACAAGTACAGTAACTAAATCTTCGTATCCGATGATTTACAGCAAATGTAGCTCTGTACAACAAAATAATCAAGACTATTTATTTGCTATAAATGTATAAATACCTTATATAATTGAATAATTGACAATGTTGTCTTTTTCCCTTCTCCAATTTGCCTTCATCTTCGTTCGCCCGTGTTTACATCGCTGTCCAGGGTAATGTCCAGTAATGCAGTATTTGAATACGGTAGGTCTACTACAACTACTTTGAAGCTAGAGTGGCATTATACATGAGATATGTGAAAAGATTCAGGGTTTTCTCTCCCCAAAAAAGATCCAGGAATCGCACTATACAAGATGTATGCATATATACAAGTACATACGGTTAGTGAAGGTGACGTCGAGGATGAAGCTAGTCCGGTCCTCGCTGTAAACGTCTGAACAAGGTTAAACTAAAGAATGGAGCGCATTTTCAAATTTGCTATGTAAAAAGTGATAAATTAGCGATAGTCTTAGGACAATGCATCTGCAGGAAAGAGGTTGAAAAGACTTGAATTTGTCTTCCATCACTAAAATGCATTAAAGATTTTCAACTCTCTAAAGGCTGGGAATTATTCATTGAACATCCCCAGGTGAAATATGTCAGTAATAGTTCATTTTTAGTCTAATCTGATTCTTGCAAAGATAAATCATATAAGACGGAGTCAGGATGCTTCTTGGAGCGCGTGGATGTGCTTCCCATTTTCCCAGTATCTTTAGCAATGTATTGTATATATAATGTCTACTTGAGGTCTGGGGTCAACTTATGGCAATCAAGGTAATTGATACACTATTTACATTATTCTGACTATTGGCCTCATCTTTGTCGCCATATCTATTACAACGTTTCAGCCGTTGTACGCTCCTGCCTTCTTCGGGTGGTGGGAATGTCGAAATAAAGAGTTCAGTTCGACATTCCCACCATCTGAAGTAGGCCGGAGCGTACAACGGCCGAAACGTTGTAATAAATATGGCGACAAAGATGTGGGCAATAGTCTGAATAATGTAAATAGTGTACATAATACCTCATCTCAGAAATATAGACAGATACTGAATATAATTGATTCTTCCCAATTCCTTTGTCCTAAGTGAAGAGTTTATCATTTGCTTCTATGTTTTCCAGATTCAAATTA
Source organism: Acanthosepion esculentum (assembly GCA_964036315.1). NCBI lineage: Eukaryota > Metazoa > Mollusca > Cephalopoda > Sepiida > Sepiidae > Acanthosepion > Acanthosepion esculentum. The sequence goes on along the minus strand of OZ038480.1, from coordinate 37,458,835 downwards.
TAGTAGCATGCGATGTTTAAATATTAAACACGTAAATGAGAATTTACAAGTTAAATACCTATAAGTTAAGACGAGTTTTTCCTGAGAAATGTCCAAGAAATGACGCTGTATCATAGCACAAGGATTTCAAGATGTAGAGACGATATTTGCCAACCCCACAAATGGATAGTCGATAATATATTGGAAGAAAATGAGTAAATATCGACACCGAAGTTCGAGCGTGATCCTCTAGACTAATTAATATATGTTTTCTGTCAGGCGTATAAATAACGATGTCAGACTAGAGTAATTATTGAGTGATTATTGAGTGGAACGATCCAGTCGAATTAGTGTGCGTCGATGATTTGGGTTTTGATTTAGGATTTACCGGACGTTAATCTGAGCCTCGCTACTAAAAAGGTAGTCACTGAAATGGTTAATTATCTTTGGTTGACTTTTACTCCTTAAGTTTTTATTTGCGGTCGAAATTAAATATTGTTTTATCTTAACAGTGAAGTCTTGAGTTATACTTAATTATTAACGGCCACCATACGTCACAAAATTATTCATACAGTAATAGGGAACAGTCGTAGGGACGATGTAAAGCCAGCTCACCGTTTGCGCTCTTGAAAGTAGCCCTAAAATGCCAGTCGGGATTTGTATGTTAACACGCCCAGTATTGAGAGATGTTTTGGCTTATGGCGGCGAGTACGAGTTGTTTCTGATGTGAATATATACAATCTTAAGCTAAACTACTGAACACATAATCAATAATAACCACAAATATTTAATAATAGGTCGAAAATAAGAGAATCTGTTGAGAGAGAAAGAAAAATCAAAATGTAGAGTCGTCGACTTGGACTTGATGGTACAGTAGACTATTAAATCCTCAAATATTTTTTCCAGAGATATCTAGCTAAAGTTAGCGCTTTACCCCTTTTAGTTTCTTAGCATACGAGAAATAGGTTTATCATACTCTCGATTGAACACAATGACAGATATGAGCTGATAAGTGAGACGCGCGACATTGCATGTTATTTCTTTTAGGTTGGGCTAGTAGAAGCGAAAATTGCCGCTGAAAATTGTGGAGAGGTTTCCATCAGAAAAAATATACGTATCCCGGTTGTTTTTCTAATTTCAGAAAAGTCTCGATGGATAAATAACGCAGCTATAAACGACGTGAAATTGATTGTGGCGACTTGCAAACTCTTTCAGATGATGGGTCCGAACAATCAACGTAGGGAAGACTGAAAAATATCCCCTCTATCCCTCAAAACATGGATTAGAATATAACGGTGAAAATTAAAAGGCAGAACAGCATTCTAAATATACTAAGATATATAAATAATTGAACGTATGTCAGATTGGAGAGAAAAAAAGGGTTGTTTTTCCGTAAGATATTTAAAATAAAAAACGTCTACTTAAACACGAGTATCCCCCAAAATAAAGTTTTTAACATGATAATTTAACTATACATCAATACTCCTGTCTTTTTACGGGTACAAATCTATTGGATAAATAGTTTAACTGTAACTGAAAATCCCTGCATATATAAATCTTTTTTGTCATTTGGTTTTATTTATAGAACGCCAAAAAGATGATTCCGCTTAAAAATATGCTGTGCTGGTTAATAATTGATGGGTAATAAGCTGAGTGCAATAACAAAAGTACTCAGGTGTAGTCTTTAAGGATGCTTTAGTCAACTGAGAATACAAGCTTCGCGTATAGTGTCCTTTTATAGTCCCAGTAAACGGAAATCGCTTTCTCAAAGAGGAGAGTAAGAAAACAAGGGGAGACCACACTTGATTATTAATAACACTGTGAAAATACAAATCTTTTAAATAATGAAAGGTAGACGGTTGAAATTTTTGTTTTAGTGGAGTCAGAAAAGAGAAAGAAAGAAAGAAAGAAATAAAGAAATATTCATATTTGAGAAAAAGTAAACATTGAATAATTGAGAAAGGGAGAAATAGCTAGAAATAAAGAAAAATGAAATAATTGAGAAGAAAAAAAGAAAGAAAGAAAGAAAGAAAAATAAACATAAAAAATTTGGGAAACAGAAAAAAATGATATTTGAGAATAAACAGACATATCTGGAAGTAAAGAAAGATTGAAGGGAAAAGAAAGAAAAAGCGAAGAAAAAAGTAAAAGAAAAACGAAAACACCAAAGAATTAAACCAATAAATAGAAATAAAAGAAAGAAGCAATTAATTATATCATTTAGAAAGAAAAAAACAAAGAAAGGAAATTGAATATTTGAGTTAAACAGAAATATCGGTAAATAAAAGAAAGAAAGAAAAATTGAATATTTTAGAAAGACTGGAATATCGGGTAATTCTTAAAAAGAAAAAAAAATTAAATTACTGATAAAAACATAATTTCAAGAAAATAGTTTCAGATATTTATATTTACTGTCAGATTTTTAAATGTTTAAATATTAAAGGCAAACTTTCTTATTAAATAAATTGTATAAAATGTTAGACAGAGCATTAATGAGCATTCAGTTTTTTAAACTATATAAAATGTATCCAAGAAATGCCGATACGATAGGAAAATAATGGTCAACAAATTAGAACAGAATCTTATTCTCTCATATAACGATGCGCATACCGATCGATATATAACGACACATAGTCTTTTATTTTATAGAAAAGACTCTTTGTCTCAAACTGTTTAATGATGGTAGTTCAGAAATTAATTCTCGAGATCATTGTTACACGTTTGATAATCACTAGGTGAATTATTGCATGTGTTTCATCACAAATGCTGTATTAATTTTGTGAGCATGAGAACATTTTCGTATAAGACAACATACTGCGAACATTTTTTAATTTAGTGATTATTCCCGAGCTTGTCTTAAAAAAACAGGAATGTGTCAGTACAATTCAGCATTACACATAGAATATTCTGCACCCTCTTCTTCTAAGAGCTCTGTCCCTTTAGAGCGTAGGCGATCGTGGCTCTTCCCAACATTCTATCCCTTGTAGCTCTTAGTAACGTTTGTTATTTTTTCACCCCTACCACCCTGATATTCCTACACCCATTTGCACAATTTGCCTCTTCCTGTCCTTCTTCACGTCGATATGTCTTGTGCGTGTCAAATTCTCAAAAATCTCCTTTCTTATTATGTGTCCAAGAAATGTCCTCTCTCTCGCCTACTTGTGTGCAAAAAAGGTCATTTTTGTTTCAGTTACCGTTAAGGTATATTCAATTCTAGCTTTCTCTCTCCATGATATTCTCATTATCCTCCTGTAGAATCACATTTTTCCTGTTACCTAGTACTTTGCTTAGCTTTTAAAATGCGTCTGTTCAAATTGCAAAGCGCGTTCTGATTTGTTGCCGCATTTTTCTCCCTCTATTAAAACACTCCCTAGATATTTAAACTTTTGCATTTGTTTTGTTTTTTTGGCATCTCCAATTCTTAGTTTTCTTTTTTAGCTTTTATCTTGCGGACAGCCATTCATTCTCTCGTCTTAAATCCAACGAGGTGCTGACTAGACGCGAACCGGGTGAAGTACTTAAAAATATATATCGTTTCTCCCTAAAGAATTGACATCATTTAAAATATGTCCCAGGCAAACGAAGTTAAATAAATTTCGTTTTGAACAATAAAAATTATTAATCAAAATTCAATTGGGTAATCCAGTTCCCGCCAAACAACTGTAGCATGAATTAGCGTAACATTCTGCAGCGCCGAAGAATATACCAGGTAGATGGATCGGACGTGACGGTGATAATGACAATGTGCTGTTGAAATGGCCACCACATTCACCTGATTTTACACCTGGTGTCTTCTTTCTATGGCGCTATGCGAAAAGACAGATCTACCTTCCTACAAGCCTAGAGGGACTTAAAAAAGAGAATTTCTGAGACGCTGGAAAATCTTACGCAATCCATGCTAAAGCGTGTTTGACACGCACTGGACTACTGAATTAATGTGTGTCGTGTCACATGTGGTGCGCTTATTGAATATCTGTGAAGCTTTGTGAAATCGATTATAAAATCTACATCCCTTTGAATATCTTATTCAAATTTTGATAAATAAAACTTTTATTATTCAACATGAAGCCTATTAATTTCGTTTGCCTCGGACATTTAGTTACTCAGATATTCACATTTTAAATGATGTCAATTTATTTTGGACAGCCTGCATGTTCTTATTTCTTCATTTTTTGGAAATTAGATCAGGTCCAAAGAACATTTAAGAATTATAATGCGCAGGTAATTTTTTGGAATGTCATTTTGTATAAAATGTTCTTTCAAAGTTTCAACGTCCTTCAAATCAGTGATTTTCCTTAAAAGGCAGCCATCTTGTTTGAATAGTAGACAGTTTAATTAATAAGAATCAAATTTACCTTTTAAAGACAGGAAGTGTCGACCGAACGGAAAATATTTGCCCGTCATTATTTATTTACATTCAATTTTGCCGACGACGTATAATTTTATTTGTTTATTTTTTGTTTTACTTTGTTTTAAAAGGAAATGAATATTTACATTTTGTAATAACTTTTGAAAAAATTAAATGGAAGGCACGAGACTGAATTTTCGAAACAAAACTGAGAATCAGTCGGTTAACGACTGAGAATTTGAAATTCCGTTAATGTCTCATTCAAGTGATCAAATAATTGAATTTTCTGCTGAATTCAGTCAAATATCTCATTTTGATAGAAGCAAAATGCAATGCCTATTAAAGCATTTTTCACTTAATTTATTCTGTAAACGGCTAGCATTTGGGATCAATCTTCGTCAAAGTTGATCGTTAATAAATTGTAAATTATTGAACCATAAAATATTACTTCCAGTGCAAACAGTGTAGAACAGTTTAAAAGTACACATTATACGCCGTCTCACAGAATTAGAAAATTCCTGGCGTAAAAATAGAAATTCCCGGCGCAACCTAATTTGACCAAAACAATGGAAGTATTCTTTTTTAATTTCTATTTTGGATTTCAATAGGCTAAGTAATGGATTTAATAGTCCCAACTCATCTATTTAGAATTCATATGAATTGAGAATTTAAGGAATTACATCTTTAAAAATTCCTCGAAAAGTCTTCACGAAAGAAAAACATCCAAAATACACGAAAAATATCAAGTCTGTATATTGCGGCAGACATTTGCTTTTGTTCCTGTTTTCGTAAAAACTACCAAACTATTATTTTACTGATACTCATGCGTAAACATATAATTATTTTTATTGCTTGCATTTTTCATCTTGCTTTGGGAGCTCATTAGTTGGTGCAGATGATAGCGAACCCAGAATTGGTACCATATTATATTATAAATACGGCATCTTAATATTGTTACCGTGTTCTATTATAAATACGGCATCTTAATATTGGTACTGTATTATGTTAGAAGTACGACATCTTAATATTCTTACCGTATTATATTATAAATACAGCATCTTAATATTGCTACCGTATTATATTATATATACGGCATCTTAATATTGGCACCGTATTATATTATAAATAAGGCATCTTAATATTGGTACTGTATTATATTATAAATACGGCATCTTAATAACGGCTTCTTCATATGGGTACTGTATTATATTATAAATACGGCATTTTAATATTGGTATTGTATTATATTATAAATACAGCATCATAATATTAGTACTGTATTATATTATAAATACAGCATCATAATATTAGTACTGTATTATATTATAAATACGGCATCTTAATATTGGTACTGTATTATGTTAGAAGTACGACATCTTAATATTCTTACCGTATTATATTATAAATACAGCATCTTAATATTGCTACCGTATTATATTATATACACGGCATCTTAATATTGGCACCGTATTATATTATAAATAAGCCATGTTAATATTGGTACTGTATTATATTATTAATACGGCATCTTAATATTGCTACCGTATTATATCATAAATACGGCATCTTAATATTGGTACCGTATTATATTATAAATAAGCCATCTTAATATTGCTACCGTATTATATTATAAATAAGCCATCTTAATATTGCTACCGTATTATATCATAAATAAGCCATCTTAATATTGCTACCGTATTATATTATAAATACGGCATCTTAATATTGCTACCGTATTATATTATAAATACGGCATCTTAATATTGGTACTGTAAGTAAATACGACGTTCAGATCAAGAATAATTGGCCGAATCTTTCACTCAATGATGGCTATGAGAACCCTAGATATAATAACAATAATAACAATGATAGAACTGTTAAAATTTTAATTAGAGACAGCATTGAAAATAGTTTGACATTTTCTATTTCTTGTCTTCACGACAGATCGTTTGGCATTAACGAGCTCAATGTAGAGACGCTCAACCCTCACACCCATTAAAAAGAGACATGATGGCACTCAAATTTCGGATGTATTTGCTACCTTTGAATTTTGTAGTTTCTAATAAATATTTCACACGTTTCATTTTTTTAGATTTTATGTTACAAAAATAAAATCGCAAATACTATAAATGCTTCAAAGTTTTTCCTAAAAGACGAATGATTTCAAAAACTGAAATCGACAAAATATATATAACCAGTTCATAATATCGATCACCTAAAATGATATATTCGTTGCATCGTGTTGGCCTTAGAAGACGATGGTGAAGCGCTGAGTGCCATAGGCATGGAAGGAGGCTATGGAGAACTTGGACTGCACATATGACAAGGTCATCCACTTGGAGTTACCAAGATTCATATATATATATATATATATATATTTATACGTACATATATATATATATATATATATATATATATATATATATATATATATATATATATATATATATATACATATACATATATATGTGTGTGTGTGTGTGTGTATGCATGTATGTATATGGAGAGAGAGAATGAGAAAGGTGAAAATTATATAGAAATCATATATACCAAAACAATATTAGTAAAATACAATGATGAGTCACTAATTATCCCTCTCACAGTCTTTCATTCTTTCACTCTCTCTCTCCTTATATATATATATATATATATATATATATATATATATATATATATATATATATACGATGGTATGTCAAAAATCATTCGCACTTTCGCCATATCACTGATGAAAAGTTTGCAGATAATTTTATACTTTCCTCCGTATAATTAACAGTATACTTTGAAGTTATATCTATATTTATGACTAAATGTCCTCAATAACAGATATAGCGTATATAGATATATAAATATAAAAGTGGACACTGATATCAACACGAAGGGGCAATCTTCATGGATCAAACCGACAGCCGCAGCTCCATCTTGATTTTAGTGTTGAATTTTAAATACATATATATATATATATATATATATATATATATATATATGTGTGTGTGTGTGTGTGTGTGTGTGTGTGTGTGTATGTGTGTGTGTTGGTGGGTGTTTGTGTGTGGGTTTAAACATACACACAATTTCGAACTGATTTAATGATGACTGTGACATGTGTAGCTGAAATTATATTAAAGAGGTGAATAAAAAACATTTTCTATTTTGGGAATAGTATTATCAGTAAAAAAAAAAAACTACTCACTTTTTGATCTGGTTCGTTTGGCAGAAAGTAGAAAACGCCGACCACAGCTGGTTAAGCTCCCCAAAGCGCTATCTGTTGGATGACTGTATCCCTTATGAAGCCGAAGAAACATTATCATTTGACTCAATTTCACCCCAGATTTATGTCTACCATTCGATGTTAAATTTCATGGGCAACAAATGATTAATTTAAATGCGTATCTTTTTTATCCACTATTAGTCGCTGTTTCTGCCTGAGGCTCTTTGATAACTTGCATGGCCTGTTTCCCGAGAATTATTACGATCTTGAGCAAGCTTATTTAATGTCTGCTCGTTGGTCACCAACTAGCTGAAACGCCAAAATCCGAAGGCGCTATGGGATAGAAAAATTTACTTTCTAACAGCTAAGCAAATTATTAAGAAACAGGAAAATGACATTAGAAAGAAAGAAAGAAATGAATGAATGAAGATTGAAGTGTATCTGTTCTCCTATATTGCAATCTCTTCAAAGTTGAAGAACTTCAAGCAACAGAAATGTTTCAACAGGATGTCATATAGAACATAAATGAATGGAATCGTCCGTTTTATGTAAATATGCGGACGTAAGGGGAGTTGAGGAGAGTTAGAATTAGGTCAATTTCTAAGTGTAACTTCGTGTATTAAACCTACTATTTCATTACTTACCTAAGAGTTTGTCTTCCTTATTTATCTCTGTTATCTCGAAAACCAGAAATACAACAGTATCCTAACTCCAAATCTTAAATAATTATCTATCTATCTATCTATCTATCTATCTATCTATCTATCTATCTATCTATCTATCTATCTCATTCTGTTCATATCTATCTCTCTATCTATCCTCGTTTTGTTCCCATCTATCTATTGTTCTATCTATCTATCTCATCCTGTTCATATCTATCTATCTATCTATCTATCTATCTATCTATCTATCTATCTCATTCTGTTCATATCTATCTATCTATCTATCTATCTATCTATCTATCTATCTATCTATCTATCTATCTATCTACACATATCTGTTAATTTCTAAATATTTCAATCTGCCCATATGTTGCTCAGGGTAATTGTCTCTCAAACTGGATTCCTTTTTTACTTTCTTTGTATATACTTAATAAATAAAGAACAACTATTATTTATCGATGTAAATTTTCTAATATCTGAGTATCAATCATATAGGATATAAATAAATGGACTCTTCCGTTTATGTAAATAAGGAGAATTAGAATTAGTTCAATTGCTAAGTGTATCCTTCGTGTAGTAAACATTGTATTTCATTACTGACCTGTCTTCCTTATTTATCTCTTTCTGTTATCTCGAAAACCCGAGATACAATAGTATCCTAACTTTCAATTCTGAAACAATTACCTGACGTGTGATTCACATGATTTTTTGTAATAATTCCATGCTTATCTATCTATGTATCTCAATTTGTTCGTATCTATCTATCTATCTATCTATCTATCTATCTATATATATATATATATATATATATATATATATATATATATATATATCAATTTGTTCGTATCTATCTATCGATCTAGTATCTATCTATTTATCTATCTCAATTTGTTCGTATCTATCTATTTATCTTTCTATCTATTTATCTATCTATCTTTCTATCTATCTATTTATCTATCTATCTTTCTATCTATCTATCTATCTATCTATCTACATCTGTTAATTCCGAAACATCTCAATCTGCCCATGTGTCCTTCAGGCTGATTGTCTCGCAAACACTCTTTCTTTCTTTCTTTCTTTCTTTCTTTCTTTCTTTCTTTCTTTCTTTCTTTCTTTGTATATACTTAATAAATAAAATAAAAACACTATGATTTATCTATCTAAATTTTCTAATATCTACCTGAGTATCTGTAATATTGGAAGGCAAATGAATGGAATCGTCCGGTTATGTAAATAAGCCGAGTTAAGCGAAGTTGAGGAGAGTTTGAATTAGGTCAATTGTTAAGTGTACCTTCGGGCATTAAACCTCCTATTTCATTAATTACCTCCGAGTTTGTTTTCCTTGTTTATTTTCCTCTGTTATCTCGAAAACACGAGATACAACACAAAAGGATGCTAAGAATTCCATGGACTGTAAATGGGAGCAAAGACGAAGATTTAGACACTTATAGTTAACATAAGAAAGATACTTGAAATTTCTAGGGCACATATGGGGAAAGAGTGCTCAGAAAATTTGGTACTCCCAGGAAACTTTGAAAGAAATATAACCGTATAACTTATTTAACAAGATTGTGTAAATGATTAGCAGAACAACGTTTAAGAGCGTTATCAAAAGGACAAAATTTTCTAAGAGCTTCCTGGGAGAGGAAATTGTGAAGAGTCATGACCCTCATTGTTCTAATGAGACATAGCACTAGAATTTAAGGGAAAGAGAAAGGAGGTGTTTGTAACCAAAGAACTATATTATTCCTCCAGCCATGCTTCGTTTCATTTTTCTTTACTTCTAAACAATTTAACATGTCCTTATATTGTTCTTTTAATGTATCTAGGCAGATTTAATGATTTATTATGAATACTATCGAATATTTAATGTAAATGTATTGCCTTACTAAACCTGCTTATTTTCACTTCGTCTGTCACCCTGCATTCTGTGATTAGATGCAACACATTGTTTTTAATGTTTCAGTTGGAGCCGAAACTTTATTCATACAATTACCAAAACATAGATCTTTGGTATCGATAGAGAATGTGACACTATCCCGAACACGTGACAAAATATGTTTGCATATATCGTATCTAATTGCTCATAGGTTTGTTCTTTCACCTAAAAAAAGTAATACAATAATGTTTTCTTTTCATGTTAAAGAAAACATTATCGCGTAATTCCGTCAGTTTGGCAACGCGAATGGTCCTGCTAAAACATGCTATAGTCATCTTAGAAGATTGCTTTTATTAACGGGCTTACCTGATCTTCAGTCATGTTGAAGTACCTGATAGGCGGCAAAGACCTTCTACATGAATGATCGAACCCAGTGTTCTCCAGAAAACCGTCAGCCGAATCATTGCGTTGAATCCACGGCGCCTTTTGGTGCCATGACTTCTCCAGTATGACAACGCAAACGTACGCTGCCTTTCAAATTATTCTATGGAAATCGAGAGCGTCTCTTTAATAAAACATTATTGGACAAAGCAATATCTCGTTCTCCAGTTACTGCGCTCGTGTACGCTTTCAAGACGTTTTCGAGTTGCACATTGGTTACTATGGTAACTTTGAGTGGCATGCAGCTACGTATTCCCATACTAAAAAGAATCAATGCATTGTATGTTGTGATGCGTTAATCATTCACCTAGACTAAAGTTATTTTCACCCGCCTCTCAGTGCAAACAGAAAGTGGATCTGGCAAACCAAGTTCAAACGCCAGCCTCGTCTTTTTCATACCCTTTTGCACAAATGCTCTTGGAAACGTATATATCATTTATTTAATCTGTCAGCTATTGATTAAATATATTTTTGCAATTGTTCATCCAAAACAAGGCTCAAGAGTCACTCAAAGCAGCGGGTTGCTAAATGAGGTTGGTGTAATGCGTTAAAGGTAGGAAACAAGGGTTTCATATTATGAGGCTATGTAGGATAGATAACCGCTTACCCTCGACTTGAATATGTTAAGTTTGTACTGATTAAGAAAACATTTTCTCGGGAGTTTGTTTCACAGTTCATCAATTATGGGAAAGAAGCTGTCTAAGTGGAGTTTTATCCTCATCAATGAAATATGAAGGGAAACAGAATGAGGCGACTGTAGTTTTGGGTTTTCAGTCTAAATAGAACGGATATTCTGAATTCAAAATCTTGGATAAGGCAACATGAAATCAATTTTCTTTCCTAAGAATTCATTAAGAATATTAAAACAATGGAAGCTGTGCAGAGCAATAATCATCTACCTAATGAAGAGACATGGTATGGAAAACCATGCTGCTGTTTTTCACATGGCGAGAAAGACATCCTGAACTTGTTGCACCCGTAAGTTTTAGCTTAGTAACATTTTGTTGTCTGGTGGCGATTTTTCCATCTTAGTACCAATGAGTAGCCTCTGCAGTGGAACGTGAACACATTAGAAGATGTGCTTTATTAGACCCCTGGCTAGAATATCTGAACCTTTTATAAATATACGCATTTCATCCGCTACACGCTGTGTCATTTGATACAGCATAATAAAAAAAAATAGATTGATTTATGTAGCATGGATAACTCAGAATCTATTTTAGGCCGGCTTGCATAACTTGCGTTTACATAACTCAGATATGAGCAGGAGTCATAGAATATTAACAAGCTGACATTATTGCAACGTGAAACTGGTCAAAACCTTTTTTATGGCATATAAGTATATATGAATATTTTAGTTTAAAGGCACATACATAAGTATATATATATATATATATATATATATATATATATATATATATATATATATATATATATATAAGTGGACACTAAGTTCAACAGTGAGCGTTGACAGACTGTTTCATGTTGAAAGTATGAAACAGACTGTCGTCGCTCACTGTTGAACTCAGTGTCCACTTTTATATTTGCATACGCTCTATCCCTAATATTGAGCACTATTATCCACAAATATAGCATAGCTTAAAAGTATATTTTATATAAAATATATATGTGTGTATTTGTGAGTTTGTGTGTACATATATGTGTGTATATTCTTGTGAGAGATAATATATATGCGTGTATGTATGTATGTATGTATATATATATATATATATATATATACATGTATATATATATATATGTGTGTGTGTGTGTGTGTGTGTGTATGTCAGTGTGTGTGTGGTGAGGTCAATCAATGGGATCGTATGTGCATATGAACTGCAGGTAATTTCTTCTATTATATTTCTTTTAACAGGCGTCTGTTTACCGAAGGTAAGGAAAATGTTACCGCTACTCATGATTACATTTACCGGAGTGTGATCAGACTAAAAATAGATTATTGCTGCACCTGCCCAGTTCTCACTTATAATTCAAAAATGTTCACACGATTCGGTACAAAACTTTATTGATATTTCGAGCTCCAAACTTTAGTTCCACAAGTTCAGAAGTTGACTGGTAAGACTTTGCTAACTGTTGCCACGTCAAGTCAGGTGCTCCTGCTGTATATTTAGAGATTCATGATAAAATACAAAGAAATATCCTGACCTGGCATCTCGGCCTCTGTTCCTTTCGCACCGCCGTAACGTAGCTTCCCCGTGCCTTTTCTATAAATAGTTTCATGGTAATTGTTGTAATAAACTTTCCGCAATGTGGGTTTTTTTATTCCTAATATTATTTTCTTTAGTTTCTTGTAAATATTTTTGTATTCATATTGTAAATACTCATTGGGATTAGTTTTTCGATTTGTTATTTTATCCCCCCACACACAGACACTGAATTGTAAATATAGGAACTAGTTAGTATTTTCATAGAGACAGTGAGGTATTATGGTGGTTGTAGTAAGAAAGGTACGTATGAATGTGTTGTTTTGGTGTAAGGAATATTGTTCGTACGATTGGGTCACTGTTTGCGGCTAGCTAAGTTATAGTTAAGCCAGATGAAGACCATCCTTTCCCCAATCCCCCACTTTGGCCTTGTGCCACATTTCTGTGTATTTTAACAGAATAAATATCACTTCCCGCAATGGTTGCTAGACTTTAACCGCTGTACTTGACTGGCGGCAAGGTCTCATCATTTTACAGTTGAAATGGCTAGATGGAAATATGCTACTACTATGCTAACAGTTAACAGTTTTTTCTATCGGTCTTCTAGCTTATAGAACTCACTTCCGGCTTCTTGCTTCCCAGTCAAGTTTGATGTTCAAATATATTAATGCAATGACAATCGTTATTTTCTTAATGCTTTTTTTATAAACTTTTCACCCCAAGCAAGGTGCCATTATAACGCAAGGGGTTACAGAGAGTGGGAGCAAGAATAAAAAGCGGTGAAAGTGGAAAGGATGAAGAGAAGGACGAGGAATAGATCAAGGCATCTGGAGATGTCTATTGACATTGCATTTGAATAGTTGGAGATTATAGCCATCAGGGTAGCAAGTAAGAGGAAGGGAGTTCTATTGACGGGAAGTGCGAGTCATGAAGATATTGGAGTAGAAGAGACGGCTACGTTTAACCGCTTCGACAATGAACGGATGGGACTGATATGTTGACGTAGTGGCACATTTAAATTCATGAAGTTTGGGAACTAGTGAAAGTAACTCGTCGAAGCAGTTACCGTGAAAGTATTTGTAGAAAAAACAGAAGGAGGCAAAGGCACGTCTGTGAGAGAGCGATTGTAAACGGGATGCCAGATCAGGGCCAACCACATTGCATATCCATCTCTAAATTTTGTCGAGGACCGTAAGAGGAACAGCGGGGGCTCCAGACCATATATAACAACAATATTCTCTGCAAGGGAGAATGGTTGATTTATAGATTTGAAGGATGATATCGGGCGAGAAAAACTTTCTGGCTCGACACAGAGAATCAACTTCCCTTATGTTAGATGAAGCTATAATATGATTGTTCTATCTCAGATCAGCAGACAGTTTGAGGCCAAACAGTCGCAAAGATGTGCTCTCGTGGATTTGAGCATCAGACATTCTAATGGGGGGAGGTACAGGGAGCCTTCTCTGTGGTGGATAATAAAGAGCAGTTTTGTTTTTTGAGGCATTAAATTTAACCAGCCATTTCCTGCCCCAGTCAACAACCGATTGGCGGTCCTTTTCGAGACAAACGTTCAGGTTAATTCTTTTTCTTTCATTGTCCTCTTCTCTTTGATAGTTTTTTTGCGCAAATTCTCTAACGTCAGTAAGCAGTTGCGGCCTGGTAAGTTTAAAAAATGACATGGCAGATTATGTTACCAGCTACTCTAATTTCATCTCTATTCCCATTGTTATGAGGTAATTCCATTCATGCATCTTCCCTACAACTGCTTTCTGGAATAGATTCCAGCGGGGATACTTCTCAGAAACCTACAATGTTAATTTCTTCATGATCCAATCGTTAGCCATATCCTTATAGATTTCCGTTAAAACACCTCTTACATTAATATCATGAACCTTATTCAATGACCATCTACCTTGAGCAACTCTTAGGCCTGTGTACTTTGGGAACGTTGAAAAAAAAACGAAATATTTTCAGAGACATTCCCGCGTGATTGCTTCCATGAACACCACAACTCTAAGCTTTTCAATTGAGAGTTAATAATTCTAATTTTATCCTCGTAATCTTCACTTCCACTTTTATTTACATCATTCAATAAAGCTCTGACTTGTGTGGCTCTTGGGTATTCTAGTATGATATATCTCATATTTTGAAACCAATGCATAGTACACACACTTATGGTTGTCTCTACACATATACACACACTGATAAGAAATTATATTATCAGACATAAACACATTTTGAGTTTTCGGTAACTATATCTATTGTTTAACTATTTTCTAAAAATAAAAACTTGCTAAATTACTTTGATGTTGATAAAAGTCGCCTTTTTTTTGTTCGTCCTTCATAAATGATTTTGTTGAAATCAAAGAAGTGAAATCTTTTTTTTAACTTTTAACCTACGTACTATTGACCCGACGTTAACTGCGCTGAGGTTTCTCTCTCGTCTTTCCAGCTTTTGTCAGATGTTGACAGGAATTGTTTACGCTCATGAATATGTGATGTTTAAATATCTCATATAACAAAAGATCCGCATTCTCTGGCCTACAGGACACTCCAAAAATAACAGTCCCCCATCCTGATAGGAAGTCATTACTGGAAGTTCATCTGGGAAAAAAAAATTATCTTTGTAAGTTGTCGAGAGTCATTTTTGAAGACGCTTTTGCCATAATACAGTTTGAAATTACTATTAAATATGTCATGTGTTTACGAAAACTTTTGGTGGAGACAGGGCTCAATCAAAAAATTATGTTTTAGCAAATAAATAAAAGAGAAAATACTTCATGAATATACATAATACCGAACAAAAACATTGAAAAAGGTACTGAACGGAGACTGGCTGATATTTAGAAAACAAGATAATTATTGTGACAATGAAGCGATAGTAATACTTCACTGATAGAATTCATAGGTATACATTAAGCCTGACGTGCTTTACCGATTTAGCCACAGAGGACCGTTTCGGTTAGCAAAGTTGATTTTACTGTTTTTAAACTACAATTCTCCATGATTTTCTCTCGTACATTCATATCTGCTCGATGCGTATCCAAATGTAAACAAATTACTTCACATATTAGGAAATGTACAAAGTCCGACAATTATTTTAAGACATTTTTTATGTTTATACGTTCTTTTTATAGATACAAATATTTAAGTAAATGCCCTGTTTATAATAAACAGTATTAACGACATTTACCGGCTTGAATGTCCGAGAAATTTCATAGAAATTATGCGTCCACCGACAGGAATCGAACCTGTATCCTATACGGAACCGTCATATAGCCTGATGTGTTTTACCGATATAGCCACAGGTCATACATTACTAATAATATATATTAGGTAATAGGTATACATTCTATAATTTGATTATGTTTAAGTATTTCCTTTTCTTTATAAAAGTTGAAAATCAGTTATTCTTTTCATATTTTCTGTATTATATCAGGATGAGGTCATTAGATTTTGGAGAGTTTCTAGCAGCAGAATATTTAAACATTTTAACAGATATTAAAAACGGCGTGGTAATAATATTTACCTGTAATGGTTATCATTTTTTTCATTTTGCCATATTTGGATTTCTCTGTCTATCGTATACACAAATCTGAGCACATTTCCGTGGATATAGCAAAGACGTTTTTATAAGTAATTTAAGAAAGTTGGTTCATTGTTTCGTACTAGACAGTTTTTTTTTCACCGGAACCTATCTTATATATCTATAAATCTATCATCCGTCATTAATCAGAACACTGCAGCTACATATAGTCCGATGCACCTGATATTTACCTTGAGCTCCTTGATAAAATCTAAAGAAGAATCAGCAATATTGTTGGTCCTGATCTGGCATCTCGACTTCAAACCCTTTCACTTATTCCGCCATAAGGATGTCTCCTTGTTCTTTTCTCTATAAATATGTTCTTGATATTTTTTTTCGTATCAGGTATTCAATAAAATGCATAGACCAGTACCAGACTGACAGCAAGGTCTCATCAATATACAGTTGTTTTGGCTAGATGTAACCTTAAATTCTATGCTGACTGTTTCTTTTCTCGTATTTATCACGTGTGGATCTCCCTTTCGGCTCCATGCTTTCCGGACAACTTTAATCTGGAAAGATTTAAATGCAATATCAATCGCTATCTACTGTCCACCTGATTACTCTTGTTCTTGCTACTTAGCAATGTTTCTATTCTATTTTCTAGAAAATCCAATTATATATATATATATATATATATATATATATATATATATATATATGTGTGTGTGTGTGTGTGTGTGTGTGTATTAAGACATGTCTCATTGAATAATTTAGACAAGTAATTTCTACTTATTTTCAAAAGAATCCTCTCATATTCACGGACAAGCTTGTTAGTATAATTAAAAGAAGAGAGAAAATTATCATGTTGATACATATTCATTCCTTCCGATGACTTTCGACATTAGCACAATGTCATCATCAGGGTGTTTCTTTTCTAAGACTAAATTGTTGTGTTCATCTGAAAGTTAAACGTTTGTCATCTGTGAAGTGAAAAACGCTAAGGTTATGTACTGTATGGTTTAGATTTCACAATGTAAACGTCAGGAGAGGTTACTATATTTATTGTTGTGGATTCCGGGAATGGAATCCTGCACAAATAAATAAACAACGCCAGTAATTGAGATAGGAAAATAAGTGTATTAAACGTAAGAATACAGACTTGAAGTGAATGTTAGTAACCCAGGAATGTGGGTTAGTAGAAAGTATATGTACAAGTCTCTGTAAGAAGCCGTAATTATCTCTTTCGCTGGACTCTCGTATAACTCTCTGTGAACACTCTGTATACTGTCTCCGTAACTCTCACCCTGACTCAACGTATTTCAACCTGCAGGTATCTGTTAGTATAATTATACTTTGGACGAGTCCATCTTGCATAAAAGGGGTCTGCCCCACAAGATTTATTTAATGTCAATATGTTTAAAAATATTAGTTAAAATCTAAATATTTTAAACTTGCTAATGTAAATATATTAAAATATTTGTGCAGTATTTATGATTCATTTTATTAAATGTCGGTGTTAATTTGTAATATTGATAGCCTCAAGAATTTTTAGTTTATGCTTATTATTTTCATGAAAAAGTATAGATGTATTTTTTTCAGATGAACCTATTGAATACAAGTATGCAAACCATGTTTAAATTATTCAATGAGACATGTCTCAATGAAAACATGATGCCAAATTATCCGCAATATATATATATATATATATATATATATATATATATATATATATATATATATGGATGAATGGATTAGGCACTCGAGATCACTATTGATTGTTGACTTTTATCCCCATAATGGTTTTATCGATATTCAACATTTATACAAACTTTCAAAAATGGCAATTATATTCGAACATTCTTATATGGAAGAAAAGAGATTTCTGTCAAACTTTCTCCAAAATATAGACCCAAAATACCACTAAATTTATAATCCTGCGGTATGACTATATATAAAACTCTGCAGTACAATGAAAACAAAAATTCCCCAGTACGACTAATAATATAGCTTGCAACACGGCTAAATATACAATTCCGCAGCATGACGGAAATATAGTCCCACAGTATATCTAAAAATATAATTAATCAGTACGAAAGGAATGTAATTCCGCAGTACGAAAGGAATGTACAGTTCGACTAAAGGATACTCTTATAGTACGAATAAAAATTGTTCCGTAATACTACTAAAATATATTTACTCAGTCCGATTGTAAAATATAGTCCCGCCGTATGACTAAAATATAATTCCGCAGTACGACTGCAAAATATAGTCCCGCCGTGCAACTAAAATATAATTTCACAGTACAGCTGCAAAATATTGTTTCACCGTACAACTAAAATATAATTTCGCAACACGACTGCAAATATATAATTTTTTTAATAAGAAATTTTAATTTATCTTTTCTATCAGAAATGGTTTCTTAGACATTGCCTTTTATGACCTTCAGGATTGACACTGAAACATAATTTATCCGCATTACAAGTCTGGTTGAAATTCATCCCGCAGATACTGAGTCTATAGCAGTCAGTCAAACAGACAGCCAGCTCCTTAGTTTGCATAGCTGTTCAAGTCTTAGACATTGTTTGTATAGCTTTTCAAGTCTTAGACATAGCCTTTTATGACCTTCAGGATTGACACTCCCTGAAACATAATTTATCCGCATTACAAGTCTGGTTGAAATTCATCCCGCGGATACTGAGTCTATAGCGGTCAGTCAGACAGACAGCCAGCTCCTTAGTTTGCATAGCTGTTCAAGTCTTAGACATTGTTTGTATAGCTTTTCAAGTCTTAGACATAGCCTTTTATGTCCTTCAAGATTGACACTCTCTGAAACATAATTTATCCGCATTACAAGTCTGGTTGAAATTCATCCCGCTTTTTTTTTGTATAGCTTTTCTAGTGTATGTGATAGCAAGATTGCTATTTGGCATATAGGCGTTATTAGCTGTGAGCCTATGAATGATGCTGCACTCAGCTGTGTGTTGGAGTGTGTATGCGAATCATGCTGACCATTGAGATGTCTAAGAGATTTATTTATATCCAGAACAAGAAAATAAATTTTGCTCCGCTTGTAAATGTTTGGTAAGGACTAGCAGCAAAGATTTTGACACCAGTCTTTATCATTATAAAAGCGACAAAGGAGTCAATATAGAAAGGCGTATGCTATCATAAAGACATTTTTCATGTAGACTGATTTTCTTGATCCTCGTATTATAGACATTTACAACTTATACATAATAGATGCATTCTTGCTTTGGAAAAGGATTAGAAAATATCTGATTGACAAACGCGTCTCTATCGTTCGTAAGAAATCCATTCAAATAGGGTGATCAAAATGTACATCCATATATTTGTCATTTTCATTCTGTATACCTGAATTCTGAATCCAGAAATCATTTATGATTTATGTATACAGAATGTATATACTGGGTGTAACGGCAAAACTGTCCAAATCGTGTTATTTTCATAATTGTCCATCCCACAAAATCTTTAATATCTAAAGAACTACAAGACTCAATGAGTTATTTTTTCGAGGTTTTCAGATAAGACGTATAACTATATTTACACCATTTGCCGTAATAATCGCTGAAAAAAAAAACTCGTATTCAGTTATTCAGCTAGAAACAGAATCTGTTAAATGTTTTGTGGCAGCCACAGTATGTCTTTCTAACTGAGCAATGGTGAAAGGAAAATTATCATCCAGGCGTTCAGTAATGGTACCAACATTCATCCTCTGGTTTCTATCTTCAAATTCTAATGAAAACCATCAAGAGAATGACGAATATGTTTAAGAAAATAGAGAAAAACTGAATCAGGAGAGCACAACAGCAAGAGGGATCATTATTTCAGCTTAGAGCTAAATACATTCTTATTGTTGCAAGTAGTCCAAACCTCAGAGAATTCCAGTAAGATATTTTTAATCATTTCTTAGATACAACGGTTTAAAGCTTAATCTAGCAATTGGATAATTTTGTGTTGCATGATTTGAACAATTTTACTGTTACACTCGATATATATATATATATATATATATATATATATATATATATATATATATATATATATATATATGTCATCCACAGACAAACTGTTTCGCTGTTTCACAGCTCATCAGTGTGGCTAGACGTCGGGTTACCTCTAGCTAGGATCGAAACCCGACTGAATTGGCGTCAGTCGGGACTTCTACCACTAAGCCGTCGGCTCACGGCAGGAATGAACGTGAATTTTAGCGTGTTTATTTTTAGATTTAGATAAACACACAGTGACTGACAGTGACTCAATTCTGCCGAAGAGTCATGCTATATTAGCTTAAATAGTCACTGTTTACAAACTCACACCTCAAACCAAAGAGCACAACCGAAATTAATTTTTCAGCAGTCAATATTTTTGTCATCCACAGATATATGAACAAAAAGAGACGAGAGTAAAATCTATACTTAGCCGATAAGGACTTTAGCAAGTGAATGTCTTGATAAAGTACCTCAGAGGACGAAACGCGTCGGCTAAGTATAGTTTTTCCTATTGTCGCCTTTTAATCATTTTGTCTCTTCCACAGAAAAATCCATTTAATAATATTTATATATTTATTGTAACGAACGCTTTTGTCGCAACACAAAATATAAAAAGAAAATGGTAAAAAATATGACTTGTTGCCAAAGGATATGACCAAGTTTAGTGGTGTGGTCTCTCGCAGGGTCAAATAAACAAAGATAAGGAGAAATAGCCGGGAGTGACGAACGACAAACACTGGGAGAATTTTTAACAGTATTTAATTATACATTAGAACAACTTAGAAAATATTTCTTCCTGTAAAGATATGTGCGGTGTATGCGATATGAAAGTCAAAAGAAACGGTTATCATTTGTCTTCTGCAATATAAAATTCCTCTTTCACTTAGGAAGATTCGGCGCCGTATTGATGGCTGCTTCCTCCAATTCGATAATTGGATGAATCACATATACTCTTGTCTTCGGTGATTAACACGTTGTGCAATTTACCATTGAATTTGGTCTTTGACTATTTGTCTTATCAAACATATGTTCATATGCGTCAGAGTGTGTGCGACTTAGGATTAGACTTCTGTCTCTTCATTAGGCAATACACTTCATGCGACAATAACAAAAGAAATGGATCTCTTTGGGGTTACAGGTTCGAATCCTATCAGTGATACACACATTTTTCGGACGTTCAAGACAGTAAATGTAATTAATACTGTTTATTTGAAAATTTAATTAAATAAATTATATCTATTAAAATAAGATATAAACAGAAATTATATTAAATAATTGTCGGACTTAATCCATTACAAGATATTTATATATATATATTACAAGATATATATATATATATATATATATATATATATATATATATATATATATATATATATATATATATAAAGAGAACAAGTTATAGTAGTTCCAATGGGGGAAAAACGTGTGTATATTAAAACGAAGAGAGAAACCGCAAACGTTTTTGGTTGTAATGTGGATATTTTTTAAAAATATATTATGCTTTTTTCCCATAATTTTGCTACATGTCTTTCCGGTGATGAACGTCGCAAGACCGGAAACACATGTAGCAAAATTATGGAAAATAAGGTATAATATATGTTTTTAAAAATCCACATTACGACCAAAAACGGTTGTGGTTTCTCTCTTCTTTTCAATATATATATATATATATATATATATATATATATATATATATATATATAGATTTGGGGGGGTGTATGTGAGTGTTGAGAAAATTAATGGCGAAGCAGATTTTATTTGTATTTGTATTCTTGACAGGTCCTCTATTATCACAAAGTCGGTTGCTTAATAATAAAGCGATAAAAACGAAACCGAAACAATAAAGAGATTAAATAAAATTGGCTACACTATATATACTAACTAAAATATTTTAACTTATAGCCTCCCATCCTATTCATCTTTTCTCATCTATGCATAATTATAACCAAACATTTGTGTTTTTAACTTTCCCTTTCTTACGAATACATTATTACATCAAAAGAAATATTACTTTACTCGGATGAATTCCTAAATGACGAAATGCGTAAGACATTTTTCCAATATATCATTAATTTTATTAATATATATATATATATATATATATATATATATATATATATATATATATATATATATATATATATATATATATATATATGTAGGTATGCAGAAAAATAGGAAAGAACACGTTAGGTAGATAATCCGGTGTTCCTTAATATTTAGCTTTATTTTCAAAAGGACAGTGCTCCATACAGAAGTAGAGTTTATATTATAATAATATTTTTAGTTTTTAAAAATATGATTCCTTCGCTACATAAGAGTTCTCATGTTTCAAAAGCGAGAGCCGAGACCCCTGACATAATTTTTTAAGTTATGTAGAGTTAAGGTGTCTGGACCCGCTTCCTTGTCAAGCGAGAATTTGGGAATAAGCTATCCTTTGGTTAGCAAGTGTTTATAAGTGCGGTATCATTGGAACATTAGTTGCTATGGAAACGGCTAGTTTCGGCCGTTGAAGTTCGGTGGTTTAAAGAGCTAAGAATTAAGAATTAATTTTATCTACAGACCAGTCCCCTTCCAAAAATGCGTATCAAGTTACAATGGGGATTCTATGTCAAGAGTGGTCTTAGCTTATGGCGGTCAGACGGCCTCTTTTTTATGGCCTTTCCTCGAGTCGTTGAGTGACTAGAAGGTTATGTTTCATTATTATCTATTTGATCTGTTTATTTATTTGTTTATTTACATGGCTTTTTTTATCAAAGGGTTTTTCTTAATAATTATTGGGCTGAGTTTTTAAGGCTTTTAAACTGTGGACTTAATTTGTTTAAATCTATTTATTAATTATTTAATGCGAAAATCATTTGATGACGACAGAACACCGTTAACTCATGTCTATGGTTTAGTAACTTTTCACTATTTAGAAATCTAATGATGTGCAGTTTTTCATGTAGGCACAGAGGGCATGGGTCATTCCAGGTTTTACATGTTCTTGTTCTATTTATTATTTTTCATTTTACTTTCGGTGTTTTGTTTGTTTCCTTTAAATGTCAGTAGTATTGGGATAGAGATGTCTGATTTCTATTTTGGATGTTGTTGAAGGAGCTTTTGTGTTGCCTCCATCTAATTTTAAAATTATTCTTATTTGACCCAATGTATATCCTCTCAGTGTTAGGACTCTCCATGGATGAGATGGTACATTGGTATACCACGGATTTAGTGAGGCATCTGTTTTCTAACGGGCAGTCATTAGGGTCTCTACAATCACATGAATTTTCATTTTTTCTGTCTAATTGCAGTTTAGGAGTTTTATTGGCACTGTTTTGGCATGGGTGTTTTCCTAAGATTTTACTATTATGCTTTTTTATAATTCTTTCTAGGTTTTCAGTGCAGCTGTAACTTAACTTTAGGGTATTTTTATTAAAGATTTCGCTCAGTTTGCTATTTTTGGGGAAGTGTTTACCAATTAAAGCTAGGAACTTTTGGCCAAAAACTAAAAATATTATTATAATATATATATATATATATATATATATATATATATATATATATATATATATATATATATATATATATATATATATATATATATATATACTCAAGTATAGGATTGCTGTGTACGTAATAAATTACAATAACCAAAAATACTATTCTTGCTCAATACATAATAAAACAAATATAGTATATTCGAAAAATATCACATAAACATTTAATAATATCACTACAAAAATAGGCATTTTATTTCAAAACATTTGTTGTCTTATCAAGTGACGTTGTTGAATGTAGAATAAAGAGTTTTAAAAGGTTCAAATCGACTACACCCTCTTGATAAGATACCAGAAGTGTTGAAACAAAATAGCTATTTTTGTAGTGCTATTATAACATGTTTATGCTATAATTTTCGAATATATATATATCTATCTATATCTATCTATCTATCTATCTATCTATCTATCTATCTATCTATCTATATATATATATATATATATATATATATATATATATATATATATATATATGAAAAAATAATTTCTGTTGAGCTCTTTGTCGAGGAAGTGTGGGTTTGTAAACAGTAACTATTACGGCTGATATAGCGAGACTCTTCGGCAAAAGCGAATTGAGTCCTGTCGGTCACTGTATGTTTATCTAAAAATAAATACGCTAAATTCACCTTCATGGACGGCTTAGTGCTAGAATCTCCGACTGGCGTCAATTCAGTCGGGTTTCGATCCTAGCCATATGCAACCTGGCGTCTAGCAATACTGAGTGGATGAGCACAAAATGGGACGAAACGGCCGTCCAGTGCATTCTGTTGAGGATTCTTCTAGACACGATTTATTACACTAATGATATATCGATTTATTTTGTGTATATTCTGGTAACATGTTTTCTTTTAATCCGTTTTATTGAATAATTTAGAGTTTTGTCTACTTATTTTCACTTGGATCTTTCATATTCACGGACAATCTTTTCTTTTTTGGTGTCATTATTAAAGAAAGAGAGAAAATTGCCGTGTTTATATATATTCCGATTTTTATTCCGATTACTAACATCAACGTAGTAATTTTTATGTATCAACACGGTAATTTTCTTTATATTCTTGTAATATTCTTTGGTAATTTTATTTATATTCTCGTAATATTCTTTGGTAATTTTATTTATATTCTTGTAATATTCTTTGGTAATTTTATTTATATTCTTGTAATATTCTTTGGTAATTTTATTTATATTCTTGTAATATTCTTTGGTAATTTTATTTATATTCTTGTAATATTCTTTGGTAATTTTCTTTATATTCTTATAATATTCTTTGGTAATTTTATTTATATTCTCGTAATATTCTTTGGTAATTTTCTTCATATTCTTGTAATATTCTTTGGTAATTTTCTTTATATTCTTGTAATATACTTTAGTAATTTTCTTTATATTCTTGTAATATTCTTTGGTAATTTTATTTATATTCTTGTAATATTCTTTGGTAATTTTATTTATATTCTCGTAATATTATTTGGTAATTTTATTTATATTCTTGTAATATTCTTTCGTAATTTTATTTATATTCTTGTAATATTCTTTGGTAATTTTATTTATATTCTTGTAATATTTTTTGGTAATTTTATTTATATTCTTGTAATATTCTTTGGTAATCTTCTTTATAAGCCCGGTAATGTCTCCGTATATTTTTGAGCACACCTATACGACAAAATGTTTGAAAAAAGAATAACATTTCTGCTCTTGAATTGATATAATTGCCACAAAACATGATTCTTACATTTGGCATGAAAAAGTCTTCTTTCAAAGGAAGAAACGCGTCATCGAAGATAAGTTTTCCTTTTGTCTTTATTCATATTGTCCTTTTACAGATATACGCTATCTGAAAATAATATATATATACATACATATATATATATATATATATATATATATATATATATATATATATATTGTGTGTGTGTGTGCATGTATATATATATATATATATATATATATATATATATATATATATATATATATATATATATATATATATATATATATACCGTTTGTTATCGCGACAGACCTCTAAGGTAAAGAATCTTACTTAGCATTTCAGTTGTTATGGAGTAAATCTGAAAAACCGACTAAAAGTTTAAACACAATTTTTCAAAGTTTCCATATATTTCCATATTTTGGTTCGCATATTAAATGTCAGTAATTTTATCATTTCTTTCTTTCTTTCTTTCTCTCTCAATCTCATATATATATATATATATATATATATATATATATATATATATATATATATATATATATATATATATATATATATATATATATATGATGTGCGTGTATTGGCATTAAAATATTTGCTGCCTTATAGACATATATTCGCTTCCTTTTGTAAAAATTTGCAAAATTGACAAAATTTTCGAAATCGAAGAAATTTAACTTAAAAAATACTTTTTTTTTTTTTTTTTGCTTTTTGGACATTTTAATGAAAAATAATTATCAGCGCTCTTTTCTAAAATATCCGCCAATATATAAACGTTTTCTTGACATCAAACGGCGTCTTCAAACACGTATTTATTTCCAGAATCGTACATTTAAATGACAATATTTTTGCTCGGAGAAAGTAATTCAGAAAATCGGAACGATTAAACAAAACATTCACTTATGTTTGTTTTGAAAAGGCAAAAAGTGGAGAGAATTATGGCTGTTAAAACTTTTGGCGTGATCACACATTAAATGGCGGCCGTCTATTGACGTCTAGCGTCGCACACTCGCAGGCTTATATAAAGGAATATCTATATATCCTTCCAACGTGAGGGATGTAAAGCAATAAATGTATAGATATATAAACACTTCATAAATAAATTGATATAACAAGACAGCGAGCAAGAGAGATATATATTTATGTATGAGTGTATTTTTTTTAAATCGAATACGTGTCTATTCAAATTGAATACAGGGAACTTGGCCATTTAATAGGGTGAAGAATCCCAAACAACACTCAACAGATTTTGAATCCAGAGGTGACATTTTCTTAGACTGGATTCCAAATAAGACTAAAGAAACAAGTCTGCTTTACTATTTATCCAATAGAACCGATGCATTCATTCCTTTGTCAAGGGTAATTGTGCATAAATAAATGTAACCAGCGCGTCTGTAATTCGAACTCGGCTCTCCGAATTGACATTCTGAGTAAATTAGACAAGTTAAGTCTTAAATATTTTCTATTGTTTACTTTCCTACATTTGGACCTATTTTCTAATGGTTGTTTTATGCCATGTTTTTACCTAATGTAACCAGATGGCTTCCAAACTAATTTTGGCTAATTTAACCAGATGTTTCAGATGGCTTCCAACGTTTCTGGCGCGGTTAGGATATCCCACCGGAGATATTCTCTGCACGACACAGTAGAGGAGGTTCCATTCTGATCTGGGGTTCTATCATTATCCATTGAACAATTGAGCTTCAGGTTATAACAGAGGCGTCATATCGCTGCTGGTTACATTGTCATATGGGAAAGAGCATATTTATTAACTGGAGACCCTCGCCTATGTAGAAGTGACTCGATCTTCCAACAGGAAAACGCCGCAATCCATAATGCCCGCAGGACAAAGGACCTTTTATTGATAATAAAGTGATTCTTTTGGACCATCCAGTGCGTTCAGCCTACCTGAACGCCATTGGAAATATGAGGAAGTGAATGGCAAGATAAGTCTATAAAAATGGACGTCAATTAAACACTTATATTGACCATGCCGAAGAGATTTTTTTAAAGTTATACACAATGACGACTACGGAACATTTCTTGTTGAATTTTCTGTTCTCTCTTTAGGATTTATTTTATGTATTGTCTTAGACATTGTAACGGGTAATATTTTCCTAATTTCCCAGTATTCTAATTTTCCCTATTATATGCTAAAAAACGCATTTATTTTTCCCTTTTCTTCTTTTCATTTTTTGAAGCCTACTCAAATAAATGGTTGGGGTTAACAATGCAAAAGGTATACCTGTGGACTTAGATCTTAACCACCTATCTTTCTTTCTTCATTACTTACTTACTTTCTTTCTTTCTTTCTTTCCATCTATCTATCTATCTGCGTGTATGTTTGTGTGTGAAAATGATGTATACATTTTATTGTATCGAGAATATTTTAACCATCTTTCTTTCTATCTATCTATCTATCTCTCTATCTATCTATCTATATGTGTATATGTGTGTGTGTGAAAATGATGTATACTTTTTTATGTTTCAAGAACTTTTTAACCATCTATCTATCTATCTATCAGTGTGTATATGTGTGTGTGAAAATGATGTATACTTTTTATGTATCGATGTATACTTTTTATGTATATTTTTAACTATCTTCCTTTCTTTCTATCTCTCTCTCTCTCTCTCTCTCTCTATGTATTAGGTTGTCTTTTTTTGATGTTCAACTTCATGTGAGAAAACGACATTATTTTTGCACCAACATAATATCTGTGTGTGTGTGTGTGTGTGTGTGTGTGTGCATGTGTGTGTGTGTGTGTCTGTTTTTGAAAATTTATGTAAACTTTTTATGTATCGAGAACATTTTTGGGGAAAAAAACTGTTAAAGTTGAAAATGTTTTCGTGTGAAACGTTTCGTCTTTTAGGACTTAATCGGACTAAAGTAATATTTACGCTGATGGTACATGTGTACGACGGCTAAGAATTTTAAACTTAATTTTTTTAATATATATTTTCGATATATAGTCTAGCCAATGCTTTCTTTTTATTTTCCCATCTCTTTCAC
Organism: Acanthosepion esculentum; assembly: GCA_964036315.1. Lineage (NCBI taxonomy): Eukaryota > Metazoa > Mollusca > Cephalopoda > Sepiida > Sepiidae > Acanthosepion > Acanthosepion esculentum. The sequence goes on along the minus strand of OZ038480.1, from coordinate 37,430,359 downwards.
TATTAAATATCCCACATTGTCATAAGAAAGATGAGACGTTATATGAGTCTGTACGTAAATTTACTGTGAATGACCTAACGACGAATGCACTTTCTAAACATTTTCGTCGTAATAAATTATTTTCAATTTTAATTAGAGTAGCAGTTTCTAAAATCAAAAGTCTTCTTACTTTGAGCAACTAATGTATTAGGTTGGTGCCAAAATAATGTTGTTTTCTCACATATGTTAGAACGTCAAAGAACGACATTATTTTGGCACCAACCTAATATTTACTGAGTTGTTTAGTAAAAGATTCCTTTTGAGATCATATAATATTTTATTTAAATATTCCTTTCATTTTCTCAGGCCCTAATAGTGGTTCTGTCATTAATTTATTTTGTGGTATCTGTGGATGGTGACAACATCTCTTCATACTGCTGGGTTGGCAGTTTCTGGTTGCTGTTCCCAATTTTTAGTTAGGCGTCTGAACTCTTGCGTAGCGTCCTGATAGGCTTCTCTGATAAACATTGGCATAGCCTTCTGGCAGTGACATGCCGCGCATAGAAGTGTGTCTCTGAAAGCCCCTCCGGTGGGCAACCCCAGGGCCACGTTATGTTGCAGGCTCCACCAGTTCTCTTCGCGTACATTTTACATTAGACGACCGACTGCTACTACTACCCTAGGCTGTTCCTTCCCATGTTAACACACCACGACTATAAGCAACCAAAGACGTAAAACTAAACCAGCTTATCAAAAAACCTAACCCCCTCAACCTTTATTTTTACAACATTCGTAAAATTCGTACCAACTTTTGCAGTGTGGAATCGTTACTTTTCGAAAAGTCTCAGGACATCCTAGCTCTCTGCGAAATTAATATTACCTCTTTAATCCCATCTTCTCGATTCCTGGCTGCCATTCTCTCTTTAGGAAGCACGCTAATGCCCACATGCATGGCTAGAGAACTCTCTCTTGAATCCCCTAACCATTCTTACATGTGTCTCCGTCTCTGTCTACTAAACAGCTATCTCTTATTTCTCTACCGTTTCCCTTCATCTCATGACTTTTGCATGCTAGACAGTAATTCTGATAATATAAACAAGACCATTTACCTACACCCATTTGCAAATATATTTGTGTTGGTTGACTTTAATGCCCACCATGCCAATTGTCTGAAATACTCTGTCACTGACTATGCTGACATCCAGACCCTGAACATCACAGTCACTCAATCCCTCAAGCAAGTGGTGAACTTCCGTACACGTTTCCCTGTCAGCCTTGATGGACAAAATTATCTTCTTAATCTCTTTTTTCACCTCTGTCCCTGACTCATGTCATACTATGCAGCTCTGCCTCCTTGAAGTCTCTGCAAACAGCTCTTTCCTCTTTATGATATCAACGATTGGATTGGTAATGGTTACGTGATTTCCTTCTTTACATTCCTTGAAATGAAGATTAAATCATTCCGTTCAAAAATGCGCATCTGCGAACTCCTCCTAGGCGAAATCTGTCATCGTTGCCTTCATTCCAGACAGGAGAGACCAAGATAAATCGTGTCCATCTTCTTGGTTCTCATCTGCATGCTCGGCCGCTATAGCTCAATGGAGTCACTTCTACCAGCTGTACCAGAGCGACTCATCTAATTGCAACAGACGTTTCTTATAATGAGTGGAAACGTGTCCTCAAAGGAGCGAAGTTACAGTTTGTTGACAGAATAAAAACGACGAATAGCATCTCGCAAGTTCAGTCCTAGATATTATTGGCGGCTAAGTAGCTGAACAACATCACATCGTCAGTCCCGCCTCTATTCAAACAAATCTACGTCCTGCAGATAACGTTGAATCATCTGCGCGGAAATTCGCTTCCAACTCAACATTGGACTCATTTGAAGTTCCCACACCTGATTTCCCCACATGGACAGAGACTCTACTCAGTGAAATGCACATAAAACTTTCACTGGTCTCAGATATCATTTCTAAATTAGACTCCCATAAGGCAAACGCAGTTAGCTAGACCACAGCCGTCGAAATGGGATCCCGAGCTGGCTCCAGTCCTCTCCAAACGTTAGAACTATTGCCTCACTGCTTCATGCTTTCGAGCTACTTGGAAGTCCCGTTATAAAACCTCTGGAGAATCGTCTGAAGACCTCTAGCTATCTTTTTATTAGTCTCCAAGAGCTTTTCCGCAAAATATTCGACATACAACTTTCTATTAAACTGTATGGCTTCCATTATGCCAGATCTATTGTTGATGTGGTAACAGCCATCACTGAATATGTATATTAAGCCCTTAGCGAAGTTCGAGCTATAGATCTAGATATCTCGAAGGCGTTTAACTGGGTTTGGCACGTTGGTTTCTATGTAAGCTCCAGTGATACGGAATTACTGGAAGATTGTTTGATTTAATCAAATCCTTCCTATCATATCGTAAAATGAACGGCTCGTTTCCAGATCCTTTCGCACGAACGCGGGAGTCCCAAAAGGCTCTATGCTACGCTGTTTCTGATCTTCATCAACGGTCTTCTTGATGTCATCAATTCCAACTTGGCATTTATGCAGATGACACTACCATTTACATCTTTCCCATTAGCAAAAACGTCAGAGCAATGTTAACCTGGCCGCTGGTCGTAAAAGTACCTCCAATCAGTGGTTAACTGGTACAGGAAATGGCTTGTAATTTTAAATGCCTCCAAATCGAAACTACTCTGATTTAACCACCATAGATAAACCATCCTGCCTGCCATCGGTATGTCTGATGTTCGACTCCAGGATAGCGTCTCAATGAGCCTTCTTAGCCTCATGCATTCAACTGATATTCAGTGAAATACCTACATTGAATCACTAGCTGCATCTACTACACGGGAAGATGGGTCACCAACCAGATGTAGTCCCAGATAGTTTTTTTTCGTCAGAGTCCATCTTGCATATTTACAAATCTACCATTCGTCCGTGCATTGAATACTGCTGCCATATCTTGTCTGGTGCTCCTGCTATTCATCTCGAGGTTCTTGACAAAATCCAAGGAAGGGCCTTAAATTTAATCGATCCTCACTTGGCATTTCGTTTTCAATCACTTTCTCACCGAAGTGACATGGCTTCTCACATGTCATTTCTACAAATATTTTCATGGCAACTGCTCTGACAATCATTTTCCCCGGTGCTCCGACGGCATAAATTTAAGCGTATTACTAGATTGGCATCTAGGACCCACAGTTTTACTGTTGAAATAGTTAAATATAACCAATAATTCTACTCTAACAGTTTCTTTACTCGTACTTCCCGCATATGTTTTACAATGCCCCAACGTCACATATCCTCCCATCTGATATTGTTGTAATAATTCTCAGAAGTTAATACACATTACGAACACATAATGAAATAGATATTCACAAATTATCATAATTCATTGCAGAGTTGAAAATACTTCACAACAAATAGTTCGAGACATTATAAGAAATACACAAAGGAGTAAAAAAAAAAAATTCTCCAAAACCAAGTGATATATATATATATATATATTCGGCAGAATAGAGTCACTGTCAGTCACTGTGTGTTTATCTAAATCTAAAAATAAACCCGCTAAAATTCACTTTCATCCCTGACCGTGCGCTGACGGCTTAGTGGGAGAAGTTCCGACTGACGCAAATTCAGTCGGGTTTCGATCCTAGCTAGAGGCAACCGGACGTCTATCCACACTGATGAGCTGTGAAACAGCGAAACTGTCTGTGAATGACAAATATATATATATATATATATATATATATATATATATATATAAATAATTGCGTCAAGCCGAGATCGAAACCATTTGGAGATTCTACACATAAGACATTGCCGCAAGGCAGAGACGAAAGCAAATTAAGACGTATTTATTTTTTTACATAAACAGCCCAGTGACTGGAGAACTTTATTCGTCTTAACGAAGAGTTTTGCATCGGCAGCAGTAATAGTCACTTTTTACAAATTCACTTTTTCTCCTCGAAGAGCTCAACTTAAATAATCTTTCTGGTGCATATATATATAAATATATATAATTACATATATATATATATATATATATATATATATATATATATATATATATATATATATATATATATTGTCATCCACAAACAGAATATTTCGCTGTTTCACTGCTCGTCAGTGTTGTTTGACATCCGATTGCCTCAAGCCGGGAACAGTCAGATATTCTACACTAAGCCTTTGCCGCATGGCAGAATGAAGGCGAATTTACACGTATTTATGTTTTAGATAAACACGCCAGTTACTGGATATATATATATATATATATATATATATATATATATATAATATTCAGTTAGCGCACTACTCGCTGCTGTGGTCACCACTCCCCTCCATCTCACAAATGAGGTTCATGGTTGCATTTAAGTTGACATTCAGAGTTACCACGTCCATCCTATATAGGTAGATTTTGTTATTAGTGTTATTTTCTTCTATGACCTAAAAAGAGGCATGAGTTTTGAATTCAGAATTTCTTTCTCTTATGCTTATTGCCACCCGAGGATATAGGACCTAATTTGTCCTACTCTTTTATTTGTTCTGGGAGAGGTGAATAATGAAGTATTAATATTTTTCCCAAACCTAATAACACATAAGCGAATGTAATGAACTCACCTGGAATTCAAACTCGGCTTCCCGCTTCCTCAAGCTCAGTTGTTAATCATTAATTTAACGTGCCTCATCACATACACACCCACACATTATATATATATATATATATATATATATATATATATATATATATATATATATAGAGAGAGAGAGAGAGAGAGAGAGAGAGAGATAATTAAGTAATTCATTTAGTCTGAAAGAAACCTCAACAGAATGCAGAGGGCACTGGACGGCCGTCCAGTGCCCTCTGCATTCTGTTGAGGTTTCTTTCAGACTCAATGAATTACTTAATTATAATTATCAAATCCTCCTTACAATTTATATCATGTGTATATCATTGCTTGATTCGGCTTCTCATGCTTCAGTTTGAGCGGCTTGGTGATAGTAGTCGTGTCTCCGAGTGGCACAGTTCTATGGTTATAGAAAAACTTCAGTTGAGTTCCACCACGGAATATGTGAGCGAGCGGCGCTATATTGAGTCTGATTTGCTGTCTCTTCGTCACCGTAGCCCGTTGGAACAGTTGGTATGGTGTTTGCTTGACAAACTGTCAGGGTTTCAATTCTCGGTAGTGGATGCGCACTGCTGATGAGTCCCAAATATAGGACGAAACGGCCGTCCAGTGCATTCTGTTGAGGTTTCTTTCAGACTCAATGAATTACTTAATTATAATTATCAAATCCATCTTACGATTTATATATATATATATATATATATATATATATATATATATATATATATATATATATATATATATATATACTGGACTCGTCCATCGTTTTTTATGTATGAGTTTTAACCAGATATGTTCTTTAGCCAAATTCCTGACTATATATGATTTGATTATAGAAGTGAAGGCATGTACAAAACCAACCACAGTTTTTCTGGAATAGCACAATACAAAGAGCTGGGGCACATTATACCACAATCTCCTCAAAGTACCCTCCACAGGTTTTGAATTCTCAGTTGTTCTTCACCTAGACCGTTCGCCAACCAAGGCCATACGACTCAGTCTGTCCTGCTATTTAACTATAACTTAGAGGGAAGAGATAGATTCATAATTCTTATGGAGGTACGATGGAGGAAGGGATAGCAGTACAAATTGAGGAATCCGAGAGCAGAGTTCGAATTCCAGTCGAATTCATTACATGTATTTACGTGCTAAAAGGCTTTGGAATACACACACACACACACACACACACACACACACACACATATATATATATATATACATATATATATAAATATATATATATATATGTGTATATATGTGTGTGTGTGTGTGTGTGTGTGTGTGTGTGTGTGTGTGTGTGTGTGTGTGAAAAAACCTTAAAAACCATCGTCAGTAATAAATTTAATTCGATGAATATAAACACATTCTGTTTGTTGTCTCAAGGTCCTTGATAAAATCCAAAGACGGATATGCAATGTAATTTGCCCTGATCTGACATCTCGTATGCAGTCGCTCTCTCACAGACGTGCCGTCGCCTCCGTCTGTCTTTTTTTTTAAATACTTTCACGGTAACTGCTCCGATGAACTGCTTTCACTGGTTCCCAGACTTCATGAATTTCATCGTTCAACTAGGCTGGCGTCTCGCTCTCCCCCTTTCACTGTCGAAATTGTTAAATGTAGCCGTCTCTTCTACTCCAATTGCTTCATGTCTCGCACTTCTCACCTGTGGAACTGCCTCCCCATTTCTTGTTTCCCTGATAGCTACAATCTCCAACTATTCAAATGTAATGTCTATCGACGTCTCCAGATGCCATGATCTATCCCCTATCCTTCTCTTCGTCCTTTCCTCTATCACTCCTCTTTACTCTCGCCTCAACTCCCTGTAACCCCTTGCGTGCTACTGGCTTCCTGCCTTGCTTGGGGTGAAATGGTTAAAAAAAATTCATCTCATCAGACTGACTACATATTTTAAAATACAATCAAGATATCCCAGACAGATAGATACACAAAGATAAAAAAAATAAAATATAGGAAAATAAAAAATAATACATTTAAAACAGAGTTACAATAATGCATCAAATAAAATGTGTCAAATAGAGCATTATAAATAATTTGAGATTTCAATCAATATAATTTCTATTTGAATACAACAGAGAATTTTGCTTACAGGAATTAGTAAATTTTATCATTTAGCTTTCAATTAAAACTAAAAATAAATCCTTAAGAATGATTTTCATTTTAAAAAAATCGTTTTGAACATTAGGTATCGAAAATTAATGTAGTTACCTATTTTTAAGAGACAGTTAGTTAGTATGATACATTTGTTATCTCAACTGGTCCCACAAAACGGAAATTAATTATCTTCGTCCAATATATATCTGTATATAAAGTATTAATGGATTTATTTGTAATCCAACATTTTTTCTCCCGGAAAATAAAAAATTCGCAAATCAGCAGGCTTGTAGATGATACACACTAAAATCAATTAATTCATATGTGTATGTTTGTGTATGTGTGTGTGTAAGTAAGTAAGTAAGTAAGCTAGTAAATTAGTATTTTTAGGCGATTCTTCATATCCAGAGTTTTCCCTCCCCAATTTTCTTTTGGCGGTGGTGGGGGAGTCATTTTAACGATTAATCAATCATTTTCAGGTTATTTAAAGCCATGAAATAATTTTAGATTGTAAGATTTTTTGAAAATTTCTTTTAGTGATTATAATGATTTACTGATACACGTTTTACTAATTAACCGATATGTGGGGGAGAAGACGTGGATTCATGCTTTTCCCAAAAGAATATAACTAGCCCAACGGAAATTGGAACTCGGTTGTCCGATTAACAATTCAGGGTCATTATACATTATATCACGCGTACAATCAAGCTCACAGCACCTGGCATTCCCAAGCAGTCACCGTCCTAAATACAGACGATATACGCATTTTCACCGAATATGGGTAGCTCGAGGAGGTTTAATAGTTAGCACTCTGTTTCGCTAGTACAATTACGATTGGGTAGTAAGTTCGATCCTCACTGTATGCCCCTACTTTCGGCCTTGTGCCACATTTCAGCTGCGTTTGGAAAATCACTATTTGCACCGAATTTTCAGTCTCTGTCAGTATACATTATACAATTTCAGTCACTTGAATGATATCACTTTCCTTCAATTTATAAATCTTTCTGTCAGTTCAAACTTCAAGTTAATACTGGTAAATAATTCTACGAAAACACTTACATCATAATTTTCTGTAAAATATTTTGCGATTAATTCTTTTAATATTTCTTGCTTTTTGGAACCTTTCACCATGAAAGGATAAACTAAAATGTCGAACATTCATTTGTCGGCAACTGATATTTGATGAACAAACTCGTCTTTGTTAATCAAATATCAATACTGGTTGATCCCCAGCTTTTGATATGCATGACGATGAAAATATTTTCAAAACTGAAGATGTTTTTTCTTCTTTTTTCCATTATATTTTTCCCTCATTTTTACCCTCTCATTTCACTGTTATTGTTCTTTTTCTCAAAGGGGCATTCGCGAAAATTAGCAATTATCTTCAATTCAAGTTCACTTTGTTAATCAACTTTCATTTAAATTAACACAGTTAAGAATTTTTTTTTCTCCCGACAAATAGCATTTTCTTTGATTTCGTTATTGCTAAAGCATCCAACAGCCAGTAACTGTTTCGTTCTACGAAAATAACACGTTGGAATGAAGGAATGATGGATTTAATGAACTAAAACATCTGGAATAGAATGGGTTCTTATTCACTATTACTGCAACACCGAATTCGTGCTAAAAAGTATCAATTTTAAAAGCTAATTATAAGATATGTTAACGCTAGTTGCAAGGAGAGTTTAGCGGAATTGATCTTTGCAATTAAAATCCTTTCTAACTTTTATTGGTGTGAGAAGCGAAAGAAGGTTAATTAAACAAAGCAAACATCTAAAACCTAATAAATAATTACTTATCCCGATCTGCTAAATGTGTTTTCAGATTTCCGCATTGGATTTTGAAATAATAATGTTCATAGGAAAAGTTCATAATTTTTTTTCTCCTGAGGATTGCTACGTGAAATTGTCAGAGTAACTAAATAGGTGGTTCGGTATGAGAAGGAATGTTTTATAGAGCCGCTCCTGGTTTAGAGTAATGTCTTTGATCAGATCAGTACAATACTGAAAGGAAACACATACAACTATTTCGACTAGCATCTGAAAAACTCAAATGAAATTTGAAGACAAAACCCGCCTTTTTCGTTGGGCTTTTTTCATATTTCGATTGAAGAATTCTTTGGGCTGAGTATGCTGTGTGTCTACGTTTGGCAGTCACATGATCAAGCGGTCAGACATCCATCTTCTTAAATCAATAAATCAAGGCTTATAAATGGCTTTAGGTTCGATCGGTTACCTTAATCTTTACTGATTGACTGGAAATCGAGTGAAATGACTTTGCATTTGTGCTCGAGAGAAGATTCACGAAGAATCATCGATATTTGTATTGCTTTTATAAAAATCATCTAAGACATGGCCCAAATAAGTTTAAATGAAGAGATTCAGGGATGTTTCGATCCCGACTAAACTGCAAAAAATAAATAAATAAATAAAATAAAATAAATGGAGAATAAAAATGAGGGCGAGATGAGCAAGCACCTAAAAGCAGCAACAGAACGAAAACTTTCATTTTTGTGTGGAAAGTTAATAGTTTAATTATACCATTATTTTCTCTCCTTGTTATATGGGCTGAGCGTTTTTATTATTTTTTTATTTTTTTCTTTTGTTGGTGGTTTTTAAATGATGAAGCATTCGTTAAATATTAAAGATCTTTTCAGGTTATGAATGATACTGTCGTCATTGATAACGAACGCTACGATTTTGCTCTACGATTTTCTTTTCAAATATTTACCGATATTAATGCTCACTGTGATCTCATCAATTTTCTTGCTTTGCTATAGAACTTCCTCCAATTTACCTCGTCCAGGTTAAATAGAGATCCATATTTCACGCTGCTAATACAGCTGACATGTTCCTCTCTATTCGGAGATGCACTTTGTTAAAAAAAAAAACTTTCTTTCATCTTATTCCACTTTCAGTATTACAAGGTTTTTTCCAATTTCTTTCCCTTGACCATCCGGATAAATTCATGGTTAGACAATATCATTTCTTTTTCTTCCTTTTTGTGATCCCACCTCTCTACATTTATTTATTCCGAACCCCTTGTCCGATGACCTGAGTGAAGATCTTACAGTTCACTTAGCCAATTCTTTTTTTCTACTAGGCTAATATATTATTGTCATCCATATACGCAAGTTCGTATATTGTTTGTTATTTTGTAAATTTATATCCCCTTCGCTTCTCTTGGACAATTACGCCGAACATTATCATTATTATTATTATTATTATTGTAATTTGCTTTCTGTTCCTTACAATCACTTACCGGGTCAGTATTTATTACTGTTAAAAATGGACAAGTTTTGGCATCGTGAAGTAATAAATTGCCTGCAGAAAAAGAGTTCAGCCCCCACGGACATTTGTGCAGAAATGTTTTCTACATTAGGGGATGACAACTCGGTTCATTTTAGTGGGATAAGAGATAGTCGAAGAGTATCCATGTTCAGGACGTCTTGCAACTGTCACCTCTGAGGAAACACTTGGTGATAGATGACAGTCAATTGACTATAAATCACTCAGCCAATGCAATTATCATATCCCGTGAGAGAGTTTAGAATATTCTGTACAAATAAGTTGACATGACGAAGGCTTCGGCGGGGAACACACGTATTCTGTCACCTGATCAAAAGCGGACCAGCTTGATCACATCAGGAGAAAATCTGACATTGTTTGAGGCAGATCCAGCTGGTTTACTTGAACGTTTCCTGACCCAGAATGAGTTTTGAGTTCATCACTTTGAGACAAAGAAACAATCCATGCAGAGAAAGCACCCACCTCTCACTTACTCCAAAGGGCAAGGTCGTTTCATTTGTAGTCATGGTAGTGGTCTCAGCTTTTTGATGACCTAAAAGGCCTTGTACTATATTAACAATTTTCAAAAGGGTCACACCATCAATGGAGAGTACAATGCAAACTTTCTGAGGCATTTGCGAAAGCCTATCAAGACCAACCGGCTAGGAAATTGATGAAAGGGGACTCATTTTATCAGGACAATGCTCCACTAAACAAGTCCTTGGTTTCACGGGCTGATGTGTGTCACTGTGGTTTTGAACTGGATGATCCTCTTCCCTATTCTTATGATTTGACTATAATCTGTTCTCCAGCATGAAAAACACTAGGTACACGTATCACAATGATGATGACGTAATCTGATGTTGATAAACTTTTGACCAACAGGATAAACAGTCATATTTGAACAGTCATATATCAGTTCAGTTGGCAATAAACAATGCAGTGATTAGTAAGTGTTGAAATTAATGCATGCAAGTTTTCACATCTCTAGCATAAATGCTTCAGAATCTATAATCCTTCCAACGCACCTTATAATAGGCACACGCATTCATTTTAAACAAATTCTGATGTTAAGTGATACTTAACATTTATAGTGTTGTTATGTTACTTACATTGATAATACACCCGCGATTAGGAGAGCAGTTACAGGCAATAAAATATTTGTAATCTCCTATAAACAAGGGCTACCAAGGACATTGCCAATGTCCTTTCTGTATATTTTGATCGTAAACAAGGTTGTAACTATTATAAATATAGGTATATTTTAAGGTGCCATATTTTTCAATTAAAATTTCAAGATTCTTATTTTTACTTACGGGAAATTCTTTAGAAACTTTATTTTTTATCAGATGTTTGAGTACCAGCCATGACAATATTTTTTTTTATTTCAGAATGTAATATTTAATCACTTTATCTATTATCATTTATATGTATATCTGTACTACCTGTAACCTGTAACTGCCTTAATGTTCATAACATTATTATTATAAATGTTTCTTTTTGACCTGTATGTGATTCATAATCACATGACGTGTCATCAGCAATGACCTTGGGCAACCGAATGTTGCGAGATTTTCTTTTGTTATTTCCATTTAATTAAACAACAAACAAACATCTATAAATAACAAAACTTAAATGGAGAAATGTTTTCGCAGGATAGATTGCAGTGATTATTAGAACTATCTTTTGGATTTCCTGTAGATTCTCTTATTTTGATATTGGCTTTCTTTCTTTATCGGACGCAATCTTTCAACCACAAATGGAACAGTTTTAGAATCTACTTCTCACTTTTTTTTTCTCTTTGCATGTCCAGGTTTTAGTATTTGCTTAGTTTTTCGAAAAGCTACGCAGAGATGCTTTTGACATTGGTAAGCCCATCCCAAACTGCATGATTTTTTTTTTGTTGTCTTCGATAATAATGTCTGCGACATTTGCTTTTATTCATAAATCTGTGGTGATAGAGAAATCCCATCTGATCAGGATAATTTCCATACAGGTTTGTCACTGTTTTTGTCCCGTAGTGATAACAGATCTTCAATGCAGATAATGACCTAACCTGTCATGTCGTTTTATGTAAGCATTGGGTGTGAGTATTGAGACTTCTGAGATAAGGTAATAAATAGTTTCAAGATGTTTCCAGCAGAACCCACATTTTAGGTGTGTGCTATTATGTAAGATATTAGTGGTTGCGTGTGAGCAGGCTCTGGCATTGTGCAACAAGTATAAGGCCTGATCACTTTATTCGCTGGTGCGAATTGATCTATATCAGCATTTTTTTTCCGGGCATGAACTGGATGTGGACAATTTTGGCTCCAGCCTAATTTTTTTTGCTTTTGGAATATTATTATTAGTAATATTAGTATTATTTTTATTTCCTTTGATTTCTCTTGTATACTCATTTCATTCCAGGTTCCGACCAGAAACCTAATGTAAGGAATAGCATTATGACATTTTCCAATGAGCAGTATTGAAAAATAATAATCACACATTTTACATAGATAAAGCTTGAGAAAAATATTTTGTATTTCAATGAGTCACTTGGAATCTTTTCCAATCAATCCGAGGGCTTCAACTACAACTGGAATGGTTGATGAATTCATGTGCAACGTTATTGAGATATCGTTATCTATGACCTTTTATTTTGATAGTTTTTTGAAGATCTTCAAAGATAATTTACAGTCTGAAAGGACTGCCGTGTCAATAAAAAGGCACATTTTTTTCTTTGCGTTCTCTACTCCCGATGTCTGGGCGATTAGCTTCGATTGGTTTGTCTGTGTGTATTGTGTAGTCCCATAAAATTGTTATAGGTCTAACCAACACAGCCTATGTCCATTTAAGTTTTGTTGTGAATAGTTGTCTCTTGTTTGATTAAGTGAAAGCAACAAAAATAATATCACCCTTCTCTTGCCCTATATCATTGATTATGACCCGACATGTGATCACTTAACAAATCTCTAGTGCGTTCTTTCTAAATACGCACCAATGTAGATGGAAACCACTTTATCAAGGCTGTTCTTGTATTGTCACTGCATAAGGATTCTATGGGCGCTAATGAAGTGTTTAATGTAGAAACTGTTTTATTATTATTATTATTATTATTATTATTATTATTATTATTATTATTATTATTATATTTCTGGTGGGTACACATTTCTTGCCGGGTCCTACCCAGCGACATAAGGTCAAAAATGGCTTCAGGACTTTTTCCAATTAATAAACAGAACAAAACACATATTTACATAGATAAAGCCCTTCATAAGGTGTGGGATGTACTCTTGAGAACAAATGTTGTATTTATTTAAGGCATGGGCTTCCAGGAATCCCTTCAATGCGTCTATTGGAATGTTTCCAAACAATCCGAGGGCTACAACTACAACAGGGATTGTTAATGTCCCCATGTGCCACATGTTTGAGATTTCGATTTCAAGGTCCTTGTATTTTGACAGCTTTTTGACGATTTGCAAATATAGATTGAAATCTGCAGTGACTGCTATGTCAATAAGAAGGCACATTTTGTTTGTGCGGTCTTTAATCAAGATGCCTGGGCGATTAGATTTAATTCTTCTGTCTGTGTGTATTGTGTAGTCCCATAAAATTGTTACAGGCCCTATCTCCGCAACCGGGTCTGTGTGGTGTCCATACCAATTATTATTATTATTATTATTATTATTATTATTATTATTATTTGTATATTCATACCCGGCAGTTAACATGGCCTTAGTTTACCAGGATGTTGTATATACTAATGCGATTTATTCCAGTCATGCAGCTGCTACTTTGCTATGATTATCAAAAAAATTAATCCTCCTCCAACTACCATATTTAGTATTTTCCAAGGATGTTTATCTTTGTAGTTCAGATTTTTAAAGCTTTCCCTTATTTAAAACACGATTTTGCATCGAATGTCGTTCATACCTCATGACTAAATTTTCTCCTAGATCACCTTTTTATTATTGTTGGGCTTTTAATGCATATTTGCCATCGCAATGAGGATAAAATTTTTGAAAACAAATCAAAAACTTCTACGATGTTCATTTTATCATTTTGTTGATCTATTAATTCAAGAAATTTCGCATTAGAATGCACACATATATTTCATTCGCGTGAAATCACATCTGAGTTCCTGTGTATTATTTAAAATACTGATTTGATAATATAAAAATATCTTCCAACAAAAATTTGTAATTTTCTAAAAGACTTTGTAGAACCAATTTAGCAGTATTATGTGAAAGGTTTGTTTCTCTAATTTGCATCGAGGTTATTAATTTCTTTCATAATAGCTGAGATTCAACAGCATTAGTTCTCTTAATTAATATAACGTGTATGCGGAAATATGAAATTTATTCTCATATATGAGATTCTTCACATTTGAATATATACAAATATATCAGTCGCGTGAAATGACGTCTGCGTTCCGGCGTTGTATTTAAATTACTGATTTAATAATTAAAGGAAATATTCCAACAAAGAATTTACGATTTACCAAAAGATTTTGCAGAATCAAAGACCGAAGTGTTTAAGACAAGTTTGCAGCATTATGTTCAAGTTTCGTTTACCTAATTCGGTTCGAGCATAATGATTTCTTTTCGAATTGCAACGAAGAAATTCAACAATTATTGTTCTGTTTCACGTGTATGCGGAAATATTTCTTCTTAAGATTTAATTACACCGTTCACGGTTCTTTCCGTTTAAGCATAAGGGTCCTTTTTTTTTAATTCTTGAAATAAATCAAACTCTTTACAGTTATCACAAGATAGCACTAAGACTGACAACATTAATTACGTCATGTGGGCTTTGGGTTAATAGTTAGCGAGATAGTCGGATAACCTTTAGTCATGCGTTCGATTCCGAGCGCTCTACATTTGCAGGCTTAAGACAAAATTCACGGTTTTTCATGGAACATAATTCTTAATTTAATGATTGAACAATCCTATTTGCGAGTTTCTCGAATATAAAATACCTGCGGAAATTTCCCTCTTGGTTCAGTGTGTGCTATAACAATTATAAATATGAATACATGTTATTATTTAAAAGAATAAAGGGTAAAAATGAAAATATGAAAAAATTGGTAAGCTTTTCCATTTCTCTGAGGCAAACGTTAAAAGCTTTCACTATCTTCTGTTTCTTCCTTTATTTCTCTTATTTTGTTAACTCCCTTTCTTATTATTTTGTAAACTTTTTTTCTCTCTAAAAACGAAACAGCTTCTATGATAGATCTTTTTATGCCTTTGCTTACAATAAAAAACGGAATGGTACATTATTTATGTTAGGCAATTGCAGAGGGTAACACACCTCCTTACCTACTTATTAACTAAGGGAAGAACGTTCAGACTTGTATCATGATGATCTATTGACAGCGTTCAGACGTTATAAGGAAAATTTTAAACTGATAGCTTTGCGTTGTAAATGCAGTAGAATCCCTCATATTCGGAATCCCTCATATTCGGAATCCCTCATATCCGGACATGATTTTGATGTGTATATTTATATTATTTCGGTGATATTTAATTGATTTGAAATTCCTGTTTGTCAGGGAATTTACTTTGGATAATTGCTTATGTTTTTTTCACCTTAATGGCTTGTACTGGTGAAAATATGATGGTAATAAGAGTAAAGGATGGCAACGAGACACATCTGCATCAATATAGCGACAGGATGCATGATTGTGATGAAAACTGCACTGAAATTGACAAAGCTATTGAAAAGGTTGTCAGTTTTATGGAAAGAAAGCCAGCATTCAGCTATGATGAGTGCAATAACGCACGTAGTGTTAAAAAGTGTTTTCCGTTTAAAAAAACACCAGGAACAAAAGCAATACGAAATGCGGAAAAAGTTGAGAATGACATTAGAAGAGAAAGAATCATCATGCAACAGCTATTAAAAATCCTCGTTACATTATTTGTTTTGCATACGTGGCATACTTAATTTAATGAATTTTCATCAACATTACATAATTTATTTATTTTTTCTTTGTTTACTATAAAACATTGAAAACAGATGTTAAACCTGATTTCAATCTAAATATAACCCCTCATATCCGGACTTTGCAAGCAATTCCTTATAACTGGAAGGCCTTCTTAGTCCGGTCGTCAGTGATTTTCCTGTACTTAAAACAACTGTCGGACTTTGTCCATTTCATAATATATATATATATATATATATATATATATATATATATATATATATATATATATATATATATAAAAGTATGTTAAACATAAAAATGTCTTTAAATAATTGTCGGACTTTGTCCATTTCATAATGTGTGACGTCATTTGTTTACATTTGTTTACGAGCAGTTATGAATGTACGTGAGAGATTCATGGAAAAAAGAAGTTTATAAGCAGTAAATTCGACCTTGCCAACCGCATGATCCTTAGTGGCCGAATCGGTTAAGGCACGCCAGGCTATACGACGGTTCCGTATAGGATACAAGTTCGATTCCTGTCGGAGGACGAATATTTTCTATGAAAATTTCTCGGATATTCAGGGCGGGAAATGTTATTTAATAATGTTTATTATAAAACAGAGCATTTACTTAAATAGTTGTATCTATAAAAAGAATGTTAAACATAAAAATGTCTTTGTGTATATATATATATATATATATATATGATGCGCAAATAAAGAGAAAAATCAGCCAGATTAAGAATACACAGTTCTCTAGAATGTACTTTATTAAAAAGGGCTCGATACAACGTAGAGCATAATATTTTATTTAAAAATATTTTGCATCACTACATGCAAATTTCTATGTCTCGGAATTTGTTCCATTATCAAGCCATGTTAGTTTTTTTCTTAAAGTTCCGAAACAAAGAAATTTCCATGTCACGATGTAATATATATATATATATATATATATATATATATATATATATATATATATATATATATATATATATAAGTAATTAATTTGGGGATTTAGTCTAATTTTATAGTAATTCGTCGAGCTTAGAATCCTCAACAGAATGCCGTTTTGTCCTATATTTGTGACTCATCAGCAGTGCGCATCCACTACCAAGAATCGAACCCGGACTCGGGGACTCTGGATAACTCTGCATACTTGAATGGGTATCGGTGAAAAGAACTTAGTGAGTAGCGGCGCTATATCGAGTCTAGTTTATGTCTTCTTCGTCACTGAGTCCCATGGTACAGTTAGTATGACGTTCGCGTTGTATCGAATCTCGGTAGTGGATGCGCACTGCTGATGAGTCCCAAATATCGGACGAAACGGCCGTCCAGTGCATTTTGTTTAGAATTCTAAGCTCGACGAATTACTATAATATATATATATGGAACTATTTTCTTTTAAATTCAAGACAATGATTCTTTTTTTCCAGTTCTATTCCCTAAAAGTTAAAGAATGTTAAAAGAGAATCTATTATTGAATCACTTAATGTTTTGCGTTGATCTCCGGATATACATTTTTCTGGGGTTTGGCTCACGAATGAATTCGTTAGAAGATACGAAACCTCAGAAAGATCTGGTCTGCTACCTATATCATACCTGACTCCAGACAGTCACCGTTGAAAAAAGATATATTTTCTCCTACACTACGACTTGTATCATATCATTTGTATTCGCTTTCAAATTTATATTTCCATTCTCCACAGTACTTCATGTACAGAATTAGGTTTCACCTTCCGCCCTTTAATCGTATACTGCTAAGAGAAAACCTTAACCGGGGAAAAGACAACATCAATCACTCCATTTTTCTATCCTAGAAAACAATAAATTTTCGCAGGTATTAAATATAGGAAATAGTGAAGGGCTATAATCGCTTATGTCCTGAAAGGACATTGGATTCTTAAAAATGGCAGTATATTTTTTAAATTATTACTGCTGTTAGAATTGCTTCCCATGTGAGATTTTTTTTCCTTAATTATTACGTGAGCAATCTTATAATATCTCTTTACTTGGTAATCATCTTGGACGAATATGTCTGCGTTCAGTAAGATTATTGCTGCACTGCATCGAATTAAGAGACTGGTAGATCTACTTAAGTCTATAGCACTGGCAACATTGTTGAAGATAATGCAGAATACACGAGGCGTATTATATAGCAAATTATGATAATGATAACACTGTCCAACAATGATTATGCTACAGAAACAAGAACGCAGTTTTGTAGGGTGGCTTCTTGATCATATCTCGAAAGTAAACATGATTTTTAACGAAATGATTCGAGGTTTTTCTTTTGTAATGTCCGAGTTAATTTTTTCCAAATTTAAAGAAATTTCATTTATCGATATATTTATAGTTATTAAACATTTTCTTATATATTATTATTTAATTTAACATATATAAGAAAACACAAACATATTTATTTAAAAGAAAGTATTTTACTAAAAAAGAAATACATTTTAGAGTGTTTATGTTTTTTTTCCATGTTTAGTATCTAGCCTGTCTGTATGAAATGACCGACAAAAATCAGTTTACATAGCAGGGTCCCACTTGGCTTTTTACCGATTTTCTATTTTGACAATATCTTGGTGGAAGGTTTCAGCATTCTCGTCGCTGTCTACTGCTGCGTTTTCCGGAAAGTAGGGCAGATGTGAGTGCAAAAACATGCACCTTTAGTGACATATTGCATCCAAAATATTATATCCTTCGATAATGAACTAGTATTTGGTAATTTAGTGATTTGTGCCTTCCAAAGATACCGTCGACACGTCGTTGAAACTTCTTCAGGCCTCCAATTTGTTTAATATTGCTACAGGGTCATTGTCGGATCATGGCTCGACAAATATTCCTTCTTTAATTTTAGCATCACTAAGCCTTGGAAATTTCGTTTTGAAATATAAAAATGACGGATTATCGTGTTTCAAAATTTTCACAGATTTTTTTCATTAAGTTTAATTTTATATGAAGTGGTGGGAAGATTATGTTTTGCTTGGCCACTAAGCGTTCACGTATAACGTTATGGGAACCAAGACACAAGTAACACAGAGACACATAAATTTCGAATCAATCCGAGATATCCAAATACAATTAGAATTATGGATGCCCTCATGTGTCATATTCAAGTTCCTTGTATTTTGATAGCTTTTTGAAGATTGTAAAATATACATTACAATTTGCAGGGATGACATGTCAATAAGAACGCACATCATTATTATTATTATCATTATTATTATTTCCTTTGATTTCTGGTGTGTACACATTTCGTTTTGGGTCCCACCCAGAGACCTAAGGTTGGAAATGGCATCGTGACGTTTTCCACTGACCTCACCGCCAAAAAAACAAAACAAAAAAAACACGAAAATATTTTACATAGATACAACCCTTTGTAAGGTGTGGGCTGTACTCGTGAGAACATTTTTTGTATTTCTTTAAGGCATAGCCTTCCAGGAATCCCTTCGATTAGTCTACTGGAGGGCTCCAACTACAATAGGGATAGTTGATGTTCCCATGTGCCATATTTTTCAGATTTCGATTTCAAGATTCTTTTTATTTTGATACCTTTTTGAAGATCTTCATAGATACATTGCAGCCCGTATGGACTGCCATATCAATGAGGTGGCATATTATTTTTGTTTGCGGTCTCTAATAACAACGTCTGGGCGATTAGCTTTGATTGTTCTCTCTCTGCGTGTTGTGTAGTCCTATAAAATTTTAACAGGTCTTATCTCCGTAATCGGGTCTGGGTAGTGTTCATACCAATTTCTTTCAGTTTCCTTTCTGTAGAAGTTGCAGATTTACCTTTCCGTAGAAGTTGCAGATTTTCCAGTGCTTATATTGGCCAGCCCTGTGATGTCAGATTTTATATTCAGTGGGTGCCAATACCGTGCAACCTGATACAAGATGATCAATTGTTTCTGGGTAATTATCACAGAAGCTGCATTTTGGGCTAACACAATATTTTAGTATGTGTCCTTGATAATTTCTAGTTAACAAGCACTGCTCCTGTGCAGCAAGGAAAAAAACTTCCGTCTCAGCTTTTGACCCTGCACTACGTAGCCACTTGTGGGTACGGGGCATGTCTACAATTATTATTATTATTATTATTATTATTATTATTATTATTATTATTATTATTTACAGTTTTCTTGATTTGCTCGTTGATATAATTGTTTCACAATTATTGTACCCGAGAAAAGATATAAAAGCAGCTGTTATCATAAAAGTTAGTGAGCATATTTGATATATATTATGTGAATTAGTGAGCTCAGTCCACTCTATTCCATGTAGTGAAGGGTTTCCAGGAATTTTCTTAATCTGTTTATCAATGTTATTTTCAACCATTCCTAGTACTATAATTGTTACTTTCTAAATGCTACAGTGTGACGATATCAGTTTCCAGTTGCTCATTATTAGAAATGTTAAATTTAGCTGAAATGTTTATTTTTCCGTCAAAATGTATATTCTTATATCTGGGCTATTCGATTTTTTATGCTGTCATTGTCTACGAAGACGTCTTATATATTCTGCTTCTATTTCGATCTGCCGTGTCCCTTTAACACGTGGGCGTTCATGGCTCTTTCCACCTTAGCTCGCCACCTTAGTATGTAGTCATAGTTTACGAATACGAGTTTCCAGTGATTTATTTGTTTAGCTGATAAGGTTAGTACACGTTTTAATAATCTATTTCAGCTGTTGTTAATTCATACGAAACATATTTGATCGTGGCTAACTTTGATATAGCATTCTATTTCTACTATGTGTTGTTTCCCTGCAGGACGTTAGCGATCATGACTCTCCACAATTTCCTGTCCTTTGTAGCTCTTAATAAATTATGTCTTCAGGTTATCTATCAGTAAATCAATTTACTCATTCATGTGTTTTTTTACCACTGTCACTTGTCCCGTGAGTATTAAAATTTTCCATGTTTTCTTTCTTCAATAAATATTCCAGAAATTTCAACTGCCTCTTCCTGATGTTAATTATAACTGTCCTTTTAGTTTCTATTTTCTTTGTCCTTCTTCGGTGTTTGATTCAGGGTATTCTAGGCATCCTTCTGAAAAACTACTTTTTTTAAAGGAATTAAGCTTAATGAAGGGTTTTGATAAGAGTTTTAAAACTTTAAACCGGTTGTTATGTAATTATTTATTTATATATTAATAACAATTTCTCTTTTTTTAGAAATGAAATATATAAATTTGCGCCAACGAAATCAACGTAGACGTTGAAAGGATACAAGTATTAGGCAGCGTGTGTTCTAAAATTTAAGATATATTTCCATTGTCCTTTATCCAATTTTGAAATATACTGAAGTATTTTTCCAAAACCCAAAACAACTTAATGCAAAAAAAAAAACAAGTTAATGGCAGGTGTTTAAATTGCAGCACACTTGCAAACTCAGGTATTGGAAATTGACAAATGGAAATAATCGCAGACAACAAATCGAATGATAAGTTTGCAATATTTCTAATGATTCAGATCGATTATTGATGAGAAGCATCTACTTGAAGCGGTTGTAAGCGAATATCATTGTCTATAAACTTCGCCTCGACTTGCACTCTTTCTTTCCGTCGATTTCACTTGAGAGAAAATACTGGATGACATGACTCTTGTGTCGAGGACATCGTATTTGGGGAAGCATATCGGAAAACCTCTCGCTTTTCAGAACAGTCACGCACGCCGGTTGAAGGAGGTAGTCTGCGTAGCCACAGCGAGAAGCAAGGTGAAAGCTAGGGAGAAGAATGACAATACTTTGCATCTAACGATGTAGATATTTCTTGGATGCGTTATGATTAGTCGCATAGACACCTTTTGGCTTAGCTACCACAGCAGACATTGAAAGAAATAAACTTCTTCAACAAAAGACCAAATAACCATGGTATATATATATATGTATATGCGTATATATATATATATATATATATATATATATATATATGTGTGTGTGTGTGTGTGTGTGTGTGTGTGAGCGCGCGCATGTGTGCGTAGAAAGTGGAATGGAACTTAAAATATCAAATCGTCTAAGGCAATAATTTTAATGATTGTACCAGATACACACACCCCCACATACTTTATATATATATATATATATATATATATATATATATATATATATATATATATATATATATATATATATATATATGAAGGCATGATGTGTGAGTGTGTGTAACGAATGCACGGCCACAATTTCCGACGGATTTGCACCAAAATTTACATGCACATGCCACAAGTTAGTAGGTAGGCCAAGACCGACATTGCATTTCCCAACTCCCATCGATAGTGGAAATAATCGATTTTTTTCATGCTTCTACGGCTGTTTTCATGTAGTTTGCGGCCGTTTTCTACTGGCCAGAATGAGAGCCTATAGATGGCTGCCACGAATAGGCAGGAAGATTCTATTGGCCATCGTGAGAGCCAACAGTTGACTGACACGAATGTTAACTAGCATGCTAGCATGCAAAAAAAAAACATTGATAGCTGCACTCGTCACTAGTGGGGAAAATTTTAAATCTGCATGGCACTTTACTCCAATTGGCTTATTCGCTTGCTTAAACTCAACGTTGATCCTGATTCTGCAGAACTGGGTTGGGTGTGAAAAAATATTTGTTGTTAATATTCTTTTATCATTCGTTTTTTCCAGTTACGTGTACTTTTTTAAAGCTGATCGTTTTGTGTTCATTTTGTTTAGTTCTTTTTTTGTAACAGATTTAATGTTTAGTATAGAGCTTAGAAAAAATTTGCAGTGTGAGATAGGCAAGAAGTAAGGCATGTAGCAACATCACCACGGCAAAGGGCACTCCTTTAAATGCAAGGAAGAGCAATAATATAGTGATAGCGATTGCTGTATGAGTCGTACGATTTTCTAATCAAACACAGGCAACGTCGGGCCATGCTGATAGTATATATATATATATATATATATATATATATATATATGTGTGTGTGTGTGTGTGTGTGTGTGTGTGTGTGTGTGTGTGTGTGTGTGTGTGTGTGTGTTAAATGTATCAGAATAATATAAGATTTTTAATATATCCCGCAAGAAAACTTTGAAAATAAAAACTGAGTCTTTAAGAATATTTATTTCGAGTAACTTGAGCGGTTTTACACTTCGATCAGTTAAATTGGAATAGAGAGACGTGTGTCTATGCCATGATTTCATTTCCATATATATATATAAACATATATATATATATATGTGTATTTGTTTGTGTGTGTGTGTGTGTGTGTGTGTGTGTGTGTGTGTGTGTGTGTGTGTGTGTGTGTGTTTTACTAAGAGCTTTTTATTTTTATATAAAAATGTTTCACTATATTCAAACAGTTTTTTGCAACTTGAGGGACTATATTACATTTTCGAAACCATTATGCTGTATATCGACGTTTTCGTTTTAAATGTGTCGTTAGGGAACTCTACTCAAAGCGTTTTAGGGTCATCTGTCTTGACAATATGATGCTATTAAAAATTGGTTTTCGGATTTTCAAAGTGCTTGCATTATTTTAAACGCGTTTTGCAATTTTGTTATCGTCAAATACGTTGCCTAAATGGGTTGGTAAAATTCAATGCTGGATTAAGTGCGACCGTACAGAGCTCGGGAGGGCTGTTGTATGGTCTTAATGCCTTAGTTATTTCACCCCGAACAAGGCAATAAATCGACTATAACGCAGAGGTTTGCTAAGTGTTAAAGAATACTACAAAAAAAAACGAAGAATTTTTAAGAAAGAACAATAAAAGATAACGATTAATATTGCTTTTAAACTGTTGAAGATCAAAACTCACCTGAATGCAAGAGGCCGAAAGTAAGTTTCAGAAAAAGTGCCAATAAATAAACTGTTAACATAGAACTTAAGTTCAAATTTAATCATTTCAACTGTAAAAGGATGAAACTTAGCCGTCAATCTAGTACTGCGCTTAAATTCATAGAGTCTAGTGAACCATAGAATAAAGTTCATCATAATAATTAACATGAAAACATTTACGGAAAGAGCACATTGGAGATATGCTACAGCGGTGGTAAAGTGACTGAAGCTGTGAAAGCAAGTGAGGATGGATAACATTTCAGATTCAATAGACTCTCTTAATAGACAGCAGAAGCACCATATCAGTTGTGACAGCTATATTCAATGCATGGACGAATGTTTAAGATTATAAATGTGTAATATAGATTCTAGTGAGAATTAACGATGTCATTAACATATCAGTCGTCGTAATAACTGTTACTATTGACGGTTGATTTTGTGCTTGTTATAACACGAGGATCTATCATTTTTAAACGATTTTTGAAGTTGGAGATGTCTTTGTGTCTTTTACGTGTATATTGCAAAGCAAGGTTAGTATATATCTCTACTGGTTGAATTGTGTCCGTATGGTTCTCAAAAAATTAGTAATAATTATTATTATTATTATTATTATTATTATTATTATTATTATTATTACTATTATTACTATTATTATTAGTAGTATTATTATTATTTTCTTTTCTTTGATTTCTGATGTGTGCTCATTTCTTTCCGGGTCCCGCCCAGGAACCTAAGGTTAAAAATGGCATCCTGACATTTTCCACTGGAAACAAAAAAAAATACATAGACAAAGCCCTTCGTTAGGTGTGGGCTTTACTCCTGAGATCATTTTTTAAAATTACTTTAAGGCATAGGCTTCCAGGAATCCCTTCAATTTGTCTACTGGAATCTTTTCCAACCAAGCCGAGGGCTCCATCTACAACGGGGATTGTTGATGTTCCCATGTGCCACTATTCTTCTTCTTCTTCTTCTTCTTCTTCTTCTTCTTCTTCTTCTTCTTATTATTATTATTATTATTATTATTATTATTATTATTATTGTGACGATTGTGCCTACATTTATCTGGCCAGGAATAGTTTCTTCATTAAATAATGGCAATGTGCATTATTCTAGAGTTAAGAATGGTGTAACATCCCCGATTAACTTCCTTACCAGAATATACTCGGGTATAATTTAGGCTAGTTCAGAGTAACATCAGGACTATGATTAGGGTTGGCATATATCATACATCATGATAATATAGCCTTGTATAAATATTACCTATCTAGGCATTTTACAACCAGTTTTATATTAGTATCAACAACAATCTTCTTTCTTGATGAGTTTGTAACGTTGTGGCTCCATTCAGAATTTAGTAATAATAGCTTATATGAACTCATTCAACAACGATCAGTTATCATTCTTTCTAAAATTAATTATTATTATTCCATTATTTTTTTCATATTGTAGGTAAAAGTAAATATAGTGATCTAGAGTAGACACACGTTTTCATAATAAAATTCATATGCATCTTATTACAAATGAAGGTGTTCTAGGGAGATAATAATTGTCTTCCCTTGGATTGGAGGCGTGGTTTAGGACATTGCGTGTCGGTTGGTCACGTGGAAATTTAGCCCCTTACCAAAACTTGCTTTTTGAGGAGTTTTTCTTTCTGTTCGTTGAACAGTTAACATTCCATTTTCATTAAGTCCACATATGCGGAAAACAAACATTATGTTCACAGCTTTTGTTTGAACGGAAACAAGACCTTTGTTTCCAACTTCCGCAAGGTACTTTATTTCACCTCGTCAAGGGAGCCAGAAAGATAAGAGACTTTGGGTTTATTTTTTATGTACCTCCGTCAGATATGCTCTTTCTTGGATCAATGCGTATAAACTGTACATTCAACTGCTTTGAATCATATGCGATTTGTTTTAACATTGCAGTGTATATTCAGATCTTTTCTAGCCAATACATATTTATACCCACTGATAATAATCTGCCCTTGACTAACTTATATAAAAGATCATAATTTAAAATAAATACGAACATACGTTTTTGTAGTATATTCTAGGCCGTTACACCGACAGACACAAGTGAAAAGTAACAAACATCGATGTTAAGTCTCCACTATCGAAAACAGTTGATATAATGCGTTTTCTGCGTAACAAAGAATAAAATAATCTTGGCGGTAGCTCAGAACATTCAAACAATTGATGGATGGAGAAACAAACGATGAAGAAAGAAACAAACGATGGAAAAGAAAAACTCTGTAGACAAGCGTAGCTATCGTTGACAGAATGTCGACACTATGGTTAGGCAAAGGGCGACAAGGATTTTTTTTTTGGCAGCTTGCTAGAAATATCTGTTGACTTCTTGCATTACGATGAAAATAGAAACCATAAAAAATATGTCTAAGAAAAAGAGGCAAGTATGTAAACCAATTTATAATTAAGAACTGAAAATTCACATAAATAAAAAACAAACATAAATACATGGTATGGATGGTATGCCATTTGTTTTGGCCTGTTAGGGGCCAGAAATAAAGACACGGAAAAAAAAGGTAGGTTGAAGAAGAGTATTGAATAACAGAACATATATACAAAATAAGAGTGTTATTAATCAGCAGATAGAAGTGTCCGTCCAAATTGTCAGGTTAAACTGCGTTCCGACTAGGAAGTCTCGCAGGTTAGTATTTATGAAGGAGGAAGATACAGTAGATAGGTCACCATAACAACATTGGTACTGGTCCGAGGGACTTGGCTTCCCACATGTAAACAATAATACAAGCAAAGAGGATTTGTCCTAGACGGCAATAATACATGAAAACACGATGGAGGTTTTACAATACAGCAAGCAACTAAACCCGATTATAATGTGCGAAGAAGAAAAAAAAGTCTGCGAGATTATATCTGTGGATGAAAATGTCAACTATGAAGATAAAGGCTATGCGAGAATGAATGACAAACGAGCATCGACAACTGAACATGCATTAGAAACGGTTTGGTTGCTTGTTTTTTGGGGGTTGTTTCTGTTCAGTGGTATATCACCACCTCTATGGGTTATTTAATGCCAAAATGTAAATATTTTATATGGAATTGTATGTCTTAAACTACATATTTTATACACAACGCTATACTTTCTGGGTAAAGGTGTTTTCTTTAGATATATAGTTTGTAAATTATAAAATGTACTGTGGGCAATTAATAAAAAATATATTGTTGGCAATTTCTTTTAAAATTCTGGTTGTTTCCCTACTCCCATATATTGTTATACTATTGCTAGATTTGCACTGGCCATGATAGTTTAAGGATTACTCTCGCATAATATATTACCCAGAAGACATCAACATCCGCAAAGCTCTTGAATCGATGCGTATAACAAACTTCACAAGATTTGGCGCTCGAACCTTCAATCCTCCTTAAACGTTCAAAGCTCTAAAACATTGATTGAACCAGTCTTTCTGTGTGGATCCGAAACTTGGATATTTTCTGTTCGTCTTGAAAGACGACAGGATGGAACATATACAAATCAACTTAGAAAAATCCAAAACACCTGTTGGAGATCCTATAAAACATTTAACGCAATTTACAAAGAACTGAGGCCAATTTATCTTAAGCTCAAACAAAATCACAGTTTGCCAGCCACTGCCACCGACCGGACAGGAGAATGATCTCATCCTTACTCCTATGGCACCCTTCTGGATGTGTCTTCTCACGAGAATTGACATTCCCAGATACCATAGCTCGGGTGTGAGAGTTAGAAATTGGGGATCTGGGGTTAGCATCGCAAGACCAAGATGTGTGTAAAGGGATTGTCAATGAAGTTCCGACCAACCGTGGGGAGGTCGACTGATGATGATGGTGATTGTTATACTTTTTTTAGTTGTGTATCGATTGTCGTATTGCTATTAAAATATATTGCTGGTAATTTTACTATAAAAATGTACGGTTGATTTTTGTATGAAGGTTCACGATATTTTTCCATAGCTGGGACCCTAACTGATGCTACCACCCCGGGTCAAGTTAGACCTGGTAATAACAGCAATTAAGAGGTTCTTACGCTACGCTCCTGAAAACCTCCAATCACCCGATCAGTGGCCTTTTTGCCGGATATAGTTTATCGTCAATCCCAATACTGCATTAGAAACGTTGAAAAACCATACCTACAATCTTGTCCAAAAAGATACAAACAAAGAGAGAAAACTGCCCAGGTCAAAACAACAATTTGGCGAAATAATTTAAGGCAACTGAATTTTCGTCTATTATATGATGTACGTTTTGCTTTAGAGATATCAAAGTTATTATTCATATCTTTGCACAAATTCTGAACGATTTTAAGTCAATTCAGTTGTTTCGAAAGAAGAAATAATCTTTAAGATTGGTAAAATCTGACATAAGTTTCATAGATCTATAATATGATACAAATTATTATTTTACCTTCCGAAGCGAAATTACTGATGATGAGGTAGGCTATGCCGATGACATAGGTATCAGGAGTTACAACAAGAGTGATCTGGAACAAAATTAATTACCGTAATTTCTCGAAAATAATAATCATTTTTTTGTTGTACTGTAAATTACAGGTGACAGTCTGGGTGCGTATGTATTATAAATAGGTTTAAACAAAAATATTTTTCGTTATTGATTTATAATAAAAAATAAGTACCTGTTGTTCTAAAATAAGAAAGATATTATCCCAATTTTCATTTTAAATCCAAAAATAATAATTGTAACAATTTTTTGTCAATAAATTTATGTTTATCACTAAACATATGTTAGCCTCATTCAACTCATATTCTTCAGCTGCAGTTCGGTTTCCAATTCTTTCTGCTAATTCTATTACTTTTTGTTTAAATCTTGCACTATATCTAGCGCGTTTTACACGATATTTTGGCGATAAATTAAAATGTTATATTTATCGGGAAAATCGCATGGTAGTTTTCAACATTATTTTAGACAATTTGCTTCGATTTTATTCTTAATGTCAAGGTGGAAAAATATCTTCGTAATTATTATTTTTTTGGACAAAATTTATAGAAGCGTTTTATACATAGGGATAATTTGTTAATTTTTTAATCATTTGTTGGCTTGGTTATTATTTATGGGTGCGTGTTATTCTCGATAAATTACGGTAATTATTCCAAAATATTTGCCAGATGAATCTTTCAAATCTTAAACTATGATCTGGAAGTGGAATTTATACTGCATTTCGGAAGTAGAATTCAAAATATTAAACACCTCCGTGCATAGAGCAGTTATAAGTAATTTAGTATAATCGATAAAGAGATTAAACACAGATTGAACTGCGATAGGGTTAGTTTCTTCCAGCACCACAGGGTGTTACAAAACCAAAACAGTAACCTAT
The DNA here is from genome assembly GCA_964036315.1 of Acanthosepion esculentum. Taxonomy (NCBI): domain Eukaryota; kingdom Metazoa; phylum Mollusca; class Cephalopoda; order Sepiida; family Sepiidae; genus Acanthosepion; species Acanthosepion esculentum. The sequence goes on along the minus strand of OZ038480.1, from coordinate 37,401,298 downwards.
AAATTTGAGTCATATTCTTAAATAGTCTCGTCAAATCGAGACTTTCATACTCAATGTCATACATGGTTTCAAACTTGGTCAGAAATATCCAAACAGTCAGATGTATACAACAGCTTTCTAGGATCAATGGTTAAAAATAGCTTCTAGCGAATTATCCCTGTGGGACTTCGGTGGTGGGGGCTGTACTTCGTCTTATACTGCAGACTGGCACTAAAGAATCACAAGGATGTTTACCAAATAACAAAACTACCTCATTCGAAGACTTTCAAACGCATCTAAAACTAAAACTAAAAAGAAAAGAATAATAAATCAATCAAGATGTTTACGTTTCACATTACTTCAAGCAAAATATTAGGGAGGCAAACATCTTCTTCAGAAAGGTCAATAAAAGTTAGTGGACCTGATAAACATATTTACATAATAATGTTTTAAGAAAAATATTTTAAATTTCAACAAACAGTAACAATAACTGTTCGGTCAACAATGACTTAAAGTTCCCTATATAGGCCGAATATATCTTACTGCATATATATATAGTGATTTTACATATATATATATATATATACATATATATATATATATATACATATATATATATATTTTTTAAAATATATTTTAATGTGAAATTTTTTTACATTAAAATATATATATATGTATATATATATATATATATATGTATATATATATATATATATACATATATATATATGTATATATATATATACATATATATATATATTTATATATATATATATATATATATATATATATATATATATTAATGTAAAACATTTTTGCAATGAAGTTTTTAAAAAAACTTAAATCGCTAACAAACATCAAATTAAATTCCTTATAGACTGGTTAAACATTCAAATTTATATCAAACATTATAATATTTATGAACTCTCAAAGCTAAACAACAGCGTCTATTTCGGGACTTTCATTCCAAAGAAAGTTAGTGACACTTTATCTCATGACTTCTTTCTCTCTTTATGCCTTTTTCTCCTCTCCCCCTTCCATATCAATATATAACTTCCGTTAAGTTTACCGATTTAATGTGCCAATGTCTTGACTTCCTCAAACAATTTAAATTTGAGAGAATATAAATTTTACATCTAACTCAATCATGTCTCTCTCCCCTCTCACTTCGTTAATTTACATATGCTTAGTACAGCCCGTCAAAAATGTGTAAATTTCTTTTCATTTTTCGTTTCAACCTTTGGAAGTAAAGTCTGATGATCCGCGGTCCTTTAAAAGGGCTGTGGTGAAATAATTGATTACATGGAACCTTAAAGTGGTCGTTTTTTATTTTTCTTTAAATTATTAGCTCTGATTTACATTGAGCTCTCTGGATTTTATCCTCCTTGGATCTACCCATACGAATTACCTAGTTTTTCATAAACTATATATATATATATATATATATATATATATATATATATATATATATATATATATATATATGATACAGGTTCGAATCCTGTTGGAGGACGAATATTTTCTATGAAAATTTCTCGGACATTTCATAATGTGTGACGTCATTTGTTTACATATGATACGCCATGAGCAGTTATGAATGTACGTGAGAGATTCATGGAAGATTGTAGTTTATAAGCAGTAAATTCGACGTTACCAACCGAACGATCCTCAGTGGCCGAATAGGTTAAGGCACGTCAGGCTATATGACGGTTCCGTATAGGATACATGTTCGGACATTCAGGCCGGTAAATGTTATTTAATACTATTTATTATAAACAGACCATTTCCTTAAATACTTGTATCTATAAAACGAATGTTGATCATAAAAATGTCTTTAAATAATTGTCGGACTTAGTCCATTTCCTAATGTATAATAAACAATATCAGTTACCTGCTTTATACATGTGACAAAAATTTTACAAGTATAATGCATTTTGAGTAATTTTTGTTTAATTTTAAAATCCGTAATTTAACTAATCACGTACGTCATATTGTTGTAAAAATCTTTGGCATTTATCGTAAAGTCTTCAACCTGCTCTAATATTTCAAATTATAATAATATTTATCGATGCCTATATGGCCTCAGTGTGAAGTCATCATCACTGGTTAGTGGAATAGACCTGTACTTGTCGAAAATCGTGTATCATTGATAGACTCAATCGAATACATTGGTCATAACCATATACTATGTTTCTTTCGTGAAATACGATAGAAATATGAAAAAGACAGATATTAATAATGGTATATAATAAATTTTTATGCAGGGGTCCGCTAAAACATGAAAATATTTTTTTACCTCTTTGCAAGGGAGCTAACTTATGCGATTTTTATTTTTTTTTAATTGTAGTGTTTTAAATTGGTATTTCTATAACACTTTGCTGCTACAAACATTTAAGAAAATTGTAGCTATAGTTGTACTGGATTATATTTACGGTCGCAATTCTTTTATAATATATATTGCTTCCAGAATTTAAAATTGTTGCTTATTATTATCTTGATGAAGCGCTGATGTATTTTCGATTAATATCTGTCTAAGCAATGAGTATTCCTAAAAATGTTGTGAGATTGAACTATGATTGTTCAAGTGAAACGTAAGCCTACTCGTCATCGACGTTGTTGTAAAATCAATACATGTATTAACATTTTTTATTAGAAATGCAATCTCCCAAAGAACAATTAAATTGATATAAGACGTTGGCCTTTGCAAGAGGCTAATTGACGGAGAAGAGTTCTTATCGATGACTAGAATGGTTGTATTAAATTTAGTATAGTAGATAATTAATCTAATTTTTGACTTGAATCAGTGGGGGATATATTAGTGTTTATGAGTCTTTTTAGAATTCTTTCTGCTGCTTATAGATAGAATAAATTTGATTACGTATTTTGATATGCTTAGATTTATTTACTTCTCTACCTATATATATATATATATATATATATATATATATATATATATATATATATATATATATATATATATATATATGTATAATTATAGAGAGAGAGATAGTGATAGAAAGTAAAAAGTAATACAGATAGCGGCACAGAGTGTAGAATATCAACAAAATATACCGAATTAGTTTGTGTAAAAAATGTAATTCATATCTTCGTCATTTAATATAATAAAACACACTGCAGATAAATAAATGGTTATGGCTAAAAGCTGCCAGATTATGTAAATATTGAACGTTCCCGGCTTGATTTTCAGTAAGCTCGCCAGTTAAGTTTTGTTTTACTTTTTCCTTTGGAGAGGCTGACATCCCACCGACGCCGTGCGCATTCATCTAATGAGAGGCAGTGAACGACACTAGCCGGCAGACGATAACAGATGAATCGTTAATATTAATCACCTCATTGAAAATTAGGTGTGAATATTTCCATTAAGGATTCTTTTCACTTACAAGTTGAAGATTTTAGATCAAATGTCAATAATTAACGACAGCTGTGTCATTTGACACACCACACACAAAAAGCATCTTGGTAAGACTATTTAAAAGGAAACTTGGTTAATAAATCACACGTAATTTTCAAGTGTTAAAGTACGTTCGAGGTGAGAAGTGTGTAGAGGTAATCAAAAGTTGATAATTGAAATAGTTTGTGTGTAAAGATTTCAAAGTTAAGTTGAAAAGCCACATAAAAAGAGGATCGATAGAATTTCCAACCAATCGTTGTTGGTTTGAGTAAATTCAAAAACTGTTTACTTTTTATCCCCTGGGAAGAGATGAATAAGAGTTTAGGGACATGTTTTTTTGCTATTGTTAGCTTTATGCTGTTTTGTTTTTTCATTTCATTTTTTTTATTTTTTCATTAAAGAATATTTCAATAGATTTTATTTACTGAGCTTTCCTTACTCATCTTCATTGCCATATTCACGACGTTTCGGCCGTTTTACGCTCCGGCCTTCTTCAGATGATTGAAATTTCGAACCGAACACTTCATTTCGTCCACGGGATGGATTGTCTAGCTCCACGTGTTTCTTCCGGATGCCTCAGTTATTTCCCTTTAACTAAACTCTCCAAGTTTTTAGGTTCACCACAACTATGGCCTGGTATTGAGCTCACAACTCTTTGGGTCTAGTCACTGTATCTAACCAACATATCTATCCACCTCATGACATCTGTGTATGAATTTTTGGTACTTATAAACCCAATGTCGCAAAAGTCATAAAAGGGTTCGGTTCGAAATAAAAGGGTTCGGTTCGAAATTACAATCACCTGAAGAAGGCCGGAGCGTATGAAGGCCGAAACGTTGTCAATAAGACAAGGAAGATGAGGATAAAAATCCGAATAATGTAAATAATGCAAATAATCATAATCCCTCATCTCAGAGATATAGACAGATAAACGTTTCTTTTTAACTATGTTATATATATATTTGCCATCAACTGCGGAGAATTCCAGTTCGCCGCCTAAAGTGTCGCAGGCGATACATCCGTGAGTAAATGTTCCGAAATCAGGTTCGTAATTTAGTGTTTCATCGAACCATAATACTAAGACCGAGGTTTCCATTTTTTTCTTTTCTTGCCGCGGCTCGAATTAGAAAAGTGGGTATTTCCTTTATTCGAGACGAAGAATGTGAAGCAGATTTGTTTTTTTTGTTTTTTTTAAGTTATCTTCGTCTAACGTTTGATGCTAGAAAGTAACTAAAGAGGCATAGCCTACTAAGCAGTATGTGGTTTGAATTCAGGTTTTTCCTTCTCCTAGACGAGTTGACAACCAAACCTATATAGTTCTGTTTGTCCTGTTATTTGCTCATAACTTCCCTATTACTGTTTCCCTGACAAATACAATCTCCAACGGTTTAAGTGTAGCGTCAATCGACATCTCCAGCTGCCTTGATCTATCCACTTCCCTTCTCCACATCCTTTCATTTTTCATTCCTATCTGCTCTCGCTCCGGATCTTCTGTGGCCCCCTTGCCTTGATCGACCCACTGTCTTTCTCTTTCTCCACATCCCCTCCCTTGCCACTCCTATCTGCTCTTCCTCCAACCCTTCTTTAACCCCTTGCGTGATAGTGGCCTCCGGCCTTGCTTGGGGTGATATGATTAAAAAAAAATTTAAAAAAAGCTAAGGGGGATGTGAAGAGATGGATTCATACTTTTTTCAAGGATATTAGCACGTCTGGAATTCGAACTCGGATCTCCGATTACTCAGTTCGATTACTTCACAGTGCACCCTAAGCTTATGAGTAATAAACCGCTAAATCAAAACATAGGGGATCATTTCATTATTATCTGATTTACCATGTGTTCTTGTATAAGATAGTGAAAAGGTTTTCCGTTGGTATATCCATTGTTTGGAATTCAGTGTTTTTTTCTTCTCCCAATGCTAAAGAGCGCTGTCCATGCGGCTGTTTAACCTATAGTTTGGGGAAAAGTGATGAATTCATGCCTTTCCCAAGAGTATTAATTTGAAAGTGAGCAGGACTCTCTAAAGCAGTATCGGAACTCGTCTAGACGATTTCACTTCCGGGATGATACACGATACTCTACACTCGCGTAAAATTAGCCCATGATTTTTAGTAAAGAGCAATATTTTCTACGTTGGAGAATTTTCTTTTTTGTATCTACCTCTTAAATTTCACGAAATGCTAACACATAAAATTTTGAAAATATATATTTCCTGAAGAAAGTTCATTTTGAAATATATTTAAATCGAAAGACGTCCTTTAAAAACCCATTTTATTTAAATACATAAACTCATCTTTTTAAGATTATCGCTTATATCTTTTATATTTTTATTAATGTTATTACAAAGTTTATAATTTACACAACATGCGGACTATTTTCCCCGTCTCTGTTGTCGTTGTCACGATTGCCGTTGTAACCTCCAGACTTCATTAGGTATATAATTCGATCCGATTAATTTATAGGATATTTGGAACTGAACCCTTTATTTAATCTACGGGATAGATTGTTCTCTTTCCACTGCTAAGACTCCAAGTCCTCCACACAGAAGTGTTCCACGTGACAAAATCATAACGGACGAAAGCGTCGGTCTATGAATTTGGAGACATAATAATTTGGGGTTCAATTTCTGTGTACTTGAACTAATTGTAAACGAGGCGAGCAATAAATGAGCGGTACAAAAATAATAACCAAACAAGATAACTCTGATGAGGGCCGGAGTGCACAACCGCCGAAACACTGTTATAACAACAAAGACGAGGGAAGTAAACTGCATGTTTAATTTTGTGAATAATAACTATACCAGACAGAAATTGTTATGAAGTGTGTTTCTAAAAATTCGCAAATTTGACCAATATTTTTCGCCATAATTTTTAAATAGTTAACCCTGCATTATTTGTCGTAAAGGATTCAAAAGAAAATATATTCATAAAATTGACAGCTCAAAACATTTGTCAATGCTTCTGTGAAGAAAACCGTCACGGCTGAAATATCAGGAATATTGTTAAGTCAATCGAGGGTCAGTAGACCTGACCTGTCAGTTATATATAGTTAACTCGATCCTCATATCTCGCACTAGAGACTCCACTAAGCTTTATAAATGTCTATATTCATAGATTTGGAAAAGTAAATTAATAGCTATATGTGGGGGGTGTTAAGGACAACTCTTGGTGTTATTTTTTTTCAGTGATGTTCACACTGTACAAGTCCCGTGAGTCACTCGAGGTAGATGGTTACAGATTAAGAGGCCCAATTTATGCGGATATGTGTGGAAATTAAATGTTAGTCCTAGACGTGAACAGGTTAAATATGTAGTGATTGGGAAAACATAAGGATTGGGAGTTGCTCCTACAGAATAGCGGGTGTCCTGGGTATGACGATAAACTACATCCGTCCTGGGCAAGACGATAAACTACATGCAACATCAAGGCCTCTGATCAGGAGGTTTCGAGGAGCATGGAACCAGCTCTTAATTGCTGATGTTCCCAGATCCACTCTGACTCGGGGTGGTAGAATCTGTTAGTGTCCCAGCTATGGGCAAATAATTGCACCCCCCAAAAAAAATAACTGGCGTCAAAACACTATGAAAGTGCAAAAATAGGTTTTAATACTAGCAATACTTTTTGTAAAAAATTATTACTAGCAATGGATTTTTGAAAGAAAAAATTATTACCAGCAATACATTTTTGAAAACAAAAATTACCAGCAGTACATTTTTAAAAAAAAAAATAACAGCAATACTTTCTTTAAAGAAATTACCACAATACATAAAAAAAGAAATATTACCAGCAGTACATTTTAAAAAATAAAATATTACCAGGAATGCATTTTTGGAAAAATATTACCATTAATAAAAATCTTGTCGGAATTAATAACACATTGAGTTTGATGTGCAGTAAAACGAAACAAACCAAATCAAACGAAACCAGAATTGCGGTCCGGAGAAAGAAGCTACACGAGTAGAACTGACATCTCACAAATGGGATACGAGGGAGATGAGAGGGGAATGAGAGGAGGATACGAAGGGAATGAGAGGGGAATGAGAGTTGAATGCGATGGGAATGAGAGGGGAATGCGAGGGGAATGAGAGGGGAATGAGAGGGGAATGAGAGTTGAATGCGATGGGAATGAGAGGGGAATGAGAGGGGAATACGAGGGGAATGACAGGGGAATGCGAGGGGAATGAGAGGGGAATGCGAGTGTAATTAGAGGGGAATGAGAGGGGAATGCGAGGGGAATGAGAGGGGAATGCGATGGGAATGAGAGGGGAATGAGAGGGGAATACGAGGGGAATGACAGGGGAATGCGAGGGGAATGAGAGGGGAATGCGAGTGTAATTAGAGGGGAATGAGAGGGGAATGCGAGGGGAATGAGAGGGGAATGCGATGGGAATGAGAGTTGAATGCGATGGGAATGAGAGGGGAATGAGAGGGGAATACGAGGGGAATGACAGGGGAATGCGATGGGAATGAGAGGGGAATGAGAGGGGAATACGAGGGGAATGACAGGGGAATGCGATGGGAATGAGAGGGGAATGAGAGGGAAATGCGAGGGGAATGAGAGGGGAATGCGATGGGAATGAGAGTTGAATGCGATGGGAATGAGAGGGGAATACGAGGGGAATGAGAGGGGAATGCGAGGGGAATGAGAGGGGAATGAGAGGGGAATTCGAGTGTAATGAGAGGGGAATGAGAGGGGAATGCCAGGGGAATGAGAGGGGAATAGGAGGGGAATGAGAGGGGAATGAGAGGGAAATACGAGGGGAATGAGAGGGGAATGAGAGGGGAATGCGAGGGGAATGAGAGGGGAATGAGTGGGGAATACGAGGGAATGAGAGGGGAATGAGAGGGGGATACGAGGGGAATGAGAGGGGAATGAGAAGGGAATACGAGGGGAATGAGAGGTGAATGCGATGGGAATGAGTGTTGAATGCGATGGGAATGAGAGGGGAATGAGAGGGGAATGCGAGTGGAATGAGAGGGGAATGAGAGGGGAATGCGAGGGGAATGAGAGGGGAATGAGAGGGGAATACGAGGGGAATGAGAGGGAAATGCGAGGGGAATGAGAGTTGAATGAGAGGGAAATACGAGGGGAATGAGAGGGGAATGAGAGGGGAATGAGAGTTGAATGAGAGGGAAATACGAGGGGAATGAGAGGGGAATGAGAGTTGAATGCGAGGGGAATACGAGGGTAATGCGAGGGGAATACGAGGGTAATGAGAGGGGAATACGAGAGGAATGAGAGGGGAATCCGAGGGGAATCAGAGGGGAATCAGAGGGGGATACGAGGGGAATGTGAGGGGAATGAGAGTTGAATGCGATGGGAATGAAAGGGTAATGCGAGGGGATTGCGAGGGGAATGAGAGGGGAATGAGAGTTGAATGCGATGGGAATGAGGGGGGAATGCAAGGGGAATGCGAGGGGAATGTGAGGGGAATGAGAGTTGAATGCGAGGGGAATGAGAGGGTAATGCGAGGGGATTGCGAGGGGAATGCGATGGGAATGAGAGTTGAATGCGATGGGAATGAGAGGGGAATGAGAGGGGAATACGAGGGGAATGAGAGGGGAATGCGATGAGAATGAGAGGGAAATGAGAGGGGAATGAGAGGGGAATACGAGTGGAATGAGAGGGGAATGAGAGTGGAATACGAGGGGAATGAGAGGGAAATACGAGGGGAATGAGTGGGGAATGAGAGGGGAATGCGAGGGGAATGAGATGGAAATACGAGGGGAATGAGAGTTGAATGAGAGGGAAATACGAGGGGAATGAGAGAGGAATGAGAGGGGAATGAGAGTTGAATGAGAGTTGAATGAGATGGGAATAAGAGGGGAATGCGAGGGGAATACGAGGGGAATGAGAGGGGAATACGAGAAAATGAGAGGGGAATGAGAGGGGAATTGAGAGGGGAATGAGAGGAGAATGAGAGGGGGATACGAGGGGAATGTGAGGGCAATGAGAGTTGAATGCGAGGGGAATGCGAGGGGAATGCGAGGGGAATGAGAGGTGAATGAGAGTTGTTCGCTACAAGGTGCGGAGCGTGACGGGTTTTAAGCCCTGGAAGTTAGAACTGATGGAACTAAGGACTATAGTTTGTCTGATCAATTTCCCTGTAACTGGCGATAGAGCAGCGAGTCTCGTGTGACGTCTCGTCTGGGAGAAAGGAGTTGTAGGGTGGAAAATAATAACGCCTTTTGACTCTATCTGGAGTGGAAAGTGAAGAATTAGCAGCTCCTGACAATATATGTCAGCCATATTTCCTATTGCACCTGATCTGGCTCTTGTTAAGTTAGAGGATAGCAGGTGGGGTGAAATGCTTGCTAGAGCGGTAGAGTGAACCGACCATTTTTCCATCGTCTTTAGCGGTTGTTTGTATATACGAGATCCACTTTAGATGACTTCTTGTAATAAGATGTTTGCCTATACAGTTTGAATTAGAATATTGTGAGTGAACTAAATATAGACGCATTACAAATGGTGGGATAAGAACAACACCGGAGACTCACAAATGAAATCGAGGCAAAATCGTTACAAAAATAATTTTTAAAAATCGTTATCAACGCATTAGGAATGTTGATCTTCTTCGTGGGCTTCATATTCTTTATAATTCTTAATGAGTTCTGTTCCCCCATCTAATTACAATAGCTTTTTATGTAGATTACTCGCTGTTAGCATTTGTCTCTCTATTCTTAAGTGTCCCTCTCTTTTTGATTCCTACCACAAATGTCATGTTTCGTCTATGGCATTCTCAGTAATGTTCTGTAGAACCGTGTTTCTGTTACATCGTTTTCTCCTCATCTCTCCGAAAATTGTGAAGCATCCGCTGCCATATAAGAGGACTAGCAGTATAACTCGTCTTCGTCCGGGTCTTTCATTACTGGAAATTTTTGCCATTCAACTGGAGCAGTTTAAGTTTAAAGTCAGCCCACACGAAAATCTATTAGTAACAACATTTGGGGGCAACTGAGACACATTCCCAAATGGGGGGTTAACAATTTGAAAAGGGGGATGCCCCTGAAAAGGGCCGTTTTTGCGTTCTCAATCTTACAAGGAAGGAACCTCTTCCATGGACCGTCATAATAATAATATACGATAATTTTTATTTATAATATATTTTTTTATAATTCTAATAATCTTTTGCGTTAGATTTCAATTCTCTAAATTGATTGTACGCTGTTTTTACAGACATTAAATTTTGCCTTTGATTTTCGCGCAAAGTGTAAAAAATCATTTTTTTTTATTTTTCACCTTCAAGATTGTAGTTTTTTTTCCAGCTAATTTGGACTCAAAACCAGCACTAAAGAATTATCTATCAAACAAATAAAATGTCATCAAAATCGAATGAAAACTGTGGAAACTCATTAACAACATCAGGTCACACACACATACACATACACACCTTTTGAGAATTATAGATATACATTTATACTAAAAAGTATTTCAGCATATTAGTCTTTGTTTTTATCCAGATTTTTCTTTTTTTAATACATTGCCTATCTTTTGGGAAACAGTTTTTGCTATTAAAATACTTCTTTTGTTTTCAGTGTAATATCACTAGCCTTGACTTGGAATCTAGGCTCCAGTCATTTTCCAACCGCCGTGGTGTAGTTTCCTTGTGCCTGTTCTATAAATATTATCATGGTCATTGTTCTGATGAACTTTTTTCTATGGTACCTAGACTCTATGAATGTAAGCACAGTACTAGATTGGCTGCTAGGTCTCATCATTTTCATGTTGAAATGGATAGATGTAAACGTAAGTTCTATGCGTAAAGTTTTCTTTCTTGTAGAACTCTCTTACGACTGTTTATTTCTAGTTAAGTTTCATCTTCAAAAACCTAAATCCAATGTCAATTTCTGACTATATTTCTGAGATGAGATATTGTAATTATTTAAACTATTTACTTTTTCGGACCGTTCTCTGTTTCCATATTGGCCCGTGGAGCTGTAACAATCTACCCCAGCGGACGAAATAAGGGTTCAGTTCGAAATTCAAAACAGCTGAAGAAGGCCGGAGCGTATAAAGGCTGAAACGCCGTGAATATGGCAACGGAGGTGAGGGCAACAGTCCAAACAATTTAAATGGTGTAAGCGATGTTAATCATTAACTTATGTATTCTTAATTCCTGTTCGTTTTATTTTCTTTCCTTAATAATCTTTTCTTTCTTTTTTCTTATGTCCTTTCACACTCAGTAACCTCGTGAGTGTTAGTTGCTTTGTTGCCTTGATTTGGATGGAAAGATTAAATGAAAATTTCAGACGACTAAAAACAAAAAACTCTCAGATATTTATTAGCATGATTTTAAGCTCTTTATTTCACGCATATTTGTGTCTTTTGTTTTGAAATCTTCATATTTGTAGTGGAGCTCTTCCCATTTTACACAAGATGAACTCGTCTAAAGTATAATTATACTGACAGAGTGCAGATACGTTGAGTACACAGGATGTTCACAAATAGATACGTTGAGACTAGGTTTAGATACATAGAGTCCACAGAGAGAGAGAGAGAGAGAGAGAGAGAGAGAGAGAATTACGGCTTCACTTACAGAGACTTGTACATATACTTTCAACTAACCCGTATTCCTGGACTACTAATCTTCATTTCAAGTTTGTATTCTTACGTTTAATACACTTATTTTCCTATTTCAATTACTGGCGTTGTTTATTTATTTGTGCAGGATTCCCTCCCCGGAATCCACAACAATATTTTAATTACTTTTATTTAATATAGATAGATAGGTCAGTGGCAAGGATAGTGTGGCTCCGATAACATGCCTGGGCCATCATTTGATGAGGAACATTCTGGAGATATCGAAGCTGATGCTGACGTAGTGGTCGTGCAAATATTTAAATATCGGTTCAGACGATCACTTATGGTGTGGAAATTACAGTAAGCACGCAGGGTTTATTTATCCACAAGCTCTCCCTCACCAATTTTGATCCATCTTCCCCCATAAATATAGTAAATTGTATACTGTGCGACATAGTGATTCACTAATCATAGCTTAGGTGTGGCACAAGGCCGAAAGTACGGATCTCCCCATTGAGGATCGAACTGATCACTTAGTCGTAACTGATCGATCGAGACAAGTTTCCTAATATTTACACCACGCTGAAGTGCCCATAAAGAATATAAGACAAGATCAAATGGCAGCCGGTTTCAAATTGATCTCAAGTTCGTTGTTAACTGGGACAAAAGATGTATTGTTAATTTTAACGCCTCCAAAACTAATCTTCTTTCCATTAATTATCTGAGACACCCCTCTCTGCCATACAGCAAGATCAAATTTGATGCCAACTTCCAGGCAAGTGATTCATTGTCACTCCTCGGTCTAATGTTCTCACCTGACATGAAGTAGAAAGACTACATTAAATCCATTGCTAGGTAAGCAGCTAAGAAAATTCGTTCACTGTGTCTTGCGTGACAATTTTTCTCTCCGGAGTCTATCAAAGATATCTATAAGTCTACAATTCGTCCATGCTTAGAATATTGCTGCCACATATGGTCCGGTTACCATGCGAAAAGCATGCTGTTGGAAGGTAGTTCCACAAGAGAAAACCACTTGTGTTTTAATGGCTTTAATGCCTTGAATGGGTTGATACCGATTAAAAAAATGTATAAACTATAACTATATATAAATAATATAATCTGTTACGCACACGCTGGACTTATTGAATGCAAAAAGGACAGAGGAAATGAGCGCCTAAACCTGCCTAATGAGCTTGGGTAAATGAAGGTTTAGGAGACATGTCTAAAAGACAGTATTTACTAAGAGCTACAAATGAAAGGAAATTTTCAAGAACCAGTGTCCTGAAAGGAAAACGGACAGAGATAATATAAATATATATATATATATATATATATATATATATATATATATATATATATATATATATATATATATATATATGTATATATGTATATATATATATATATATATATATATATATATATATATATGTATATATATATATATGTAAATATATATATGTATATATATATGTATATATATATGTATATATATATATATATATATATGTATATATATATATATATATATATGTATATATATATATATATATATATGTATATATATATATATATATGTATATATATATATATATATATATATATATATATATATATATATGCTTGTGCAATTTAATTGAAACAAAACGAATAATTCCGTTATTATTTACTTTTTTCGTATTTTTTCAATGAAACATGACACAGTGCACATGTTAGTACTTCGTATGTCCATTCCAGGAAGTCGTTCCTTACAGATTGGCTACAGATTCCCGATTGGATTTAAATCAGGAGATTTTCCGGGCCATTTAATACTTGGATTTGCTCACTAATAATGCTTGCCAGTGTGTTCGTGCAGCGTTACAAATTTTAGTACGCTTTCTTGGATTAACGTCCATCGCAGACAATGGTCTCAGGACAAATAATCCACATTCGGGACAATAGTGACTGGGCATGATAAAAATCTGATGCAATCACGGATGACGCAATATCTTTCAAGGCCAAAGAAATTACACACTCTGAAAATAGATTCATATTACTGCACACCACTGCAAATGATCTAAACTTAGGAAAAACAGAAATCGATTACACCCTGTCACTCCAGTGCGTCTAAAACTGACCGTATGCTGAAAGAAAGGAAACTAAAGCAGTTTTTCCATTAATTTGCACAAGGGTGTATGCTTGTTTATAGTCACAAATGGTATATACTCATAATCGTCACTGCTTAACAACTCTTACGCACCTCTTTCAATAACCTACTAACTTGAGCGGCTCTCTAGCCTTGTACTGAGTTAACATTAGTATGATTTTAAAACATGAACTGGTTTTGTTTTCATTATTTACGAAGCTTAACTTGATTTGACACGAGGCCGCAAGTATGGTACCCCCTGTGCGGATCGAAAGCGCTACTCAGTGGTAATGGTCAAAGATCCTGTAAATCACCCCGAGACGCCCGCGAGAAATTGCCTGCTTGACGCGTTCAGCTAAAAAAAAAAAAAAAACAGCCTCGCTTTCATTTCTGACTGAAACAAATGATCTCTTTGCTCTTTTCTAATCAGAAAACACAGGAGACCAAACAAATTTAATTTTTAAAAAAATGCCAGACATTACATCCAAAGACGAAAATGTCAATAAAGCATTTTTCTGTATAGATAATTATTTCGTAAACAGTCATTGAAAAAATGGGTTTAACTTGCCAAATATATTTTATAAATGTTCCATCTTTCGACCAATAAAGAAAGAAAATTTGCTGACCGTCTGGAAGTGATGGAATTTTTTTTATTTAGATAAATATTAAAAAATAAAAAAAATATAATGAAATTTATTGCGGGAATTAAATATTGATATTAGACTTCTGTCTATTGCAAATTTTTATTTTCACAAACTCAAATTCTTTTTATTTATTATTTCTTTTTTCATTTCTTCATATTTGAACAAGAACAAATGAATTAATGCAATCCACTTTGTTGTGCTCATTCAATGGCCAGCCACCCCAGTCATTGTTCATCATCTATTTCTAGTTTTCCGATTTTACAATTATCCCTGCACTTTTGCCCTGCACTTTTATATATATATATATTATTGTCATCCACAGACAGACTGTTTCGCTGTATCACAGCTCATCAGTGTGTCTAGACGTCCGGTTGCCTCTAGCTAGGATCGAAACCCGACTGAATTGGCGTCAGTCGGAAATTCTACCACTAAGCCGCACAGGGATGAAGGTGAATTTTTAGCGTATTTATATTTAGATTTTAGATAAACACACAGTGAGTGACGGTGACTCAATTCTGACGAAGAGTCTTGCTATATTAGCTTTAATAATCACTGTTTAAAAACACACGCTTTACTCACACAGAGCTCAACCGAAGTTAATTTTTCAGGAGCCAATATATATATATATATATATATATATATATATATATATATATATATATATATATATATATATATATATATATATATATATATATATATATATATATATATGTATATATGTGTGTGTATAATGCTAACCATTAAACCACCTCGAAGCTTGTCTCGACAGAATAATTACGACTCAGTAGTGAGTTCGATTCTCACTCGGTGCCCCCCTAATTTCGGCCTTGTGCCACATCTAAGCTGTGCTTGGAAAATCACTATCCCTGCACTTTTTATATTTGTCGTAAAAACGTTTTATTGTTTGATTAATTCGTTTTCTACGGTTTATGAAACATTTGCAGGTTATTTAAAGGTACAAAATATTTTATATTGTAAAAATTTTATTCTTTTTTTTTCAGATAATAATGACTTAGACAATAACAATGATGAGATAATGACTCGATGTACTAATTAACTTATAAGGGAAGAAGTTGATTCATTCCTTACTCCAGGCGTAAGTAAATATAACGAACCCAAAGGGGATTGGAACTCGGCTTTCTTATTAACAGTTTCGAGCAGTTATACATAACATCGCCCACATATCCAAGCTTAAAACACCTGGTATTCACCATCAGTCAATCATCTTGGTATTGACCAGATCCGTGATTTCAACAAAATGGGAATTTGATCATTTACTGATTTTTCAACTTAATGAAAAAATAGATTAATAATTTTACTTCCTACGCATCCAACAATAAACTGTGTTTTATTTCTATTCTTTTATTATTTTCTATACTTTTTAGAACATTTCTTTTTGCTATTTAATAAGATAAATCAAGCAGGAAGAATTAATAAGTTTGTGTATTGGCAACTGACATCCAGACCATTCCTACTTAATCCTCTCACAATCAAATCACTCAGGGTACAATTAAAAATTCATTCGACTATTTCTTCGAAAGAATATCAGTAACCGTAAATTGAGTTTCTTCTTTCGTACTTCTCGCATGTGTATCTACCACTTGCTTTCCAGTCAACATTGAGCTTGAAAACTTTAAATGTAATATAAATCCTTATAGTCAGTCTTATTAATTCATCTTTTTTATTGTTCTCTCTCCTTACAAATATTTTTTTCCTTTTCTCATATTCTTTCACACCCAATAGCACACTTCTGTTTTAGTGGCTTCCTTGCTTTGCATTCGATGGAATGCCTTAAATGAATGGAACATATTTCAGCTAGTGACTTGAAGGAATTTAAGTCAAAGAATATGTGTGTGTGTGTGTTGAAAAGTGTTCACCGACATATATTGTGTTCCATTTTTCATGTTGCAATGGACGACATAGATTTGATTAAGGAAAATGTGTTACGATAATTGCGGATGAGACAGTCAATAAATTTTAATTACAAATTCAGATCCGCCGACAAGATACGTGAAACTTTATATGTTTATATATTAGAGCCATTGGTGTCTGTTGGATTGTAAATGAGCCCAGAAAGTGCTTGTTTATATATATATATATATATATATATGTATGTATGTATATGAAGGGATTGCTTTGTTTTATATATATATATATATATATATATATATATATATATATATATAGATAGATAGATAGATAGATAGATAGATAGATAGAGAGAGAGAGATAATCTGTTAGCATATAATCCAAGTGAATCCTATTAATACAATATAAAATTTTAACTATTAAAACTGATTCACACATAGAGCTCAGTGATTTAATTAAACAGAGCAACATATTTCAAACAATGGGAATGAAGATTACATTAGCTTAATGATCATTTTCACCTTGTAAATTGAAATAAAATTCACAAGGATTTTTCAAACAAGTCAATGAATGATAATTATTGAAATAAAACTTTATTTCAACAATTTAATAATACTGCATTTATTTACATTTAAAGTATGAGTACAGTTTGTATATATATATATATATATATATATATATATATATATATATATATATATATATATATATATATGGTGTATTGTTGCAGCAGATCATTATGTAAATATATATTTTTAAATAACAGACAATGAATGTGTATTATTTTTTAATCATAAGGCGTTCTAAATTTCGTATTGTCGGATTAATTTCAGGACAAGCTGGACATGATTTGTCTTTATTTTCTTTTTTTTGTCTTTTATTTTCACCCGAAAAGCAACCATACGAAGTTTAGAACGGCTCATGATCCAAAATAATAGACATTCATTTTCTGTTATATTTAAATATATATATATATATGTGTATATATATATATATATATATATATATATATATACATACATATATATAAATATATATATATATATATATATATATATATATATATATATATATATATATATAAATATATATAATTTCTGTGTTTATATATATGTAATTTCTATGGTCAAACATAATAGACATTCATTTCTGTTATATTTAACAATATATATATATATAATTTCTATGTTTATATATATATAATTTCAATGTTTATATATAGTTTCTATGTTTATATATATGTAATTTCTATGTTTATCTCTCTCTCTCTCTCTCTCTCTCTCTCTCTTTATATATATATATATATAAACCCAGATGACATGAATTTAGCGGATGTTAGAATTTGTTGAAAGATACATCCCTACCCATCCCTAAACATAACCACGCTTTCAAATGTAACTATTAACTGATACAACAAAAATTAAATAATTGAACCCTCTACCACCCCTTGTCTAGATGAATGGATTTATTGGTAACCTTGGAAACCCTCAATTATGAATCTTTCCAGTGCCGTTAACAACCGTAAATTTTAAAAAGTAAGTTACTCCAAAATTCGCTTGATGAGGAAATGGAACTAATGTCTTTGGTTTAATAACAAAATTAAATTCAGGGGCTTTAGCTTCCATTTCTGAAACATGGTTATCACTGTGTAGCGGTAAAACGATATTTTAAATCTATTAATTTATATTATTAATGCTCTGTAAATTTAAATTTACATTGAGCACTATTGTGTAAAAATAAAAATATCTATAAGAATACCGGATTTTATATCTTACTGTTCTTTCCTTTATATATATATATATATATATATATATATATATATATATATATATATATATATATATATATATATGGTTGTGAAAATATTTTTGTAATACTTAGAATTGGAGACGATCTACTGTGCGGAAATATAAGACTCGGATTAAAATTGAAGAAACTTCAAATTTTACCAATAAAAATATCGATTAGCGTGTATGGCTCTCGGAGTCTCTTTTCTTTCTTTTATAGTTATTTCTTTATGTTTTGCTAAGACATTAGTCCAACCGAGGAATCCTTTCCTGTATCGTGTGTGTCACTCCGCTCATTGGCAGCCTTGGAATGCACTCTGTGGTGGCATGCACTCTGAAATCTTTTGCCTACGAAGACAGTTCATGATTGTATCACGCCATACGTAGACCTGCTTTGTAGGTTACATAGTTGAATATTTTCAACTTGTAAGAACAGTCAGTGCCTGATATCAAGCCTTTTTTCTTACGTATACATTTTGGAAAACAAGGACATTATTACATTACATTATTGGCATTTGTCTCTAGGCTGTACAAAGTTAATAATCTACCTAACGTGCTTATGTAAATGGATGATATGGAAATGACTTGGTAGTTTGCCTGAAGCGACAAAAGTTGCTTAGAACTACCAGAGACAGGAAATTGTGGAGAGCTATGGTCATCCACGTCTTTAATATACACGACACATAACAGAAGAAGAAAAAGGCATTTATGTAAATATTAATTCCATGTGGCCGACGGCACAAGTTATTAAATTATTGTGTAATCATTTGTTTTACTGCACATACCGAAGGACTGCCATAATTGGCAAAACGGTTTCTAGCTTGTTTACCCTCAATCGTGATTTTCTTTAATTAAACTTTTGAAAATAGCGGAACTCACACAGATGTTAGTAAAGGAAAACGCTAAGAAATCTAGCAAGTACAACAATTTTAATATCTAGGATTCTAACAGAATGCGACACTGAAATCCTAAAGCCCATTGGAATGGTGAAATGTGATTTCCAAATGATGAACAATGTATTAAGAAACAGGACAATTTTATTAGACGCAAAAAAACAGCAGTGAACTCTTAAGTAAAAGCGGTCCTTCTATATGGCAGTGAAAGCTGGGAGAATCTCATCACAGACGGAGAGTTGAGGCAAGCCTAATTTCGTCCTACAGAAGCATACTGAGAATCCCATGGACTTGACTTGTGAGAAACGAGGAACTTTTATACCTCCCCTTAAAAAAGGTCACTCGTACTTCAAATCAGAATGAAACAGTTGAAATTTCGAGGTTGGATAATGAGGAAAGAGAGCGAATTTGTAGAATTTGACACTCACAAAACACAGTGAAAGCGAGAGGAACAAGCGAAATGAGCGAATGACCTACCTCGCAGGCTTCTGTAAATGGTTGGCAGATATTAGATCGGGCGAGATAGCAAAAACACAAGCCTTGCAAGCTACGAAGAACAGGAAGTTTTAGATAGCCATGATCTCGCAGACCTGGAATGGAGACGACACATGGATGACTTTATTTGCAAGAAGTTTTTTATATTCATATCTCATACATCTTATTTATCTCATATTTCTTATTTAAGATTTCACAGAGAAAGAAATGTGGTTTTGCTGAGTTTTATTTTCCCTTCAATTTAGTAAAAGGAAGTTGCTTCCCAAGAACTGTAACTTTCCTCGTCACTCTATTCTTAACTTCTTCATGCCTATGGTGAACATATCCTCATAATCTGTACTTACCTCCTCGTCTTGAATTCATAGAACAACCTCATTCTAAGCGTTTATAATGCGTGTTTCTTGTGCCTTGATTTGGTGAACATTTCGTTAAAATAATTAAAATCCTGGTGTTAATCACAGAATATAAAATAATATTTGCGTTTAAAATAATTTCATAAAATATTCCGCACTCATTTTAATTATGCTTTTTAATTATTTCACTTCAAGCAAGCCAATGAGACACAAAGTATTACTGTGAGTAGAAGATTATGACAAGATATTTGTGACGAGAAAGGACAATAAAAGAACAGACAATAGCGATTGACGTTGCATTTAAACGCTTGAAGATTAAAGGTAATAGGGAAACAAGAAATCGGAAGAGTGTTCCAGACGTAAGGAATTGAAGAAAAGAAATTATTAGAATAGAAATTACGGTTACATTTAGGTATTTAAGCAGTAAAAGGACGAGACAAAGTTGCTATTTTACTAGTACGCTTAAATTCATGTGGCCTAGGTAGCAAGGGGAATAGCTGATTAGAACAACTGCCATGAAAATAGACATAGAAAAAACAGAGAGAAGCCACGTTACGGCGGCGGGAAAGTGACTGGAGTCCAGATGCCATGTCTGAACCGATAACATTACAGACCCATCTTTGGATTTTGTGGAGAATCTCCAGATATATAGCCGGATCACCAGACCAGATATGGCAGAAATATTCAATGCTGTGGGGACTCGTGCTAGATTCATAAATGTGCATGACATATTCTGACACGGCACAGTGAACCAACATCCTTAGCTCCAGATCTAGAAATTGATTCAACATAATCTCTCCCCTTCGTGCCAGGAAAAAAACGTAGGACCGCGAAGGCGCAACGAGTTGATCTCCCAGAGGTTGGCATCAGCCATGTGGATGGAGAGAATTTTTTAAAAACAGGTGTAATGCAGTGCGGGTGTTGGGAAAATAACGTGAATCTTTAATCTTTATTATTTAATGATAAATTTTATTCAAACTCCTGGCTTCGACAGTTACTTTCGATCAGTCACTGGTATGCGGCCCTACAGATCCCTGTCGCGATAATAGGGATCTTACATTCTATATGAATTATCTCCGGGACGTTTTTTTTTTCTTTTCAAGTATCTATCTGTTTCTTATCGTTCTCCCGCTTGCGAAACCGGATTCAGTTATGAGGTATGTACTTCCGCATTCGGTTCATGATATGATTCCAATCACACTCCTTGCAGCTGTCATATTTAGTGAACCGGTGTGAATGACGTGAAATGTTTATTTCCGCATCAGAATGCATAGGTTTCTCTATAAGGTCCATTAATGCCAGCGACTATGATAATGGGTGCCAACAAAGAAAACACGCATAGAAAATTGTATCCTTTCTTAATCAATTCGCCCCAAGCAAGCCAACAATGCCCCTAAGATGGAAGGTGAAAGACTGAAAGTGAATGAAAAGATTTTAGAAAGAACAGAAAACCCGATCTTAAACAAGTAACAAGGGATAAATCTTTACTCCTATGCATAAGACAGGGGAGGATTATAAACAGGATGATAGGCGAACCTATCTACTCCTATAGTGGAGGAAAAATAATTAGTTCAGACGGAGACGTTAAATGTATAGAGTTGGAGTAGTCTTTAGAAAGAAACGGGAAACCGAATCCAAAACAGGAAATGCCGCATTTAATTGTTTTATTATTATTATTATTATCTAACCTCAACAAAACACCATCTGGTGATAACTTCATGTTTCTATTAATTCAATGGCAATTGTTTTACAATAAGAGTTTCGTTTAAATTATGAAAACCATATCTACAAGCTAACATTAACTCCTGAAGCTTACGTCATATAATTATTTAAATATATTTGAAAATAAAATATTTATATTCATGAATAATGGCTTCTTTGTAAATATTCCAAAAATGAACTAAATATCGTTTGTTGGTAAAGGTGTCCCTGGTTACACATAATTGGATGTCCTATAAATATGAAAAACCGTATTGGATACCTAACTAAAAAATTAAGAAGCTACTTTTAAAAAATAGCCATTGAATTGAAAGAATGCAATTATGTCTTTGTGTTCAATTTTTGTGTCGTCCTATGTAGACACTTATTATAAATGAAATGAGTTTGGAAGGCGAGATATTGCGAACAATAACGCGACATAAACAAGTCACGTTAGTTTTAGGCAAGTTGTGAGAAGATCTATATTTAGCAGCCTAATTCTACTCTAAATGATTTGGGTAAATAACTTTTCAAAAGCTGTAAGCAGCCTAAAGATATTTTTCATTCTTGTCCTACATTAAAAAACATGATATTCCAACGAAGAGATTGTATTGCACTACCCACCAACGATATAACTTTGGGGATTTACAAAGATTTAAATCTTATATGATCACATAATTTCCTTCAGTATATGTCTATATTTCTGAGATGAGGTATTATGTACACTATTTACATTATTCGGACTATTGACCTCATCTGTGTTGCTATATTTATCACAACGTTTCGGCTGTTGTACGCTCTGGCCTTCTTCAGGTGGTTGTAATGTCGAACTGAACTCTTTATTGCGCTCTCTGGAGGAGACTGTTATAGTTCCACGTGCCCTGGCAGTGGAGAACTTGGAGAAGTTAATTAACAGGAGATAACTGATAACTGACATCCATTAGACATGACACGTGGAACTGGATCAGTCTACCCCAGCGGGCGAAATAAAGGGTTCAGTTCGACATTCCAACCACCTGAAGAAGGCCGAACCGTACAACGGCCGAAACGTTGTGATAAATATGACAACAAATATGAGGACAATGGTTCAAATAATATAGATAATGCAGATAATTTCCTTTTTTAAATACGTGTGAAATAACGTAATATTATCGTCTACTCTAATGAGAACACAAGACAAAATCACTCATCTTCACCTCTAGACATCATTAATTCCCATCGTTAATCAGGTTGCTCGGCTATACAGCGTCGGAGCCCGACGTATGCATTGTCGACGTTACAGTAACGACAAAAGTACGCAGTTCGAGGCTTTAAGAAAGCTTTATTCAACTGAGAATACAAGGTTCGCGTATAGTGTCCTTTTATAGTCCAAGTAAACAGAAATAGCTCTCTCCAAGAGGAGAGTAACTAAACAGTGGTGGGGGAGACCACTCTTAATTATTCGTAACAGTTACGATCTCTGCGATGCCTGCTTCGTCTCTCAGACATCGCAGACAAGAACGTGATGCCAACATTTAGAACGAGGCGCCTCGCGGCTACAAACATAGATTATGTTGGATTCTTATATAACTGCGTGTAACAGTTCTTTACCATACTTGTAAGCCATCTGCACATGAAGTACAAAACCTGCTGCTAGAAAGTTACTATCGATCAACCAAGCACCTGGTTCCCTTGATTGTCTAAATTGGGGTATTGGATGCAAAGTCATTGGTGGCAGAATCTGATATATAGAATATATAACAACAGGAAAATATATGAGGAAAATCAAATAAAGCTAAGACTTTGGATATATCGATCTGAGTCGGACAAATGAGGTGTAAACAAAATAGCTGGATCCTAGTAATATGTGTGTATATATATATATATATATATATATATATATATATATATATATATATATATATATATATATATATATATATATATATATATATATAATAGGACAGAAAATATTTTATATTGAAAAAATAATCAGATATTTGGTCGGAGAGATTTGTGTGAATAAAAGACAAAAAATATAAGTATATTGAAAAAAATAAAAATAAAAAACAATCCTAAAACCAACTTCGAGAAAAAGATTGCAATAACAAAACTTATACGTCTTAAAAGCAAGGAATAATTGATTCTGAACGTAATAAATAAGCAAACAAGATAAAGAGGGCAAGATGTGAACTTCCGTTCGACACAACAGACAAAAAGATGCTTATTGTAAACTAATGGATGAATTTTCACTACAAAAGCGTGAAGTCATTTTTTTAAACTGCCGGATGCCTCGAAGGACACACCACATTATTTGTAAGTGAGCAAAATTGATTTTTATGTTGTTTGTTGTTGTTGCCGCATTAAATCTCGCAATATATTTTTCAGACTTTGTTAATCAATATAAATGCATTTTATTGTAGACGGAGAGATTATTTATTGAGATCGTGCCGTTATCTGTTGAGCGGATGCCAGGAACATTTTTATAAAAAAAAAAAAACTTTTCAAACACTTATGTGACAGTGAAAGCCTGAGGAAAAAAAACAAAAAACTGAAATATCTTATTATAATTTTGCTTGTTCCGCCCTTATTTAGCACGACCATTACTCCCTGCGAATACCTCATAAATAATGGACCATTCTGTTTTGATCGCGTGGAAAGACCGAAAAGACATATCAGAGAAGCTACTTGACTTCTTCGGGGAAGAAAGAAAGAAAGAAAGAAAGAAAGAAATATTGATCGATTGATTTTTTTTCTTGTATATATCCCTTGTTTGTTGACAAAATGCGCCATATTTTTGTTGCGGTCTGAAATATATACATATATATATATATATATATATATATATATATATATGTATATACAGTGTAACCCGGATATAAGAGAGTTGTCGGTACCGGAGACGAAGTCTCTTATATCCGGGTATCTTATATCCGGGTTTGGTCTATATTGTTTTATTAACACATGCTCTAATTTGGGACAGAGAAAATCTCTCTTATATCCGGTTTCTCTTATATCAGGGTCTCTTATATCCGGATTACACTATATATATATATATATATATATATATATATATATATATATATATATATATATGTGTGTTGAATGGCCGCTGCTAATAACTCATAAATAATGAACTATTCCATTTTGATCGCATGGAAAACCGGAAAGGTCTTATCAGAGATGTGTTTAACGTCTACTACTAATATCTCATGAAGAATGAACTCTTTCATTCTTATCGTGTAGAAAAACATGTTTGTTTCAGTGAGAAAACGAATGAAAGAAAATAATAAAAAAAGAAGGGAAGACAGAAGTGTTTAATGTTATTTTCACTCAAATATCCAATGTCAAATCTGCTCTTGTCTCCCTTTACTTCTTAAAATACCAACCAGCATTCATATTTATTATTGCTATTTCAATAGTCAGTTAAAATTGTTAAGTTTCAATTTTTAACGATGCGATAGGATTAATTCTGATGTTATTTTATTGTCAAAGAACACGCTTGTTGAATCATTAACTTAAGAATTAACATTCATCAGAAAATTAAAATTGGAAAACCCTGACATTTCCACGTGTGCTCTAGGAACGGAAAGAGATAGCACTGAGTTAGAGCTTAAGAGATAGTTTAACCATGTTCGAATTGATAACAGAAAATTATACATTTTCTCATATGCGCCTCTTGCGGACTTACAATAGCCTCATTCAGTAAACACCTACCTTGAGCGGCTACTGGGCCTTTTATTGGGTGCACAATAATATATAAAATAGTTATCTCGCAATATCGAACGGATCATTTAATGAGCTAAATATATATACTTTTGGCTTAATCTTATGTTCCACTTGCAGAATTCATTCTTCACTGCTCATAGGACATTTGAATATATTCTTTTGTTTTTCTTTAAGGTCCTCCCATTTATACCCGCCTTTCTTTTAGGGTAACATAATTTATTTTTGATGACGTAATATTTTTATTTTCTGCCAAGTCTGGCGTTGGCGTTTGGAAACGCAGATAGCATATTATTAAGAACACTCAACATTGTGGAGATACCATACGGCATATAAATACATGTTATAGACGTTTTCGTGTGTTTTTCATATAAGGCCAACGCGCTGAGAGCAGGGTAAATAGAATATGTAATTTTGACTATGAGAGGAATGATAAAGATATAATAATTCGGACAGAATATTCAATCATGGCAATGTCACATTGATCCATTTGTGCATGAACACATGCACCCGATACCCCACTCCAAGACAAATGGCGTTAAAAGTAATAGAATGTTTTAATATGACAAAACAAGAAAGCAGCTCATAATAACACTAATTATGAACACTGTCATAATGTAATGTCCATCTTTGGGATTAAAGAATAAGAATATGTTAAGGAACAATTATACAGCCAGCACTAGGCTGGCTGTATATTAAATTAAATCTAGTAAATTATATAAATTATATATATATATATATATATATATATATATATATATATATATATATATATATATATATATATATATATATATAGGAAGTTGTATTAAAGAGAGATTGCTGCCAAAATACACAATCATATCTATCTATCTAACTGTCTATCTACAGTGATGTTCGATAAAAGTGTCTCACCTGATTTTTTTTTTTTACTTAAAAATTTTTTCGCCTATTGTTTTTGCGGTCAAACGAATTTTTAATCTTACTAATATAAAGACCCCTTCCCGACCACCTAGTAAAAAAAGTTTACTCACCCTAAGATATTCTATTGATAATTATAATTTTGGATATAAATGAGATTTAGGGAAAAACTCCGTGCAAAAATGTGATTCACTTATTTCCTGCAACTAGTAATGAATAGAACCATAACCGAACCCTTTTTGGCATTGACTTGATTTGGTTCGGGAAAATCTCATCTCCAAGCATTGAATTCTATTCGGATATGAAATTCACAATCAAATCCTCTTTGTTGCTCAACTGCTTTCTCGAGAGCCTGTACTTTATAATGCTCCATAAGTTTTCTATGGGGTTGAGGTCAGGAGATTAAAGCCGCCATGTCATAACACTCACCTGCTTCTCATCAAAGTATTCATCAATTTCGATTTGTGACAGGGAGCATTATCCTGCATAAAAATGAGCTCGGTGGGGTCGATTAGCACTCATTCAGTAGAAGGGAGCAAACAAGACTCTAAAATTATCTTGTACTTCTCGTTTTTAAGAAACCAGTTCCATGAAAAGAAAAGCACCCCCAGAACATTACACTGAACGGATGCTTGACAGTACTTACTGCTAAATTCAAAGAGCTTTCAAAGCGTCTTCTTCGGATTTTAGATCGCTTATCCTTTGAATTTAGCTCAACTTTCGTTTCATCGGAGAAGAGAACATTTAGTAAAAAAAATCAGGTGAGTCACTTTTATAGAACATAACTGTATCTATCTATCATTATGGCCCGGCTTTCGCAAAACGCGAGGAGTCTTTACATGTCAATTGCAGTCATGTTTGTGACTGATAAGTCCAATGCCGGACAGGCATACACGGTCTCAGCAGTTGCACCTGGGCGCGATGGCATAGCGTTGCAGTACTTCCTCCTTGGCCTCTTGTCCCTGAGAGCGGCCCTGCAGGTATTTTCAAAGAAGTATACAGCATGTTTGGTGGTGAGACACCTGGCGTCACACTTCTCAGCTAGAGTTGACCATTGGCAATGGTTGACATGAGAGTCACCAAAGGATTTTTCAGGCCTCAGCCTCGGATAGCCAGTAGAGAGCTCGCTGCACAATAAAATTTTAGGTAAGGTGATGATTCTCCATCCTGGAAACGTGCCCAGCTATCTACTTCGCTCTCTCTCTCTCTATCTATCTATCTATCTATCTATCTATCTATCTATCTATCTATCTATCTATCTATCTATCTATCTATATCTACCTGTCTATGGATATATATATATGTGTGTGTGTGTGTGTGTGTGTGTGTGTGTGTGTGTGTGTGTGTGTGCGTGTGTGCATGTGTGTAAAATAGATAGGTCAGTTAATAAAACAAGGGCAAACGAAAGGCTACCAATATAATCAGTACGAAAGATTTAGTAAATATTAATTATTAACCAAATGACAGAAATGAAGCACAGAAAGAAATCTTTTAAGGCCGGAATTTTGGGGCACGCTTGTGCCCTTCATCAAAGGCGCGAGAAATAATCAGAGAAATTGGAATTACTCACCGCAGATTTTTTCGTGGACAGTGTATTTTCAGGGGGAGATCATATTATTAGCAAAATCTCGATCTCTGTCTCTGATACCTCGCTGCGAGGAATCAGAGAGATACCAGGTTTTCCACTTACAAATATAAATCATTTTCATCAAAAAGTTACCTGATGAGGAGATAAAAATTTTAAGTCTTGAAACAGAGAAATGTAAAATATTATTTAAGAAAAATATTATAGAAGAAAAATATCATTAATATATATATTTATTTATATATATAAGGAAATTAATCTAAGCCGTTAAGAGGATGTTTTAATACAACAATTTTACTTATTACTCCAAAGATCGCCTAAAAAGAGTAATTTAAATTATGTTTCACTCAGGCTGCCCCCCCACCCCGTGGCCATTAGGTAACGCAGCATGATTAGCTAAAATTTGGTTTCTCAGAAAAAGGAAAACAAGGTTTTATTCGTTTCTTACGAAAGGAACTTTTACATTAATAGAATGTGCGATTATCTAAGTCCGTAGACGTTACTCTAATATAAAGTAATAATACTTGTGTAATTTAGCGTGGAATTATCCACTATAATAATACATCATTGTATCTATGATATACGAAAAACATTAATAAACATATATAGGCTTAAATATGTACTTATATAAATATATAATAATAATAATAATAATAATGATGATGATGATGATGATGATGATGATGATGATGATGATGATGATGATAATAATAATAATAATAATAATAATAATAATAATAATTGCTAGCCACTCGTATTTGAGAATACCCGTCAACTAAGGCGGTTAGCCAATCACTATTGAGGATGTTCGCTCAGGTACATTTGTGTTTGTTCAACACCCACAGAGCCAACCTGTGGTTTATACCGCAACTATGCTGAGCCGACCTTAGTTACGGTCTATGGGAGAGACCGTGTTATCTAGCATAATCAACAATCTGAACAAGGCCAGCACACTCAAAACCTAGCTCACGATGACTTGTGACTTCGTGTTAGCACAGCTATCGACGGCCCACACCAACTGTTCCGTCTACTCAATTTCACTCACAAGGCTTGGCTCAATCCTTGGTATGGTTTTCAGTCACTTTCCAAATATGCCGCGCGCTGGTATCGTCCCTCCCCAGACCGATAGATTTAAGCCTCTTTCCTGACAAATCAACCGTGGCCTCATGGTCAGAAAGCGAACGTTCTAACCACTCGGTGATGCGCTCACATATATATATATATATATATATATATATATATAGAGAGAGAGAGAGAGAGAGAGAGCGAGAGAGACAATAGATGTTCGCGATTTGTTGTCTCTATGAATTGCTAACAATAATCAAGTCATTCTGGCGTTCTAGTAGAGAAATTAGATGATATACATTTAGTTGAAATCGAATAGGCGATAGGTGGAGATTACGACGGAACTTATTGTTTATCATTCTTCAGGATCCGGAGAGAAAATGCTGTTTAAAAAACTGTCATGTCCTCGTACAATGCAAAATTCAGGTGAATCGAAAAGCTTGACGCGGTTTCCATTGCATGATAGACATCAATTTGTTTTACGTCCTTTTGTTTCCACATTTTCTGTGACATTAGCTCAGTTGACATCCAACCACATACATTTTACCCTCAAACGATAGATATTTATTAAGTTTGATTTCCTGCGTTATTTGCAATATTCGCTATCGGACTTGGAAAGATAAATAGCAAGATATGCTGCCTTTCTTCTTCTCGGCGCCGTGTCACTTCAGGACGTTGGCGATCATGGCTCTCCACAATTCCCTATGCTTTGTAACGCTTAATAAATTGTCTTTTTGTTATCTCTCCTAACCTCTGTTCTGCCATACATTTATACCAAGCTTGACAAGTTGGTTATACTTTGTTTTCCTATGTCTCTCTTGCCTTCAGTCTGTCTTGTGAGTATCAAATCTTCCAGACCGTCCTTCTTCAGTAGATGCCATAGAAATTTCAAATTTCTTTTTCATATGTTTCTTTTTGGTTTCCGCTTTCCATAAAACTTCGCTTTTTGCTTACTTGTTCTCTCCATGCTATTCTCAGCATTCTGCTCTAGAACCAGATTTCTGTTGCTTTAAATCATTTCTACATCTGTGAGGGAGACTGTCATCTTTCATAGAGAAGAACCTATATCAAATAAAAGTTCAGTACTGTGTTCTTTGTTCTTAACAAAATTTTCCTGTTTCTTAATACAGTGTTTTGTTTTCGGAAGACATCTTTCACTATCTTAATGCGTCTTCGGATTTCAGTGTCACCCTTTCCGAACCATATTAAAACATTTTGCGGATATTTAAATTGTTGTTTTTGTTTGAATTTGGTATCTCCAATTCGTAATTTACATTTAAGCGAAGTTCATAGATCTGTCGAAGATTTCTATATCTGCACAACATTTTTCATCCAATTGTAAACAAAAATAATTTTAGATGCAGTTTCGATACGTGCTGTAGAGTGAAAAACATTCTCGAAAATATTCTTGCAACCTAAATTATATTCTGGCTTTAAATAACATGAAAGAGTTTATCAGGGGCAGAAAACGAATCAATCAACAACTTAAAAGATTAACCACACAATTCAAAATTCAGTGCAAACATTCTTTCAAACATTACAGATTGGAATAAATATCTGCCGATATATAACGATCAGTTACTGTCAATATCCAAACAATGCCTTCCTGTGACTGAACCCGGTTTAAAGAATAAACTTTTTCGGGATTTTCAAGTTGATTCTCTATGCAATTTTGTTACACTATTTACATTATTATTGTCCTCATCTTTTTCGCCATATTTATTAAAACCTTTCAGGTGGTTGGAATGTCGAACTGAATATTTTATTTCGCTCACTGGTGTAGACTGTTCTAGTTTCACGTGTCATATCTATTGGATGTCAGTTATCAGTTATCTCCGTTTAATCCCCCTCTCAAAGTTCTCCACCGCCTTAACCAGTTATTGAACTCAACTTACACTTTTTGGGTCCTGTCACTGGATCGAACTAACTCATTTATCCACTGTTCCATATGTCCTTGAGCACCGTGGATGAGGACGATAGTCCGAATAATGTAAATAGTGTACATAATATCTCATCTCAGAAATATAGACAGACAATTTTGTTAGTATATATACTGATATTTTCACTTTCTAGAACATTCATTGAGCATTGTATATATATATATATATATATATATATATATTTATATATATACATATATATATATATATATATATATATATATATATATATATATATATATATATATATATATATATATATATATATATATAATCATTTCACTCAAAGTAAGAAAATGAAGCCGTTAAGATGCGAAGGGCAACTGAGTGTGAGAGAATATGAGAAAAAGAAAACATTATGAGAGAGAGAGAGAATAATAGAACGAGAATTAATAAGGGAAAGAGAAAACGATTGAGATTGCATTTATTTTTTAAAATCAAAGTTCATTGGAAAGCATGAATCAGCATCAGAGTAAGAAAATTTATTTAATATGAAGTCGGTCCTCCTTTAGCCTCACATACAGCTTTAATACGTCTAGGGATGGAATCATACAGCTTCCCGACTTCATCCAGAGGAAGCTTCAGCCATTCTTCCATTAACACCTGCTCCAGCTCTTTAAGACACGACGGTGGATGATAGCGGTTCCTAACTTGTCGCTCCAAAATGCACCACAAATGTTCAATAATATTGATATCTGGAGATTGGGGAGGCCACTCCATGTGTTCTAGCTCACTTTCATGCTCTTCATACCAATTTTTAGCCACTCGAGCGGTTTGTATTGGAGCATTATCCTCTTGGAAGATACAATCGCCATCAGGGAATAAAGTCTGGGCTATTTGATGAACATGATCTCCCAAAATGTTCAGTTAATCTTTGCTGTTGATTCTATCATGCAGGGTAACTATTGAACCGAGACATTTCCATGATATGGCGGCCCAAAATATCACTTATCCGCCTCCATACTTCACTGTTAGAGGAAGGCAGTCAGGGTTGTAAGCTTCTTTGGGCTCCCTCTATACATAAACTCTACATGAAAGTTGAGAAAAGAGAAAAACTGGACTCGGCTGAGAATATGATTTGCTTCTATTGGTCTGCAGACCAGGCATTGTGATCTCTGCACCACTTCAACCTCTACTGAATGTTGCGAGTGGAGTGAAGACGTTTCTTTACGCCAGCTCTTCCATGATATCCATCCTTATGGAGCTCGCGACATACAATTTTCGTAGAAACTGGACTATTCAGATGATTATTCAACTCAGCAGTCACTTTGGCCGCAGTAGTCCTATGATCTTTTTGCCACATTGCATTTCAATGCACGTCGGTCCCTGTCATAAGCTTGCAAGTCCGGCCGGAATTGCTACGGTTGCTTGAGGTTTTGCCCTGTTTCTCGAATTGTGTCATAGTTCTTGATATGCTAGCTCTTGAAAAACCAAACATTTCAGCAACCTTATTGATCGAGGCTCCTGCCATGCGAGCTTCAATAATTTGCCCGTTTTCGAACTCGGAGAGGTCACGCAATTTTCTTAAATTTGACTAAATTCTAAAAATAAATAAGACAAAGACAGTAAATTAGATAAATAAATGTATCACAATAGATATAACCTGCAATTATGAAGTTTTAGTTAAATTTCTTAATATAATAAGTCTTTGAAACATAAGAGTGGATTTTGCACCTGTTCCAATTATTTTGTACAACCCCTGTATATATATATATATATATATATATATATATATATATATATATATATATATATATATATTGAAATGCACTTAAGACATGTGTCATTACTTTTTCATGAAAATAATAAACATAAAATAAAATTTCCCGAAGCTATCTATATTAAAAACTTGAAACCTACGCTTAATAAAAAATAATTATGAATACGGCACAAATATTTTAAAATATTTACAGTAGATAGTTTAAAATATCAAGGTTTTAACTAATACATTAAAACATTTTTCTTTTTTGAAATATTTAGACATAACAAATACTTCCTTTGAGGTTTGAACGTGCGTACACATGATTGAGCACTACATAAAATTAGCGTTTTTCACTTCACAAGTCAAAAGTTAATTTTTAGAAAAAACACAACTATTTGTCTTAGAACATTGATGAACACGACTATTTTTTGTCTTAGAAAAAAAGAACCTTGATCAGAACTTTGCGCTAATGTCGAAGTTACTCTGAATAAAATTAATAAGCATCAACGTGGGCATTTTAATAAGAAACTTTAATAAGAAACTTGTCCGTAATTATGAGATGATCCTATTAAAAAATAAGTAGACAAAACTTGTCTAAATTATTTAATGAGAAATATCTTAACGAAAAATATGCTGCCAAAATGTACGCAATTTGAAATACACTTGTAGCTGTTAGCGTATATTCGCGAACGTTTTTCAAACGAGTCTTACAGCAACATAATGACTCTTAAATATGATTATTTCTTATTGCCCGTAAGAAATAATGACATTTTCTGATATATTCTTTTCGTTTGGCACCGTGGCAATTATCTTGCCTTAAAGCTGCTGGAGATAAACGTATTTACGCAATCTGAACTTTTGTCTTTTGTCTTTCTCTTAAAGCATGTTCAAGTGATTCTGAACATGCACATTTCAGATATAATTTCGATTTAACAATATTGTTATTAGTTGCCATTTTTCATGCTGTTTATCTTCTTTTCTTAGTATGGTTAAATATTTTTTTTGTTCTTGGAATCTTTGCTTCAGGTCATTTTATTACCTCTCTCGTACGTTAGCGACAGAATACCACGATTTACATTTTGTTCGGAAATTTCCTGATACGAC
Organism: Acanthosepion esculentum; assembly: GCA_964036315.1. Classification (NCBI taxonomy): domain Eukaryota; kingdom Metazoa; phylum Mollusca; class Cephalopoda; order Sepiida; family Sepiidae; genus Acanthosepion; species Acanthosepion esculentum. The sequence goes on along the minus strand of OZ038480.1, from coordinate 37,367,518 downwards.
AACGATTAAACCCTAAAGTTGTCATCCTAAAGAAATGTGCTCCCGAGCTGGCTCCCGTTTTCTCTAAACTCTACAAATATTGGCTAGCAGTTTTCTGCTTTCCAGCTTGTTGTAAGTCCTCCTCTGTGGTTTCTGTTTTTAAAATCTCTGGAAAACCTTTTTTTTTCCTTCTATCGCCCTAAGGTCTTCTACCGTTTTTCGACAAAGTAATCGAGGATTTAATCGATGCTAAATTGGTTAAACATCCTACCTCTAACGGCCTATTTTCTGATAATCAATATGGCTTCCGTGTTGCCAGATCTGCAGCTGATGTGCTAACGGTCATCACTGAATGTGTGTATCAAGCTCTTGATAAGAACATCAAAGCTTGATATATGGATCTAGATATCTCGAAGGCGTTTGACAGGATTTGGCACGCTATTCTTGTATGTAATCTACGGTATTAATAGGCGATTGTTTGATTTAATCCAGCCGTTTCTATCAAATCGCGAATGAAGGTCGTTTTGAATGGGCTCGCTTCCAGATCCTTTCACGCGAAATTAGGTCTCCAGCAAGGCTCTATCCTGAGTTCTACACTGTTTCTGATCTTTGTCGATGATCTTCCTGATGTCATCAGCTCCCAAGTAAGCATTTATGCAGATAACACTACCATTTACTCTTGTCTCAATAGCAAACCCCCCATAAATACCCCGGGCATTGCTCTTGAAAATTATTTTTAAATTTTAATGCCTCTAAAACGAATCTGCTCTCATTTAACCATCGCAGATAAACCTTCCTGTGTATTGGCTGATGCTAAATTCCTGGAGAGCAATACACTGCATCTTCTTGGCCTCACGTTTTCAATTGACTTGAAGTGGAACGACGACATCGAATCAATAGCTGTATCTATCTCAAGGAAAGTTGGGTCTCTGTGACGTACCAGTTTCTTCTCGTCAGATTCCATCTTGCACATTTAAAAATCTACCTTTCGTCTGTGCATTGAATACTTTTACCATTTCTGGTCTTGTGTTCCTGCTATTAACCTTGAAGTTCTCGATAAAATCCAAAGAAGGATCTGCAATGTAACTGATCCGCACTTGGCATCTTGACATCAGTCACCTTCTCGCCGACGTGACGTGACATCCGTCTGTCTTTTTTTACAAATATTTTCATGGCAACTTCTCTGACGACATTTTTCTCCCTGGTTCCCCGACTATGTGAATTTAAACATGCTATTAGATTGGCATCTAACCCCCACCCTTTTACTCTAGAACTAGTTAAATATAAACGCCACTTCTACTGCAACAGTTTTTCTCGCACACCCCGCCTGTGAAAATTCCTTCCGTTTACTTGCTTCCCTGATAACTTTAATCTTCAAAAATTTAAATCAACGCCAACCGACATCTTCTATCTTATTGAATCCCATTCGTTTTTTATCCAATCCTCTACCCACTATACCTCGTCTTTTCTCTCACTTTCACTCTCTGCAACCCACTGCGTAGTATTGGCATTCCCGCCTTTCTTGGGATTAATTGATTAAAGGAAAATATCAGATTACTCATTATAGCAGTACATACATTTTAATAACATACACATTATAATAAAAGCTTAAATCAATATACAAAATCATACGACACGAAAAAGGATGCTGGAAGAGGTCAGCTCTATATCCAGTCAATTGTAGTATCAGTCATAATTTGCTGATTTGCGGTCTCTTTAGCTGTTAGGTTGAAAATTCATATAAACATTTTTTTATTGCCAATAGTCTGTCCGTACCAAACGAGGTAATGTAGACAAAACCCCGCACTCGTCATTGTTTAGGTTATGCAGGGTTAAAAGGTGAATTTGGGGTTTTATTCTTGCTGCACAGAAACATTTCCTCCTGACTAGAAATTACCAAGCACACATACTGAAAATTTGTGTGATATATATCCAGAAACAATTGACCATCTTGTATTGCACAGTGTTAGCACCAAAAGATATGACTAAAAATGGTAGAGTGGGGCAATATTTACACTGGAAAATATGCAAGTTTTACAGGAAGGAAACAGCAAAAAACTGGAATGGACATCACTCAGAGTTGGCTTCAGTACATGTAGCAATTTTATTTTTATTTTATTTTTTTCAATACACACAGAGAGAACAATCAAAGCTAATCGCCCAAAAATCGAAGTCAAAGACCACAAGAACAGAATGTGCTTTCATATTTATATGTCAGTCTAGGCAGTTTGTAATGTATCACTGAAGATCTCCAAAAACTATCAAAATACAAGGATCTTGAAGTGGAAATCTTAAATATGTGGCACATGAGGATATAAATACTTCCAGTTGTGGTTAGAGCCCTCGAATTAAATGGAAATGTTTCCGGCAGATTCATTTAAGGAATTCCTGGAACCCATGTCTTAAAGAAATGTAAAAATTGTTGACCATGTTCACCATTGTCTATGAATATAGAATCCATCGCAGTACGTAATCTGTTCAATGAAACATCCTTAAATATTGACCCTCACGAGTCAGACCCTCTACTGAATCTTAATATATCGCCAATACCACCAGCAGCTGTTCCGTAATTCTTTAGTCTTCGATATCAAAGGCTGACAGTGAATATTCCGGAAAAAAACATGGCCGCCTTTATACACGTCTAATTGAATATTTTGAGCCATCTGATTGGTAAAACTTCTATTGGTGAACTATAAAATGAGTCAGCTCATTTTGGCTGGCTCACTAGTACAGCAGGGTACCCAAAAACACCAACAAAAATCTACTCACAAGTATAGCTCATACATTACGATGAACTTTCTGCAATAATATTAAGTACATCAACAGTTGACCTAGACAAGCGGAAGCCACTGTGCTTATCTGAAAGCAGACCCTGCGAGATGATATGCTTAACCAATTCCGAATTAATTAGAGCCTCTGGTACTTAGTCGAAAAATAATTATAAGCCAAATAGGCATAGAAGTATCAGACGGTTCGCGCGTGCTCTGAAAGGCTGAATAAAAAGCAGACAAGCAAGAACCATCAAGGCATTCATTGTAGAGTTTAGAAAGAACAGGGGCCAATTCATGAGCACATTTCTTAAAGACTATTGCATGGATACCATCAAGTCAATATATTTTCTGGGGATTCAGAACAGATATGATAGCAAAAACAATAGACGGGGTTATATGCGTATGACTCAATAGAGACTCCGTTCTCAGTGGAAGGTCAGGAAAAAATACTCCAAATGAGATAAGTGGAGAATTTGAAAAAAAAGTATTCTGTTCATGAGCGGAGGTATTGGCGAAGCATTCTGACTTGTGTCGAGAGGATTTCCTTCTTTGAAGGTTACCACAGCCAAAGAATATAGTGCGATACATCGGGATACTTGGGTTAATCGATTTGAATGTATTTATTTGAAGGTATTTCTAACTAGGCTAAGTGAATCAGGTTAGGTGGCCTGAATGTATCTCAAACTGGGATCCATCTAAAAGCTTATGCCTTACTTTAATGGAAACCTCTCACTCTATCGCGCGCTTTGGCTGTCGTAGTTGTGCCTTGTATACCGTTATCTGATTGGATTTTGTGATGATATATCTGTCTTCGGCTATTTTATGTCATCTCTTCATAAAATAATAATAATAATAATAATACACATTTTTAAGTCTTACATAGGTCATATATTGCCGTCTATTGTAATGTTAAATTATTGTAAAATGATGTGAATTTAGTCCGATTATTCTGTACAATGAGTGAACGTGATATTTCATTCTTAGTAGGTAAGAAATACTTCCACTTGATCAGACATGACTCTGTGGCTTTATTGCCTTCCTTTATGTGAAATGAGTGAACAAAGCTACCTACTAGAAGAAATGTTGCTAATATCTATATCTATAATTCTCAAAATGTGTGTGTGTGTATATATATGTGTGTGTGTGTGTGTGTGTGTGTGTGTCTCTGCGTATGCGCGTGTGTGTGTGAGATCGGATGTTGTTTATGCATTTCCACAGTTTTCATCCGATTTTTATTATTTTTTTGTTTGATAGATAATTCTTCAGTGCCGGTTTTGGGTCCAAATTTTTGGCGACAATGGCTCTTCACTACTTCCTGCCCATTATAACTCTCAGCAACGTTTTACTATTTACTACCTGTTCTTGGATATATATCTTTTATAAAAAAAAACTTTAATAAAAAATAAATACTTTAAATTATTACAATATTAATTATTATTTTTATTATGTTACATTTTCAGCACCCCCATTCAAATTGTTAACCCCCCCCCCATTTGGGGATGTGCCTCAGTTGCACCCAATTGTTGTTACTAATATTGACTTTCGGGTGGGCTGATAAAACTGCTCCAATTGAACGCCAAAAATTCCCAGTAATGAAAGACCCGGCCAAAGACGGGTTATACTGCTAGTATTAGTATATATTGGCTTCATTATGCCTATAATGTTATGGATTACTAATTTTGATTCGTATTGCTTTCTCACGCGGAGAAGTCTCTAAAGTTATTTCAATAATAAATGTATGGAAGATAGGCAATACACCGCCGATGATAAACGCTTTACTCGATGAGGCCGCGAACTGAAAATGATGCCGCATTCTTAACAAACATGGTTCGTCGACACAGGAAAATTTCTAGATATCTTTTTTTTTCTTAACATTTTTGCTGACGACTGTATTCTGTGCACATCACTGCATCTTAATTTGCGTCTGCATGCGCATCTCTGATATACATGTCATCCGTTTTTATTGATTTATTTACTAGCTTAAAAGCCGCCCTATCGTGTGGCATTTAAGCTAGCTCATCTGGAGGACTCTTGGTTTGGTCATCATCACATTAGCTAGGGAGGAATAGATGCGATATGCATCAATAAACTACAGAAGAACTCAAAATTGATCTCTGCATTTTAAGTATTGAATTAATGTTTAAGCTTACCTTTTAAAAGTTCAGCGATAATTCTTCTGCTGCCACTTAATTTAAAGATGATTTGATGTACGTAGAACCTTGTTTTCCGTACAAACAATTATTTTTAATTCATGGATGATTGGAACTGTGAAAAATATTTATAAAATATTTATCAAAATTTATAAGATAAAAATTAATATGGTGTAAAGATGGGAAAATAAAAATTAGAATTAGTTTTACATTCAACATTTGAAGAGTTAGAGAAACATAATAGAATTATGGAATATAATATATCAATATATATTTTTAATCGCGCATAATCTGGCAACCCTGAATCTGAGATCAACGAAAATCGTTCCCTGCGCCTAAGTTTTCAAGGGCTTTTGAATGAGCTATTAATCATTTACATTGGACCAGTAGGAGTGAAGGAGTTTCTTGGACACACGCACATACAGACACACACATTGACACTCTACCTTATATATAAGATGTTTGTATTTATTGTATGTTTTGAATCTCGCTTTGAAACTTGATCATGTTCCTTTACTCAACCATGCCTATGAAAATCAATCTCAAAGCTTCCGCATTAATATTTCCAACATTATTTATTTTTATGACTGATAATTGACCCATATTTGCATGTGTAAATATTCTCACAACCTTCCGGCTTACAAGGGCTTCTATTTGTCTATTGTTAGGACAATTCATGAAGTTAGGTGTGTCCCGTTCCATCCCCACTTATATTCGCTCATACTAAATTAAAAAGTATCTTCTTGTACTCATAATTTTAAGTTTTATTTGTAGTGGGTAGCTGGTTTCGACCTTGTACTCTGTTGCAACTCTTCTTGGAAACATTTTGCAATATTGTAGGTTTTAATTTGGTGAAAAGATCAGCTGAAGTTGAAATTTATTTGAATATTGTGCGATTTTATACGGGCCGTGTATTCTCTGGATATACACTGCATTGCGCTTTTGATGAGCATTATACATCGCCTTCGTTGGTGGTTATTAATGGTGTTCTTTTTGCGGGGTCACTCTTTGTGTGCACACTTTATGCTGTTTATCTCTTGTTTGCATTTGTATCAATCGATCCATTTTATACTTTGCCTCTTATAAACAGCGAACGATTTTTTTTATTTTGAGAGGTTTGAAGAGTAGTTAAGATGAAGTCGAATGAATGCCGGTTTATGGTATATCCGATTAGAATGTCTGAAGCTCAACTTCTCGAGAGCTCCTCTCTGCGGCTGCTCGGTCTCACGCTGTCTGCTGGCCTGAGATGAAACACATACATTGAGTCAATTGATAGATCCACCGCAAGGAAAGTTGGCTCCATGTGCCTGGCCAGGAAATTTTTCTCCCCGGAATCGATCCTCCAAATTTACAAAATCAACCATACGCCCTTGCATGGAGTATTGCTGCCATATATGGTCTGGAGCCCCCTCTGTTTGCCTCGGGGTTCTTGATAAGATCCAGAGATGGTTATGCAATGTAATTGGCCCTGATCTGGCTTCTTGTCTGCAGTCTCTCTCTCACAGACGCGCTGTCGCCTCTCTCTGTCTCTTTTACAAATACTTCCATGGTAATTGTTCCGATGAGCTGCTATTGCTGGTTCCCAGGCTCCATGAATTCAAGCGTTGTACGAGGCTGGCATCCCGTTCCCACCCTTTCACTATTGAAACTGTTAAATGTAGACGTCTCTTCTACTTCAATAGCTTCATATCTCGCACCTCCCGCCTGTGGAACTCCCTTCCTTATTCCTGTTTCCCTGACAACTATAATCTCCAACTATTCAAATGTAACGTCAATCGACATCTCCAGTTGCATTAATCTGTCCACTATCCTTCTCCACACCATTTCCTCTATCACTTCTATCTGCTCTTGCTCCAAATCCTCTGTAACCCCTTGCGTGCTAGTAGCTTGCAGCCTTCCCTGGGGTGAAAAGCTTAAAAAAAAATATGGCTTGTGCTAAAAGTATATTCTGTACATCGACGGAAGCTACTTCACCGTCACTTTATTTTATCATTGCTAAACTGTATTGTGAAGCTTAATTTGTAATCGTTTAAGAGTATTTCACATTTGATGAAACTATAATAAATAATTAGGCAATGAAGGATCAATTGTACACCCTTGTGCAAATTAATTCAAACAAAACTAATAATTCCGTTATTATTTTACTTTTGTTTCGTATCTTTCCAATGAAACATGAGCCAATGCACTTCTAGTACTTCATATGTTCATTCCAGGAAGTCGTTCCTCGCAGATTGACCACATATTCTCGATTGGATTTAAATCGGTGGAGTTCCCGAGCCAGTCTATATGTTGTGGCCTGTTAGGGGTCAGAAAGTAAAACACGGAAAAGAAGAAGGTATGTTGAACAAGTGTATTGAAATAACGGAACATATATACAAAATAAGAGTGTTGTTAGTCAGCAGATAAAAGTGTCCGTCCGAACTATCAAGTTACACTGCGTTCCGACTGCCTGCTTAGGAAATCTCGCTGGTTAGTATTTATGAAGGAGGAAGTGTTCATTAATGTAGATAGGTCAACATAACACTAGAGTAAATTGATTTTGTCACTGTTAAGGCTTGCTACTGTGTTTGTGTAGCGTTATTTTCCTACGCTTCCTTGGAGTAACATCCATCGTAAACAATGGCCGTAGGACAACTAGTCGACAGTCGAGACAATAGTGTCTGAACGTGATAAAAATCTGAGACAATCACGGATGATGCAATATTTTTCAAGGCCAAACAAATTTCAGCATACACCGTGAAAATAGATTCATATTACTGCACACAACTGCAAATAACCTAATCTGAGGAAAAAATAAAAATCGATTACAACCTGTGACTCCAGTGGGTCTAAAGCTGGCCGTATGATGAAAGAAAGGAAACTAAAGCAGTTGTTTCAATTAATTTGCACAATGGTGTATATGGAGGATTTATAATTTATTGAAATGTAATTTATATATCAAATCGAATAAGTATTAATAAGCTATTTTGTTTTCCTTTACATTCAAATTTTTGTCTGAAAATAAACCGTCTTTTTTTCATTTGTTTTACAAGGGAAGATATTTAATAATAATTTATCATCACTAATGAAACTTCAGTTCTTTGATAAATACATTTTGTGCATTAGGTACAATTCAGTAAGCGTATAAATGGATGATTATAATGAGACCTGATAGACGTTGCACAACATAAACAGAAAGCAATTAATTCTGATGAAATACGACTAGGAGATCAAAATCGATCTATTATGGAAATAATAAATCGACATTCATCCATCCAAAATGATTTTGTCTCTTTAATGTTTAAGCTGGATGTTTGAGTGCGCAGTTTATTTGTTCTGTTTTGCCCGTCAAATAAATAAATACAATACCAGAACGAAGCAAATAAACATTAATAAGTCTCATTTCGTCTTTCAGGAAACGATGTTCACAGCGGCTTACGGCCACATTATGTTGAAAACACAGGTTTTCTGACGTATCATCGACGTTAAGGAACGTTGATCCTTCTTAGTTAGATGAGTATAATGAATACGTGCCGAGTGGTTATAACGTCCTCTTTCTGACCATGAGACACGGGTTCGGATCTCACTAGGGTCGATTTGTCAAGAAGAAGACTTCCTGATGCTATCGGTCTGGAACGTGCGGCAACTTTGGAAAGTACCTGAAAACCATACCAGAGGTTGACCCAAGACTTGTGAGTGAAATTCGGTAGACGAAACACATGGGGCTGTCTATAGCTGTGCTAGCACGAAGTTAAAAGTCATCATGACTGAGATGGTGTGTTGGTTTGGTTTAGTTTGATTTATTTTGCTTTGCGGCATATCAACCTCAACGGGTTATTTGATGGCGACAAAAATCTTATTGCTGGCAATATTTCGTTTTGTCGAAAATCTGTTTCTGGTAATATATTTCCTTCAAAGTTGTATTGCTGGTAATAATTTTTTCAAAAAAGTATTGCTTGTAATAGTTAACTATTTGCCCATAGCTGGGACCCTAGAAGGTGCTACCACGCTGGATCAGGGTGAACCTGGGAACACCAGCTTTTAAGAGGTGGTACCACGCTCCTCAAAACCTCCAGATCAGAGGCCTTGCTGCTGGTTGTAGTTTAACGTCTTACCCAGGACGCTGGAGTGCTGGTGTTGTTCAGATTGTTGATCATTCTAGTCAACACTCTCTCTAACTAAGGTCTGCTCAGCATAGTTGGAGTATAAACCACAGGTTGGACCTGCGGGTGAGGAACAAACAAATGTGCTTGATCGAGTGTCTGCAATAGGGATAGCCGCCCTAGTAGACGGTATCCTCGTATACGAGTGGCCAGCTATTATCACTATTATTATAAAGAATGTGTGGAAGTTATAATTGATACTGACTCGGAATCGTTAATCGAAGTACCGAGTTCCAGTCCCTGTTAGGGGCGTTATATTTACTTAGAAGCAAATACCCTTAGGAAAGGTATGAATCCAACTTTTCTCTTTCAGTGATGGTTTAATTAGTAAGACTTGTATCGCTAAACCCATAATTATCTCCATAAAGTAAATTCTTACGATCTAAAAATATTTTCGAAGAGTCGTTATTATTACAAGTATTGGTCGGCCGATAGAATCCATTCCTTATGTCGTATTTTTTTGCTGGTAATGTACGGATCCAGTGTGAAGGTTCAGATGAACTATATCCCAGAATATGCTCAGGTAGCTAAGTTAACAATATTATATCACGGTATAACATAGCTTAGTCTAAACTATACTCAACTATATAAGTTTATACTGTGTTTTATTAATTTTATCAAGAACTGTTTTTTTTTTTAACACGAACATTTTGGGATGTCTCCCGACTAGAAATGTGTAATTATGGCGGATATGAATTCGTTCAATACAAATCAGACATTGGCTGACCAAAATCAATCTGCATCCAGACGTTAAGCTTTCTCATGTGCGAATCGGAATAAAATTGGACGCTAGAATGAACGCAAGAAATCATTCCAGATGTGTGACACTGCATAATCTATATTGTCTTCGAATATAATCTATGGATACACAATTGAAATCTTATTACATGGGAAAGACGAGGACAAACCCTGGCCTAGGTTTGGTACGTTCTAACCTAAGGCATTTATGCCCGAAGTTATAAACTAATCTAGCCTAACTCATACTCTGTCTGGAAAACCGAAAACCTAGAATATACTCCGATATATGGATATAATTAGGTGTGAAAAATGAGTAGATGGAACTCGTCATCGCGGGCGGCAGATTATGTAGGGAAAGGAAAGCCCGGATTCTAAAGTTACGCTGTCTACGGAAAAGGCTATAGAAATAAATCCGGATAGAAAAACTGAAGGCGGCTGGCCGACTATACTGACAGCCTTCCGGAAATTTCTGCAGCCAAGCCAGTCCCAACTATAATGCCTTGCATTTCTTTGGGGTACGACCGAGATTTGTGTCATGTGGTCTGAGCCACCATATCCCATCGACAAGGTCTGCGTCCTGGAGACGCAAATGCAATCTCTCTACCAAAGGACTGAATTTTGATCAGACAGGGCGATGCCTTTATGTTGCGAGATAAACGCCTGCCTACTAAACCGACAAATGAAAAATCAAAACGATTGCGAGAAATGATTTCCACACTTTGATGTTATATTAACAACAATAGAAAGCATTTAAAAAATCATAGTGACTTGCGATTTGATGCAATTATATTTCCGTTGTGTTGATATATATTGTAAGTTTAAATTAATATGGTACCCGCATAGGTTTGAGGATCACTCAGTACGGAGCGCAGTGTCTACCTCAGTTACGTCATAACATACTAGAGTCCTTCGATATCCCTTCGACAGGGGCCTCAGTCTTGTTTTTATGTCATGAAGAATTATAGCACAAAGGTAATGTAATGTAATAGTAAATTAATTATGCTGGTATGTTAACGGTTATTGGTGCATAAAATGGAATCAGCTAACTGAGTTCAAACTCTTGCCTTATCTGTGGCGTTTACTTATGAATCACAGCCCTTGGGAAAAGCATAAATCTATTTTCTTCTCCGTCTCGGTATGGATTAAATAACAGAGTAGATTTGACTATCTAACCTCGAAAAAGCATCTTCCTTTATGTATCTGTTAAATAATGTTGTAGACTGCGTTCTCTTGCCTTGGCTGTCAGGCAGTCTAGGAGAGGAAATACTGTGAAGTAAAAACTAGAAATTCTATTTGATGACTTTGAAGCAAACCATTTCTGCTATCAAATCTTCCGAATTATTCCAGTTCAATGCTAAGGTGACCATGGCCGTCAGCTAGTCTAGTAGAAAAACAGCTTTGAATTGTAATGCAGTGAGACACCCCTGGCTGTTTCTTTTAAAGCAATTCACAGATATTGATTAAACAAAACAATGATGTGTCATGATCGTCTACATCTTGAAGGTAAAGGGAAATATCTGCTAATCATTTAGAGCTTTATGAGACTCCTGAATTCATTTAAATTACATTCAAGCGGAAATGAGATTTATGCGTATACATTATAAGACAAATGGTGAGAGAATAATAAAATTTTGTTCTTTCCCCTATTTTGTTCAGCAATATTACTTTCTTTATTTATCAAGATCTGTCGGGTAGAAAACAAAATCGGTAAGTCCGAACTAGAAATATTGTACTGTAATAATTTCCCATTATTTCAATACTAAATTTTCCTCAGTGCAAGATTCGAGAGCCGAGCCAGTCACTTTAGATTACTGAATAAGATTTATAATACAGTGCTGTTCGATAAAAGTGGCTCACCTGATTTGATTTTACTAAAGAAACGAATTTTTTACCGAAGAAACGAATGTTGAGCTAAATTCAAAGGATAAGCGATCTAAAATCCGAAGAAGATGCTTTGAAAGCTCTTTGAATTTAGCAATAAGTACCGTCAAGCATCCGTTCAGTATAATGTTCTGGGGATGCTTTTCTTTTCATGGAACTGGTTTCTTAAAACCTATTGAAAAGACCCTCAGGAGCGAGCAGTACAAGAGAATTTTAGAGTCTTGTCTCCTTCCTTCTGCTGAAAGGGTGCAAATCAACTGCACCAAGTTCATTTTTATGCAGGATAATGCTCCCTGTCACAAATCAAAATTGATGAAGGAATAATTTGATGAGAAGCATGTGAGTGTTATGACATGGCCACCCCAATCTCCTGACGTCAATCCCATAGAAAACTTACGGAGCATTATAAAGTACAGGCTCTCGAGAAAGCAGTTGAGCAACAAAGAGGATTTGATTATGAATTTCATATCCGAATGGAATTCAATGCTTAAAGATGTGATTTGCCAGGACCTAATCAAGTCAATGCTAAAAAGGGTCGAAAAGGTTATTCAAAATAAAGGAGGACCCATAGATTATTAAATATTTCGAACTATAGTACCTATTATAAATAAATTATACCTCTATTATTCTTTATTTAAAACCATTCGGTTATGGTTCTATTGATTACTAGTTGCAGGAAATAAGTGAATCACATTTTTGCACGGAGTTTTTCCCTAAATCTCATTTATATCCAAAATCATAATTATCAATAGTATACCTTAGGGGGAGTAAACTTTTTTTACTAGGTGGTCGGGAAGGGGTCTTTATATTAGTAAGATTAAAAATTAGTTTGACCCCAAAAACAATAGGCGAACAAATTTTTAATTAAAAAAAAATCAGGTGAGTCACTTTTATCGAACAGCGCTGTATGAAAGCAAGGGTAAGGTGTAGGAGGTGAAGATTACGAGGATATTGAATGCAGATAATTGATGAACCTTGACTTGAAGTTAAGATGCTAGATCTCAGGGGAACGTCAAAGCGGCAGCCTGCTCCACAGAGTAGGAATTTTTTGGTGTAAAAAAGATGCCTGAATGTAAACGCCTCATTGTGGATAGGGTATTAGAGAAATGAGGGTGAAGCGAATCTGTGAAAATGACGTCTTCTCTCTGTAAAGATCTGAACTGCTAGATCTAAAAATGGAGATCATCTGGACATTTACTATGATAATAGCGACAGAATAGCGATAGACTAGCGACGTTGCGCCTGCGCGGAAAACGCTCCAGACTAGGAAATAAATAATTACTCACAACACTGCGTAAGCGATTCGAAGTGTCGAAAGTAATGATTCTTCCTTCCTTTTTGTATAATCCGACTCTTGTAAAAATCAAACATAACAGAACGGTCAGAAATTTTCGGGAAAGAGCATTTTCCCAGCATCTTTAGTCATAAGTCGTATTTATGAGTTTCTCTTGAACTCTTGGCAAAAATCCAAAAGAAATTCAAGAGATGGAGTTCTGTTGAAAGCGCAACCGTTAAAAATGAGTGGAAAAAACTCAGTATCTGATTGCTAATGAAGAAATAATAATAGTTTGTTTTTTAACATATTGAAAATTATAAGTCAGTTTTTGTTTTCGTTGATCACTTAGATTTTTCTTCAGATGAAGAATTAGATGCAAGTTTTTAATTGTCTTCATTATTCGAAGTACTTCCACATGTCATTTGATCTGAGGCGTCCCTAAAAGAGAAGGTGGTGAGGGAAATTCGAAATCTTTCCATGGTACAGCCGATGAACACACTTTAAAAACTACGACCTTGGCTGCGTTGTGGGCGCGCTGGTTTAATATCTATATTATCAAATCTGGCACTTAGATCGTTCCTGCAAAGCAGAAAGATGTTAGATCCGAAGACTTGGAGGTTGACTGACAATATCATGGGCTGTTAAAATCAGCGTTCGAAATCCATTTTTTTTTTTTTTTTTTTTTTTAGCTTGAACCGATACCTTTACGAAATATGAAACTGCCTAAGCTACCATGAATGGCGTTTTCTGTAATTCTTTAATTGTTGGCTCTCTGAATATTGCGCACGACAGTATTTCGTTTTCATTTTCCACGTTTAGCATTTCACCAATATTTGATTTCTCATTTTGTAAAACAGATATTGCATCATCGACCGTTTAAGAGTCAGAAGATTTTTTTTTAATTGGAGAGCATAAAAGAAATATAAAATGTTAAATAGCAGATTTAAGTTTCACTATTTTATTGGAGATGGCCATGTTATACCGACTTTGCCGCCAACTAAATTGGAAAGAATTTCTATATCCAATATTTCATGTTTTTTTTCTTCTTTCTTTCTTTCTTTCTTTTTTTTTTCGCTATCAGTGAAGACACACTGAATTTATTCGACTACTTGTTAAAGGAAATATATGACAGTAAATACTTCCCGTACTTTCATTTATCTTACGTCATTTAATTAAACAAGAAACCATGATTAAAAACGTAATGCATTATTTATTTCTTTACAATTTTAATCTTCGATTCTTTATTCGCTATGAACACAACCTTTTGTTTCTGTCGCTGTCCATCTTTTTATCCAAATTCAGTGGACAATAACGGTTGCTCTTTTGTCCGTCTTTATACACCAACTAAGAAAAATATCTCCAATTCAATCTGCTTCTTTCCCACTGCGTTTCTTTTCATAATTCACTGATAAGTCACTTTACAGAATGTCTAAACATTTTATCCGATTCATTTTTAACCTCAGCTTCCAAAAGCTCGTGCTGCAAAAATTCAATCACCTATTTAATTCTAACGAATTGTGAATAAACGGCTTTTGATCCGACTGAGTCTAATATTAATGCTAGAATAGAAATCAAAATAATCACCATATTTTTTTTTATTCTCTTCCCGCCTTTATGAAGGAATAGATTTGATTTCTTTTCAGACAAAATACACTTGAAGATAACCTTGTCGGTCGCCGCGTTTTACATGGGAAAACGTGATTGGTTATTTCAAGACAAGATCATTGAGGAGTCACTAGAGCTACAGAATCCTTGGGGAAAACTTATTCATATGTTATGAATATATTTGAGAAAAATGCGACAATAAAGACGATATCGAGGAATTGATTTTTACACATTTGTATCCTGTCATTAGTCTTACTGGTTTTTGAAGGGATGCTATTGAAAGATTTCTGGTAACTTCTTTAGAGATGGCTTTTCAAAATTCTTCGAAATTGTGTGCAATATGATTTTTTTCATCTCATTGCTTTTTGAAAATATACTATTTTTTTTTCGGATTAAGCTTTTATGTAATTTCCAAAAGAATCCTTTGTGATTTATGAATAAGTTTGACGTATTGAAGAGAAACATATCACTCAATTTCTAATTCAGATTTCTCTTAATTATACAAAATTTCAAAGCGCAGTTGAATTTTTCAACTTATCATTAGTGATAAAAAAAATCAAACAGAAATTTCTTTCGAAATATCTTTAAATATCTTTGTTTTACAGTGAAGGACATTTGTTATTATGTTAATATTTGTAAAGTATCTGTTTTTAATTGGTGAAAATTCTTCAAGATCAACATGTTTGTTTTATTAAATTAATGTTTAGATTAGCAGATGACAGAGCTTGTATAATTTTTAATAGGAATAAATAAAACCGATTTACGTTTCTTTCCATTTATAGCTTCAATCATTTACTACGCTTTGTCACAATTGGTTCACCGAGAATGCTTTCCTCTAACATGAAAGCTTTGGGGTTGCTGGTTTCTACGGATGTTGACATTTCGATTTTCATATTTTCGGTTTTTTGGTTACTTTCGTTATTTTTTTTTCTCATGAGAAAGATGTACCAAAAATAGTGAAATGCAATACGTCTTTTTTTTCACATAGAAATGTCAGTTTAAAAAAAAAGGATTATCTTGGCACTATTTACATTATTCAGACTATTGTCATCATCTTTGTCGCCATATCTATTACAACGTTTCGTTCTACACTCCGGCCTTCTTCCGGTGGTTGGAATGTCGAACTGAACCCTTTATTTCCCTCACTGAGGTAGACTGATCTAGTTCCACGTGCCATGTTTAATGGATGTCAGTTATCAGTTATCTCCTGTTAATTCCCCTCTCCAAGTTCTCCACTGCCTTAACCGGGTATTGAACTCACAACTCTTTGGGTCCTGTCACAAGTTATATTTTTCAAGAGTTAATATAAAAACAAAGTTTTATATTCAAAATGTATTGATGGATACGGATGCTACGGGTTATCGTCCCATTCTAGGTCATTTAAAGCCTAATACGGGCATGATCCAGTCTTCTCAGATGCATAATCAGTTTTGAAGGTGAATATTTTCTGTGATTCTTGAGTATAATACATTTTATTTTACGATGACGGTATTCATTGACTTCGACTATCGCATTTATTTCTACTAATATAACGGGCTGCATAATGTTTCCTATTGATAATGATATAAACTTCAGTATTCTCATTGAAAATGCTTCCGGTGTAGATACCCATAATCTGTTTCATTCCTTATCTATATAATACTATTCCGTATTTTGACTTACAAAAATTACGGTTCACGTATAAGCCAGTAGTTATACCTTAACCTTACTGACCGGTAAATAAACAATTTTTAATATGAAAGTAGTCACTGATATAGAAATTAACATTTTTTTCTGTTTCCTCTATCCAACCTAAAACAAAGATGTGTGCAGACCCACTATTTGCATTATTCGGACTATAGTCCTCAACATTGTCGCTATATTTATTACAACGTTTCGGCCGTTGTACGCTCCGGCCTTCTTCAGATGGTTGGAATGTCGAACAGAACCCTTTATTTCACTCACTGGGTTAGACCGATCGAGTTCCACGTGCCATGACTAATAGATGTCAGTTATCAGTTATCTCCTGTTAATTCCGCTCTCCAATTTCTCCACCGCGTTAACCAGATATTGAACTCACACTCTTTGGATCTTGTCATCAGTTTTGGGGAGAGGTTTCAGTCTACAGTACCATTTGAATTTCTTTTTAAATCCATGCAGTAGTTTGACCCAAGCTTGTGAGTAGGATTGGGTTCACGGAACTTTTCGAAAAGCCGTCGTCGGTGTTCTCGTACGAAGTCATCGTGACCGAGGTTTTCATCGTACAGTGTTGTTCAAAATGGTGATCATCACAGTTTGTGCACCCTCTTGCAGAAAGTGTAAGTAAGGTGAGCTCAGCACAATTGCAGTATAAACCACTGCCCTACAACCTAGGCACTGAACAAACACAAATGTACCTTAGCAGATTTTGTAATTTGAGGTGCTTGGAAAATGTGCAGCTATGATTAAAATTCAGATGAGAATCTGACGGAACGGTAAATATATTAGACAATTTGGAAAGGTTTTATTTAAACATGTTTCGCTGGGTTTTTTAACGTTATCAGAAAAATGAATTTTATTGCAAACAAATGTATATTTATAAAACAGAGTCAATGAGTTAACTCAGACACTTTTTAAAAATTTTAGATCTATTCTTTTTTAATAATTTGTCTAATCTCAATCATTTTTTATTTATATATTCATTTGTTTCATGATTTTTCATATACTACATTTTTACAATGTCTTTAAAGTAGGGACAACTTACAAGGTTTTCTAGTTGTCTATTTGGATGTCCTTTAAGCTAGTAACGATATCTTTTCATTGGCCGCGCGTATAGCTGTTTGGAAAGAGAACAGAAATCGCTGAATTCAATGAAGAAAACGTTAACCAGTTTTGAACAGCACCAATATTCTTGTGGTTCTGGTATTTACTTCTCTTTTTCAAATCGAAATACAGATAAATAATCAATCATTAACAGTGGATCATATCGGCTCGACACATTTTCAGTCTCTCTCGCTACATATCAGCGTGTCTATTTTCCGTGTTCGTTTATTCTTAAAGGATTTGTGAAATTCTCTGTGCGTTAAGGTGATTGAAGTTAGGAAAGTCGATAACGATAAGATCGCCAGCGAACTGAAAACAATCATTTTTGACAGGAGTCAGCGCACCGCCCTTTTGCAAGGCCCAAGTATTCATGGTGTTTAGTTTTTCGTTTAGACGCTGAAGAATGACGATAGGAGTGACCACGAATGACCCCCAGAGAAGGTGAACGTTTCTTGCTTTCTCTCCTCTAGGATCTGATTGAGACAGTTTTTATCTCTCTCTCTCTCTCTCTCTCTGTCTCTCTCCTTATTTTTAAGTCTCTCCATTTTTCTTTGTCCCCCTCCTCTTTTCTCATTTGCCTGTTTGTTTTCATTTTTCTTCTCCTTTTCAGTTGCCTCTTCTCATCTGGTTTCCCCTCCTTCTCTAGTAATTCTTCTCATTCTTTCTTTTCATCATTCGCATTGTATCTTGTCGACGGTGCTTGGAATGCACACACTACGACGTCAGCAGACGAGCAATCACGCCACAGAAGAAAAAAAACGGAACCTTTAAGGTAGACACTTGGAAACACAAGTATAAAGCTGGCATATATTTTCAGATAAACCTCTGACCAAGATTTTTTAAACATGGAACCTATCAAGGATTACCTATAGATCCAAGTATAAACCCGAGCAACGTTTGTCTATAGAATCAAGTATAAATCCTTTCAACGTGTACATATAAAACTCAACTATAAACTGACTAGTGTTTACCTGTACACAAATATAAAAGCGAACTGTTTGCTTATAGACAAGGATAAAACATATCAAGGTTTACACATAGACTCAAGTATGAAACGAAAAATGTTGTTTATAGAATCAAATATATATCCCGTTATTGCATACCTATAAACTCAACTATAAACCAACCAGTATTTGCCTATAGACTACCAATAATCTGGGCCACTATTTACCTTTACACATGTGAATAACACCAAAACAATGTTTGCAATAGCCTCAAGAATAAACCCGAACAATTTTTATCTATTGACTCAAGTATAAATTCAAAAGGCGTTTGACTATAGAATCAAGTATATATCCGAACAACGTCTATATATATAAACCTCAACTATATACCGACCAGTGTTTACCTACAGTCACAACTATAACTCAGACATTTATTTACTTATAGACTCAAGTATAAAAACGTATCAGGTTTACCTATATACCCAATTATAAACCCGAACACTGTTTACCGTTTGACTCAAGTATAACTCCGGATAGTATTTACATAAAAATCACTACTACAAGCCAAAAGAATATTTACTTTTTGACACAAGTATAACCCCGAAGATTATTCGCATAGAAAACACTACTACAAACCCGAACAATTTTTACCTTTTGACTCAAGTATAACCACGAACACTATTCGCATAGAAAACACTACTATAAACCCTAACGATATTTAGCTGTCAAGCTCAGCAATTAATCTGACTAATGCTAGCCTAGAATATCCACACTAAACCCGAACAATATTTACTTATAGAACTCATTTATAGTCTGACCAATGTACACTAGGTGCACCATAGTGGGTTCTTGTGCCGCATCTAAGTCACGCTTAGAAAATTACCATAAACCGACCAATGTTTACCGACAGATTCAAGTAAAAACACGACAAATATTTACGTACAGATGCAAGTATAACTACTTGTTCAATATGCTGCTATAATTTTTTATTCGTCATTAATAAATGATTAATCCGATGGAAAATATTCCTACTGGTTCCTACTGCAGACTGATTGAAATATAATGTAAACTCAATGTTTTTTCTTCCGTGCATTCTTACATCAATTGTCGTTGTCCCAATTATCAAAACATTTATAAATATTTAACGAAATCATGCAGTGTTCCTTGTCTGTTCACTCACACCTCGCCTCAAAAATCAAGTACATTGACAATACCTGTTATTGGTGTTTATAACTCCTTATATAAGTGCTTTATTTTGCAATGAAGACATGTTAAATAGCATTTTAACCGTTAACTAGTTATCCCCGATACTGTCATAAAATAATAATAATCATCTCCAATGAAACATTTTTCCACGTCCTGATGCAAATAAATCTGTTGAATGAGAAAGGTGGTCATTCGGGTTTCAAACTGATTATAAGATAACTTACAGCTAACATCTATTAAACAGGGCACGTGGACCTAGAAAAGTCTACCCCAGCGAGCGAAATAAAGGAGTCAGTTCGACATTCCAACCACCTGAAGAAGGCCGGAGCGTACAACGGCCGAAACGTTGTAATAAATATGGCGACAAAGATGAGGACAGTAGTCCGAATAATGTAAATAGTGTGCATAATACCTGATCTAAAAAATATAGACACATAGAGAAAGAATTATGTTTCCAATCTTTGAATCTGTATTCATAGAAACTCACGTGTGAATAAACCAGGAATGAAATCTGGAGTTAAAATGAATTATATGATTATGTTAAGCCATATAATTTGGGCAGCAAAAATTTAAATGCATCTGTGATAGATCCAATGCTTATTCTAATGCTGTCACCGATCAAGCTTATTATAGTAATTCACATTTTTTAACTGTAATTTATCCGATCATAGGTCAGATTATCGTGTTAGAAATTTCTCCCAATTTGAGGCCTGTATTTAGGCGATGGATTTTAGAACAAAGAGGATGCCACTAAGTGTTGTGATTCATTCCGATTCAAAGCAAATGCATCCAAAGATTTTTCATCCTAGAAAACTTTTTACCCTTATTGTGATGTCAACGAACACTCGTTATCACGTTTCTAATGCCCGTTGTAGTAGAGACTTTGTAATCGCAGATACAACCATAGTAATGCTGTTAAACAATACTGGTGTCAGGCGCCTTCGAATAACAATTGCACTAATAGTACTTGCTCAATAATACTGGCTAGTAAAGTAATAACCGAATAGTAATTGGTGTAGTGATCAGTATAGAGGAATAGTATAGTGAATGGTGTAGAGAACTAGTGGCTCGTAGAGTAATAGAGGATAGCGTAGAAATAGTGATCTGTATAGTAATAGAGGATAGAATAGAAATGGTGATCAATTGGACGCCACGCTAATTCCCATATTTATATTTCCTTTACCATCACGTGGTCTACTCATTCAAAATGGAATCGGCTGTGATTGCTCTCTGGTGATCTGTGTTCAAACTCTAGTGTCAACAGAGACAATTTATTCCTATATAACAATTTTTATATATAGTGAGTCCCCCGTCTTCGTTGGGTTAGGGACCAGAACAGGCCACTAATAGGTACAATCCGCGAATACGTGTACCCCTACAAAAGTGCTTATAAGTACCTATTATGATTAGGCCTTATATTTTCCTCCAAATCACTTTAGAAACATTTCAGTCCCTTTTTAAAACATTTTAGAAAAATAGTATTGGTGACCATACACTTAGCGTAAATTTTCTATCATATGTAACATAACCATTTTTAATTACGCATAGATCAATACAACCATTGAAAATACTGTATAAAATATAAGTAACAAGACATAAAATATAAAGTTTAAAACATTTTCTAAAAACAGAACAGTGTTGACGCCCCCAGACTTAGCATAAGCCACTTTTAAGACCCTCGCCGCAGCCCCTAACAAAGAACAAAGCCCAATCGCTATGCATGTTTTTGCGTTTGTTTTTCCACAATGAAGATGTACAATTCTACCAATTTTTACCACAAAAATGAACTGTTATATGTTTTAAGTTACTTAAATAAAAGGGAAAATAATAAAGGGCGTACCAATAACTTGAACCGATTTTAAATGTGGATTAAATTTAAAATCCGTCCAAGTTTCTGGAACACCCTTTACAAGAATATTTTAAATATGTTCTATCGAAAAACATACGTGAATCATGGAAGTTATCAGCGAATAATTTGCACCTGTTTCCTTCAGCGAAACACGCGAATATTCGGGATTTCTGCGAATTACAAGTACATATGGTCTAAAGAAAAATCTGCGAATGTGTAAAGCCGCGAATGCTGAAATGCGAATAGGGGGAGGGGGGCTCACTGTAATCTATCTAAAACGTCTTTGTTATAATTATAGCGCATAGTAAAAAAAATATAACTTCTCCTAAATCAAAGAATGTATATCCTTTTCCTTGAAGAACTTGCTTTGAAATTAAATTAATTAGCTTTACCGCTGTTACATTCCTGAGAATCCTAACTTTGCGTTATTTGTAATCTTTGTGTCATTATATTTGGTTTTCACTGACCGTATGTTTCGTCATAAAGCGTTAACTAAATCTCGCCTCGCGAAAAATTGTTATATGCAGTGATTTCAGTAGTTCAAAAAAGTGGTCAATGTGTCTCCCATTAATCAATCTTCGTCATTGTTTTTCACAAATTCATTTTTCTTGATGACACCACAGTAAGTACAGCGGGATTCCTTCTATTTTCTGATAACACATTCCTCAGAGGTATTACCTAACACTCTCTCTTGGGTTGTATTGCTTTAGGGCAGGATGTGTGTGTGTGTGTGTGTGTGTGTGTGTGTGTGTGTGTGTGAGCGCACGCGCGTGTGTGTGTGCGTGTAACGAATGCACGGCCGCCTTTTTCGACGGATTTGCACCATAATGAACATGCAGATGCTCCAAGTGAGCGGGAAGCCCAAGACCGACTTTGCATTTCCCAACTCCCATCGATAGTGGAAATAATCGATTTTTGATGATTCTACGGTAGTTTTCATGTAGTTTGCGGCCATTTTCTATTGGCCAGCGTGAGAGCCAACAGCTGACTGACAAGAATGTTAACTTCCATGCTAGCATGCAAAAACAAATCGATAGCTGCATTCGTCACAAGTGGGAACAATTTTAATTTTCATGGCACTTTACTCCAATTGGCTCATTCGTTTGCTTAAAGTCAACGTTGATTCCGCAGACCTGGGTTGGTGTGAAAAAGTATCTGTTGTTAACATTC
>OZ038480.1:37307526-37342526 GCA_964036315.1 Acanthosepion esculentum | reverse complement strand
TTAAGGCCCGTGGACACCTATTTTCTGTTTCGTCGCTTTTTTGCGTGTATATATATCTAAATATGTCTACGTGTTTGTGTATTATAATCTGATTGTTTATGTATTGTCTTTTGCAAGGTTTCGCCGTCCCCTGCCCACGTCATCACATCAAATGTATCTAGGTTGTAACGAAGCTCAGATCAACATTAGATTTTAACGTTTATTGTAACTTAATTTTGTCCTATAACAACACAGATGTATTTCTTCATCAGTTTCTTCTTTAAATAATTTTGTATTTTTTGAAAGTTAATACAGATAAATTTAAAATTTAAATTTGGCAATTATTAATTTAGAATTTATAGTAAAATTTAATATTAATTACTTTAAATGAATTCTATTTTAGTATAACCCTAACATTAAAGTATTAATTAATTATTATAACCAAGATTCGTTGTCAAGTTTTTTGAATTCTCATATACTTGTATTTTGATTGGTCATTCCAGCTTATGTAACAGCGTTCCTACTAGCGAGGGGTGTTTGATTGATTCGAACCTTTAAAAACCCTTTATTCTACATTCAACACCATCACTTGATAAGACACCGGAAGTGTTGAAACAAAATGGCTATTTTTGTAATGAATTTATAACATATTTATGTTATAATTTTCGAATAAATAATTATATATGTGTGTGGGGGGTATACGTGTGTGTGTCTGTGCGTGTGTGTGTATTGTCCTTTTACATATATACTTCAGTTATATCTTAAAGTTGCCGGGCACACATGTACAGACACGCGCGTGCGCATACACACACATATATGTATCTGTGTGTTTGTATGTGTGTGTAAATATACTGAGCGGCAGTGTATCTGTAGAAGAGACGAGATGAATGAAAAGACAAGAGGAAAACTATACTTATTTTTTAGCCGACGCGTTTCGTCATCTGATCGTCAAAGCTAATGTGAGGATTTTATTTTGCAACAGTGTATATATTTTATATATAAGTATAGTTTTCCTTTTGCCCTTTAATTAAGTCAAAAGGAATATTAACAAATTTTAACCAAACTTGCATGCATTTGAGCAAAAAATGTACATTTTGCTTTCTCTTTTGCTCACGTGTTGGCGACGTGATTTAATCGGATGAAACCCAAACAGTAAAACGACCTTGAACTCTCTGCAACTCGGCAGAAATGAGAAAGGTTTAGTGACCTATTTTCGCCCACACAGGAGAAAGGTCCATTATTTGGAAATCAAGGACCACCTGATGAAACCGAGGCGCGAAAAACGAACGGCGTAAAGTTAGTCCGGCTTCGGTAGCCAAACCGAGCGGATGAGTTCGCGATAAATGCGATAATCAGCGATAAATTCGTGTCTGCGAAATAACCTTCCTTCAGTAGTTACACTGAATGGATTTTTTTTTTGGCAGGAAGGTGACAGCCAGCTATCATTTTAGATATGCGAATGCAACAGCAATCTAAGATGATTTCAAAGCTCAAACAGCTTTAACAAAGTCTAATCCCAGAAAGAAGTAAACTTTGGCAGAAGAGAGAAGAGAAGTGGTACTGAAACCAGAAGAAAGATACACGTTATCCTGGAAGCTACGAAACGACAGCTTCAAATCGATTCATCACTGAAGCGCCCAGACCAGGAACGAAAAAAAAAAGAAAGAAAGAGAGAAAAGACATCAAAAGAAACGAAAAGAGAAAGAAAGAGAAAATAAATATAAAACAAGAAACAGAAAAGAAAGGAAGAAACACGTATAAGAGACAATGAACTGAAAGAAGATAAAAATAAAACAAATTTTGATAACAATCAGATATGTCATTGTTTCTCTTATATGTTAACATTTTGCTCAATGTATTTTCTCATGTGTATTTGCATGCAGGACTGACCTAAGGTATTCGATTAATCGTCTAGTTACCTTACTGAGAGGATAAATTCCCTCTCCCGTTATGATGTCCCATAACATTTCTTTTTGACCTATTGTTTTGTTTTCGCCGTATCTTTCATATTGTTTACCATTGTAAGTTACAATAAGAAATGTATTTAATTGTTAGCTCGGCATAGGTGTTCCTCATGTTTGTCACACGCTGTGTGTGTGTTTCTTAAGCAATTCCAGCCAGCTCGACCGTGTCGAATCAATCGGAAAGAGAACCTTGGGGAAAGAAATTTGTTGTAATAACTGCATGCACGTTAAAATAATAATATAGGGTACGATCCGGTAAGAGGAAGAGGGAGACAAGCGATTGCAAGCCGAGATCGAAACCGGACTAATTTGACAACAATCCTTTGTCTCTCACACTTGTCAGCGCACAGAGGGAAAAAAGGGAATTTTTAACGCATTATATACGAGATATAAGCATTCCCGGCTATCAGAGTGATCAATTCATAGCGAAGATACAAATGTATAGATTACATCTGACTGAAATTCTATAGGTGAATAAGAACATGGTGTGATCCTTGTTCATAAATTCCGGGTTTATCAGGTCTTATTTTTTCTACGAGCCAATGAACAATTTAGTTCATGCCACTTTTCTTCAGTACAAGAACGCACATTTTTCAAATTAAAAAACATTCATCCTCAGCGTTGCGTCTGCACGCTCCAAAATTATTCTTACATTTAACATATCTCATTGCTAAAAAAACACTCTTTCGGCCCGCACTATCTTTCGATGTCGCATTACTACTCGGAACTTAACAAAAACACACTGAAATGTCTACCTGAAGATGGTCGTTCGGAACGACTGAAAGCCCGGCTCGTAGAAAAAATAAGACCTGATAAACCCGGAATTTATGAACAAGGATCACACCATTCATTAACGGATTCGAAGTTGATTGTATTTTATTATTAAATATTGTTTGTGAGAGTGATTCTCGCCATATAATTAGCTTCAGTATTTGTTTTTCGTTTGAATGATTTACGTTACATAAATTGAATACGCACTACAAAATCGATATATATATATATATATATATATATATATATATATATACATATATATATACATATATATATATATATACATATATATATATATATACATATACATATATATATATATACATATATATATATATACATATATATATATATATACATATATATATATATATATACATATATATATATATATATATATATATATATATATATATATATATATATATATATATATATATGAAAGGGTACACGTGTGCTTCTTATAATATGTAAAATAGGTTAGTTAATAAAACAAGGACAAATGAAAGGGCTCCAATATAAACAGAATGATAAACATTTATTATTAAGTATTCATTATTAAGCCTATGACACAAATGACGCACGGAAAGAAAAGTTTTAAGTTCGGAATTTTCGGACACGCCAGTGTTCTTCATCAACGGAGCGTGAAATAAACAGAGAAATTGCAATTACTCACCGACAGATGTTTTGTAGAGGTGGAATTTCCGGTGGAAATCGTATTATTAGCAAAAACCCAATCTCTGTCTGATTCTTCGATGGGTGAAAATTCTTTATGAAAATAAAATAAAATTTTTGATCGGTGTAAAAGTGTCTATCATTATTAGCAGGTCTATCATTATTAATGGGTGAATATAAATATAGATGAAGAGAGATTATACATTGCGGGGTGGGGAAGATATCTCGCGAGTAACCAGTTGTAGCCAAAAATTGTCCGACCACGTTGTCAAGTACAGAAAGAGGGGCTGTTGTTAGAATAACATGTGATAAGAAACAAATGAGGAAAAATGGAATATATAGTAATAAAATAATATATATATATATATATATATATATATATATATATATATATATATATATATATATATATATATATATATATAATTACGTACACTCTGCCCCACGCATCAAGATGTGGCAGAAGGCCGAGGCTAAATTGGGGTATCCGAGCCCGTAGGCTCGGGAAAAAATTAACTATATACCACGTAAAAACAGAGTCAGTTTCCCGAGACGAGACTCTGCCTCTCGGCGGAGCCTGGTCTGGGGATACCCTCTGACATAAGCCAGATATATATATATATATATATATATATATATATATATGAAAAAATATAGTCTAAGATGTGCTATGTTTATGGGATAAGGGCTGAATATCAGGGATAGAGCGTGTGTAAATATAAAAGTGAACATTGAAGTCAACGCTTAGAGGCGACATGCTGTTTCATGCTAGACGCAATCGTCAGACAAATATGTGTGTGTGTGTGTGTGTGTGTGCGTGTGTTTCTGTGTGTGCGCATGGGTCTTTAGAAATATAACAATTTCATATCAAGAGATTCTGAAGGAATACTAACAAATAAGCATCAGTGCTATGCGATCTACAGTGCCTCGAGATGTGGAACTGCAATCTTGATCTTTTGGTATTCATTTCCGACCTTAAGACTTCATCGATATATATATATATATATATATATATATATATATATATATATATATATATATATATATATGTATATGTGTGTGTGTGTGTGTGTGTGTGTGTGCGCGCGCGCGCGCATGCGAGCGTGTATAATTGTTCCAAGCTCTAACCAATCGTTATATTCAGCGATTATGTTTTGGCCATCCATTCTATCGTTTATTATGTTTTTCCTATTTTAAAAAGACAATCCCTTAATGATGTAGAATTCGTTAAAATAGAATTTCAGTTCTTTGGAAATCGAGAAAGACATAAAACAATGTTATTGGATATTTTTACTCACAATTACTGACCAATCCCATATAATGTGATGAATTTCGCTTATATCTACGAATATTTTTATGTTAATAGCTGTATTTGTTGTTTGTGAGAGGGTGAGGCGTATATGCACGAATTGCAAGTTAAGCTACGGGTGAATGTGTTTCTTAGGTAACCAGTATACGAATATTATTTTGCTTTTTGATCATTGGTAATTCAAGAATGAAGGTAGGTATTCATACTGGTCTGTTTATACTTTGTATACCGTACTCTTTCTTTCTATCTCTAAGCTATCAATCTATCACTGTATTTCTCATATTTACGAAACTATACATTTGTTCATATCTATCTATCTATCGATCTGTCTATCTATCATGAATGAAATCGACCAAGCAAAAAATGAACGGTCCCAAATCAATATTGTCAAATTAATTAAAATCATTACGAACCCTATACAAACTTAGCAAAAATAAAGGCATAATACTCAACACTACAAGAAACAGCAATCTATAACATGAATTTCATCAATCGAAAACAACCTAGGAAAAAATGGAAAATCCAATGTAGTCATCTATCATATTCTGATCTATCTATCTATCTATCTATCTATCTGATTCGGTTCTATCTATTTGATCTTCCTCAGACTGTTCATATTTTTCAAGTCTCTTCATCTCTATGTATTTCAATTTGTTCATATTTGTTTCAGTTTATTCATACCTATCAATCTATGTCAGTTTATAAATATCTAAATAATATACCTCCAGTTGTTTAATATCTATCTATCTATCTATCTATCTATCTATCTATCAATCTATCTATCTATCTTTCTTTCTTTCTTTCTTTCTTTCTTTCTTTCTTTCTTCGACCAGGGTATAACGATGAACTATAGCTGGCATCAAGGCCTCTGAGAGGAACTTATTGAGGAGCGTGGAACCGCCATTTAATTGCTGTTGTTCCGAGGTCCACCTTGACCGGGGGTGGTAGCACCTTTTAGGGTCAAACTATTGGCAAATATTTAACCACAAACAGCGGTCAAAACACATTGTAAGTATGAAAATAAAATTTTAGAGTAAAAATAGCAGCAATATATTACCATAGAAAAGAAAAGAAAAGATATTTTCAGTAATACATTTTTGTAAAAGAAATTACCAATGCTCCCAAGATAATTAAATGACCAATAAGAAGTTAATATACGGCTAAACAAAGAAACAATATATCTATCTCATTCTGTTCATATATGCGTCAAGTACTTATCGGCTTACAACTACAGCACCTTGAAAAAACTTCCGGTGTGATCATGGAAGTAAAGTAACGATAGGTCTAGTCAGTACCTAAATGGTTGACCGTTTGGGAATACCAGGTGCTGCAAGCGAAGTAATAAATAATGGCTTAGAATTATTAATTAATAAAGCTATATATATATATATATATATATATATATATATATATATATATATATATATATATATATATATATATATATATATATTTCAGCAGTCTATCATATCTATATATTTCCCTTCATCCCTATATATACCTATCTATCTATCTATCTATCTATTTTTATTCATATTTCTTTGAGTTTATCCATATGTAATCTATCTTCATCTCTAATTTAGGTCTATCTCTCTATCCGTCTATCTATCGTCATATTTCATTTCATATTTATTTCAATCCCTGTCTATCTATCTATCTATCTATCTATCTATCTATCTATCTATCTATCTATCTATCTATCCATATTCATATTTATTTCAGTCTATCCATATCTATTTATCTATCTGTCTATCTATCTATCTATCTATCTGTCTATCTATCTATCTAGCTAGCTAGCTAGCTAGCTATCTTCACCTCTATTTCAGTTTATCCATATCTATCTATCTCTTCATCTATCTATCTGTATTCATATTTATTTTAGTCCATCCACATCTATCTATCTATCTATCTATCTATCTATCTATCTATCTATCTATCTATCTATCTATCTACGCCTTGCGTGCCATTGTTTACTAAAGCAATTTAGCCGATCGCCCGTTTTCCTTCTCTTCACCGCAAATTCCATGAATAGAAATTTCTTGTTTTATCAAACCGCTTCTTACACAGCCATCGGAACATGACATTTTGATTTTCCTTTTTGATTATATTTTTTTTAAACTATTCTTGGTTCGTGGCACTTCGTTTTTCTCGTTCTTATTTTTCCGTTTCTTTTTGCTCGTCGCCTACTCGCCTCTACTTTTAATGCATTATCTTCGAGTTCGCCAACATGGAAGTTGGTCGCATGTATTTTCAGCCGAGGTATTATGAAAACGCGGGAATAATCCGCGGAAAGCATCTATCATCATGGAAAACGTAGTTATCGAAGGACATCAAACGTAATATTTTCTCTCTTTCACCTTCCGAGAGTCAATAGATGTGATTATCTATTTATATCAGTATTCCCATCTGAATCTATTTTTCTCTCTCTCTCTTCATATATATATATATATATATATATATATATATATATATATATATATATATATATATATATATATATATATATATATATATGAGTAGTAGATGCGTTTCTTTGTGTGTGCAGCTAAACAATCTCATGTACAAATATACAATCATCTATCTCAGTATTTCAAAATCTATCGATCTATTTATTCATTGTTATTATATGTATATATTTATAGGTATATAAATATAAAAGGTGGCAGGGGTTTTAATATAGCAGGGAATACATCTCAATATATATGAAACAGGAGGTGATTTATATGTTTAGCTTTCACACTAGTTTAATCACCGTTCCTATTTTCGATATATTCCCTGGTTACGGTAACACGCGGCATTCTTCGACTCCATTCAAAGCGGAATATCAAATTACTATTAATAGGACCTAAGTACCAATACAGTAATTTTCTTATTCTTTTTGCTTTCTTGGTAGTTTTCTTTGGATATTTTAAATTTCAATAATTTCAAAAAAAGAATAATTACATATGTTCGACATTTCTCGATACAGTAGTGCAATGGGTAGATTTGTGTCATCATATATTTTTAATTTCGCGCATGCGTTTCTTTTTTATTTGTCGACGGCACAGTATATTAGGCTCAGTTGGGCACCGTCTGTGAGAAAAGTGTGCTGTAACGCAAGTAACTCCGCCAGTAATTTATAAACCGAATGCTGTACTGCTTGGTATTCGAACCGGAAGCTCAATCTGAAGACAGTGCAGAGGATTAATGTGATTACGAATGTGTTTCGAGTGAACACTAGTAATGGCGACATCATGCCTCCACTCATTTTTCACATGGCCTTAGACTCAACACGGAGACCTTCATCAAGTGACTTCAGGAGGTAGTACTACCATGGGTCAAGAGGGTGTCTGCTGGAAGACTATATGTCTGGCAATAGGACACCATGAAATACAAGCAGGAAAACCCAGTCATGGCTGTCAAACAATTTCTGCGACCACATCACCGCTTACATCTCCCAAATAGCTTCATATCTCGCAGTTCACGCCTGTGGAACTCCCTTCCCTATTCCTGTTTCCCTGACAACTATAATCTCCAACTATTCAAATGTAACGTCAATCGACATCTCCAGTTGCATTGATCTATCTACCATCCTTCTCCACATCATTTCCTCTATCACTCCTATCTGCTCTTGCTCCAAATCCTCTGTAACCCCTTGCGTGCTAGTGGCTTTTAGCCTTGTCTGGGGTGAAAAGCTTTAAAAAAAAATTTAAAAAATAACTTCCCCAGATTGCAACCCCCTTGATTATTATGTGTGGGGTGAGACAAAAAATCTTCTAACGCCAATGATGAATTGAAGACAAGGCTTATGGCAGCATTCAGCAACTTAAAGAAGGAGACCGTCCAGAAGAGATGCAGGAAAATGCATTTGACTTGGCAGGTTGTAATCAATTTTTATTTTCCTCAGATTAGATCCTTTTATCGGTAGTGGGCAGTAATATGAACCTTATTTTCCGGGTGAATGATGAAATTTGTTTGACCTTGAAAATTATAACGTCATCCGTGATTGCATCAGATTTTTATCGGGTCCACACTATTGTTTCGACTGTCGATTATTTATCCTACGGCCCTTGTCTCCGATGGAAGTTACTCCCAGGAAGCGTACGAAAATTGTAACTCTGCACGAAACCACTGGCAATCTACACCAGTGAGCAAATCAAAATACTGTAGATTGGCCCGGAAACTCCCATGATTTAAATACAATCGAGAATTCGTGGTAAATCTGTAAGGAACGATCTCGTGGAATGGACATACAAAGTACTAACAGGTGTAGCGTGTCATGATTCATTGGGAAAAGTAAATAAAAACGGAATTATTGGTTTTGTTTCTATTAATTTGCACAAGGTTGTAGCTTTGACGATACAAGTAGTGCAGCAATATTCTTGGCCACACTGATAAATAATTTAAAATGGCTGGCGTTTGGTCATTTGCTCAGCAGTTGGAAACTGCATCACTCCGAGAATAATTCAACACCTCTGCGTCTGGTCTGCAAATGTATAAAATATAATCGAACTAATTCAGAGACAGGATTAGTGACAACTGGTAAATATTATATACAACCTATGATTTTGTTTTTTAATGGAGTGAGTGTTTTTTCATACATTAAAGTAAAATTCTAAAACCTTAGAAAATTTCCAAAATGTATATCAATAAAATGAAATGCCACCCAAATAAATATATGTATCTTATTTGGTTTGTCTTTTAAATGTCATAGATATCAAAAATCATTCATATTTCCTTGTAATAAAGAGATGGCTTACAATAAATTTAATTCTTTCTTGCTCTCTCTCTCTCTCTATCTATCTATCTATCTATGCATCTGTCTATCTGTATCTTTCATTTTCCCCCTCCTTCTTTATCTATCACACTTCAATTTTCTTTTCCTAATTTAACTATGGTTAAGTCTTCTTTCTTCCTTAGTTCATTATCTTTTTTTTGCCGTTTCTATTCGTTTCTTAAATCTTCTGCCTCGACTAAAGTGAATAAACGTGTTACTTGATTTCTTTGTTTGTTTCTTTTTTTCTTTCCATCTGTCTTCCTTAGTTTCTTTATTCCCTTCTTTCTTTTCTTCTTTCTTTATTTCCTTCTTTTCTATCTTCTTTCTTTCTTTCTTTCCTTCTTTCTTCCCTTCCTTCCTTCTTTCTTTCCTTCCTTCTTTCTTTCTGCTTCTTCCTTTCTTTATTTCATTCTTTTCTTCTTCCTTTAGTTCCTTTCTTCTCTCTTTCTTTCTTTCTTTCTTCCTTCCTTCCTTCTTTCACTCCTTCTTTTATACCTTCTTGCTTTATTTCCATCTTTCTTTCCTTTTTTTTTTCTTTCTTGTCACTCAAGTGATTTACAAGGATTTCAGTTGACCGATACTCTGGAGTTCAAAATTCGCCAATACGACCAATGGCACGATTTCCAAACAATATTAAACAGCCTGCTTCAACCTGTGCCAAATAAAACTCCATAAATATTCACCGGGAAATTTATTTGTTTGCTTTGATATTCAGGATATACGTCACATGAAATGAGAAAAGCAGATAAACATAACATTGTTGACAGTTTTAATTACAATGCAATTGTAAAATGACCTACAAGCCGTCATTTGAAATACATTAAAAATACATCAGTATATAGGTAAATTCGCAGATCAATTCTGTGGACAAGACAGATTGGTATAAAATGACAATTGGAAAAATCTTAGATTTTGCCGAGGCGTTTCGTCTTCCGACTTTTTCAAGGCAAAAATGAAATCGAAATATCTCTGTTGTTATAGTTACATTAAAAATCCAAATTAAAAATAGATAGACGCTTCTGTCCAAGGCTTTTTTTTCTGGTTAATGTAAAAAAAATCTCTTGCTATAAAGGTAATTTACATTTCCTCTAAATCTAAGATTTTTCCAATTGTCCTTTTATACACATCAGTATATATAAAATGTGCAAGTACAGAATAGATTTATGACCAATTATATATATATATATATATATATATATATATATATATATATATATATATATATATATATATATATATATATATACTAAGTACATGAATGTCGGAATTCATGGTAGTTTATATATACATATTTATTTATATAGTTTATTTTCTTATACTTGTTTACATATATATATATATTATAATGAATAAATATATTTCATACAGCAGTATCACGAGTCGGAGTTTTATGTACAACCCAATCTTTAGGGTCTTACTAAATACTATATTGAAGATTGCGTTGTGTATGAAACTCCGAGTCGTGATACCGGTGAAGGCGTATATGCATATGAATTAATATATAATTAATAGTTCCGTTTTATTAGCAGCAGCATTTTATATGGATTATATATATATATATATATATATATATATATATATATATATATATATATATATATATATATATATATATATTGCATCTATAATGCTGGTGTTAATAAAACATGCATATTAATTACATTTTCATATATATATATATATATATATATATATATATATATATATATATATATATTTGTAGGACACCCATAGCTAAGATACAAAAACAAACTGAAGGGGCAACTTGTCTGCTGTCAATATACCTCATGGACCGGGTAGAATGGACATCAACGTCTCTTAGTAGACTCAGCAGTTTTCAATCTGCTTGTATGAATTGTCTTCAAGAAGCGAGAGCAAGATCTAAAAGGTCAGCCAAACTAACAAATGCCCCTTCCCACAATCCTCACACTTTTTTCATATGTGGCCTCCTATATAAATCACAAGCGGGTCTTAAGTGCCACTGAAGATTATCGCACAAAATTTTATAACTAAATCAAATAAGTTGTCATGGCATCATACGTCGAAAACGCCCAGTGATTCCATCATATATATATATATATATTCGAGTGAAATATATATATATATATATATATATATATATATATATATATATATATATATATATATATATATATATATATATATATTTCACTCGAAGCAAAGGGGTTGATGATATTAGTACTCAGTTGTGAAGAAAATTGAAATAGAAGACTCAGTATACGGAGGATTGAGAAAGGGGAAATGGTCAACGGTTTCAAGAATACAGAAGATGGCGATTGACGTAATATTAAGTTTTTTGATGTTATCAGGCAATGCAAGGAAACGGAGGAACATTCCACGTGTGGGAAAAGCGAGAAATGAAACTGCCTGACAGTAAAAGCGTGGGGACCTAGATGACAATCTAAAGCACTCTTAAATTAATGTAGTCGGGGATCCATGGATAAACGCTCGTTAGAGGAGTTGCCATGAAAATATTTGTAGAACAGACAGAGGGGAGCCACGTATATACCGTGTGTAAATTAACTGAAACAAATGGAATATTTCTGTTATTATTTTAATTTTTTCGTATTTTCCCAATAAAACATGTCCAGTGCACATTTTAGCTCTTCGGATTTTCATTCCACGAAGTCTTTCTTTGCAGATTGACCACAGATTTTCGATTGGATTTAAATCAGGAGCCAATCTATAGTACTTTGATTTGCTCACTGGTAAGGATTTCCAGTGTGTCCTTGCAGTTTTAAAATTTTCGTACGATTACTTGGAGTAACTTCCATCGCAGACAATGGCTGTAGGACAACTAATCGACAGTCGAGATAAAAGAGTGGAGGCATGATGAAAATCTGATGCAATCACGGATGACGTAATAATTTTCAAGGTCAAGCAACTTTCCTCATACAACCGAGAATAGACTCATATTGCTGCAAACCACTACAGATGAACTAATGTGAGGAAAAAAATAGAAATTGAGGTCTAAATCTGACCGTATTAAGGAAGAAAGGAAACTAAAGCGGTTGTTTCAATTAATTTGCTCAAGGACATTATATATATATATATATATATATATATATATATGTGTGTGTGTGTGTGTGTGTGTGTGTGTGTGTGTGTGTGTGTGTGTGTGTGTGATAACAATGGCTTAAAGGCATGCTGTAGTTATGCGTAAAATTGCTCAGTATCGAGGATAGCGCGCATCAAAATGTAAAAGATCGACACCAAGGAGCGAGAGTCCGTTTCATACTCGAAAGCAATCTGTGTGTGTTGATTTTTGGCTCGACTTTTTATATATGCTGTTCAATGGTGCATTTTAGGTTATAATGTATATTTTATTATCAAGGATCATTTGATGGCTAGTAATGTGTATGTTTAAAGTTACTCTACAGATTATTGATTTGGAATAAGTGTGTTTCAGAATGCGGTTATTTGTGGATATTTCATAATATTGCTTGTTAACAATTTAAACATTTTTTATTACTTATTTATTGGTTATTGGTTGGTATTATGACATTTGCTTCTGTTTATGTGTGAATTACTGGTTAGTTAATTATTTACTCACTTTATTTATTTGGTTGTTTGTATTTTTTTTCGCTGGTTGGTTATCTTAATAATTTACGTTTAGTGTTTAAAACAAACATAATAGCGTATATCTTTGACTAAATATAAATGATATCTACCCCTTCTATAAATGAACTTATCCTAGATGAGGTCAGATTCGTAACTCAAGAACAAATAAATACAAGTAGAAAAGACGGAAAATTAATTAAGTCCTGCAGAAAATTCTTATTATTCGCCGCCGAAGAAACATGTCTAATGAAAAAAGTAAACTTTCCTCTTACATTGGGAAGTTTTGATGTTGATTTTTATTTTTATTTTATCTAGTACATGTACTAAGTAGAATAATCAATAAAAATAGTGTGGGCCTTTACAGCGACGACGGTTTCATAAAACTAAAAAGATTTAAGTAAAAAAAAATTGACAGAAAAAATGTGAGGTCGACAGAAAAACAAACCTAAAATAAGTATATTTATGAGATGACACGCTCAACCTAAGAAAAGGTACGTATCAACCATATCGAAAAACCAATGACAAACAACTTTAAATACACACCTCTACCAATCACTCGTCAAGCAGCTGTCAAAATCAGTTAACAGCAAATTTCCCGTCAATCCTTCCTAAGGAACTAACGTCAACAAATCCAATAAATATTATGAAACACCACTAAACACCACGAAAAGATAGTGTATTTCAGGCAAGACTCACATACACAACACACAGTACTAAATTGCAAAAAGTTATGTTCCGCATTGTTCGTAAGTTATTCGCTAGGTTCAGAACTGTAAATTTTATAAGGAGCTCGGTGGGTGCTCAACTGGAATCTTTGATTTGGATCACAGGTAACGTTTCTACACACATGAACTTACTGCTGTTGGTCAAATCGAAACACTGCTTAAAATAATCCATGTTATACGATACGAGACATTCCTGAAATTCTTTACATATAACATGATCTTTGAAAAGTATTTGAAAAACACTTGTTGACGTGAATTGTTAATATCTTTGAGTGTTTAATGATCCGCCTTTCTATCTCCGACACTCTGTTCAAACGCAGCAAAAGCTAACTATTTAGAACGGTCGTAGATCGTTTACAATGATATGAAGCGAAGTATGCCATGATGTAAATGAAACTTCGGTTGATGTGTATCTAGTGGTACTGGAAGGGCATTGTGTGTTACCAGCTCGTACAAAACGAGATACTGAATTCAAACAAGTAAAAACCGATGGAAAGCTTCTGGAAATGGCCAAAGAAGGAGGTACTATTTCTCCTTACCGGCCCGACAGAAATTGGTACAGATGGACCTGGATATCCTACTATATAATTCAAATAGGGCCTTAATCAAACCAATACAAAAAGCATGAATTTTGGACATTTTATTGAAGGTTATTTTTATTTATTAAGATATACAACAAATCATTAAAAAACTGGAATAAAAAATGTGACACGACTTACCAGTTAAATTCATAATTTTCTAAACATGTCAGTAGCTCTTTCTAATAACACACAGATAAAACATTCACAATCGGAAACATGCCGAGATTAAATGAAATGACATAAATTTATAGACTAGTACACTTGATGGTTTCACCAAACCGTACTTATAGAATTGGACGCGTCTGGATGACGTATGTGTGACGTAATAGGTTCGACGTTATAAGTAAATCGGTAGTGATGGATACGTCATCGGCGTACGCAGAAACCCTAGCTCGAGCCCTACCAGGGAAAACGGCTATTCCGCGTAGGGCAGGACTACACGGCCTGTCATTTAGCCGGCGAAGGAAGGGCTCCAACACCAAAGTATAAAGTTATAGCGACAGTGGGCACCCCTGTCGGACCGACGGTGTCTGCGCAAAAGAGATCGACCGCCTTCTGTCCACCTGTACCACAGTACTGGGGGAGCGATACAATAGGCTAATCCACTTGCAGAAGTCGGATTTGAATACGGAGGCCACCAGCGCAGCATCCATTTACTGATGGTCTACGCAGTCAAATGCCTTGGACCTATCCAGATTGATCAGCGCGGCTCGCTTGTAATCTTTTACGCCCTCTATGATCGTCTCCTCACAGCACAAATATGCTCAGGTCCCAACAAATTTCACGACAACTGACTGCAACCTCTCCGTCAGGATCTTGGCCAAAATTTTTAACTCTGCATTTAACAGAGTTATGGGCCTGTAATCATCTAAACCCCGCCTAACATCCTTGCTCTTTTTCAACAGCGTGATCACACCCCAGGAAATCGGGTTTTGGATAAACCCCTTCCGGAACTAGTTGCTGAACACCACTGTCAAAATCGAGAAAATAATGTGCGACAACCTCAAGTACATTTCGCAGGTCAGACGATCAAGTCCGGAGGATTGCCATTGCAATTATTACCAAACTTCTCATCCTCTCCCTCCGTCAACAAACAATGCATTTTGTTTAATAATCTAGTAAGCAGTAAAAGTCGCTAGGATGCAATGGATTCCTAAGAGTAGATGTATCACAGAGAACAAAAAACGAATAGAATTCAAGAAGAATATGGCAACTGACATTACATTTATATTATTGAAGCCCGTAGTTGATAGGAAAGTAGGAAGTCATAAGAGAATTCTACAAGCGAGAAGTGTTATGGAACGAACTATTTGCATAGAACTTACAGTTATATCTATAAACGCCAACAATGAAATTATGAGAGCTAGCTGTAAGTCTTTATGGAAATAGTTAATTCCATCAGACTTCTCGTTTGTAGAATTATTTCCAGAAGGAGCCTTTTTCTTCCTCTTCCTCTATTGTCGAACTCTCTGCCTCCGGAAGAAAAAGAACCCAGACCAAGCTATGCCGAAGGGCAGATACTTGTTTAGGGCAGTAGACAAACCCAATTCCGTGTATACGGGGTCTACGGGCAACTTTTGCCTGACCATACTGATTTGGAACGTCTCATGTTAATAAATGGCTTTGTGCCACATCTTGCCTTGTGGGGAGATTGGTAAATAGAGAGAGATAGCTGCCAATCTAGTACTGCGCTATACTTCATTCATGAAGTTGAGATCTCAAAAAGAAAAGCTTTCTTAGCTCCTGCACTAATCCGCTTACCTGATCATGGGCAAGAGTTATATATCTTCATGACTCTGCCTTTTTTGCTTCGTTGCGATAAAAGCAAGTCTATTCACATTTATAATCAACCTAATTTGTCTTTATCTCCTTGATTATTTCTAAGATGAACTAGATACTCTTAGGGAACATTTTACAAAACCTTTTATATTTCATAGCAATTCGGAATTTATTTTCTTTATATTTAAGCACTTCTCAAGCCCTGGTGTTGTTATTATACACCCTTCTCATATAACCCGGCGACTTTTTGCCGATCAATAGGATGAGGAAGAGGATAGAGAATCAGGGAGGTAGAGGAAGATGAGAGAGGCGGAGCAACTTCCCGTCGGAATACATGCAGTGGTTGTAGTATTCGTTCCGCGATGGGGCCTTCTCCCCACACCCTGCCTCGTTGTGCGGACAGAATCCTCGGTCTTCTCTAACATCTGTTCCACATCGGCACTATGACCGGCTATTGTTATCTTAGACCCAGTACATTATGTTAAAAAACAACCTTGTGTCACAACTTGGCTCAGAGGGGATTCAAGATAAAATCCGGATGAGGGAGGTGGCGAAATGCATGCACCCTGGCATTTGTGATCAGGGGGTGGGGCTGGACGGATTCTGTATTGAGTTTATTTATGTTCTTACCATCATTCTTTTATCCGGCAATCTTAAACTTACTACTTTCGGCTTCCTCGGAACATTGCTTTCATCAATCCTGGACTAAACTACATCTGGCATCTTACTTCCGGCATGCATGGCCTTTGAACCTCCGGCTGTCACAGACCCTAATCTCCTGGCATGCTTGGACTTTATTACTTCCGGCCCTTAATTCAACTTAACTCACCAAGTTGATCTCGCGTTGATGGACCTGCTCACGACAGCACTGAACCTACATTTACGCATTTGTCCGTATTTCCGGTATTCCTACCTAAACCTAACTCACCTGGCTTCATTAGGAAGTTGCTGCATGTATATCATCCAGCCTTCAAACAACCTATTCTGTAAACTTACCTTGAATACTAGAGACGGTTGGTCATTATCCGGATACTAACGCATAATTGCCACTATTTTCTGCCGTAATCATTAGTTAATTCGTACAGTTAGATGTCTCTCCTGACATCTTTAGTCTTGGGTCGAACCGGAAGTTTATTCAACGGTGCGTCATGTGGTTCCAGTGACCATCATATCACGCCGTTCATTGCTTAATACTCCAGGCGAACATATCCATCCTATCTTCTTTTGTAATTCCAGATAATTCTTGTGACTGGTTCTTCTTCTGGCATCATTCATCTTTGGTTAACCTGAAGTTTATTCGACAGTCGATCATTTCGATTCAATGTCCATCACACCTGGCTAGTTTGATTTATGCAACAACAATATATATTAAAATAACCTATTCAGTACATTTTGGTTAAATACTACGGAAGCTTCATCATTGGATTTAACCAGCATC
This sequence comes from Acanthosepion esculentum, assembly GCA_964036315.1. Lineage (NCBI taxonomy): Eukaryota > Metazoa > Mollusca > Cephalopoda > Sepiida > Sepiidae > Acanthosepion > Acanthosepion esculentum. Next base: position 37,324,964 of record OZ038480.1, on the reverse strand, counting down.
TACTCAACGCTTTCACCGGAGATTTAAAATGAAGATTCGAACTGTGTTTTTCATGCCAACTTAACTTACCTAACTTTAACTTAGTCACAGCTATATTATCTATGTTCTTCTATTCGGTCAGTATCTATTCATTCACGTAATTCCGCCACCAATTTTTTTATTCTTTGTTCATTTTGTACATGAAATAATTAAATTTTGTATTAATTAGAATTACTTGTAATCTTGTTGACCTGTCAGATTCACGTCTTTTATTTCTAAAATGTTAGTGGGCCTCTTGTGACCCATTTCTTATTGGGGCGCACAGGCCATTTTATAACGCGCGCCCTCCAGGGAGTTCACTACAATCTCATTATAATAATTACCTGTGAAGATGTATTTATAGAAAAAGCACACGAGAGTAATGTTATGGCAGTAGGGAAGTGACAGAAAACCTAGATGCACGGTCAGGACGATGACACAACAGATTCTTACCGTCAATAATAGTTGACCGCCAAATCACTGTTCAAAAATGGAACCCTGCTATGGCGACTAATCTCGACATATATATATATATATATATATATATATATATATATATATATATATATATATATATATATTACTTCAAACTCTTTTATAATGGGTACTCTTGTGGGAACAAAATTTATTAATATTGATATGTCTTAAAAATCAATACAAGATATATATATATATATATATATATATATATATATATATATATATATACCCCACTGAATTTTCGATACCTAAGTTTTAAAATTATTTTTTAAAAATGAAAAATCATTCTTGAATCTTAAATGACGGCTTTAATTGAAAGCTAAATGATTAAATTTACTATTTCCAGTAAGCAAAATACTCTGGTGAATTTCAAATAGAAATTATATTGATTGGAATCTCGACTTTTTGGTCGCTTACACAAAATCGCTAAAAATGATAAATATCTGTCATTTTCGACACATTTCTAAACAAAAGTTAATTTTCGTGTTAAAAAATCAACCAAAAATAAAATATAATTTTCTGAAATATATTTTTCTGAAATTTTATTTGAGGAATATTAGCTAAATTAAAGTATAATTAATATAATTTGAATTTTCTTTATTTATTTTAAGATGGTGATTATACGCTGATGGCCGTCGCTTGTCACTTGTAGATCATTTAAAAATTGATGATAAAATAATTCAACGCCTTTACTGTTGCTCTACAGAGACTTTATCTGTAAAAACAACTAAGAAAATGACGAGTGAGCGCCATTTTTATATACTTTTAAGTACTCTGTAATCTTTAAAATATTGGGAATTCTTATTCATAATCTAGTTTTACGAAAGTCGAATTAAAATATACTATAGCCATCGCTCTTATTTTCTGATTATCGTGTATGGTCGGCCATATTTGAAACAGGATCAAGTTACGTAATATTTTATATGCATAAAAAAATTTAATTAAAAAAAATCTTGTGGGTAAACGACTTTTATTGAGCTTTTGACTTTTTGATTCGTAAATATAGTTTTCACTTAGTAACAATATCACCTAACCGGATTGAAGTAATGCAGAATTTATACGGTTTAAAATATTATGTATTATTATAATTTATTTTTTTTAAAGTGAAAATATTTCTCGTAAAAATTCATTATTCATCGAAAACTTTTTTTTCTTAGACAATCTTGTCTTTAATAAATCTTATTTCTAAAAGCAATTAAATGCTTTTCTAATTAAATAATATCATAGATTTATTGCGTTTTTCTTTATTTTAGCATTTAGAGCAGATATTCGGTAATTGGGGGTCCTGTTTTACAAAGAAAATGATGATTTAAATTCTCCAAGGTGTCGAGCTTTTAAGTAATAAAAAAATGTTTGCAGTGTAAATTCTCTAAATTACATGAAATTAAGTAAGTAGGAGGGAGTTAATTATTAATTATTAAAGAATTTCCGAGTTTTTTCTAAAAAAAATAAAATTTAAAAACAATTTAATTTATTTAATGCTAATTCCTGAAAGTTTCATTAAAATCCGACGATTATTTGATTTTGCAAGAATTCCTACATCAGTAGGAAAAATACGCTATAGTTAAATATGAAGTCGATCGTTAACTTTATAAAAAAGAAGATATTTAACAAAATTTTGAACGTACTAAAAAGGACTAAAAACACTCAATAAAATAATTAAAAAAATACTTTGGTCTTTCATCTTAATTATAGAATAAATATTTTGAGGATAAATCTTTGTTTTTATTAACTTTGAGGCCTCTTCTTATCATGCTATGCTATTTTTTCAGCGATCAAGTGAAGGTATATATATATATATATATATATATATATATATATATATATATATATATATATATATATATATATATATATATAATTACACGACATAAATTTACCAACCAATGCTCTATCGATGATACAATTTTAAGATGGATGACGATAATAGAGCGATAATCTATAAGAAGGTGCAATAAGATGATCTTCTGGAGCTTAGTATCAGCCATGCTAATGAAAGGCAAAATGGTTCTCTTGTTTGTTTTATCAATTTTATTAATAACTGTGTTAATCAAATATTAATATTCACGTTTCTTGTTGTGGTCATTCTGTAAATTTTAATATTATTTACATTCTTTTATTGTAATTCGTGTATCTGTTTTGTGTTCTAAGTATTTTCCAAATCGAATAATCCCGTTTGTATTTATCATAAATCGAAATTGACCCTTTAAAAGAGAGCCAAGTAGATATATATATAAAAAAAAATACACCCAATATATTTTCCCGGTTTTTTTCTACATTTTTTTTTATTTGATTTTTTGTTTTGCTTTTTTGTGATTTGGTTCTATGGCCGAAGAGACAGAGGCTAATGAGGTGGAACACACCATGCAACCGTATCGTCACTGCTTTTTATCAACATTTTGGAATAGCATCAGCATTTGTCGCAAGGTCTGATCACTTTGAGCAACGATTTTCAACATTTGATTTCTCACAGCTCACTGCACGAGGCATTAAAATTGTTATGCCACAGCATCTGACTGTTATGGTGAGTCCATATCATTCAAATCACGATTAGTTTTGTCTGGAAATTTTAACCTTCTTCATGGGCCGTGTCCCTTCAGGACGCAGGCGATCACAACTTCTGGTAACTTGTATCTCTTAATAAATATTGTCTTATTGCTATTTCTCCTAAACACTGTTCGGCTATTCATTTACTTAAGCTCACTGTTCATGTTACGCATTTATTTTCTCTGTCCATCTTGCCATCTTTCTACCTCGGGTGTATCAGGTTTTCCAAGCCATCCTACCTCATAATGTGTCTCAGAAAACCCAGCTGTCTCTTCCTGGTGTTAAGTATTAGTTTACTTTTTCTTTCCATTTTCTCCAAAACGTCATCGTTGGTCACATGTTCGGTCCACGGTATCCTCAGCATCCTTCTGTAGAACCAGATTTCTGTTGCTATAAGTTTCTTCTCCATGTTTGAGAAGTTTGTCTAGAACACACTGCCATAGAAGAGGAGAGACACCTGGTAACAGTTTAGTGCTCTTTTCATTGTTTCATTCGATTTTTTTTATCTTTCTTATACTTTGCTTAGCTTTTGGAATGCATCCTTGGTGGTCCCAATGAGGCTTCGGATTTCAGTGTCACACTTTCCGTCCTCTGTTAAAACAGTCCCCAGTATTTAAATTTGCGCACTGGTATGCTTGTGGTATGTCCGATTTGTCGCACTTTGATCTCATCGTTTTACAAACAACCATGCAGTCTGTCTTCCTGCAGTTGATGTTTAATTCTTTCTTCTCGCTTTCATTCATTCCCTTCTGTAGGAATTTCTATATCTTTGTTTCTGTATATGTTATCCAGACTGTGTTACCTGCATATTTAATGATGTTAAGATTCCCCTTACGAAAACTGTATATATTTCAACCTAAGTTTAATCATCACTCTACTAATATTTTTTCTGTAATAAAATTTTTGACTAGGATTAACTCCGTATAGTAAATGATTTTATGGAAAAAAAAACCTAATGATGATTGGGCCTGATACGCTTTCCTGTTGAAAATAGCCAATATTTGTTGACGTCGTCAATGGGAGCAGATGGTCTCAAAATATTGCAGTTTAGGAGCCAACGATCAATGTCATATTTACGCATACTAACGGATCCCACCTATGCCAAGTGAACACACATTAAAGGAACCGTTCCTACTTTGTTCCATGTTTTCTCGAATACTAGAGTCCGTGGTCTCATGGTATCTATGCTACACGGGAAACATAACATTAAATATCTTGCATATGTTTCATGAATACAGAAGCCAATGTATGCCCTATATATTATAGACGTTAAATTCAAGCAGATACAGACGTGTAACTATATGGGAATTTTTAAAAATAATATTCATCTCTTCTAAAGCCCAAGAATCATTTAAGATAGCGAGTTATTATATGGTGTTGTATGATCGACAGAAAAGTGACGTTAATAGTGTTATGCATGAAAGTAAAGAGTTAATCCAAGCCCCGTAGAGGTCAAGTTTGAAAACATCCCTCTGGACGTCAGTTTCACAAAACAGCAATGCTCGGGAAGAAGCTGTCCGGGTTGAACTTACTTCTCAGTGATAAAATACAAAGGGAATGAGAATGATTAACTCTTGTGTCCGTGGCATAGTACCTCCAACAATGATAAGGAAGAAGCTGTCCGAGTTGAACTTTCTTCTCAGTGATAAAATACAAAGGGAATGAGAATGATTACCTCTTGTGTACGTCACATCGTACCTCCAGCAATGATAAGGAAGAAGCTGTCCGAGTTGAACTTTCTTCTCAGTGATAAAATACAAAGGGAATGAGAATGATTACCTCTTGTGTACGTCACATCGTACCTCCAGCAATGATAAGGAAGAAGCTGTCCGAGTTGAACTTTCTTCTCAGTGATAAAATACAAAGGGAATGAGAATGATTACCTCTTGTGTACGTCACATCGTACCTCCAGCAATGATAAGGAAGAAGCTGTCCGAGTTGAACTTTCTTCTCAGTGATAAAATACAAAGGGAATGAGAATGATTACCTCTTGTGTACGTCACATCGTACCTCCAGCAATGATAAGGAAGAAGCTGTCCGAGTTGAACTTTCTTCTCAGTGATAAAATACAAAGGGAATGAGAATGGTTAACTCTTGTGTACGTCACACGTTATCTCCAGCAAGGATCGGGAAGAAGCTCCGAGTTGAACTTTCTTTTCAGTGAAAGAATACAGAGGGAATGAGAATGATTATCTCTTGTGTACGTGGCAAGGTACCTCCAGCAATGATCGGGAAGAAGCTGTCCGATTTGAACTTTCTTCTCAGTGATAAAATACAAAGGGAATGAGAATGATTATCTCTTGTGTATGTGGCATGGTACTTCCAGCAATGATCGGGATGAAACTGTCCGAGTTGAACTTTCTTCCCAGTGAAAAAATACAAAGGGAATGAGAATGATTAACTCTTGTGTTCGTGGCATGGTACCTCCAATAATGTTCGGGAAGAAGCTGTACGAGTTGAACTTTCTTCTCAGTGATAAAATACAAAGGGAATGAGAATGATTATCTCTTGTGAACGTGACAAGGTACCTCCAGCAATGATCGGGAAGAAGCTTTCCGATTTGAACTTTCTTCGCAGTGATAAAATACAAAGGGAATGAGAATGATTAACTCTTGTGTACTTGGAAAACTGCATGAATTTAAACGTGCTACTAGGTTGGCATCTCTGCCCCACCCTTTCACTGATCAAACGGTTAAATGCAGCCGTCTCTTCTACTCAAGTAGCTTCATGTCTCGTATTTCCCGTCTGTGGAATTCCCTTCCTTTTACTTGCTTCCCTCATAGCTTATAATCTCCAACTATTCAAATGCAATGTCAATCGAAATCTTCAAATGCCTTGATTTATTCCCCATCCTTCTCTTCATCCTTTCATCTATCACGCTTCATTAGTGTTGATCCCACTCTCTGTAACACCTTGCGTGCTAGTGACACTACCGCCTTCCATGCGGCTAAAAGCTTTAAAAAATGCTTAATTGAAAATATGCTTCCAAATTATACGGAATACATATATGTGTGTGTGTGTGTGTGTGTGTATATACAGAGACACAGAAATAAAGAGAGAGAAAGAGCGAGATAAAGAGACACAGTGAGAGAGGAATCCCTTTATTAATACACATTCGATTAGTGCGCTAAATATTTTTTATAACAAAATTCGATTAGTGCATACTTAATACTCGAATAGTGTGGGAAAATTCTTCCATAGTAATTGCAATTGATTGTTTATAGTTACCTATTAAAAATTTTCTAAAATTTAAAAATGAAAAATGGGTAACTAATTTGTTTTTCAAGTATTCCGTTATCTAATTAATTAGAGTAATGTTAAAAAAAATGAAGGGTTATAAATATATTCATATAAACCGATAATGAAATACATATTTAAATATTTGTGTGTATTAAAATTCCTTGAATATTCTTTTTTCATGTTCATTTTGAAGACCTTAAAAGGAAATTTTTGATCTTTTTTATTAAAAACATGGATGACGTAATTAAACGCAGAAATTTAAATTTATTAAAAAATATCGAAATATAAAAGATGTAGGCATTCAATATGGAAAGATTAGAAGTAAAATGTTCAGGTTAAAATACTAATGATTATGACATGTTTGGAGAATGTGAGGCTAATGTGTACATTAAAAATTAAACCCTAATTGAATACGAATTAATCTAATATAATAAACTTATATAAAATGATTTCATTTCTACCTCAGATTTTAGTCTCATTCATAATTAATTTCTAATTAAAATATACGTACATATAAGATACAATAAAAATGGTATGAATTAATGTTTATTAATATGATTTTTATGAAAATGTTATTTACAGTGGTTTGTCGCATGGTATTCTTCTGTATAATAATTCCCCTTCTAGAACAAAATTAAATAGGGCAAATATTATTTACAAATTTAAATGCCCATTAAGGAATTTTATTCCTGATAACTCAAAATTCGTAAAGAATTATATAGGCCACACTACAACATGTTTGACACGCAGACTCACTCTATACATTTCTGATCATAGCTCAATTAGTTCTCATTTAAATATTCATGGAGACCTACCGGACACTATTTGTAACATACTTGATGACAACACTAATATAATAGCATCATCTACATGCAAAAAAGGCTAAGAATAATGGAATACTTATTAATAAAAACAAAAAACAAAAACTTAATAATATTAACTTTGAACATGGACACAATAGCTTGACAGTGTTTTGAAAAATGAAAACATTTTATAAAACATAAATACAACAAACTATTTCTTATTTAACATTTCAAATATTTAATACTTGAAAATGGCTAAATGTATAGTCGAAAGCGCTCGGATCAAAAGAACATTCGGAAAGTTTTTATATAATTTATCATCCGAAAAAAAATTATTATATCGCATGAGAAATTGTATAAAAACTAAATAAAAGGACTTTGTCTGTCGTATTCAATGAAATGTGCATATATATATATATATATATATATATATATATATATATATATATATATATATATATTGGCACATCAGTTTATTTGTTCGTAAGACCTCAAAACATTTTGCTATCTAAATAGATTACGGCAAATTAGGATCGTTGAGGGAAACAGTGCATTTAGTACCACCAGAGTGAAATAATGTCATACTGTCGGTGCTTTATCTATTTGATAATCTAGAGAGTTTGATTCTCAGTAAGTGCCTTTAAAATTGTAGCCTTGTGCCAGACCATGATATGCTTATAAAATAATTCAAGAAATCTATTCGTACGAATATACGCAGAAACAATTCGTCCTACACGCTTATTATTCTTGCTCAAACATTGGATATAAAACTTCTTTATAGATTCAAGGCTAAACAAAAATATACTTATGTAGTTATATTTTCCCCTTTCATATTTCTTGCGCATCGTTTCTAATAAAAAGCTAAACGGCTTTGAAGAAAGGAGATGTGTGGATATTAGTTTGGGAGTGCAAAATGTCATCTGTTATGTACACCCCTTAAAGTGTGGTCCAAAAAGAAATTGATGAGCTTGCAAGCATCCAGGTAATTGTGTTCTGACCATGGTATTCCAAGAGGCATTTTATCTTCACTTTCGTTATCGTCTTCTTTTTCTTTCCACGCTTATTCAATCTCACAGTTGCCATTTTGCGTTCTTCTTTTTCTCCCTTTGCTTTCAAGATCAGGGGAAAATATATACTTTTGAAGCATCTTTTGCGCGTTGCTCTCAGCGCCCCTTTACAACACTGAATAATTGATTCCTTTTATAGTTATCACCTTGTTCGTGTGGCTTTTTACATTTCCTCCCCCTTTGTAAACAGGAAGAGTTTAAAGAAGAAAAACGACAGTAAGTACAAATTCGATTGAAATACATCGAAGGAAACATTGTAAATGGAATCGACTGTTTTCTTTGGAACGGGAGGATGCGATCTACTACGATACACAGGACGTGGAAATCGTTGCAGTCAATATAAAGGAGCAAGGCCTTTTTGTTGCTGATAATAATGGGAAAAATCTTTTAACAAAAAGCACTTCTCGTATATTTAAATTTGAATAAACCAACAACATTGTGATAAAAATATAATAATGATGATTTTTTTTTCTTCAGTTAACGATGTACAGATTAATGTCGTAAGTAGGTTCCCGGCGTCTGTCCTCTGTACTAGGCTTGCCTACAAATACCAGTTGTTAAACCATTCATATTTCCATGGATTCCTAAAGAAATGGTTTTTTCGAAACAAAATTGTTTCTGAGAAAAACACCAAACTAATTATTAAAAGAAAAAACATTGAACTAAAGAACATTCCAATTCCTAATTCCTATTTACGTTATTCGTACTATTGCCCTAATCTTTGTCGCCATATTTATTACAACGTTTCGGACATCTGTGTATGAATTTCTGGGTATTATAAAGCTAATGTCTTCAGTCATCATTTTTTACCAGTGCTCATATTGTAATTTATGCTGTTATCTTCATGTTTTTACCAGAGCTCATATTGCAATTTTTTGTGGTTATTATTGCTTTTCTCTGGTACTCCTTATTACTGGTTCCCATATTGTATTCATTCGGTTTCTTAGAGAAACAGTGTATTTAGTACCACCAGAGTGCAATAAATGTCATACTGTCGGTGCTTTATCTATTTGATAATCTAGAGTGTTTGATTCTCAGTAAGTGGCTTTAAAATTGTAGCCTTGTGCCAGACCATGATATACTTATGAAATAATTCAAGAAATCTATTTCTCGCATTTGTAATTTGTACTTAATGTCATTTTTCTTCTTTAAACTCTTCCTGTTTACAAGGGCGGAGAGCATATATTTAGTGATATTTACAAAAATAACTTTATAATTGATATATCGTGATGTTTTTATTAGAGTTGTTATTAAAATGCTTTAATAAAATTATAAGTAAATGTTTCAATTGTAGAATCTAACAAGAGACATCAACTCAAGACTCAAGATGCAGTTAATTTCTTTAATTTTTCACTGATGGTATTATAAAAAGTTGTTTCGTTTCAATAATCTGATAATGTCGTTACCAGACTTTGATAGGCCAGCTCCACAAGAATTCAGTTTCGTTTAGTCGAATTTATATGAAAATATAGAAGGAGAAAAAGATTAAAAATGATACAGCGTTCCATGATAAAAGACATGTACGCATATTCAAAGATGTGCTGTTTAAAGAAGATAGAGGAGAACATGACTAAAGACTGCGTGTACGCTATCCCGTGCAGCTGCAGAAAGTAATATACAGACCGCCCCCTCAAGGTAAGGCTTCAAGAACACCACACAAATATAACACGAGGGGAAGTGGAAAAATCAGGCGAGGCTGACCACATATGGATCACCGCCCTCTGTAGGATCAGGTTGAGATCATAGACAAAGAACATCATTGGAAAATTCATAAACGTAACGAATCAGCACATATGATAGGCCACAAAAATCTCCTGAGCCGACCCATCATAGAAATGAATACAATATGGGAACCAGTAATAAGGGGTTCCAGAGAAAAGCAATAATAACCACAAAAAATTGCAATATGAGCTCTGGTAAAAAGTCATACAATATATTTAGTGGTATTTACAAAAATAACTGTTTCTAAATTTATATATCGTGATGTTTCCAATGAAACTCAAGCGTTTGAAGAATTTAAAATTTAAAATTCAGAATTAGCTCTCACTCGTTCCGAAGACGAAAATAATAAATCTGATAATGATTTCAAAAGATTTACCAAATTGTTGGCACTATTTGACGCGGGAATCTTGATTTGGTCAAGCAGATAACTTACTTGAACTTTTTTTGATTAATTGAATATATACACAAACCGTGAGTAACTGTCGTTCAACTCTAAAAACACTTCACATTTGGCAGTGTTTCATTGGTTACTGATTTTGAGCGTTTAAGTTTATTCAGAATCTATCTGCTGTGGTATTCGATTTGACGTCGTACTATTGAGTCATTGTAGTAGTAACATAATCATCTTCCCTCTCGCTTCTAACCATGCATCACAATAAAAGAAACGTCTTTCAGCACTAAAGCTGAATGAATCAAATAAAGCTTCTACTAAGAGCTGTTGTTATAAACAATTTCTGTTTCGGGGGATCAATTGTAATTACGAATGCATTAGACAAGCTAACTGGTACTGGCATCTGTAATAAGAGATTTTGAAAAAAATGCGTCACATACGACGATATAACAGGCAGTCAGGTGTGTCTCTATAGCAACGTGAGTAAAACAGAATATATCACAACCTCCCCTGAACCATCCGAGTTGAAATCAGTTAATAATGCATCCATCAAAAGATTTAAGGACTTCAGATGTTTTGGATCTCACATAATAGATTTCCCAGAAAACTTCAACAACCGCAAACCTCTTGCAAGAAAATCGTGCAACAAACTTCACAAGATTTGTCGCTCTAAAATTCCCTTCTTCTTGAAAGTCCAAACCTTTCGAACATTGATTGAACTGCTGTATAAATCAGGCACTTTTTTTTTTAAGCCTATCACCCCAAGCAAGGCTGGAAGCCACTAGCACGCAAGGGGTTACAGAAGGTTTGGAGGAAGAGCAGATAGGAGTGGTAAAGGAGAGGATGTGGAGAAAGATAGTGGATCGATCAAGGCAAGGGGCTTACAGAAGATTTGGAGCGAGAGCCGATAGGAATGAAAGGTGAAAGGATGTGGAGAAGGGAAGTGGATAGATCAAGGCAGCTGGAGATGTCGATTGACGTTACACTTATATAGTTGGAGATTTTATTTGTCAGGGAAACAGGAATAAGGAAGAGAGTTGCACAGGCGAAATGTGCGAGACATGAAGCTATTGGAGTAGAAGAGACGTCTACATCTAACAGTTTCAACGGTGAAGGGGTGGGAACGGGGTGCCGGACTTGGGCGTTATCTGCTCGTTTTGAAATACGACTGGAAGAAACATCTACAGATCTACTTAGAAAAAATCCATATCATCGGTTGAAGATCACATGAAACGCTTAACGGAGTTTACGCAGAACTAATACCAATTTCTCTTAAGCAGAAACAAAAATAATTACAGTATGTCGGACACTTCCACCGTGAAATTGTCCCATCCTTACTCCTATGGCATCCTTTGTGGAAGTATCTTGTCACAAAAAATTGACTTTCCCAGACACTATAGCTCGGGACTCAGGGTTAAACATTGGGATCTGGAGACAGAAATGCATGACCGAACAGTTTGAAAGGGATTGTCAATCTATCCCTTTCCACGCTGTTTCCTTGTCTCCCTTTCCACACTCCATTGGCATTCCTTTTCCAAAGGCTAAACCTTTGGGCCTCCGATGCTAATCGCATTGGCCTTGTCGAGGACAACAGTGTCTGACGTCTACATTATTCAAAAGATACGAAGGATCGATCTTAAACAGAACCTCTAAGTGGTGTCTGCGATACATAACCCATGTCTCTCAGTAGCACAGCAGACATGTCAGTACACAGACATATACGCTATATATATATATATATATATATATATATATATATATATATATATATATATATATATATAAGAGGCTCAAACACTAATATTCCATGGTTATAATTTATTACATTGGAGTCGTAATCACGATCCAGTTCATCAGACCTACAAATTCAAAAAGTTCTTTTTAAATTTGTAGGTCTGATGAATTGGATCGTGATTACGATTCCAATGTAATAAATTATAACCAAAGAATATAAGTGTTTGAGTCTTTTATATTATATTCTTGCTTTTTCCAGGATATTGAGCTCCACCTGGATTCTATCCTCTTAGGGAATATATATATATATATATATAGTAACTTTTACGTTTTTGTGGGCTCATTTACTTATACTTTTTTTAGGTATGTTGTATTATTTCTTGACAATCCCTTTTTCACACTGTTACAAATGGAGGTCGAAGGTTGATGAGGATGAAAACACAATGTCTTGACAAAATCTCCACAAACGATGCCAAATCTGAGCTCCAAGAAAGAAAGATAATGTAGATCGTTGCGCTATTATTCATTTACAGTTGTTAAAATGCAATGAAACTCTAAATGCTTATTTACGCATTCAGCAGCTTTACAAACTTGCTAGAAAATCGCTTTTGCTCATTAGAATAAAAAACTATTGCTCTCCATGTCACCCCAGAGCCACATGCAGTAAGAATAACACAGAAATATTTTGGAATTTGGTTTGATTCTGCCTAACACGCCATATTCAACTGACCTTGCACTCAGTCGAAGACATTGCCATGTTGATTCCTCAGCAGTGACAATAATCTAAGATGTTTGAGATTCTTTATCGAAGACATTTTATTATTCCATATCTGTGCCAGTTATGAAAGATGTCCTTTTCATCTCTCTTTTGTAATAACCGTCTCAAAAGAAACCAACTTGAATTGACTGCAAATATAATTTGGTTATTTTTATTAATGTCGGTCTTGTGGGAATTCTGCCTTTTGTGAGGAGCGATAAATTGGACGCGTGATGACGACAAGGAGAAAGAAATTGCAATGGGACGGAAGACGGAAAGACAGATGATTATGATAGTGATAAGTGCTGGGTAAAATCTTTAATAGTGACTATTATGATGATGGGTAAGGTGATGAAATAATTTTAATGAAAATATGATGGATTATCTATATAAATAAAACCTATATTATGTTTGTCCTTTTGGTCCGATATTTGTACGCTGCTCGAAGTAGGTCATTTTTTGTGAACTTCCTGTTGTTTAGATTATTACGTCCGTATCATGTTGGAACAGCGGTTCTCGTACGATCTTCGAACAATGTCGAACGTGGTCAGTTCCTAGATCGGTGACCGCTTGGGGGTGTAAGATTGGAGGTGCGTATGATGTCATGAATAACGGCTAAGAACTGGAAATCGGATAGCTGAGTCCAGATTCCTATAGGCTTCGTTATATTCACTTATACGAAAATACTCTTGGGAAAGGTATTAATCTACCTATACTCCCACCACTATGGGTTAATAAGTAGGACTTGTACCAGTAAAATCATTATAATCACCAAAAAACTATTACAATCTAAAAATATATTCTGACTTTTAATATCTTGTGAAAGGTTGATAATCCGTAAAAAACCCAAATCAATCAGTCCTATTTGGGTTTTGGGTGTCTGTATATGTATGTATCAATCTCTCCGCTCCTCTTTAAGTGTACAATTCTGACCATTTCCTTTCCAACCATTTCTATGAACCATACATATTTATATATCAATAGATTTCTTTCTTTCTGGTTCCAGTCTCATCTATGAGTTGATCGGTAAAGATTCTTGCTTGGCTGCTTTATCTTTTCTTATAATTTGGATACCATACTACTTTCGTCTTTATTTCTTCGGCAACGGCCACTGAAACTCATTAACCCATCACATTGTGTCATTAATTTGCTGTAGAATACTATATAGTTCTTCAATTTCCCAGATGTAAAGATGTTATAGTTTTAATTTTATTTTGAAAATTATTTTATGTCAACCTGCATAAGTTGTGTTATAGAGGTTTGTTTTAACCATTGACCTAAAAAGTTATATTATCAAATTTGATTTCATTTTTGACTGTTGATGGTGCTGCCCAGTTCATATTGACGAACCTTGATAAACTTCAAAAGCGATTATGAGTGGTAGATTATTTCCCACACTGTAACTACTTTTCTCATACGAAACGTTTAACGTATCTCGCCACTCCGTTGTTACTCTCTTGGTGAATATAAGCGCAAACCACATTATGTTTACCAGTTCAGACCTTCACAGCCAGAACTCAACATTCCAAGTACACAGAGTAATCTCAGTATCATTTCCTTAGTATTCTTTCGGTAAGATGGAAGTTACAAAGGTTCTTCCACAGAAGTCTCACTTTGTGGAACAGATTCTGGGGGGAGTACTTCCTTACAACAACAATAGATAGCGGCTATTAATAAGAATTTGGAGACCCGAGTTCAAAATATAGTCGAGTTTGTTACATTTACTTACACGCAAATACTATTGGAAAAGTTAAAAATCCCTTTCTTCTTCCTCCATCTATGGGTTAAATACCAGGGCTGAGATCTCTAGACGTGACTGGCAAACAATCTCGACCAACAACTCTCAAATCAAAACCGTAACAGCCTAATAACTGGTTACCTTTTGGCAACACACAACATCGTGAATCAATCACTGCCAGTGTTACAGTGACTACATCGGCAGCAGGATGTTGGATGTGGTAAATTGCCAGAATCAAACGGACCAGATTTGGAATTGAAAAGCAATAACATCATGCAAAAAGATCCTCCATATTGGACAATTTTTGAGACTTAACTATTTCGACACAGATGGAAATTGCAGAAACACATACAGTGGCGCCTTATGTCTCCCAATATATGCGTAAACGAAGCCCCTATGACGATACATGCAAACAGCACTAAGAAGAAGCGTGTGAATGCTGAGCGTCGTTAAGGCGGACGAACTAGGTATTTACTTGTAAGACAACCACATTAAATAATTCTTTACATTGAGAGATTCTTGGGTCTTGTTTTGGGCAGACAATCGTTTAAAATAATGGCGATGACGGGATGGAAGTTGATAGTGATATTGATGGTATTGAAAATTATGCTATCAAAGAAGTATCACTTAATGAGAGTGAAGGTTTTTCCTCGTCGTTGATCCGGCAGAAGTAATGTAAATTAACAACTATGTAAATTTGAAATGAGATCGATTATTAGAGACTTGAGGTTATTAAATAAGAGAGTATTAGTTTTTTTGTAATTTTTATACTTATCAACTTTTTATTTATTTTTGTAAGCAACGAAATAAATTCAAAATAGAAATTTCTGGAATTTGTTGCAATAATTATTGCGACAAACAGTGAATACATATGAACATTTTTTGATTCGCTGCATACAAAGGATTTGGTAAAATTAAGACAGCCAATATAACAAAACAAGTGTTACATATATATCATATATTAAACAGTAAGTACAACAGAAGAGTATTACCCGACTAGTGAGTGTTGTGTCGGTTGATCCAGCGTTCAATCTATTCGACTGTTGATATTTAGTAGCCACCTCCACGAGGGCAGATGTGGCACAAGGCCGAGTTTAACGTGGGTCATCCGAGCCCGTAGGCTCGGCCAAAAAAATCCCCCTAGAACCCGCATAAACGAGTTCGGGTCTGTCAAGCTCCCCGGACAAGACTCTGTCCTTCATCACACCCTCATCCGGGTTCATCTCTGCCCAAAGGCAAAGAATTCTACAGCAACTGCGAAAAGTCACAGCCGCAGTAGAACAATCTATTAGACTGTTAATATTTAACAGCACCCCCACGAGGGATGTATGTGGCACAAGGCAGAGTTTACCGTGGGTTCTCCGAGCCCGTAGGCTCAGCCACAAATATTCCCTAAGAAGCCGCATAAACGAGTTCAGGGCCTGTCTACCTCCCGGGACGAAACTTTGCCCTTCGGCAAAGCCTCGTCCGGGTTCCTCTCTGTTCAAAGACAGAGTTAGACAGTAGCTGTGAAAAAGTCACAGCCTCGGTAGAAAAAAATTATTAGACTGTTCGTCCAAGGCGTTCTCTCTTACTAATCTTATAGTAGGCGGAATAGTCAAACATATACTCTTTAGAGTGAGGACACCACATCGATATATATATATATGTAAATTATTTTCAGATGGTAGTGTATCTGTGTAGGAACAAAATTAATGAAAAGACATGAAAATCCTCGAGAATGACGCTATCGGAGCGTATCCAAATATAAATCTGCTCACAGGTTTCTTTCCAATTTCACCTTTCCTGAATGAATTTTAACTTTACAAAACTAACGTAGACGATCGAAATTTAAAAAAAAAAACAAAAACGGTTAAATTCCTCGACTCATTTTTTTAAATATGGTACCTCGCATTCCATTCCGAAGAATAGAATGCGTGGTACCATAATAACAACCTCTGTCTATATTGAACTGCCAGAGTGCCAGAGAACAGCAATGATAACAAAAAGTTGCAATATGAGATCTGGTAAAGAACATGCAATGATAACAGCAAAATTGCAACATGAGTACTGGTAAAAAAAAAAAAAATGGTTGCTGAAAAATTAGGTTTATAATACTCAGAAATTCATACCCAGATGTCCTCAAGGACACATGGTACGGTGGATAAAGGCGTTGGTTAGATCCAGTAACAGACCCAAAAAGAGTGTGAGTTCAATACCCGGTTCAGGCAGTGGAGAACTTTCAGAGGGAAAAATTACCAGGAGATAACTGATAACTGACATCCATCAAACATGGCTCGTGGAACTAGAACAGTCTACCCCAGTGATCGAAATAAAGGGTTCGGTTCGAAATTCCAACCAACTGAAGAAGGCCGGAGCGTACAACGGCCGAAACGTTGTGACAAATATGGCGACAAAGATGAGGACAATAGTCCGAATAATGTAAATACTGTACATAATAACAACCTGATCACAATTTAAACAATATTCATTTATTAAAATAAACATATTCCTTGAATATTACTCTCTTACTTTTGTAAGACTTTAAATTATGGTACTTTGTGTCCTTTACATTATTTGACCGATTTTTCAACCAAAGATGAAGAGAGCAGACCTGGGAGCAGGTTTTCGTAGCGCCGCCCACGTGACGCCAGCGTATCCGACTACAAGAAAGAATACTCTGACTTTAGAATTTCAGTTTTTCTGTTTCTGACCAGTCCTGTATATATCGTCTCTTCATCTAACTTAAATCTAATATAAATATGTCTCCATTAAACCATGTCCTGAAGAAGGTCTATTTGACCGAAACGTCTGACGTCGACAGAATAACAAAAACAAAAACAAAATAAAAAACAGTAAACTCACATATTCGGATTTTGCTTTGTCTTTTCCACATTTTCATCATATATATATATATATATATATATATATATATATATATATATATATATGAATGAATGCC
>OZ038480.1:37275026-37302526 GCA_964036315.1 Acanthosepion esculentum | reverse complement strand
TTATTTTTAGTCGTTTATCATATGCAATTGTGTTTCGGCAGGTCTGCAGTGACCAAGACCCAGCCAATGACCAAGTTCCCAAAAGTAAAGAGATAAGACAATTATTGTGTTAGTATTTCGTTTCCGATAATCCATGCTGGTCCCTTGTGCATGGGCGATTTGCCAGCGTGTTTATGGCCTCTCTTGTTTATTTATGATTATTTGTTATGGCTCCGTAGCCTACAACCTGCATCGGCCATTACCGCTGCTCCTGAGATTCCTCTTACAAAGGAAAGGCATACTTTCGCCAAATTTGGAAACTTGTGCTTCTTAGTGAAGCAACGAGAACGGCATTGGGTTTTAGAATTGAACAGTTTCAGTCATAACAGTAAAACTGAATCGATTCTAATATATAAAACCGAATGTGACTTTAGTTATCGGAAACGCATCCCGACAGCCCTTTTTGAATCATTCAATATTATGTTGTTTTCTGAAGAATATGCTTTATAGATACGATTTAGAAAACGAGCCGCGTGTTGACATGACAATGAAATATCTCATGAGAAAGTAGGCATCACAAAGCTCATAGTTCATTGCATATTATTATTTGTTTAGTGTTAGCTTTATTTTTCTTTTAAGGATTTAAGACTATGATAGTTTTCTAATAATTCGAGTCGGCGATATTTTTAATTACTTTATCTACATTTGAACTGTTGTCGTCATGATTGTTGTTGTTATTACAAAATTTAAGCCGTTGCACTTTACGGAATTCTTCAAATAGACTTTTTTTCGTTCTGCTGTTCATGTCATGCTTCTTGCAATTGGAATCACATTTTCTAAACAACATTTTTGAACACAGAGAAAAACTAACTTTAAATACTTCTACCATTATATAATATCATTTTATAATATTATATAATATCATTATATAATATCATTTTATAATATCTCTATCTGCACACGAGAACTTCTTTTAAGTGCCTATTCTATTCAAGATACAGTAGGTTACATTTCCCTGATTTTTGCTTTCATGAGTTAACAGAAATGTAGTTCTACAGAAGGATGCTGGGAATAACATGGTCTTGTGCCATATCTAAACTATGCTTGGAAATTCAATACAGATTCTAGCATATACTCGACAAATGGTTTCGTATAGACCCAGGCATAAACCCGAACAATATATGCGTATTCACTCAGGCCTCGTCTGGACTAATATTTCCGCCGACTGTCAGTAATGTGAGTAAGGATTTGATACACAGAGGACGTACTGATCATAAGAGGAACAGTGGCAAACAACAAGTAACCTACCTGACGAGGTTTTGTAAATAGATGACCTAAGAGGACAAGGAGTGATGATGATGAGACAAACAAGAACTATAAATGAAAGGAAATTGTGGAGAGCCATGATCATCCACCTACTGTACGACAATGGCACATAAAATATGGTAATTAAAACACAGGCTCGTTAAGTACGTCAATTGTTTTCTCTCGCATCACTTGCTTTCAGTATAGCTTGTGACTATTAAATTCATCAAGATTTTTCTCTTCATAATGTGTCCCTAAAAATTCAAATATCGTTCCTCAGAGTTTCTATTTTACTTAAAACTTCCTCATTGCTCACATGTCCTGTCTATGGTATTCTCGGCATTCTTCGGTAAAAGGTAAATCCACATGTTTGATGCGTCAAGTCTATCCATCATCTATGAAGCGATTGTCCAGCATTCACGGAGATTAGATATCAGATTACAGTTCATCACCCTAACGCTATTTTCCTTTGTCTTGATACTTTGCTTATTTTTGAGAAAACATAAATCTTTTTTGCTTCAAATCTCTGTGTCACATTTGCCGTCTACTGTCCAGTTAAACATCTGACTGCCTCCGCTATAATCTCTCTTTACAAAAGCCAGTTCAGATGAAAAAAAAATATGAGGTATTGCTGACATCAAAGGATGGCTAGTTAATTTTAACGCCTCAAAAACTAAACTTCTCTCTGTTAATCATCTGAGACAGCCCTCAAGTGATGTGTTGCGTCGGACTAACGCTCTAGGCGGACATGAAGTAGAAAGACTATATTGAATCCATTTTTAGATCATCTTGTAAGAAATTTGGTTCACTGTCATCTAAACAGTTTTTATCTCCTGAATCCATCTTACATATCTATAAGTCTACCATTCTATTTCTAATTCTTCCACACCCAGTAACCCCTTTGTTTTAATGGCTTTACTGTAACGGAAGAGAGCTATAGAAGAAAGATTTATTCTCCGATTTGGGATTTCCCCCGTTATGGGCATTATTATATCCGTGATATTCACGGATGGAACAGCTGAAAGGAAAAAAAGAATGACAGTCTTTTCTCTAAGAGATAATTTTATATAACTACGACATGCACAACACTATATATATATATATATATATATATATATATATATATATATATATATATATATATATATATATATATATATATATATATATATATACATGTTCCACGCGGAGAATAATATATCATATATATTTAAACAGAAGAGCAGAGCCTATGGTGAAGCAAAAAGGAAGGATATTACATATAATACGGAGACACACCTGCCATGTTTAGCACCCCAGATTCGAAAGGATCGGAGTTATCTATGTCCCATGCGAGGACATATTCCACGAACGGGAAATAGCGAGTCTTGTATTTTTACCAAAGTGAGGAATGGGAGCTGGATTTTCTTTCTATATTTGCGAAAGATATATTTTTAAAAGGAAACGGCACCATGGACTTGTAAGCTCCATTGGAGACAGATTTAGCGGGATGGAGAGTTTCGGTTTCGCAGCTGTAAACAAATTGGATTTGACTGCTGCTTTCGTGACTGTATGGAGTGATATAAGCTGCCCACGTGACTTATCTCCACCAAAGGGAAGATAAGCGCTTTCTGTATCCCTAACGGTCTAACTCGATTAAAACAATACATATCTGAGCTAGAGCTAACCACTTCTCACTTGATAGAATTCAAATGTGTCTCCACATGCTTGAAGGTGATTAATTATTTTCCACCAGACAAACCCTTACCCTCAAACTAAACGTCGAAAGCCAAGCACTAGTATATCGCTGTTTCCGTGGTAAGTGAGCCACGTGACTTATCTCCACCAAAGGGAAGATAAGCGCCTTCTGTATCACTAAAGGTCTCTGAAGAGCAAAATGCCTTGCTTCTACGAGCCTTGAGCTTCGAATCTGGAAAGCGTCATGTTACATACACGGGAGGAATCATCCTCATTCCATTAATAAGTAGTAAATTCAACACGAACAGCTTCTTATCGAGGGGTTTTGTTTTGTCGAACAGACTCTAAATTGGGTGTTTACCCAATCAGTACAATCTTGACATCTTTGGTTCTAGTGTTTGCCGTTATATTTCTTGCATAACCACATTAATTATACTTTTTCCTTTTTCTTACACTCATGCAACACCACACAGCAACCTGTTATCATAAGTGGGCAGTCGGTCTTGTATTGAGTGAACATGATTCATTTATTCAGCTAGCTCATTGGTCGTACCAAACAAGCTGATGTAGACAAATCCCGTACCAATCAGTGGTTTATGAAGTGCAGGGAAAAAGCTGAAACCGAAGGTGCTATTCTTGCTGTATAGTACTAATGCTTGCTAACTAGAAATTACCATTACACTGACAAATTGTGTTGCTTTCAAATCCTCTGATAAATATCCAGAAATAATTTGCCATCTTGTATAAGGTTGCATAGTGTTAGCAGCAACTGAATATAAAACTCGACCTCATAGAGTGGGCCAATATCTGCACTGGAAAATATGCAACCTTTACAGAAAGGAAGCTGCAAGTAACAGGTATGAACATCGCCCAGATCCGGTTACAGAGATTAGGACCTGTAACAATTTTACTGGACTTTACAACACACAAAATAATCGAAGCTAATCGCCCAAACATCGTAATCAAAGACGACTTGAACAGAATGTACTTTCTTATTGACAGGGCATTTCGTGCAGATTGTAATATATATTTTTAATATCTTTAGAATCTATCAACATACGAGAATCTGGAAGTAGAAATCTCAAAATTATGACGCATGAAGGCATTAATAATTCAAGTTTTAGTTGGAGACTCGAGGACTCCAACTAAAACTTGAATTTGATTTGAAAACGTTCCAATAAACTCATTGAAGGGATTCCTAGTAGCCCGTTCCTTAAAGAAATACACGAAATTGTACTCACAAGTACAGCTCACACATTACGAAGAATCTTATGTAAAAGAATGTAAAATGTATGTGATCTTAGGCTTTTTTGTATTTTTACAAAAAATCATCAGCGGAAGTTGTAATAAAACCATTTCTGACCATAGGTCATTGGCTGGGACCCGGATGGAAATGTGTATACAAGAAGAAATCCAATAAAATAATAATAATAATAATAATAATAATAATAATAATAATAATGATAACAATAACAATAATAATAAACAGATAACTGTATCTGCTTAACATTCACATCTGCAACAATTTTTTAATCGGAATCACCCCAAGCAGTGCACTAATTCCACTAAAACACAAGGGTTTACAGGGTGTAGAAGAATTAGGAACAGAAAAATTAATAAGCAGAAGAAGAGTAATCAGGTTGACAATAGATAGATATTGACATTGCATTTAAATGTTTGCAGATAAAAGCCGGTTAGAAAGCAAGGAGTCGGAAGGGAGCTCCACAATCGATAAGTGCGAGAAAAAAACTGTTAGCATATAACTGACGGCTAAATCTAGCCAGGTCAACTATAAATTGATGGGATCATGACGCCAGTCTAGTACTGCGCTTAAATTAATAAAATTTTCGTAATATAGCGAAGAGCTGATTCGAAAAATTACCATGAAAGTCTTTATAGAAAAGACATAGAGAGGCAACCTTCCGGCGATGGGAAATTGACTGGAGCTGAGCCGTCAGATGAGGACCACTAATATTGCAGATTCTTCTTTGAAGCTCATTGTAAATAGCACGGGTGCCGGACCATGTGTGGCAGCAATATTCTAAGCATGGATATGTAAGATAGTTTCTAGAGAAAAAAATATCTCGCTTAATATAGTGAACCGATTTAGTTAAGCAAGTAATGGATTCAGCATAAACCTTCAACTTCATATCAGCAGAGAACATGAGACCGAGAAGGTACAACGTGTCATTTTCCTGGCGGATAGAGTCAGTCATGCTGAAGGAATGTAGCAAGTGGTCTCTCAGATGATGAATGATGTTAAAATTTAGATGCCATATTTGGCCCCAGTTAACTAAAGCGTTGAAATCGTCTTGGACGTTGGCTTCTATTTTGATCTTTCAGACTGAAAAGCCCTACTATTTAGGCAGGAGTACGTAGTTTGTCGTCAGCGTAGATACCAAGTTGAGAGCTGATGTTATCAGGAAGGTCATTAATGAAAATTTAAAAATAAAGTAGGATCAAGGATGTAGACTTGGGTGACACCTGCTTTAGTACGAAAGGATCTAGACGTGTGGCCGTTCAAAATAACTATATAGAGCACAATTTGCACTTCTCTTTTACTAAGAAACTTCAAATTTGTCTTCTTACATTTAATAGTTAGTACTTTCTTCTTGCTATCCCCATTAACTTATCTAAAAGTTAGGTTTTATTTCTCAGTACGCCATCAGCAATTTATCACCCGCATAGCATATGGTGTGATGATTATGTCATTTGATTGTCTTTAGATTGTCTCTCTGTATGTGATAAATTTAGAACACGCCCTCTTCGCGAACCGCTCGTTCTATTTCTGTGTATTCATTGGATACGTTCTCTATCCGAATGTTTTGAGCAATTAACAAATAGGAAATCGATATATTTTCAATAGAATTTTCCCTAATATAAGAGGTACAAAAGGTAGATGGTTACTGTGTCGTATTGGATCAGCGTAAGAGTGGGCAGTTCATAAGGTTATGCAGGAAAGATAACGGTTAATCTTAGAGGTCAGGATCGGGACGTTTCTTAAATTAGGATTATTATGGCTTCTTTTTCTTTCTTTCGCTGTTTCACGGTCTTGATTTTACCGCTGAACATCAGATAAGACAAGTCGAATACCATACGTAATACACGCTTGGGCGATCATGTATCTTTCGATTCATAAGTAGCAGAAGATTTCACGCCGTAGACTGGATGCAACCAAGCTATTAGTGCATAGTCTGTCCTACTATTTGCTTTATATTAAATACAGTTGTAAAAGAGATGGATTCATACATTTGTCAAGGATATTTGCGCGTAAGAACATATAACGAACCCGACTGGAATTGGAACTGGTTTCTCCGATTTCTCATTCCGAGCTCTTATTCATTATACCAAACTGCGCATCAGATAGAATTGTATATATATAAAAGAGTTTTACACTATTTACATTGTTCCGACTGTTGTCCTCATCTATAGGGTTCAATACGAAATTCCAACATATATCACCTGATGAAGGCCGAAACGTCGTTGCTACTACAATAAAAATGAGCACACCAGTCCGAACAATGTAAATAAAATGTTATTTTTTATTTTAATCAGATAAGTGAATATAAAACGTTATTTTAAAAATAACCTTCATTCACCTTTGTAAAATTTATACTTTTACATGTTGTTCACCCAATAAAAGGACCAAGAGCCACTCGAGGTATATTTTTATTAAATATTGAAAGTAGATAAAGATTGATCCTAGACTTCAAGAGGTCAAGTTATAAACAGTGTGTATTTTGAAGAAAAGTTTCTTTCAGAAAAATTTGTGTTAATTAGGCTTTTCTGATTGTTGTAAGAAAAATGTTTTAGACAGCTCTCTTTATTCTGAGTTAAAAATTCTATAATTGAAATCTAGATATAAAAAAAACAGCTATTTGATCACGGCAGAAATTTTCGAGGGCGTGCTGAAAATGTTTGGCTAGAGCCTTTTCTCATAACCTGAACAAATGGAATATTTTCCTTTTGGAGGAGTTTCTTCATGAGACATAGGTTTTTTGGGTTTTTTTTATCCTCACAGAGAGTTTTATATTGTTTTCGTTCCTCTTTACAAAAGAAACCTGTTGTGGAGTAGCTGAACACCCCCCACAAGATGGACTGGTCTAAGGATATTTTCTGAGTTAACGATTAACTGTTTACAGTTTGCCAAACCTCTGGGTTTGCAAACACTGGTTATCGATCTCCCTGCCTTCGGACGGAGAGGAACCCAGATAAGGAACCTCGGAGGTAGCTACCCGTCTCCGTGCATACGGTGACTACGGGGGAATTCTTGACCAAGCATACGGACTCGGAATACCCCACGTAAAAAATGAACGGCCTTGTGCCACATCCCCTCTTGTCGAGAGTTAACGAATACATACCGTTAACAATTATCGGTTTATTACATTAGTCTATATTCCCAAACGTTTACCACATTATTCTCTGGAATTAACTACTTGTTACTATATATATGTATGTCAATGTTTCCTATTTACGACACAAGAAACTCAAAGCTCGTATTTAAAAACTAGATCCAACTTTCTTGCTTTGATGTTGTTCCTATTAAATTATTGGCTTTAATAAATGACAAATTCTTCCCCATATTTTCACTATATTACGTGTATTCCACATTAAGATTACAGACACATCACGTTAAATTACTGATTCTCATCTGATCACCACAGTTAAATAACTTCGAGCCTGGTTAGCACCTAGACAGGTGACTACTAAGTTGTTGTAACGTTGGATATGCGGTTGGGGTAATCGATAATGGCTCGATATTTAATCGGAAAGCCGAGTTCTAATTCCAGTTGGATTCATTATATTCCCTTACGCGAAAATAGCCTTGAGGAAGCTATGAATCCACCCCTTCTCGTCTCAGCTATCCATTAATTAGTAAGATTTTCATCACAAAATTTTTATTATCTAAAAAAATGCTCACGGTCTAAAAATATTTTCTGGCTTCAAATAGCCTGAAAAGGGTTGATAAACCGTAGAAAACGAATCAGACATGTATTTGTGATTTATTTACATTCTCTAATATAAATGTATAGAAAGTAAATTGAAGGATCAGTTTATATAATGAATGTAATGTAGAATCGTTCCCTCAACATGGTAATGTCTTTTTTGTTTACCAAATTCTGATTGGGTAGGAATTCACCTCTTCCCTCACCAAATATGGGTTAATTAGTAAGACCTATATCAGTAAATCATTATTATCTCAAAGAAAATCTTACAATCTAAAATTATTCCCTGGCTTTAAATAACCTGCATTTGGTTGATGAGCTATGACAAACGAATAAATCAATATCAACATTGAGATCAAGTACGCTATATGTCGATCTTTCTATCGAAGCTAGTTAGTTATTAGTTAGATGTCTCTGGTCTGGCCGTATAGTACACATAATCCCTTTTGAATTTAAAGGTGGAACAGTACTGCAGGAGCAAACAAACACATTCATGGCGTTTATGGGTGACATTAAACGAAATTGACGAATGTGATTTATTTTTAATACAAACTCCCTTCAGAACGAAAGTGATCATTTCTCTCTACAGATCCCCTTTCTTAATGATCTCTGATTTAACACGCTTGATTTTGGAACGAGTCTCCCGTTACCTTCTCCACAGTTTTTTTTAATTCAGAACTAGCCTTCTCCAAGACCGGTCGCCATTCAAGTTTAGTAAAACCAATCACTACTGCGATTTAACATATAGCTGCGAGGAGACAAAGAGTCGTGCTTTTACAATGAGCAAGAAGTGAATGCAATAGAATAAACCTAAACATCAAATCGTTCCACACATCTGGTGAATATTTAAATGATGGAAATGGTTTTAGCTCAAGTGCCGCGCCATGGGAAGATCGAGAATTCAGTTCAAAAACTGAATTCAAAGTTTTCAGCCTTTTCACTGTTATCTGAAGCAACTCGGAAAGGTGCCTAAATTTTTGAAAGTGTGTTTCTATCCAGGTGGATATTTACTAAAGTCTAGGAAGCGTACAATCTTTTCATTTAACTGTGGGCATATCGATAGTGAAAATTCGTTGATGGATAGGATTAATGGATTTGTTTTTTTTATAAAAAAGTAACATTTTTACCATTAGTATAAGATTCATTTAATTTATTTTCTTCAGACTTTCACCATTTTAACTTTAATATACAGTGGGCTATGATAAGTTTTTAGGCACCCTTGATTACAGCAATTTTGGCTTGTGTAATAACGTCTCTTTTTTTTCCAAACAATACCGTATTTGTATCAAGCTACTCTCATCTACGAACGATAGTTGACTTATATTTTGCAATGAAAGTTCGCGGAAGTAAGGAAATTGGTGAGTTTCAACGAGGGGAAATAATAGGATGGCATCAGCCTGGCAAGTCAAATAGAGAAATTGCTAGTTTTTTCCAGTTTAATTACGAAACGGCTAATAATATGATCAAGAAATTTAATGAAGAACGCCATAGTCGTGCGGAACAACTTTCAGGAAGACCAAGCATCGTGTCTCAGCGAATGAAAAGGGCACTGAAGAGGGAAGTCATAGATGTCGCCAACAGCATTGAAATGCCGCCATATGCGATGAGAAATACTAATAGGCGGTGAAAAATACTGAAAGGGCTAGGCTATCACAGAAAAGCTGCAAGAAATAAGCCCTTGATTTCAGGCCTATGGATTGGGTGTAAGAAATAGCGAGTAAAGATTATTAAGTTTGGCATCTGTAATTTGGTCAGATGAAAGTAAATTCTGCCATTATTCGTATTCGAGATAGGTTTATGTTTGGCGATATCGGACATCTCTTTGTCTCTGCTCGTAACGAGTGCTAGCGCGAGCGCAATGAAGCAGAGCTCCTGCTTGCTGATAGAATGAAACAACGCATAGCATTTAGCAAGTTTGAGTCTAGAGATTATTGTCGGCTCTGCAAGAATGTGTTGAACAACAACAAATCCGCAATCACTCTTCTATTCAATCAGTTTAACATCTTAAAATCCTAACATCTACATCGGATAAAACTGAATGCTTTGCTCAGAAATTTTCATCCATATCAACAGACAAGTCATCCAAAGTGCCCACACCTGATCTCCTCTTATAACTGAGAACCTGCTGTGATATGTGCATTACCCCATCGCTGGTCTCGGACATCATTCCTAAATTAGACTACCATCTGGCAACTGGAAGTGACGGCCCACCAACCGTCGTCCTAAAAAAGAAGTGCTCATGACATATCTCCAGTTCTCTCCAAACTATACAACTATTGACTCGCTTCCTGCTTGCTAGCATTCCTCCTCTGTAGCCCCTGTTTTTAAGAACTCTGGAGAACCTTCTGACCCCTCTAACTACCGCCCTATCCGACTCCTACTGCAATTTGGCAAAGTCTTCGAGGCTTTAATCAATGGATTCCGTTTTACCCGGTTTATCGTTGATGTGCTTACGGCTATAACTGAATATGTCTATCAGACTCTTGATAAGAAAGGTGAACCCCGAGTTGTAATTCTTGATATCTCAAAGGCTTTTGACAGGGTTTGGCAATCCGGCCTTCTACGCAAGGTTCAGGGCTACGGTATTACCGGACGATTGTCTGATTTAATACAATTATTCCTATCAAAGCGTGAAATGAAAGTGGTTTTGAACGGCCTCTCTTTCAGATTCTTTCATACGAACGCGAGTGTTCCCCGAGGCCCTTACCCTGGGTCCTAAACTCTTTATGATCTTCATCAATGATCTTCCTGATATCATCATTTCACAAGTAAGCACTTACCATTTACTTCTGTCTCAATAATAAATCCGGCATCGCTGGCAATGTTAAACTTGCCGCTACTATCGGAAATGACTTACAAATAGTGTGTAAGTGGCGCAGGAAAAGGTTTGTAAATTGTAATCGCTCCAAAACTGAACTACTCTCATTTAACAGCCCTGCCTACCATAGGGCTTGGTTGATGCTCGACTCCGAGAGCGCGTCTCATTGCGCCTTCTTGGCCTCACGTTTTCGACTGGCTTGAGGTGAACAATTGCATTAAATCAATAGCTACATCTAATGCAATGAATATTGGTTCTCTGAGTCGTGGCAGATGTTTTTTTCTCATCAGAGTCCATCTTACACATCTACAAGTCTACCATTCATCCGTTCATTGAATGCTGTTGCCATATTTGGTCTGGTGTTCCTGCTGTTTATCCCGAGGTTCTCGACAAACTCCAAGGCAGAATTTGCAATGTAATCGGTCCTGACCTGGCATCTCGACTCCAGTCAATTTCACACTGACGTGATGTGACTTTCCTCCGTCTTTTCTATAAACATTTTCATGGCAACTTCTCTGACGAGCTATTTTCTCTGTTGTCCCGACTACATCAATCTAAGAGTGCCAATAGATTGGTATCTAGATTCCACCCACGCCTTTACTGTTGAAATAGTTGAATATAAGCGCCACTTGTACTCCAAAACAATATTTTCTCACTTCCCGCTAGGAACTCCTTACCTTTTACATGCTACCATGATAATTACAATCTTCAAAATTTAAATACTGCATCAACCGCCATATTCAGTTGACTTTTATCCTTTTCTCAATCCCATTCTCTATACAGTCTTTTCTCTCACTTTCACTCTTGATAAACCTCTGCATGTTAGAGACACTGCCGCTTTGCTTGGAGTAAAATGCTTAAAAACAATCACCAAATTATTTTGTAAAATTTGTCTTCCCGTTTAATGTATATTGATGTATTTATTATTCAAGCAAAGTGTATTCTTAATATCTAATATCGTATCATAGTGACTGACAAAATTATTTTCTTCCTCTTCTGCAAAATACAGATAAACACATTCAGACGTGAATCTCATCATCGGATAACAGGACGTTTTTACTCTTTAATAAATTAGAAGTAACTCATTATTTCCGCAAAATATGTAAAATGTCCCTTGTGATTAATAAAGTGATGTCTCTTTGCATTTATTTGGTAGAAAAGGTTATTTTTTTTCTCTTTCCTTGTGTATCTGCATTGATGAAAATAAGTCAATAATTTTCAATAGTGGTAAGATAATTCCTAATAATATGTGTAGAATCTAATTAAATAACTGCAGGATTTTGCTAACAAGTTTCCTATTGAAAAAAAACTTTGTCTATATTTGTTATTCAGTAGCAATTTAGGTCTTGACATGTGTATCGCCAGTAGTGGAACACCAGTTGCATGGCAACCAGTCAAGTTGTAGGTATCCCCCCCTGGTTTCTAACGATTGGGCAGAATTCAAGCGTGAAGCAAGTGTTATCTGCCCTCTCGTGAATGTATCCCGACATTTTTAGACAATTTCATGTTGATATGGATATTTCACTGAATAGCAAGCGGCGCAGATAATAGATTAGTTATGATGAACAGCCGAAGGCCAGATTAACAAATGACGTCGATTTAAGGAATTTTTTTATGAGATTTGTATTGCATCTGTGGTCCATTTTGAGTTGATCGCAACCAAACAGGACGAAAATACATCACTGTTCAGCCGTCGGAGTCTTTATACGCAGTGCATAAGGCTAAGTCTTCTGTACAGCAGTTTCTTATTGAATGTGACGGTTATATATTTTATTTTGTTTTAAATACTAGAATGTTTGGGGCAATCCTCACAGGTGTTAGTATTGTTGAAGTTATCGCTAACATTTTTCGTCAAAATTTACAAATTCTATTTTTTGTTCAATTTCGTAAACTTATTGATGAAATTTGAATAAACTGATTGGCTTGGAAAATACATCGCGGTTTAATAATTTCTTTAAATGAACTTGATTGTAAAGGGCTTCAAGGTAAACAATATTTTATAAGAAATTTCTTTTTTTTTCTCAATTTTAACAGCGAAGAATAAATTCTTGATTTCTTACTCTTGAGCACGCAACATACGACTGGCCATGCGTAAATATTACTTTCTGAAACCAAATTCCACTTTTGGAAGCGTTTGGCCTTTTGATTTGTTTACAGTTTTCGGAAACGCAGGACAAACGCGAAACTGGATTCTTGTAAACCTAAAAACTTAAAGAAAAGCTATAAATAAAAACAATACTAAATTTTTATCAAATAAGTATTTGCTATTTTAATAATTAAACTTTTTTAAAATAGCTGGATTATTTTGTATGTTAAATAATAAGACGTCAATTATTTTGAGTCTTATTTATCATTTAGAGCTATGCAAAATTTAGTATTACTAGTGATCTAACTAGTTCTATTGGTTCTATTAATATTCTGATTATATGTCTACGTTATTTGTATGCTGTATAAGAACCCATAAAGCCACATGCATACATAATGGTCTACAAAGTGAGTCGCGCACAATAGGCGTTAATGGATAGGTCGAAGAGGTCCTGTTGAGTGGCCACCGGGATCGTCAGACCTCACACCCTTCGACTCTTTTTCTGTGGGGTCATTTGAAATCAGTTGTTTATCAGACTTGACCAAGAAATATTGAGAAACATAAAGAAAGAATTAAATATGAATGCAGTAAAATGACTTAAGAACGTCCCCGGCGGCGTGTTAATGAACCATACAGAATTGAAATGTGATTTGAAAAAGGAGGACATTTTGTACAAGACATGTACTAATTAAATAAATAGTAAATAAAATTTCCAAGTGTAATAAAATTTTAATATATTATACCTATGGTGCACGACTTTGGCTTATTTCTGTATATTACACGATTTCGAGGAATCCCATCATTTGATATACTCTCAAATATGGGCAACGCAGGTTTGGGTCAAGCAGCTCAGTCTGTAGAACCAACGGTCAGACTAGCCGTAATATTATTTGATTATAGTGCTTAAGGTTTGTACAGAACCAAAGACACTTTTAGGAGAGCCGAATACTGGCTCACAGTACGCCACAAATTTCCAAAATTTCCAAAATGACCCTCCACAGGTTTTGAATACAGTGTTGGCCTTTCCCTAGACCTTTCGCACTGAAGGTTATGGGACTCGGCTATTTAACCATATCTGGGTGGTGAATTTATACCTTTCCCAAGGGTATTAGCACGTAAGTGAATGTAATGAACTCAACTGTAATATATATATATATATATATATATATATATATATATATATATATATATATATATATATATATAGATAGATAGATAGATAGATAGATAGATAGAACGAGAGAGAGCGATAGAGTTAGATGATAATACAGGGAGAGTAGTGACGAATGTGCGGAGAGATAAGATGCAGTGTTTCCTATTTAAGCACGATGATAAAAATTTCAATGTTCCTTATTCACTAGGAACCGCATATATAATTGTCATAAACAAAAATTTGTTTGGAGGTGTATATTTCTTGAAATTACTTGAATCGTCTAAATCTTTTTCAAATTCCGTTTTTCTGTGAACCCAATTCATTTTGAAAATTTATGGCAATCAATTATTTTTTCTTAAATGTTCTGTCGAAAGACAGATTGTATGCTATTAATATTTTATGAGCAAAGAAATGAATTTGATGAATGCATATTAACATTTTTTGCCTTGAATCCGTCGTAAAAAATATGTCTTTCAAGGGATTGTTTATTTCTTTAATATGAAAATTTAAATCAGAGGAATACTTGCAAAGTGAGCAGAATGCTGGAAGCCAAGTTATAAATCAACCAAAAAATGGCTGACAATGAAGATCAGTCAATTTACAAAAAAATAATTCAATCATAAACTGTATTAGATAAATAGTGACATGTAGCATTTACAGTCACATGTTAGAATTCTTT
Source organism: Acanthosepion esculentum (assembly GCA_964036315.1). NCBI lineage: Eukaryota > Metazoa > Mollusca > Cephalopoda > Sepiida > Sepiidae > Acanthosepion > Acanthosepion esculentum. The sequence continues at coordinate 37,287,883 of OZ038480.1, read as the reverse complement.
CATTCAAGACGAAGGTATTCCGCAACTTCCTATACCTTGTAGATATAATCAGTATTTTCGGCTTTTCTATCTCTTTCAATATCTGTTCTACTGGTCATTTGCTGAAAGTGTTAGTAAGGTTATTTGCTCATTCCTTCTGCCTCTCTTGCCTTCGAAATATATATATATATATATATATATATATATATATATATATATATAATTATTTATTTGAATATTACAACATAAATATGTTATAAAATCACGACAAAAGTAGCCATTTTGTTTCAATACTTCTTGTGTCTTGTCAAGTGATAATATAGAATATAGAATAAATGGTTTTAAAAGTTTCAAATTAATCAACGATCCTTAGCTAGGAGTAAACGCTGTTACATAAGCTAGAGTGGCCAATCAAAATACAAGTATAGGATGATTCGAAAAATTTGACAACTAAGCAAGGTTATCATAGATATTAAAAGATTTATAAAATTTGAAATTAAAATTAAAAGTAAAAAATTAAAAAATTAAAATTACCTATTTAGAAATCTAAATCAAATCTCTATTAAGTTTTAAATTGTAGAATTACCAAGGAGAAAAAATATAAAAATAGAAATAAAAGATATATATGCTATTTAATTTGTATTTTCATTGAAATTATGTTGAAAGTTGTGTTCAGAATCCCAGACAGAAATGTATACACTTTAGTTTCATTTCAACATGTTAGTCGCCTCTCACGTGAAATCATTCGAACAACGGCATGTTAAGCGCTCAGACGTATTTAGATATATACACACACATACAAAAAATCAAACCACACATAGGCAAATACACTTTACTTACACATACACAACGATCCACACAGGCACATACATCTACATGCAATATGATCTAGACGGTCAGATGTCGAAGCTATTCGTGCCTTAATATGTTATTAAACGAATTTAAACTTGAAAAATAGCTAAACCGGTCAAATATACATAGATAAAATTTAAACAAATAACTATATATATATATATATATATATATATATATATATCCGTGATGTCAACTGTCCCTTTCTGATTCTAATTTCACATTATCCTCCCCCTGTTGAAACGCGTTGCGTAGCTTCTCTCTGACCTTTCTACAAATATTTTCATAGCAATTGATCTGATGAGCTTTTTTTTACACCTGGTGCTCGACCTACATGAATTTAAGCGTACTACTCGATTAGCATCTAGGCCCCACCCGTTTAAGTTTGAAGACGTTAAATACAGCCGACACTTCTACTTCAACAGTTTCTTTTCACGTACTTTCAGTCCGTAGAACTCCCGTTTATTTGCGTCCCGGATAAATACAATCTTCAAAAAAGAAGTGCAACGTCGATCGCCATCTTTTGTCTTCTTAAATCCCGTTGATCTTTTGTTCGTTTTCACAATCCTTTCGATACTCAGTGTTTTCTTTTACTTTCACTCTCTGTAACGTTCTGCTTACTAGTGGCATTCCTGCCTTGTTTTGGGTGAAATGATTAAAAATAAATTTCCCAGATATTTATCTTTTCGTATTTTGTTTGTTTTGGTATATTGGAAGACTGGCATCTATTCCTTTAGCTAGCAACGATAGATAGATTTTGACTACTAGTGTTTAGATCATTACTTACACTTTCTTTTACTAACTTTGGGAATCCCTGATCTTTCCTTTGTCTATTTAAATTTTGGAAGTCAAAAAATATTGTTATAAATATCATATATAAAATATATTGAAGCATTCTAAAGAACTGTCTTTCTTTGTATAGGCCTAATTGCCTGGAAGAATGTTTCTGAAATTTCCGTTCTGGTTATTGCGGTATTTGTCTTCGGCAATGGGAAAAATTAAAATCTCAATATAGAAAAATCGGCATTGGATCCTTCAAGAAATTGGTGGAAACGATCGCCAATTACGTCTCCGGTTCCGACTTCTCTCCGTGAAAGATAACGGAAAACCTTGGATTCACTTCCGGGTCTAACGTCTGAATGTTACCTGACTCCTCCGTCCAGGTTTAAATTAACTGAGCAGCCTAAAGATATTGTACCGAGCAGATAGGGATCGGCCTATCGGGCATTTGGTTAATTACAGTGTGCGGTTTAGCCTATTCTGGTGGTTAAGTGCGATGCCGAGAAAATTCTGGCGGCTAAAAGAAATCCTCCAATCGTGCAGGAGGTTGAGTCAAGATTCTTTCTGCTTGAAGGCGTTAGGAACAAAATGAAATTTAATGGAGGGTTTTTGCGCACAAATTATTTCCCCGTTTGACGTGTTGAAACCAGAAAAATTATTAGATCTGCTTTATTACATAGGCCAACGCCAGTGAATTTCATGATAAAGATTTGCATAAATTAAGAGATCTTAGCTGCTGACATCAAAACAAAGCTTACGCGCAGACACACACACACACATACACACACACATACACACACACACACACACACACACACACACACATATATATATATATATATATAGATAGATAGATAGATAGATAGATATGGATGTGTGTGTACGTATATATTCATGTTTGTTTGCTTAAATAATTTAGACGTTTTATTTCTATATATTTTATTTTTAATCCTTTCAAGTCCACGAATTATTTTCTTCGTGGCTGTAGAAAATTGATCACGAAAAATTACAAAATGTACTTTTAAATTATATCCCGAAGTACTTTCAACCGCATCTGAGACCATCTTCAGGTGTTTCATATCTATGAATGTGTTATGTGTTAACTCTGTAAATTCTAAATATTTTTCACCGTTAGGCAAGGGAGAGAACTTATGTGATTCTTTAAGAGATTTTTTAACTGAAGTATTTTAATTTTGTATTTTTTTACATAATACTTTGCAGCTACACGCATTTAAGAACTTTGTTGCTATACTCGTAGTTGATTTAATTTATTTTTGGCCACAATTCTCTTATATGAAGGGGTTCCAAATTTGTTCAGTTTTTGCTTATTATTATCTTGAAGCACTGATGTATTTTCAATTAATATCTGTTTAAACAGTGAATACGGATATGAGTGTTCCTTTAAATGAGCTTCCGTTAAATATATATAATTTTAAATGTTTTTGGGAGATTTTTTTTTAAGCGTATCACCCCAAGCAAGGCTGGAGGCCACTATCACGCATGGGGTTATAGAAGGGTTGGAGGAAGGGCAGATAGGAGTGGTAAAGGAGAAGATGTGGAGAAAGAGAAAGACAGTGAGTCGATCAAGGCAAGGGGGTTGCAGAAGATTTGGAGCGAGAGCAGATAGGAATGAAAGATGAAAGGATGTGGAGAAGGAAATGGATAGATTAAGGCAACTGGAGATGTCGATTGACGCTACACTTAAACCGTGGGAGATTGTATTTGTCAGGGAAACAGTAATAAGGAAGGGAGTTCCATAGACGAGATGTGCGAGATATGAAGCTATTGGAGTAAAAGAGACGTCTACATCTAACAGTCTCAACGGTGTAGGGGTGGGAACGGGATGCCAGCCTCGTAGGACGTTTACATTCACGAGGCCTAGGGACAAGCGAAAGCAGCTCCTCGGAGCAATTACCGTGAAAGTACTTGTAAAAAAGGCAGAGCGAGGCAACATCGCGTCTGTAAGAGAGCGACTGCAGACGAGATGACAGATCAGGGCCAATCACATTGCATATCCGTCTCTGGATCTTATCAAGAACCCTAATAAAAAATTTAATACGTATATTAGTTTTACAACAACGACGATGACGAGAAGACTTACGTTTCACTTGAACGATCATACTTCAATCTGATGACCATCCAAATTAATGCTATTTTTTAAGTCATTTCCTCGAAGGTGATAATGCCACTAGGACACAAGTAGTGAAAGAGAAAAAAGGTTATTTTTGTGAAGACGCTTGAGGAAAAGCACAATAAAGGAAAGGGATTCATGAAGACAGGAAATGACAATTGAAATTCCAAATGCGAAAGATACGAGAAAATAAGCTATTACGATAGAACTGTATCTATCTAATTCAAGGGTAAAAAGGTGGCCTAGATTCCAATCTTATAGCATGCTTAAAATTATGCAAGCAAGGCACTGTCGTACAGTTCATCAGAACAATTCTCATGAGAATACAACCAGAGGGAAACCACGTCACGACGGCGGAACAATGATAGAAGTCGAGACATGGCAGCAGTATTCAACGCACGAATGAATGGTAGATTTATAAGTGTGCGAGAAGGACTCTTAAGTTTAACATACATAGAAAGAACGAGAGCATATTTATATTTATATATGCTCTATCTCTGACATTGAGCAATTTATCCCGTATATATATATATATATATATATATATATATATATATATATATATATATATATATATATGAATGTATGTAAATTTAATAGTCCGGTTAATGAAATTTGAGGAACAAAATGTCAACAAAATTTTAAAATATTGACAATAATAATACAGAATCCCCATTTATTTTAAAATTTTAATTACAATATTCGCAAGCTTTCCCTTGTCTTAGTAAAATACATCCTCTGTTTAAAACTCGACCAAACATAAGCTCTATCTCTGATATTGAGCACTATATCCCATAAATATAGAACACCTTAAAACTATATTTCTTCATATATATATATATATATATATATATATATATATATATATATATATATATATATATATATATATATATATATATATAATAAGTTTGTGGCAATTAAATCGAATGGAAGAACTGGGCTTACATCAAATATTTTATATTATTTTATCCAAAGAGAGCTTTTACGGATATCATCAGAAAATAAAGTCTAAAGTAATAAACGCCTGTATGATTAAAATAAAAAACCCATTGATTCTTCATGAGGAGGTATTAGAAATCTATACTTCTTATGACTTATGAAAATAAATCTTCTAACATTTCTCTTGTAATTGACTTGAAAGCAGATTTCTTACAAAAGTAGAAACAATGAAGTCTAAATGGTAAAGAAAAACGTTTTGTCTGGTTATTAATCTTTTTACCCGTAAGCAATGTGAGCTAAGATGTCACTAGGAGTGAAAGCGGCTGTACGGAGAAGAAAGGTCAATAGGACAGAGAAAGACAATCGGAAGCTTGTTATTAGAAAAACAGGAGATGGCGAGTGACGTTGCATTAAAACGTCTGACGATCGTTGGTGGCAGTAAAGCAATACATCAAGAAGTGGTTTCCAAAGGTGAGAATAGAACGGAACTTACTACCAATTTTAACAGTAAAATTATGAGACCTAATTGCCAATCTAGTAAAACATTTAAATTCATGCAGTCGAGACACCAAGGAGGAGAGTTCATCAGAATAATTGCCAGTAAATTATTAATAGATACGCCAGAAGGAATTCCTTGTCATGTCGGTGGGAGAGTCACTGAAGTTGAGATGTCATATCAGGATAGAATTTCTTACAGACCATTATTTGTATTTTGTCAGCAATCCCGAGATATATAGTAGAAGCAACAAGCCAGATAGTGGTTTTTCCAAGAGTAACTTAGATGTGGCACAAGGCCGAGAGTATGGGGAACCCATCGTGAGGATCAAACCCAATATTCAGTCGCAATTGTTCTAGCGGGACAAGCTTGCTAAACATTACACTGCCTCGAGATGCCCAAAGCAACAAGCCAGATATGTCAGCAATATACAATGCAGGTGCGAATGGTAAATTTATCAATAAGTTAACCTTCAATAATCTATCCTATAATTTAACAGGACATATTAAGTGGATTAGCAGGACATAGAATCTAGTGGATTAAATATTTTATATATTTTATATTATGTTTTATATATTTTATATTTATATTTTATATTTATATTTTAGATATTTTATTATATATATATATATATATATATATATATATATATATATATTGTATTTTATATTTTTTTATATATATATACTATATTATATATATATTATTTGTGACTATTTAATATTGTAACTACAAATGCATGTGTAACTAATATTAGTCATGCACTACATTTTATTTGTTTATTTAGTAGTTTTGGTCCTGGAGGGGTAATTATAGTTATTTTTTCTCCAGGCAGAGTTTACGGTCGTTGGATTGATTGTTGTAGATTGATGTTGTTTTTGGTGTGATTTGATTCTTATTTTTAATCTCTGTTCGCATATTTACTATTTGTAAAGTGTGTTTTGTGTGCGTAGTTTCCAAGCACCAAAAATAACAGCGCACGGTATTAATAAGGAAGCTAAAACAATTGCCCAATGATTAGACCTAGACGACCGAATAAATTGTCTAATATTTTTACTTCTTAAAAAGGTTTATTTTATTATTTACATACGACGTTTAATTCTAATAAATAATATGTCTGCTTCTTCGAATAACATCAAACTTTATCGTTGCATATTATCAATTGTGTTTCAATAGAGCAAACATTTCAGAGTGAGTTTAAATCTCTCGGAATAGTTTTTTTTTTTTCTTAATATTAACGTTCTTTCATTGACTTCATTGTTATCAACAACAAATATTGTCTTCCTTTGTTCTTTCTTTTTTTCTTTCTTTCTTTTCTTTTTTTTTCTTTCTTTCTTTCCATTTTCCTTTCTCCTTTTTGCCGTTTTTTCGTATACATGTAAAACTTTCTCCTATTCCTTTTTTCCTTCTTTTTCTTTGGAGTTATGACGTGTTATCTTTTAATTTTTCTTAACTCTTCTTTCACTTTTTTCCTTTTATTTTATTCTTATCCTCTTCTCTTTGCTTTTACCTGTTTTAATCTCCTTCTTCTTCTTCTTCTACTTCTTCTTCTTCTTCTTCTTCTTCTTCTTATTATTATTATTATTATTATTATTATTATTATTATTATTTTCCTTTTGTGGAAACGCTTTATATATTTCTTTTCCTTTTATGGTATTTCTCTTTATGTCAACTTCAAAAAAATTGAATAATGAAAAAAAGAAAGTGATGTTTCATAAGTAGTATTTTTAGATAGAATCGTTAATAAGCATATATTTTCCTCACCTGTTGAGATACGTACGCATCGAAACAAAATGGCATCTTTGTCGTGAGTACTTGTTTGTCCGTATTTAACATCTTTTTAATAAATAAATATTGCTCTCCTCTTGGTATTGAGCCCGCTTTTAAATTAATCGTATGAACGTTTAAATTTGTATTTTTTTCGTTATCGTTACATTTAAATATATCTATCTATCTATCTATCTATCTATCTATCTATCTATCTATCTATCTATCTATATATATATATATATATATATATATATACACACATGTCAGATACATACAGAAATATTTTTTATGGTGTAATATTTTTTTTCTTTTCGTTTTATATAGAACTGCATAAATGAAGCAGTATGATAGATAGATAGATAGATAGATAGATAGATAGATAGATAGATAGATAGATAGATAGATAGATAGATAGAAATTCTCATTCAATTCAACGCTCGACATTTCCGGTGTACCCACACCCGATTTCACCCTTAGAACTGAGTGTCTATTGAGCGAGTTGCACATAACCCCGTCATCTGTACTGGGCATTATCTCTAAATTAGACCCGCACAAGGCTAGTGGTGGAGACGGGATTCCAGCCGTTGTCCTGGGGAAATGTGCGCCTGAACTGGCCCCTGCTCTCTCCAAATTATATAACTACTCCCTCAATGAATCTTATTTTCCAGACTGTTGGAAGTCCTCATCCATTAGCCCCTTCTAACCCTTCTAATGACTGTCCTATCAGTCCTCTTCGGGAAAGTTTTCGAAGCTTTAACCAACGCCGAAGTGGTTAAGCACCTTACATCTCATGATCTGCTCTCCGACAAGCGATATGGTTTCTGCTTTCCCGGCTCCACAGCTGATGTGCTTACGACCATAACTGAAATTGTTTACTAAGCTCTTCATAATAACGGAGAAGCTCGTGTCGTGGTTCTAGATATCTCCAAAGCGTTTGATAGGGTTTGGCATGCTGGCCTTCTTCGCAAGTTTAGGGTTGTGGAATTTCAGGTCGATTGTTTGACTTAATACAATCATTCCTGTCAAACCGTGTATTCTCAACGGATTCTCCTCCAGCTCCTATCCCACGAACGCAGGTGTCCCCCAAGGCTCTATCATAGGCCCTACTCTGTTCTTTACCTTCATTAACGATCTTCCTGATGTCATAGGTTCCCCTGTAGGCGTTTACGCGGACGACACTACTATTTACTCCTGCCTCAAAAACAAATCTACTGACACTGACAAAACTAACCTGGCCGTTTGTCTCGAAAAGACCTCCAATCTGTTGTGGACTGGGGTAGCAATCGGCTGGTTAAATTTAATGCCTCAAAAACAAAACTGCTCTCTATTACTAACCCCAAAATAACCATCCCTGCTCCCCATTAGAATGTCTGACGTTCAACTAGATGAGAGCACCTCTTTGCGACTGCTTGGTCTCACACTGACTGCTGACCTGAGATGGAACAAATAAATTGAGTCAATAGCTTCGTCCACCGCAAGGAATATTAGCTCTCTGTGCCGCGCCAGGAAATTTCTCTCGTCGAAGTCGATCCTTCAAATCTACAAATCAACCATTCGCCCGTGCATGGAGTATTGCTGCCATATATGGTCTGGAGCAACTTCAGTTTGTCTCAAGTTCCTTGATAAAATCCAGAGACGAATATGCAATGTAATTGGCCCTGATCTATCATCTCGTCTGCAGTCGCTTTCTCACAGACGTGCCGTCGCATCCCTCTGTTTTGTTTACAAATACTTTCACGGTAACTGCCCTGATGGGCTGCTTTCGCTGGTTCCCAGACTTCATGAATTTGAGCGTTCAACTAAGCTGGCATCTCGCTCTCACCCTTTCACTGTCGAAAGTGTTAAATGTAGCCGTCTCTTCTGCTCCAATAGTTTCATGACTCGCACTTCTCGCCTGTGGAACACCCTCCCCTTTTCTTGTTTCCAGGATAGCTATAATCTCCAACTATTCAAATGTAATGTCCATCGATGTCTCCAGATGCCTTGATCTATACCCTATCCTTCTCTTCATCCTTTCCTCTATCACTCCACTTTGCTCTCGCTCCAAATCTCTGTAACCCCTTGCGTGCTAGTCGCTTCCCGCCTTGCTTGGGGTGATACGATTAAATTAAAAGATAACAAGCGATTTGAAGAGTTGGGTGGGAGGTGAGTAACTGAACATATAATGCTGGGTGATTGGAAATTCTTGAGTATGAAAAAATTCATTATATGCTTCCCGAAAACCATATTCACGGGCGATATGCAAATGACCTGTCTAAAAATTAAACAGGAAACTAAAAGGGTATAACTGGGTTACACACCTAAACAAGATATACATATCTCCGCAAACTACAAACATTTTGGTATCTTTCATAGCATTCGCATTCGAATAGTTCTTAACATTTATTTCGGATATAAATCAGTAGAACAACATAAGAATATTCGCTGATTTTTATTAATTTTAATTAGTTGCTAGTAGAGTATATTTTATTTAAATTCTGAAAGAAAATTATTTACATTAATTGTCAACACCTGCAACGCTAAATCTAACGATGAAACAAATCTTTTCTATAAAACAAAATGTATATATATATAGTATTCAATGTTCAAGTTTAGTTTCGTTTTTTTTATATTTTTATACGGCATTAGTGGCAGCAGCCGCTTAATTTAATGTTATTTATTACCTTCATTTGGTATTTATTACGACATCATAAAGTCAGTGTTTGAACCAGTAACAAACATTTGCCAAACTATTTTGGTATGCTTTTGAATATTTACACTAAAGGTGAGTGGTGGAATTTTTTTTCTCTGTAACAGTAGGTGCTGCCGCAAAATTGTTGGGAACTCTTGATATATACCTAAGCAGTATTGAGTGTGTGCATAAAAATGTTGGTTAATTATTTGCTGACAGCTGCAGAAATGGTATTGTTCGTCTTCATTGAAAATGTTCTTTTTTTATCTCCCATTGGTATTGCTTAAATAAACAGTCCGACTTTCACTTTTGCGATTAACTCTTTCAAAGGAAATTTGTTTCTATATTTTTATCTAACAGACACCTATTTTTTTCAGCTTTCTGATTCTTTCAATCAAATTTCTCAAGCAGAAATGAAGTCCGCCTTGCAAGACTAACAACGAAAAACTCTTACTATTCCCCTTTTTTTTCTAATTCAAGAATATTGTAAAAATAAAAAGAAGAAACGAAGCTATTCTTAATATATCTCCACAGAGAAACGAGTCAGTATCAATTCACTTTCATTTTGACGGGTGAGAATTTATCGTTCGCTAATTATTGGATTAATCGAAGCAAATCATCAAATGGCGCCTTTTTCGAAGCCAACTTGTCAACGATGCTGCCAGGCTATGTCATCTGTCGTGTAAATGTTGGCATCTGCTTGTAAGAATTGAAAACTTAGATCTGATAATATTGTTTCATTATCTTCATATTCGGACGGCTTTGTCCGTTCTCTTCAAATAAGCACGTGTCGAGCCTTGCCAAGCCAACACTTGAGAAAAGTGTCGAATTAGTGCTTTACTTAACAAAGAGGCATCTAAATTAAAACAAGCCGACATTCCGAAATATAATATATTTGACTATTTAAATGAAATGGGATAAATATCAATATCGTATTTTGGATTATTTTTATACACTTTACCAATATATCGTAACTCTTAGACATGTTTGTGGTGACAATAAAGCAATATAGGACATTGCTTATTAAATTAACTGCGAATGGAAGAGTAAGCTTTAATTGGACATGGCAGCTCAAATTACACGGTGGCGACACTCCTCTCTATCTCCAATTAGTCCCGACACAAATATGCCGAACTGGCACGTTTGCGGACTGGAAGCTGTGATGTAAAAGTTTTCCTTATTAAACTGACAGGAGTAACCTTTTCAAGCTCTATAAAAAGGGACCATTTTGGCCATCTAGTACCAATCGCCTCAGTCAGATCTACGAGAACTGAACGATATCTGACAGCTTTCGCCATTAATTCAAACGTCACATTATTTACCCAATTTGATTTCTTTAACTGTTTTTTATCGCCTGTGATTTTTCGGCAGTGGGGTTAGCTTTCCATCGCGCTACTTTAACTGCATACAGCCACAACGATAGCCCAAGTAGCGTCTTCCAAACCGCAACGACGGAGTAGTTCAGAGGGTGACACTACACCGAAAAGAATATAGGATATTCTTCATGAAAGATTTCATTTTTTTCAAATATTTTAAACAGTTCTCGACCTTACCAAGAAGACCTTTAAAAAGAAAAGAAATGATTGGCATCATATAAACTTTATGGCCAATTTTGATCTGCATTTTAATGATTGTTGTCAACACTATAAAGGCTTAAAACGGGATATGAAAAGCATTTATCTCACTTTGGTGGAGTTAAGACAGAAGGGACACCTAGCGTCCATCTATACAGTGAAGAAAGCGGCAGCCAAATTCATTTTTTTCAGCAGCCAAAGCGCGGCCACCCTCAATTTGTGAAAACCTAAGAATCGCTAGTTCGCGTTCGTGGAATATGTCATCGCATGGGACATAAATTAATCCGGGCAGTTTGAAACTATAGTCCTAAAAATGGCTTTACCAGACACAGGAGTATTTCCATATTATGTGTAAGATCTTTCCTTTTTGTTTCTCCTTACCCGCTGCTTTGCTGTATAGATATATGCATATTATTCTCCGCGTGGGACATGTGTATATATATAGTGATTTGGGTATGTTTTAGTGATGTAAATGTCTCTCTGAGAACAAAGCATGTTTGCCATTGCTTTCCTTCCGTGAAGTAAGCTGTTATTATATCACGGATATAATAATGCTCATAATGGGGGAAAATATATGGAAGAATAAACATTTCTATCAGAGCTCTCTCCCGTTACACTGTTATCGTTGAGTATATAGATTTTATGCCGTATCTCTCTTTAATGTTCCGGTTGGACTGATTTGAAAAAGAACCGCGTGCATGTTGAGATTTTTGCTTTGCACGTTTTTGAATACGGGGTTAGTCCCAGAACTGTTACAATTTGGAAATGACCCAGTGTGGTCGCTTCCCTTATCACTATAATATTAATTTCGTCAAGTCGAAGGTTAAAGGCTATCTATCTCATTTCCCCTTCCTACAACCCTTGCTCCTTCCCTACATCTTCACAAAATAACTCTCTATATTGAGGTGCATTTAGGAGTTTGACAAAGTTGACAGCAGTAAGATTCTACACTTGATTTTCATGAAATAATGTGTTGAAATAAGTTGCGTAGAAGATAAAGCCTTTTGTAGGCGGGATAGTACAAAATCATGTCTCCAGCACGTGTTCTCGGCGTACGAAAAGATGAAAGCAGAAAAAAAACGGCTGCCCGTTATTATTTAAGGCCCGGATAAAATATTTTGAATGCCGGGGCATCCCAGGAAGAACGGCGTGTATTGCAGACTCACTCGCCCTGAGATTCTTCACTCTAATTTTTTGATAGCATTCAAAGGATTCAATGAAATAAAAGCAAATACGTCTTCTTCTTCTTCTTCTTCTTCTTCTTCTTCTTCTTCTTCTTCTTCTTCTTCTTCTTCTTCTTCTTGCTTCTTCTTTTGCCTCTTCTTCTCCCCTCCTCCTATTTTCTTCTTATTCATCTCCTCCTACATTTTGATCTTCTTCTCCCCCTACGCCTCCTTCCACATTTCTCCTTCTCACGCTTTTCCACCTTCTTTAAATACTCATTGTTCCTCCTCTCCTTCTTCTTCTTCTCCTTCTCCCCTTCTTCTTTTTCTTCTTCTTCTTCTTCTTCTTCTTCTTCTTCTTCTTCTTCTTCTTCTTCTTCTTCTTCTTCTTCTTCTTCTTCTTCTTCTTCGTCTTCAACATCATCATCTTCTTCTTCTTCTTCAACATCATCTTCTTCTTCTTCTTCTTCTTCAACATCTTCTTCTTCTTCTTCTTCTT
>OZ038480.1:37235026-37272526 GCA_964036315.1 Acanthosepion esculentum | reverse complement strand
TCACAGACATGAAGATTCACATTGGAAAGGTTAAATAGAGAAAGAAATTTAGAAGTTCATCTGTACTCGATGAAATGGCAAGAGGAGCAAATGTAAGGAGTAGAAAAGTCAAAAGAAAATACGAAATTATCATCGAAAATGAAGTCCTATCAGCTAAAGAAAATAAAAGCAAACAATATAACTGGTACTTCAAAGAATCGGACACTATGAAAACAAGATCTAGATTCTACAGACAGAACAAGATCTTTCAAACCGATGCGGAGAAATTTTACAGAGAAATAGGCAAAAAGAAATGTGAAGTGATATCCCCCGCCCTAAGAATGGAAGAGATTATAAAGTTCTGTGAAAAAATATAGGCTTGCGCATAGAACATAACAAGAAAGCAGATTGAATTAAGCAAGAGTTAGAACAGAGGAAAAATAAAACAGAACAACCATCGGCTCGAATTACAGAAGAGGATTTTGAATGTGCACAGAAAAAAGCACACAACTGAAAATTTCCAGGAATAAATCAAAGTCCTAAATTTTGGATTTATTATCTAAATATAGCACACAAAAAACTAACCAAAGAAATTCAAGAAATTGTCAACTGATCCTATTAAAATTCCAGTATCGGTAACCATGACACAAACGGTGACACAAAAGTAAAAAAAATACAGACCAATTACATGCCTTCCCAATGCTTACAAACTTTTAACACCTATTCTGAAAAAAAACCCAGACATATTGCTCCTCACAAAAACATGGCATACTACCTCTTGAACAAAAAAGGCTGACAACCTGGCTCTTACGGATGTAAATAGCAATCATTTTTAATAGGATGAACTTGGAAAGCTGCCTCAGTACAAAGACAAATTCCAGTACTGCCTGGATAGATTAACCTAAGGCTTTTGATAGTGTATCCCATTCGTGAAGCTTAAAGTCTTTAAATATTTACAAGGAATCGCATGTTGTCATCAATTTCATCAAAGTATGTCGATATAGAAAACACTTTAACTCAATCATATAAATGGAAGCTATGTCTGGTGAGATAAACATCAAAAGGAATATTTCAAGGTGATTCTTTTTTCGTCCTATTTCGTATATCCCTAATAACATTAACCAGCGAATTTAACAGGACAGAATATTGCTATAAGTTATCTCAAAAGAAAATAAGCCATCTATTGTACATGACTTAAAGTTCTATGCAAGGAATGACTATGAACTGGGAAGTCTGCTGAAAACAGTAATATTTTTTAGGGATGAGAGTGGAATGGAATTCATTTTGGATAAATGCGTTAAAGTCAAAATTTTACGAGGATCACTACAACAATCCTCCTCAATTAGCTGAGACCCTGAGGTAAACATCAAAGATTTAGAGGAAGGTGAATTTTATAAGTACCTCGGTGTAAATGAAAATGAAAGAATTCACCATAAAGAAACGAAAGAAGAAGTGCGAAAATAGTACTATAAAAGGGTGCAAATGATATTAAGAACTGAATGGAATTCTCAGAAGAGAATTTTGGGCATTAATAGCCTTTCCATCCCATTGGTACAATACAGTTTCAACATCTTGATCTGCACTTTAAATATCAGACGAATGGATTCTAAGACAGGAAAGTTTCTTTCTAAGCATAACTTTCATCACCCAAATGCTGATGTAGACAGACTATACATACTCCGTAAATTCGTTGGACGAGGTCTTATTCAGCCAGAATTGTCACACAAGACGACAACTATTGGATTATTAACATATATAGAAACAACAAAGCAGTCATAATGCAGTTAATCAAACAACACTATATAAATACAAATAGAAAGAAAAACTATTCAATCATGAAAAGAGGTTGGAAATACAAACGAGATTTATATTTAGTAGATTCTATTGAAAGAAATAGAACCCAAGAACCAAATGAGGCAGCAACAAATATGAAAAAGAAAGCCAAGGATAAATCTCTTGAACAGATGAAACAAACCTGACAAGATAAACTTCTTCATTGCCAATATACAGAACGTGGTACTAAAGCATATGTTTATAAAGTTAACACTCATCGATGGTTACGAGTATCTGGATTAAAGATTGAAACGAAAGACTTTACTCTTGCTGTGCAAGACCAGAGTCTTTTCAGTCGGAACCTTCAAGCAAATATCATACATAATAGTGTGGATACAAAATGCAGGTTCCGTGACAAATATCAGGACATCATAGACTATCTAATCTCAGGATGTTCTCTACTTGCGACAAATGAATATAAAAATCGTCAATATAGAGTGGGGCAAAATATACAGTGGACAATGTGCAAACACTTTGGAAAATATGTTAACAAACACTGGTATAAGCATCACCCAGCACAGTTTACAGAAATAGAAGACATCACAATTCTATGGGATTACACAATCTTTACAGACAGGAAGATTGAAGCTAATAAGCCGGGCATAATTGTCGAAACCCGAAAAGAAAAAAAAAGAACTTGCCTACTTATTGATATGGCTTGTCCAACGGACTGTAAGATAGCAACGAAGGAATTTTTTTTAAAAATGTATCGAAGTATAAACACCTGTAAATTTAACTTTAAAAATGTGTAATTGAAAACAACAATAGCAACAGTCATAGTAGGCCCGCTTAGAATGAATAAAAACGGAACACAACAGCACATTTTTTAAAAAATCCCTGGAAATACCAGTTTAAGAGAAATACAAAATGTTTTCTTGATAGGTACAGCCAACACACTAGGAATAACTTTCTCCATTTAAGAAATTGATGCTATGAGTGTTTAAAAAACAAATCATGAAAGGTAGCCATAACAGCAAACTCCGTACCTTTGGTACATAGTGTGACCCTAGCAGGAATCGAAATATAATGATGATGATGATGATGATAGTAGTAGTAGTACTAGTAGTAATAGCAATAATAATAGTAATAATAAAAATTATTATTCTTATTTGTAGATGTTATGTTTACTCGATCTCGATTTGACCAATTTCTCGATAATATTCATGTAGATTTTCTCTCAGATTCTACTACTATGTCACTAAGCATACACTTCCTGACTTCCATGTAATTTATGATAATATCAGGTTTGTTGGCGTTTATTTCCCTGTCAGTTTGAATTACCATGTCCCAAAGGATAGTTACATCATTATCTTGGGTAACTGTGCTCGGTTGGTGATCATACAATCTCTCAGTGGTTTCGATTTTGTGCTTCTTGCATAACTTTCAGTGCACATATGTAGTTACCTTGTTATGTCTGGGTATATTTCTTTTTGTTATATAGTTCCGGATATACTGAGATAATATGGTTCTATCCTTGATTATGTGAGAGTGATAGGATTTGGTTTCGAAGCTTTGGTCCTGAGCTGCAATAATTAGGCCTACTGCCTCAGCTTTCAACCTGTCGCTCCTCACCCACTAATTTGTTTTGCATTGGCCCACATCTGCTTCTTTCGTTCTTTTTAGGTATTTCCCTTGCAACGCCTTGTCCTCCCGGGTTGTTTTTATTTTGTAATTTCATTTGTTTTGCTTTCTCGTTTAGTCGTTTGGCGTAGATGGTATATCCGGAACTATATAACAAAAAGAAATATACCCAGACATAACAAGGTAACTACATATGTGCACTGAAAGTTATGCAAGAAGCACAAAATCGAAACCACTGAGAGATTGTATGATCACCAACCGAGCACAGTTGTGCTTACAATCCAATTCTTATAGTTTTTAGAGTTAGTTCAAGTTTGATTAGACCTCGGCCTCCTAAAGCTCTTGGTACATATACAGTCTATCAACATCTGATTTCAGGTGGTGCATCCTCATTGGCGAAAGCATTTTTTCTGGTCTTGGCGTGCAATCTTTAATGTCACTCAACCTCCATTTAATAATGTTTAAGCTGTATGTTACTACGTATATAACTAAGATGTTGATAGCTTTCATTTTATTGACCCCATTAAGTACGCTTTCTAGTATCAAACGCACTCTCCTATAATATTCTTTTCGGATCTTTTTCTTTATAATTGGATGTTGCATTCCGTCTCCTTCATTAATTCCTACGTATTTGTATGTACCGTATTGTTCTCTTTTCTTAACCTTGTTACTGATATCAAGGTCTGAATCTTTAGTTAGTTTAGCCCCTTTGAAGGTGGCTTTGGCACATTTGTCGATTCCGAACGCCATCCTAATGTCTTCGCTGAAGGTTTTGACAATGGTGAGTAGGTTTTCTGTTGATTTTCATATTTGGCAAACATTTTATTATTATTATTATTATTATTATTTTGTTCAGTAAAATTCCGTACGGAGCAGTAACCGAGACGTAAGATAAGACAAGCTAGTTAATATATGCATTCCGTTTGTTTGCACTAATTTTGATATTAAGTAATAGTGATAGATTCAAAGAACAGAAACTCCAGGGGCTTCTATTTTGGGATAGTGTTCATATCATTACTAAGAAGCTTATGCACGCTAATACCGACATAGCACCCAATAAATATATAGATATATTAACCGTGATTTATCATTTAATTTTTTTGTATTCCTTCGGTGAAAGACTGCATAACCAGAGTCTTTATAGTTAATAGACACAACTCGTTGTTCACATAATCTACACATGATATCTAGACCATTCCTTCATATGTTTGACTGGTAAATCCTGTTAGATACATTTTGGCCCTGTGTCGCCATTATAATTACTCCGTCTATGCTCTAATCCGTACACGTTTCAGCTATTGATGGGTTTTGTGTTTATTCTCAATGCCTATTTGCCTGTATCCGTTTTTACTCCTAGTTTGTTATTAATTGTTCAACTTTTGCTTATTAGTATGTATTTCTTTAGTAATAGAAACTCAGTTATATTTTTCGTTTTTGTGTTTATTCCTATCTATCTTTTCACAGGTATTTTGGGATCCTTTACAAACATGTTTCTTTCTTTTTAAATAGAATAAAGATGTTTTACTTTTCTGCTGAATTCAATTATTGAAAGGATTCAGTCAAATGCGGTCATTAAATATATGTAAACAAATAGTTATTAATTTCATTATTATTATTATTATTATTATTATTATTATTATTATTATTATTATTATTTAATTTCTTTTGATTTCTGGTGTGTACACATTTCTGTCCGGGTCCCGCCCAGAGACCTAAGGTCAGAAATGGCGTCATGACATTTTCCACAGATCAATTAAATAAAAACATATTTTACATTGATAAAGCCCTTCGTAACGTGTGTGCTGTACTTGTGAGAACAATCTTTTTATTTCTTTAAGACATGGGCTTCCAGGAACCCCTTCAATGTGTCTACTGGAATCCTTTCCAACCAATTCGAGGGGTCCAACTACAACAGGGATTGTTGATGTTTCCATGTGCCACGTTTTTGAGATTTCGATTTCATGGTCCTTGTATTTTGATAGTTTTTTGAAGTTCAATGATACACTGCAGTCCGCTGCGATGCCATATCAATAAGGAGGTATTTTTTTGTTTGCGTCACTAATAACAATAGCTGCCCGGTTAGCATTCATTGTTCTGTATGCGTGTATAGTAAAGTCACATAAAATTGTGACAGGTCCTATCTCTCTTTCATTGGGTCTGGGTGGTGTTCATACCAATATCTTGTCGTTTTCTTTCCGGAAAACTTGCACATATTTCAATACAGAATTTGCCACACTCTGTCATGATGTTCTTCTTCTTCTTTTTCTTCTTCTTCTTCTTCTTCTTCTTCTTCTTCTTCTTCTTATTATTATTATTATTATTATTATTATTATTATTATTTTATTTCCTTTGATATCTGGCGTTTATACATTTCTTTCCGGGTCCCGCCCAGGGACCTAAGGTTAGAAATGGCATCATGACACTTTCCACTGAAAAAAAAAAAAAAAAAAAAAAATTACATAGATAAAGCCCTTCGTAAAGTGTGGGCTGTACTTGTCAGAACAATTTTTTGTATCTCTTTGAGGCATGGACTTCCAGGGATCCCTTCAATCAGCCTACTGGAATCTTTTCCAACCAGTCCAAGGGCTCCAACTACAACAGGAATTGTTGATGTTCCCATGTGCCACATTATTATTATTATTATTATTATTATTATTATTATTATTATTGTTATTATTATTATTGTTATTATTATTATTATTATTATTATTATTGTTATTATTATTATTGTTATTATTATTATTATTATTATTATTGTTATTATTGTTATTATTATTATTATTATTATTATTGTTATTATTATTGTTATTATTATTATTATTATTATTATTATTATTATTATTATTATTATTATTTGTAGCAGTAGTAGTATCATTATATTTCGATTTCTGCTATGGTCACACTACCTACCAAGTCTGCGAGATGACCTAATTAAGTGGTTCGTTGTTTCGCTACATTTCATGATTTATTTTTCTAACGCACATAACATCACCAGCGTTACATGAAGAAATTTCTTTTTAGTGTATGGGCCGTACTTATCAAGACATTTTTTCTGTATTAAGCTGGGATTTTTGTTGTTGTGTTTCTTTTTGAATCATTCCAAGAGCGCCTATTATGAATGGTACTATTCTTTTTTTTCAATTACCTCATTTTTCTATTTCGATTTTAATATCTCTCTACTACCATATTTGTTTGTTTTTAATTCATTGGTACAGTTCTCTGGGCAAACCATATCAATTAGTAGGCAAGTTTTTCTTTTCTTTTCGGGTTTTGACAATTATGCCCGGCCTATTAGTTTCAATCTTCCTGTCTGTAAAGATTACCTAATCCCACAGAATTGTGATATTTTCTATTTCTGTAACCGGTGCTTGATTAATTTTTATTAACATCTTTTCCAAAATGTTTGCACATTGCCCAGTGTAAACATTGCCCCACTCTATCGTGAGGATTTTTATATTCATTTCGCATGGACATACTGAGATTAGATGGTATATGTTTTCCTGATATATTATCATTATTATTATTATTTTTATTTTTATTCATGATAATGATGATGATGTTCGTTTCAATATTATTTATGTTGTATTCTCTGCTGTGTCATAACTTTGTCTAATTCAGTTCTCAGTTCCCTATTGCTACATCAATTTTCTCCGTTTCTTTGTCGTCGATTTTAATGTGTACGCTTTGTCGTATTCATGAGATTTAAATTGATGAATATGCGCAAAAGGAAATCCAAATAGCTTCCACTGCGCGCATCATATGGTTTCCGTTTAATTCTCTTTATTCTAGCCGTTAAAAGATTCATGTGCTTCCTCTTAACTAACTTACGTATCAACGAATCACATAATAGTCGCCACGCATAAACTCACGTCGCACCAATCAACTTATTAGCCAATAAAATCTTATTAATTATATTATGATGGGAAAATAATGTTATTTAATGTCGGTTGGAAGATATCATATACAAACAACTTTTAGCTATTTAAATAATCGCTAGCAGTGACAAAACACACGCGCATATATATATATATATATATATATATATATATATATATATATATATATATATATATATATATATATATAACAAAGGGATCAATAAAAAGGAGAAAATCATTATTAATCACAATATTCTATATCGTGAAATCCTAAAATATAAATTGAACTTTATATTCATTTTCACGTCTTTGTGTGTGTTTCGAAACACATCAGTTTCATTTTCTTCGTTCTTTAATGGTAAAATATGACTGTGGATTTACAGAAATGCTGCGAAAATTATTTTATTTATTTATAAAATAAATATTGTGAAATTAAGTTTTAGCGCCTCAATTCACATCTAGTATCATCACCATTTTAATCATCACCATCGTCATTATTATTATTATTATTATTATTATTATTATTATTATCATTATTATTATTATTATTTTCTTTGATATTTGGCGTTTACACATTTCTTTCCGGGTCCCGACCAGGGACCTAAGGTTAGAAATGGCATCATGACACTTTTCACTGCAAAAAAAATAAAAATATTACATAGATAAAGCCCTTCGTAAATTGTGGGCTGTACTTGTTAGAACAATTTTTTGTATCTCTTTGAGGCATGGACTTCTGGGGATCCCTTCAATTAATCTACTGGAATCTTTTCCAATCAGTCCAAGGGCTCCAACTACAACAGGGATTGTTGATGTTCCCATGTGCCACAATTTTGAGATTTCTATTTCAAGGTACTTGTATTTTGACAGCTTTTCGAATATTTTCAAAGATACATTGCAGTGTGCTGGGACTGCCATATCAATAAGGTGGCATTTATTTTGTTTGTGGTCTTTAATAACAATGTCTGGGCTGTTGGCTTTGATTGTTCTGTCAGTGTGTATTGCGTAGTCTCATATAATTGTAACAGGTCCTATATCCGTAACCGGTTCTGGGTGGTGTTCGTACCAGTTTCTTTCAGTTTCCGTCCCGTATGAGTTGCAAATTTTCCAGTGCAGATATTGGCCCACTCTCTCATGCCGGGTTTTATATTCAGTGGGTGCCAATATCGTGCAACCTGATACGAGATGATCAATGGTTTCTGGAAATTTATTATTATTATTATTATTATTATTATTATTATTATTATTATTATTATTATTATTATTATTATTATTTTTATTTTCCGGTTCCCGCCCAGGGACCTAAGGTTAGAAATGGTATCATGACACTTTTCACTGCAAAAAAAATAAAAATTACATAGATAAAGCCCTTCGTAAAATGTGGGCTGTACTTGTCAGAATAATTTTTTGTAGCTCTTTGAGGCATGGACTTCCAGGGATCCCTTCAATTAGTCTACTGGAATCTTTTCCAACCAATCCTAAGGCACCATATTCTTACTTCACACATATTACGTTGGTTGCTTGCTAGAATTATATTTTCCAGTCAACTCTTGACAGGGAAGAATAAAAACAACTCATTCGTTCAATCTTCGACATTTTTTATTCAATAATATTCGGAAAATCTTCTTGTTTTGAGAAAGAATGTTTCATGTAAAACCTCTATTTCCAGATACAATGAAAAAACTGGTATTTCCAGAGATTTATTTCAGTGTGTTGTCGTGTTCCTCTTTTTATCATTCCAAGTGCACCTAATATGAGTGGCAGTATTCTTGTTTTCACTTTCTACATTTTTTCTATTTCGATTTCCAGGTCTTTAAACTTAGATGATTTTCAAATTCATGGGTTGCTATCTTATAGCCGCCTGGGCAAGCCATATCAATTAGTAGGCAAGATTTTTCTTTTCGATTTGACCATTTTGTCGGGTTAATTTTCTTCAATCATCCTTTCTGTAAAGATGGTGTAATCCCATAGAATTGTAATATCTTCTATTTCTGTAACTGGTGATGGGTGTTTATGCCGGTGTTTGTTATCATCTTTTCCAGAGTTTTTGGACATTGTCCACTGTAAATATTGCCCCCGCTCTATCGTGATGAATTTTATATTTATTGGGCGCAAGTTCAGTACATGCTAAGATTATGCAGTCTATGATTTTCTGATATCCGTCTGAGAACCTGCATTTTGAATCCATATTATTATATATGATATTTACCTGAAAGTTCCGATTGAAAAGACTCTGGTCTTGCGCCGCAAGGATAAAGCCTTCCGTTTCAGTTTTTAATCTAGATGAGTGTAACCATCGATGAATGCTAACATTATCAAC
Organism: Acanthosepion esculentum; assembly: GCA_964036315.1. Classification (NCBI taxonomy): domain Eukaryota; kingdom Metazoa; phylum Mollusca; class Cephalopoda; order Sepiida; family Sepiidae; genus Acanthosepion; species Acanthosepion esculentum. The sequence continues at coordinate 37,262,938 of OZ038480.1, read as the reverse complement.
ATCGGCTTTGCTAACACGTTTTGAGTATTGGTCATGCAGAATGTTTTCTTGTCAGCTTTGTTTTATCTGTTCAAGAGCTTTATCCTTGTCTTTCTTTTTCATATGTTTTGCTACAAAAGTTGGTTCTTGGTTTCTATTTTTTTCAACAGAATCTACTAAATATAAATCTCCTTAGAATGTACACTCTTCTTTCATGGTTGAATAGTTTTTCTTTCTGTTTTCGTGTGGTTTGACTCATTGTATTATAAAGGCTTTTTTTGTTTCCATGTATGCTAACAAGCCATTCATCTGATATCATTTAACGCCCAGTTCAAATATCGAGACTATATTGTACCACTGGGATGGCAAGGCTATTAACGACGTTAAATCTCTTCTGAGAATTCGAATGATTTCTTAATATAATTTGCACCCTTCTCTTGTACTCTTTTCACACTACTTCGCTCATTTTATGGGGAATTCCTTCACCGTCATTTAAAACGAAATATTTATGAACGGCATCTTTCTCTAAATCTTTGATTGTTACACCAGAATTTAAGCTAATGGGGAGGTTTGTTGTAGTGATCCTCATAAAATTGTCGCATTAGCACATTTATCCAAACTTAATTCTATTCTAATGCCATTATTATTATTATTTTCTTTGATTTTTGACGTTTACACATTTCTTTCCGGGTCCCGCCCAGGGACGTAAGGTTAGAAATGGTATCATGACACTTTCCACTGCAAAAAAAATAATAAAATAAAATAAAAAATAATTACATAGATAAAGCCCTTCGTAAAGTGTGGGCTGTACTTGTCAGAACAATTTTTTGTATCTCTTTGAGGCATGGAATTCCAGGGATCCCTCAATCAACCTACTGGAATCTTTTCCAACCAGTCCAAGGGCTGCTCCAACTACAACAGGGATTGTTGATGTTCCCATGTGCAACATTTATTATTATTATTATTATTATTATTATTATTATTATTATTATTATTATTATTATTATTATTATTATTATTATTATTATTATTATTATAACTTAGTGAGAGAGCCGGTCGCCAGTAATGTGATGCTTGGTACCCATGTACGAATCCCAATGTGCCCATCAAAGAACCCAGTCTAATGAGGCTATACTAGGCACATGAATTACTGCCAAATGGTTCTAATATGCAGAACATCTGCTACAAGGTTGATACCAGTTAAAATTACCAACATGTCGGCTAAATTATTTAGTCACTGATTGATTGTTTCCCCAAGTATTCCGATGCGATTGCAATGTCAATTCGGCCCCCTTCGTCCGTTAAACATGAAAAAACACTTGACAGATAAACATAACATTCCTCCAATCTTTCTACTCATAGATGAGGTGCGTCAGTCACTAAAGGACCTTTTTTAACAATTTTCGGGCAGATAACTTATAAACAAATCTGAACTGGATATTTACTGTTTCACAAAAGTATTCCCCAAGACAAAATATGTATACCTCAACACGTAAATTCAATTAAGATCAAAGGCCACGGGAGCAATTCCTGGAGTAGCAACAGGGTATTTATAATAATAATAATAATAATAATAATAATAATAATAATAATAATAACCGCCCTGAAATTGTTATTAGAGTCCGCAAACAAAAAAATTGCCTCCTTATTGCAATGTATCTTTGAAGCTATCAAAATACAAGGACCTTGAAATCGAAATGTCAAAAATGTGGCGCATAAGAACATCAACAATCTCTGTTGTAGTTGAAGCCCTTGGGTTCGTTGGAAAAGATTCCGATAGACTCATGGAATCCTAGTACCTTAAAGAACTTAAAAAAAAATGTTCTCACGAGTACAGCCCACACGTTACGAAGGGCTTAATCTATGTAAAATATGATTTTTTTTAATTGGTCAGTGTAAAGTCCCATGATGCCATTTCTAACCTTGGGTCTCTGGGTGGGACCCGGAAAGAAATGTGTACATCCCAGAAATCGAAGGAAATAAAGTAAAATAATAATAATAATAATAATAATAATAATAATTATTATTATTATTATTATTATTATTATTATTATTATTATCATTATTATTATTATTATTATTATCATTATTATTATTATTATTATTATTATTATTATTATTATCATTATTATTATTATTATTATTATTATTATTATTATTATTATTATCATTATTATTATTATTATTATTATTATTATTATTATCATTATTATTATTATTATTATCATTATTATTATCATTATTATTATTATTATTATTATTATTATCATTATTATTATTATTATTATTATTATTATTATTATTATTATCATTATTATTATTATTATTATTATTATTATTATTATTATTATTAGGCGGCATTCTTTTCAGTACACCGTATACATTGAGTTACCTGTCAAGTCACAACAATGAACGCAGCCTGACAACACTTCCCTCAAAATATGAGCAGTTTTGAATGATTAACAAGTTGGTATGGTATTCCTAGTTAGTCATGGAATTGAAACAGTTTTAATGGGATTGACTCCAATATTCCAATTACCACTGGAAACACCGTGGCATCCTTTTCCTTCATTCCAAACAATCATGCCAGCTCTATTTTCAAATCAGTGTAGTTTGTAATATTCTCAATCACCATGTTTGCTACATATGTGTCATTCAATATGGCAACATCAATAATATTACAGGTTTTAGTGCCTTTATCTCGAACAATATCCGGATGGTTATGGTTTAGAACTCTCTCTGTTTAAAACTCATGGTCCCAGAATATTGTAGACTATCCAACTTCTTTAATTGTTCTGTAAGGCCAGTGCTTGTACCAATTATTATTATTATTATTATTATTATTATTATTATTATTTCGAACGGTGTCGTTTGCTTATTTTCATTTCTCAGAATATTTTCGGAAAAAATTATTTCATCATCGATTCCTTTCATTTCTTCTTCACCGTTCCTCCGGCTTCTTCGACTTAATTTAATTAAGTCCAAATTAAATAAAATCAGAATTTTCTTCGAGAGCTTCGTCTCCTCAAACAAAGAGTCACTTGGAATTTTCAGTGATAAAAATTGTCTTATCCGTCTCACAAAATTGAAATGCAAATGAAAACTGACCAATCAATTCGATCTGCGCAAATTTGAATATCTTTATTGATTGAAATCATTCTTTTCTCCCAGTGAAAAACGTGCTAATTTTATGAATTTAAAGACTGGCCAACTACGATCATATTGCAAAATTAACGGACACTCCTTATATCCTCAATTGACGAAGCTCTCTAAAAATGACAAATTATATATATTGGGAATAAGACAAAACGGAAAAAATTGCATATTGGACATTAACATAGGATTCAAACAAATCATGTCCCTAGTTTAAGGGAGTTTACAACGTGGTGAATGGAATTCAATTATTTATTCTTTTGATTCGCTTTTAATATCCTCTAACATCAGTATGTAGATGATCATGAGGAAGGTTGGTGATAACAACGGCCAAAACTTTGAGATACAATAGCAAAGACGCGTACAATAGTCCACCTTTAAAAAGGATATATAATAACTCCTCATCCCAGAAATTCAGATAAGTGTTGTGAGACCGATACTTTCCTACATCATGGACTCTCCCAGTACTATATTATTATGTGAATGGTAGTATCATGGGAGTAGCACCAGTAATGGTGCTCTGCTGTCAAACTCTCTGTTTGGCAGAGAGGAACTCGGACGAGGCTTTGCCGCAGGGCAAAGTTTCGTCCGGGGAGGTAGACAGTCCATAAACTCGTGTATACGGGTTGTAAATGAGCATATTTTTGGCTGAGCCTACGGGCTCGGTAAGCCCACGTTGAACCGGCCTTGTGCCACATTCGACCCGTGTGTGGGGTTGTTAAATATCGTAGCACCAGTAATGCGCTGCCGCGTACGATACCAATATTGGACACCACTGGATAGTAAGCTCTGCTTACTCTTACACTATTCTTTATAACTTTTCTGTTTAATATATCTTTCTTACCTTTAACCCGTGTTCCGTGTTTTCCTTCCGTGGCCCCTACTTCGGGTCCACATCAGTGGCGACAGAGGATTCGAGACACGCACCCACACCGAAACCCCAAAGCCCCAGTCCCACATCAGTGGCGACAGAAGGACTCGTTTAACCCCACTGGTTCCCACATCAGTGTTGAACTAGAATTCGAGCGGGCATTACTACATCAGCGAACGAAACGCAATACACAGCTACCTTTCAAGGTTACTCATGTATGTGCAAACAATAAACGAGCAACCAAGCATCGAGAAACACTGCTTACAAAAACCCCAGCTGGTGCACAAAACAAACTGACAAACTCAAGAGCTCGAAGTACTACGTTTGACTCAAGTTCGAAAAAACTATTCACCAAGTTGCGCATTTAGCAAATTTATGAAATTGATTTGAATTCCTACAAATCTCGTGCATAAAATTACCTCCCCTTAAATTGAACAAAGCAAATTCTCCCAAAAGAAGGAAAATAAATCCAATGTATTTAATTTTTTTTTTTGCTGTCTAAGTGATATTTTTCTCCCCACATTCTAAAAAAAAAGTGGGGAAAAGATTTAAATGGTCACATTGAAATTAACGGAACAGCGGTATCTCGAAAGATCTAAACCAGTAAGTAGTTCTTATTAATTTTATTAATTGACTAGATTTGCTTGTGTACACGGGTTTTCAAAGCAACAGTAATTGCTGTTATTTATTTATTTATTTATTTCTGTTTTGTGTGTTCTTTCAATACTTTTCAACATATTATCTAAATATGGAAGAATTCCAAAAAATAATTGTCCAAATGTTAAAAGTCCAGATGGACTACCAACAAAAATCAGATGAAAGGCAGCAAAAATTGGAAGAAAGATTCCTCAAATTACAGTCGCACCAACAAACAGAACAGAAACTTCAACAACAAAAAAAGCGAAGAAAGACAGCAACTCCACCACCAAAAATCAGACGAAAGACAGCAACAATTATTTATGGAGTTACATAAACAACAAATAGAATTCCAACAATTTACACTTCAGAAAACAGAACTACAGCAAGAACTACTTGAAGAATTACTTGTAAATTCATGTAACGGCTCTAAAAACTCTGAAAAAGATACGACATTTTCCCAGAGTACAATCTACAACTCGATTGAAACATTCGAATACGTACCAGAGGAAGACAAAACATTCGAGGCTTTTTACAGGCGTTATGAAGATACTTTCAATGTAGACTGTGAACAATGGCCTAGTGAGAAAAAGGTACGTCTGTTATTAAGGAAACTGGGAGCTATCAAACATGTTAGGTTCATAGACTATATATTACCCAAGAAAATTACGGACCTGGATTTCTCAGAGACTATTAAGATCCTAACGGAACTATTCGGGCCTAAAATAAACTTGTTCCACAAACGTTGGAAATGACTGAACACAGTCAAGGACAACCAGCAATATTTTCTAACGTTTGCAGCGTCGGTAAACAAGCTCTGTCATGATTTCAAACTAGCCGAGATGACTGCCGACGATTGTAAGTGCTTAATATTCGCACAAGGTCTAGAATCATTAGAAGACGCTGAGGTCAGACGTCGGGTACTTACCAAACTCGAAAACGAACAGGGTTTGACTCTCCAAAAATTAGCAGAGGATTATCAAAGAGTAATTTCTGTCTAGTGTGACTCAAAAATGATCGAGGAATCAGGTGTTGCTCAGATTAGAAAAATCAGAAGCAACCCAGCCTCTTATTCCCCGCAAAAAGACAAAAGGCAAATCTCATGTTCTAAATTCCGCAATAAACAAAATACGAATAGGCTAAAGAAACCTCCCGTACCATGTTACCATTGTGGAAATTCGCATTGGATGAAATTCTGTCCATTCAAGAAGAAAACATATTACAAAAATTGCAATAAAAAGGGTCATAAGTTAACTCAGTGCTGGTACGCCAACAAGACGAGGAACCACAAAAGTAAGATTTGGCAATCCCAATCAGACAACATAGTCGATAGGAATTTAAGAAAATATTTGACTGTTGATATTTTCAATAACTCTATAAAATTCCAGCTTGATTCGGGTTCTGACCTCTCGATTATCAACTGGCGTACTTGGCGAAAGTTAAACAAGCCGACCATATTAAAGACGGACGAAACAACAAAATCCGTAACTGGCGAGAATATTAACATCTTAGGTCAGGTGATCCTTACAGTAACACTAAATGGAGTTACCAAAAAGCTGAAAGCCTACGTACTAGAAAATTCAGATAAACTATTCGGAACAGATTGGATACAAAAATTCAATCTATGGGGTTGCCCAATTAGCACTTTTTGCCGAAAAATAAAAAGTACAACGTCCAATTCGGAAAATCTCAAAAAGGAACTCACACAACAATTTCCGCAGGTTTTTTTCTGGCGGCCTTGGGAAATGTTCTAAATTTAAAGCTAACTTCAAGGTGAAGGACGGTGCAAGACCAGTTTTCAAAAAGAAACGGAATGTTCATTTCGCTGCTATAGAGCAGATCAACAAAGAATTAGATAGACTCGAACAAGCGGGTATTCTATCAAAAACAGATTTTAGCGAATGGGCAGCACCTACGGTCTATGTAAAAAAAAGTCCAACCAAATACGAGTATACGCAGATTTTTCCACAGGGCTAAACGATGCTTTGCACGATCATCATTATCCCCTCCCAAGCCCTGAAGAAATCTTCAACAAATTGAATGGACGAAAAATCTTTTCCAAAATATACCTCTCATACGCATTGCTTCACATAGAGGTGGATGAAGAGAGTTCTAAATTGCTCTGCATAAACACCCATAAAGGTCTGTACAAATATAACAGACTGGCTTTTGGGGTCATGGTTGCGCCTGCAATCTTTCATCAGGTCATGGACGCCATGCTGGTCGATCTTGACTACGCAACAGCCTATTTGGATGATACACTGTTGACCAGTAAAACGTCGGCAGAGCACCGGAACCATATAATAAACATATTCAAGAAGTTACAAGAATACAGGCTTGAGGTTAAGGAAGCAAAGTGTGATTTTTTTCTTACCAGAGATCAAATACCTAGGTCACATTATAAATAGAGACGGTCGTCGACCGGATCCAGAAAGAGCTAATGCAATCATAAACATGCCGGCCCCAGTTAACGTTCAATCGCTTCCTCGACCTTGCTAACTTCTACCAAGGTTTCATTAAGAACGTGCAGAATTTGAGAGGACCTCTCAACGAACTTTAAAAAAGGATAAAGCATAGGTATGGACCCCTGAATGCCAAGACGCATTCGAGAAGATCAAGAAAACATTACTTCGGATCTCTTTCTCACACACTACGACCCTAATCTCGACATCATAGTCGCAAGTGATGCAAGCCCATACGGCATCGGTGCTTGCATTCTCCACAAACTGCCAGATGGTTTGCGAAAAGCCATAGTACACGCATCTAGATCTTTACAACCATCAGAGAAAAAATATTCCCAAATAGAGAAAGAGACTCTAGGGATAATATTTGCCGTCACTAAGTTCCATCGATACCTACATGGAAGACGGTTCATACTGCAAACGGACCATAAACCTCTAAATAACATTTTCTGGTTCCAAGAAAGGCCTACCGGTCTATACGGCGAATAGATTACTTCGTTGGGGAACGATTCTTTTGAATTACAATTTTAAGATCGAGTTCCTAAAATCTAAATATATTTGTCATGTGGACAGTTTATCGAAACTCATTCCTAAAAATACGGAAGTTTTTGAAGACTCCAACATTGCTACACTATGGACGAATTATAAAATCAAAAATATGATTGCGAATACAATTAGAGAACTCCCAGTTAGTTTGGCCGACATAAAAAGGGAGTCTCGAGAGGATCAATACATCCGAAGTATCAAAAACAAAATTCGCAACAAAGACCTAAATGTGCCTGAAGTTTTCCCCCTCTGTGAGGATGTTCTACTGTATAATGACCGAGTAGTGATTCCAAATAGCCTACAAAGAAAAATCCTTAAGGATTTTCACATGGGACATCCGAGGAAGAGCCGTACGAAAAGACTCATGCGCTGCTACGTATATTGGCCAAATATGGACAAAGACATAGCAGACATGATAGAATCTTGTAAGGGATGCGTCCTTGCAGCAAAATCTCCGACCACGACGTGCAAACCATGGCCAAACACAGACCATCCATGTCAGAGAATTCATGTGGATTTTTCAGGGCCCTTAGATAACATGTACTACCTTATTGTTGTGGATAGCCAAATGTCCTGAGGTCCTGCAATGTAAAAAAACAACCACCAACTGCACGATCGGATTTTTACACGAGCTATTCGCGCGTTTTGTCGTGGTAGATTGTGTAGTGACTGATAACGGCACTCAATTCACATCAAATGAATTGAGAGACTTTTGCAAGTCGTATCAAGTGGATCACATTACGACGCCTCAGTTTCACCCTAGGTCGAACGGTCAGGCCGAGAGGTTCGTGGACACTCTAAAAAGAGCTTTAAAAAAGGCACTAGGCACACCGACGGATATAGCATTACAACAGTTTCTGCAGGTATATAAGATAATCCCTAATCCTAACACGCCTATGAAACGCTCGCCTGCAGAAACAATGTTTGCAAGAAAAATCCGTCTTGTGATAAACTCATTCCACAGCAAGCGAAGTTCAAGAAAACCGTCTCGCTCCCTAAGAAATATTTTAATCCTGATGACAAAGTCCTTTTTAAGGTTTACAAAAACAACATAACATTCTGGGAAGTAGGCAACATCAAACAGAGAATTGGCGAACGGGTCTATATTGTCCAGGGACCGAAAAATACCCACAAACGCCATATGAACCAGCTCAGGAAATGCCGTTTGAACGTATCTGAGGAATCACCACAAAATATCTGCGAAGAAACGATCGACGTAATATTCAAACATTTCGATCTTGACACGCCCCAAGTCTCTACGGAAATACGACGCTCGGGGAGAAAGAGAAAATTTACTCAACCACTCGACGTGAATCCCAAGAGGAAGAGGTATTAACAGTTTTACTTTTTTTTTTTTCCTTCAAGAAAAAAAAGAGAAAAAAAAAGAGGAAAACTCTTGGAAGGCGTGTGTTGTGAGACCGATGCTTTCCTACATCATGGACTCTCCCAGTACTATATTATTACGTGAATGGTAGTATCATGGGAGTAGCACCAGTAATGGCGCTCTGCTGTCGAACTCTCTGTTTGGCAGAGAGGAACTCGGACGTGTCTTTGTCGCAGGGCAAAGTTTCGTCCGGGGAGGTAGACAGTCCATAAACTCGTGTATACGGATTGTAAATGGGCATATTTTTGGCCGAGCCTACGGGCTCGGTAAGTCCACGTTAAACCGGCCTTGTGCCACATTCGACCCGTGTGTGCGTGTGGGGGGGTTGTTAAATATCGTAGCACCAGTAATGCGCAGCCGCGTACGATACCAATATCGGACACCACTGGATAGTAAGCTCTGCTTACGCTTACACTATTCTTTGTAACTTTTCTGTTTAATATATCTTTCTTACCTCTAACCCGTGTTCCGTGTTTTCCTTCCGTGGCCCCTACTTTGGGTCCACATCAATAAGAATACACATGGTGGGAAATAAGAAATTCTGTGATGTGTCGATAATAATACATATTTCTATTAGTATTTGTATGATCGCTTCTGTTGTCGTTGCAGTCGCAATGTTTCGATGGCTGCACTGTAAGGTCTTCTTACGGTGCCTGTCTTATTTGGTTATCTTTTCGGATCTTTGAAAGAAACACTTTATTCAAACTATTTACCATACATATGGAATATCTCGTTCTTGTTAATTATCTCTAGTTTCTGCCAGAATATATGAATTTGCATCAGTACCCGACACAAAGAACGAAACCAGATAGATTTTAGCCAACGTTTAAATTTATGACTCTTAGACAATCCAGTGGCATAATGCTGACGTCATAAACTTTATGTGTACTTTCTTTCTCATTAGGAAGTTTCCAGATAATGCTCAAACTTATCAACATCGTTCTGAATAATTTGTACAATTAAGTCTATGGCAATTGTGTTAATGAAATAAGTTTTCTTCTTAAAACAAAAATACCGAGAGTGGTGGCCATATTTTTTAACGGCTGATGTCATATCCATCTTCATAATCAGTTTGAACCATGGTTTCGCATTAAGCTTCTTTTAAATCTAGATCTCTCAACATCGCTCTCTACAGCTTCCTGTCCTTTTTTAAGTCTTAATAAGTTTTGTGTTTCTGTTATATCTTCTGAATCTTGCACCGTCATCCATTTACTCCATGTTGCTAGATAGTTTACACATTATTTACATTATTCGGACTATTGTCCTCATCTTTATCGCCATGTTTTTCACAACGTTTCGGCCGTTGTACACCCCAGCCTTCTTCAGGTGGATGGAATATCGAACTGAACCCTTTATTTCGCTCTCTGGGGTAGACTGTTCTCGTTCCACGTGCCATGTCTAATCTTATCTTAATGTGTTATCTCCTGTTAATTCCCCTCTGAATGTTCTCCACCGCCTTAACGAGTTATTGAACTCACACTCTTTGGGTCATGTCACTAGAACTAACTAACGCCTTTATCCACTGTTCTATGTGTCCTTGGGGACATTCCAACCACCTGAAGAAGGCCGGAACGTACAACGGCCGAAACGTTGTGATATACATGGCGACAAAGGTAAGGAAAATAGTCCGAATAATTTAAATAGTGTACTTAATACCTCATCTCAGAAATATAGACAGATAGTTTACACATGGTTTTCTCTGTCTTCAATTTGTCCTGTAAGTATCACGTTTTCCAAACCCTCTTTATAAAAAAATTCACATGTTTCTTTCTGATGCTTATTATAATTGTCATTTTTGTTTCCTTATTTTATCTAAAGTTTTCTCGTTGTTGACATGTTTGGTTCATGGCATTCTCATCATTCTTCTGTAGAACCATTTTTCTGTTATTCAGATCTCTTCATCGTCTGTGAGGAGATTGCCCAGCAGTCTCTGACATATACGACTGATATTAGGTAACATTACATTTTTCTTATCTTTGTTTCTAACTGATTTATAAAAAATGATCACAACAAAATTGTTGAAAATCAAGATGCATAATATTACATTGTGTGTTCGTCATGCATTAATTTTCCGTATTTTTAAAAACTAATAATGAGATTCAAGAAAAAAATGCGTACAGTCGTTCTCATAATACATGTATAACAAGCCACTCGTATTCGAGGATACACATCTACTAGGGCCGCTAGCCAATCCCTATTGAAGACGCTGGCTCAAGCATATTTGTGTTTATTCAACAACCACAGTGCCCACCTGTGGTTTATACTGAAACGATCCTGAGCAGTTTCATTTTCTGGAAAAGAACGTGCTATCTAGCGTGATCAAAGATTTGAATGAGGCCAGCACGCTCAAGCCCTCGGCCACGATAACTTGTGATTTCGTGCTAGGGCAGCTATCGTCGGCCTCCAACGGTTCCGTCTACCCAATTTCATTCACAAGGCTTGAGTCAAGCCGTGGTATTGTATGCAGGCACTTTCCAAAGGTGTCGCACGCTAGGATCGACCTCTCCAGTCCGATAACATCAGGAAGTCCCCTTCCTGACAAATCGACTATTGTGAGATTCGAACACGGTTCTCATGGTCAGAATGCGAACGTGCACATTATATATATAAAACATAATACATATGAAATATAATAAATTACATTTCACTATTACGAGGTGGCAATACTCATTTGAATTTCCAAGGATGTCCTATGTTTCACACCATTAGACATGTTATCGAAATTGGATAAAATAAGTGTGTTCTAAGTATAAATTATAATTGCATACTGTACGTAAAATTTATAAGGGGGAGTTCTTCTTAAAGCTTTCCTTGCAGAATTTTTCCTTCACCCTTTCTTTGCAGTAAGATCACGGCTAAAGAAATCCCCAACATCGTGATGCTTTTATAGTCATACAGCTGATCAGAGTTCGATCTTGAAATTTAGAAGCATTAGTTTAAAATACAAAATTGTTTTTGAAAAGACAGAAGATAATCGGCGTGAGTTATTTATATACATAAGAACGTCTTTATTTCAAGCCTTGAAAAGTGTTCAAAATACTTTACGCTGTCTTGTTGATGAAGGCATAGTCTCCAATCTGCAGCTTCTCCCGCATAGAAGAAAACGCCACAAACATTTCGCCTTTCCATAGCACATGTTCAGAGGATATCAACTATTTATTATTCTATTTCATTATTTATATACATTATACAGAATGAGGTATACAGTAATTGAATACAAAATGTTCGTAGAAGACGTATTTTGTTGATTATACAAACGTATCAATAATATTAGGTTGGTGCAAAAATAATGTCGTTTTCTCACATGAAGTTGAACGTCAAAAAACGACATTATTTTTGCATCAACCTAATAACATATCAATACCAAACTTTTCAATCACTCAAATTAACAACTATCGTTATATTACCACTTCACCTGAAAAAAAAAACATTTAGTATTATTATTATTTATTTGAAAATATTTTTTAATAAATGTATTATAATAAAAAATTAGGAAAATAAAAATATTAAAAATGCTTTTAATGAATTAAATCAATTTTAATATTAAATGAATCCTAGAGCCACTATGATAATACTGGTAATACAGGTATAATACTTACTGTATATCTTCATTAGCAGCTCCACTGTACTAATAATCCAGTAGTTATTAGGTCCAACATGCAAAAACCTCGAGGTAAAAAAATATAACAAAAAGCAACGTCAAAATGCAGAAAGCAGAAAATACTGAAATATAGAATTAGAAAAGCTTTTAAGACAATGGAACATGCACATCTTACTAAAGTAGGGTTAATATTTGCCAATATATTCATAATGTATTTTGATTTTGATTTTGAAGATATCTAATTGCCGGAAGAGAGAGAACGTTTTTCCCATTTACTACCCACTGGGAAAAAGAATATATTCGTAGGCTAAGACGGTTGAATATTTAATATGTGTCCTCTGGTGGATTTATATTGACCTTTAGTAAAGTATTTCTCGAAAACTCTGCCATATAATTAAATCTAATATTCTAATCCCTGTATTGAGACAAGTCTACAATTTTCAGATTCAAGTGTGAAAAACGCCAAGATTTTACACCATATTTTTAATTTCAGGTAACATTTTGAGAAAGCGTTTTTTTTTCATTTCTAGCTGCTGTAGCTCAGTGTCAGAAATCATACCAAATCATTCAAAACATTGTCATTCAAACTGTAGTACCGGTGTGCCAATACAATTAAAAGGTAAGAAGCAGATTTAAAAGTTGATAAGACGATGAGGTTTTTTAAAAAAAAACAATAATTTCTATTTCTTCAATAATAAGCGTGCCAAAATATTAACGCACAACGTTCAATAGTTACTGAGTGATAATAATAATATCACATATCAGGTAATAGTATCACGTCTTGGTCACGACTGTAACGGGAGAGACCTAGGAAAGAAAGATTTAATCTCGCATTTACATTTACCCCGTTAAGGGCATTATTTATATATTGATATACTAGCGGATGTCTAGCTGGTGTTATAGTGTGTTCATTCATATTTATTGTGTCTGTAATTATCATTAATAAATAAATGTATGCTCATTTATATATAGGACCATGTGTATACATTTATATATGTACACGTGTATTTCACACACGGAGACACATGCACACACGCATATAAAATTAATTTTTAAACATGAAAAACATTCTTGAAGATTTCATTTTAGCTTTAATTGAAAGCTAAATGATTAAATTTATTATTTACAGTAATTAAAATATTCTGGTGTATTTCAGATATAAATTATATAGATTGAAATGTCAAAATTAATTTCGATTTCTTAAAATTTTCTTAAAAGCGGCCATTTTCTTAATTTTAAGAAATTTGTAAACAAAAAATAATTAAATTATTAAAATTACTAAATATATATATATATTTCTGACACATTATTTGAATAAAATGAGAAAGCTTAAATTTAAATTAATCTGATTTGAAATAAATATTACTTACTTATAGCATAAAAAAGTAATATACAACCATTTATTTAATGATTGGTCCTGCTTATCATAGCTTATCTGAGGCGATAACGGACGGCCGATTGAGTGACGAAACGATGACAGCTTGTATGGCTGGCTTGAATTGATACAAAATTTAAGAAATCTAAGCGAATGCATTTTTGTGCGGAGGAGGGGTTAACTATCTAGTAACTTTTACAAATAAACATATTTTCCACAATTATTTAATAATTTATTGATTTATTTACCTTTCGAAGATGCTTCATGCAAAAATTAAAAAATTAAAATACTATAAAATTTTCTTAAATTAATTTCTCTGTAAAGAGACAAAACTCTTAGATCACATGACCGTTTCATAATAATGTCACATTTAGACTTTCATAGATGAAAATTGGGAACCAATTAAGTAAACAAATAAGACTTTAAAAAATTATTTTAAAAACAACTAAACTACGTTTAGTAATCTTTTCAATTTTGGATCCGTAAATTTCGTTTTTACTTAATTACTATATCACATCCTGGAAATAGCTAAATACAGAATTTTACACGATTTTAAACTATTATAAATTATTATAATTAACATTTTAAAAAATGAAAAATATTCTTCTAAAAATTCATTATTCATCGGAAAAATTTTATTTCTTCAGTCAATAATGTGCTTAATATAAACTATTTACAAAAACAATTAAAAGCTTTTCTAATGAAATAATTTCATAGTTTTATTGCATTCATTATTTAATTCAGATTTTCAATTAGAATAGTACAAGTTTGAAAAAAAATTAAGCGATTTAGATTCTCCAAGGAGTCCTACTTTTAACGAAAAAAAAAATTTAGGAAATATAAATCTTTTTGCGAAATTTCATGAAATTAAGTGGGGGTAACATATGTAAAAACATAGTTTCTACTAAAATTTTCCAAAAAGATTTTACAAAATAATTTCATTCATTCGTGAATGAGTCCTGAAAATTTCAATAAAATCAGACAATTATTTGATTTTAACAAGAATTTCAAAATCAGTGTGTCTTCAACGGAAAAAAATCGAATAAAAAGTCAATGTTATTATTATGCGACCGCGATGACGTAAACAGAACAAGATTTTAAGTAAAATTTCAAACGTGTTAGAAAGGATTAAAAAAAATTAAAATAAAATAATTAAAAAATACTTTGGTCTTTCATCTTAATAAAATCAACATTCTGAGGGAAGTATTTCATTTTTATTAATTTTGTGGCTTTTTTCATGACGCTATGCTGTTTTCCCGCGAAAAAGTGGAGGGACCTAATCTAAACGAACACTTTAGTTTAGTGCTCGTTATTTCTTCTGTTTTTTTTTTTTTGAAACGAAGTACCGTTCGAACAAACACTTCTCCAGGGACCAACGTTGGCAAAATTATTGTATCAAAATTGGTATGATTAGATAAGTAATATGGAAGAAGATTTGGAGTACGCATTTATTGGACTGAATCGTCATAATCACACTGGTGTTCCGCAATCTTCACATGAATCTGCGATTGGACAACAACTGTTGGAGAATGGCCGATGCTCTTCCATATTTTCTATGAACTCATTCTGTTTTGCATAAAGTTCGTTCCAAACACAATGTGCAATATTTGGAAGCAGTATGTATTAAATAAAAGTAACATTCTTTATGTAAGCAAAAGGGGAAAATATTCTTCGGTCACTTCATTTATTTCGAGGATCGTGAGTATTAGTTTCTTTCATACTTTACACTCACGTTGGAGTATTTACAACTTTTTGAACTTGCGTATGTTTTAATCGTTAATTTACATGTTTCAGACGTACTCCAAATGTTCATCCATATTATCTATTCATACCTATTTTGATACAATAATTGTGCCAACTTTGGTCCCTGAAGAAGTGTTGGCCGGAAGGCTCCTTGGTCCCCTCCAAAAAAAACATGAATACTAATAATATTTGTTTAAATCAATTTATGCATTCTGTGGCAATAAATTGTTATATATATATATATATATATATATATATATATATATATATATATAAAGTGTGTGTGCGTGTGTATATATCCGCACTTTCGTCATAACATAACTTTATATAAGAATGCGGATAATATTTTCCTTTAACGTGTTTCATATATATATATATATATATATATATATATATATATATATATATATATATATATATATATATATATATATATATATATATATAAACTAATAATTTCTTCTTGAAATAATTAATCTCAATATTTAATAGCCATCTTGTTTTTTTTCGTTTTCTTTCTTTCGTTTTTTTTACCAGTTGGACATTCTTCTATGACACTAGCGATAGATTATTACCCCTTCCTCTACCTAAAATGTCCCCAAATAAAATAGAATGTCAGTTAAACTCTGTATCGTTCAAAAGCGTCCTGTGGGCCGATAATCAATTCTTCAAATAAGGTGGCTGAATGTACATTCTGAGAAGGAACTTAGCTGGAAAGTCAAAGCCAGGACTGTTTTGAAACATGTTTCTAAGGTTTCTACCATTGATGAATTTTTAATGTATATCTTGATTAATGTAAATCTATTAATGGCTTGAAAGACGACTAAATGAAACATATACAAATCTACTTAGAAAAAATCAGAACATCAGTTGGAGATCCCATTCAAAGCTTAACACAATTTACGGAGAACTGAGACCAATATCTCTTAAGCTCAAACAACATTGTTACAGTTTCCCGGTCATTGCCATCGAGCAAATCCTCTCATCCTTATTCATACGGCATCCTCTGGGAGTGTCTTCTCAAGAAAATCGACTTCCTCAGACCCCATAGCTCGGGAATCACGGTTGGACATTGAGGATCTGGGGACAGTAATACAAGACCGAACAGCGTGGAAAGGGATTGTCAATAGAGTCCCGAGCAACTAAAGGATGATGATGAGGATGAATGTATATTTCGACTTTAACTAAGATTAAAACTTAGTAAACTTATTTTAATACGAGTAGATATGCTTTTCAATCGACAGGTTCATATTGCCCGCGCTTCTGTTGAACCGAAGCAGAGGTTCATCAACTGTTTTCTGTTTAGGAATGAGTTCCCGATTCCTTTCTACTAGTGCTGCTGACATGAATATATTCTGATATCTGTGGCTGGTGGCAACGTCTCCTCATGCCTAGGATATCGGGATGGCAGTTTCTGGTTGCTACTACCCGACTGCTAGTAAGGATCCCGAACTCTTGTGTAGCGTCTAGAGAAGTTGCTCTGATCAACTATGATATCGGGAGTTAGCTAAATGCAACCGCCACTTATATCGCAACAGGCACTACCTGCCCGTGGAACTCGCTTCTGTGTACTGGCTTCCATAATAACTACAATCTTCAAAAAATTAACTGCAACGTAAATTGCCATCTTCCATCTTCTTGAATCCCGTTCATCTTTCATACTTTCCTCACTCAACCCTGTGCACAGCCTTTTCTCTCACATTCATCCCCTGTAATCCCCCTGCGTGCTAGAGGCATTCCTTTCTAACTTGGGATGAAATGATTAGTGCATATATATATATATATATATATATATATATATATATATATATATATATATATATATATATATATATATATATATATATATATAATAGAAAATGTTAATCCGTATGGAATTTCCAAGAGGATATGGATCCAAGGAGAGTTCTATATCAAGAGACAGAGCAAAAATTATATATATATATATATATATATATATATATATATATATATAGGGAGAGAGAGAGAGAGAGAGAGAGAGAGAGAGAGAGAGAGAGATGGATGGATGTCTGTGTATGTGTGTTGGTTTATTGTTATAACTGTATATAATAATAAACTATATATAATATAGTATATACTATAATATAATTATACTATCTATCTTGGACTAGGTTGGGTTATAAGATTGTTATCATTAACAATTTTTTTTTTTAATTACTAATGAATTTTATTCAGTTATACATGTTCAACTGTTATTATCAACAAATTTTGTCATCATGCAGAGAGGTCTTTGATAACGTTTCAGAAATATTCTGTAGACTTTTGATTATTAACTTTGATTAATAATTATTTTGATTAATAATTAAATATGAATAATTATTTTAATGATTAATATTCCGGAGTCTTTTTGATAAATTTTGATGTGAAGACATTTCAACGAATATCTGATTTTTTCTTTCTTTCCGGAGCGTTTTGCAAAGATCGAAAAATCAAATACTGGGTTGCTTTAAGGTTAGGTGAATATGCCTGTTCGTCTATATTTCCGAGATGAGGTATTATGTACATTATTTACATTATTCGTGCTATTCTCCTCAATTTTGTCGCCATATTTATTACAACGTTTCGGCCGTTGTACGCTCCGGTCTTTTTCAGGTTAGTTAGATCCAGTGACAGGACCCAACGAGTGTGAGTTCAATACCCGGCTAAGGCAATGGACAACTTTCAGGGCGAAATTAACAGGATATAACTGATAACTGACATCCATTAAACATAGCACATGGAACTAGAACAGTTTACCCCAGTGAGCGAAATAAAGGGTTCAGTTCGACATTCCAAACACCTGAATAAGGCTGGAGCGTACAATGGCCGAAACGTTGTAATAAATATGGCGAAAAAGATGAGGACAATAGTCCGAATAATGTAAATAATGTATGTCTGGTCGTTTGAACAGATTTAATCGTATTCCGAACATTTTCTTGTGTCATTCTTGTGGCATAAAGCCTCGCGTTGGTACGGGGGATGATAACATTTTTCTTTTAATCCACTGTGTACGCTGCTACTGGCATGCAAATACTGAGGCATGCTAGTTTGCTCCTAATTTTCTCTGAACTGCGACGTATAATTAGTAGCTAAGATGATACATTTGTCATTACAATGTCTCTTCCAAGAACGGAAATGACATAATTATAAGTAGGTCCGTTCTCGTCGATGCCGTGTAATGGTTAGCAAGCTTATCCTACTAGATCGATTACAACTGAGTAATGAGTTGAATCCTCACTGGGTGCTCACAATTTCGGCCTTGTGTCACATCTAAGCTACGCTTAGAAAATCATTTGCGGTACTTCGACGTAGTGTAATGGTTAGTAAGTTTGTCTCGCGAGATCAATTACAACTGAGAAAAGAGTTCTATCCTCACTGGTTGCTCCATACTTCGGCCTTACATAGGATAAGATACGGAATTAAAGTATGCTGTATTTATGGGTTAAAATGCTCAATATCAAAAATAGAGCGTATATGAATATAAAAGTGGACACTGAAGTCAACACCCAGAGGCGACAGTCTGTTTCATGCTAAACTAAATCCTCATTCTCTGACGATTGCGTTTAGCAAGAAACAGAATGTCTGTTCGACGCAAAGTTGGCTGGGAGAGGACGAAAATGAGAAGACTTTTTTTGAGAAGAAAATACAATAAAAAAAACAGTTTCAAGATGTCACAAGATGGCGATTGGGGGTGCATTTAGAATTTTCATGATATTATGTAGTAGAGACCCAAGAAACCGGGAAGTGATCTCCAGAAGGGAGAAGTGTGACAAAAATAAAATATTTCGTCTCCTTCTTCTTTTTTTTCTTCTTCTTTTTCTTCTTCTTCTGATTATTATTATTATTATTATTATTATTATTATTATTATTATTATTATTATTATTATTATTATTTTCGTAAAGTGAATGGACGGCCTACTGTGCTTTCGATATTAAGTAAGTTTCTATAGTATAGAGAAGTTAGCTCTTAACAGACGGTTTTTAATTCTGAATTTTCCTTCTCCATGACTACTTTGTACTCTATTATTTAACCGGGAGCTTTCGTATAAATGTATGGATTCATACTATTCCTTTGGTATATATATGACATTGAAGTCAACAAACGAAACAGAATTTGAAATCGGCTCGACGATCTTAAATTTCCACTACGATATATATATATATATATATATATATATATATATATATATATATGTAAGCAAATGTGTGGATGTAGATCCGACGGTATGATGAAAATGTGGAAAAGACAAAGCAAAATCCGAATATGTGACTGACTTTAGAATTTCAGTTGTTCTGTTTCTGACCAGTCCTGTATATATCGTCTCTTCATCTAAATGAAATCTAATCTAAATATGTCTCCATTAACCATGTCCTGAAGAAGGTCTATTTGACCGAAAAGTCTGACGTCGACAGAATAACAAAAACAAAAACAAAATAAAGAAACAGTAAACTCACATATTCGGATTTTTTCTTTGTCTTTTCCACATTTTCATCATATATATATATATATATATATATATAAAATGTTATATATATATATATATATATATATATATATATATAATGTTATATATATATATATATATATATATATATATATATATATATAATGTTATATATATATATATATATATATATATATATATATATAATGTTATATATATATATATATATATATGACATATATAAGAATTGATTCATTTTCAATCCAATATTTTCTTAATTTAAATTTCTCCAAAATGCTAATTTACTTTATTAGTCTTTCTCGATTGCACGGGCCCATAGACGTACTACCCATGCTTAAAATTATACGGGTCTAGAAAAATAAATAATAAAATAACGTTTGCAGTAATACACACACACATACACACACACACACATATATATTATTAAATAATATGAGTATGTTATGTCTATTTATTTATATAATATTGTTTTCTAATTCTCTAATCAGTTTTTTTTTTATTTTAAGATCAAATTCATTAAATATTTCTACCCATTTACTTTCGATCTTCTCCAAGATCATCATCAGCAGTGAATTACAAAGGCAAACGTATAGTAACTGTGATCGTTGGGATGGTCATTTTTAAAAACACGCATGAACGCGCTCTGTTAAAATTATTTTAAAATACAATAAGTTTATCTTTGTAATTCTCCCCTGAAGATGATCTTGGGGGATATCGAAAGTACTTGGGTAGGAAAACGCTACGCCTCCGTCCTAAATGAAAATAATCTAAACATCACACAACTAATTAGAGAACTAAGATTATTATGAAATAAATAGATATAATATATGTATATTATTCAATGAAACATGTTTGAATGAAGATATGCTGTCTAAATATACATACATACATATATATCTGTGTGTGTGTGAGAGAAAGCGAGAGAGTGTGTGTGTATGTGTTGGTGTGTGTCTGTGTCTGTGTGTGTGTTTGTGTGTGTGTATATAGATATAGATACAAAGAGGAATCAGCAATATTATTGATCTTGATCTGGCGGCTCGGCTTCACGCACTTACCCACTGCCGTAAGATTGCATTTCTGTGCCTTTTTTTTTAATAAATACTTTCATGGTAATTGTTCACTATGGTACCTAGACTCTATGAATTTAAGCGCAATACCTGACTGGCGTCGAGATCTCATTCATTTACAGTTGAGCTACTAGATGTAAATATAAGTTTTATTCTGATAGTTGTTCACGCATTCCCGCTTGTGGACCTCGCATCCGGTCACATGCTTTCCAACCAAATTCAATGCGAAAAAATTGAAATGCAATGTCACTCTCTATCAGCAGTCCTCCTGACTACTATTTATGTCTGTCTGTTCATTATGAATGTTTCTTTTCTTAATTCATCTACATCCTGTAACCCCTTGTGTCATAGTGACTCTACTGATTTGCTTGAGGTGATACCTATATATATATATATATATATATATATATATATATATATATATATATATATATATATATGTATATATATATTATATTTTATTTAATAATTTAAACTGTTTCTTAATTTTTAACTCATATATTGTTGTGGTAGGATCCACCTAATCTGCATAGGTGACTACCGACTATATAAATAATGGTTGGTACCGGAAGACAGGGGGCGAATACAGAGATCCAGCTAGAGACTCTGCCCGACTGCGACTTAGTCAACACATTCTCCAGGAACGGTCTTCCCAGAAATATACAGAAATACTAGATGTAAATATTGTGTACACTTTCTTGTTATAATACATTCTTGTTCTAAGTACATTTTGTGTTGCATTGTTATTCCATGCATTAGTCGAGATTCAACAATGAGTCAAGACTCAACATATATATATATATATATATATATATATATTTTAATTTATATTTTTATTTTATTTATATATATATATATATATATATATATATATATATATATATATATATATATATATATATATATTTTAATTTATATTTTTATTTTATTTATATATATATATATATATATATATATATATATATATAAATTTTAAAATGGGAAATATTTAAAAAAAATGTTATAAATATAAGGTAGGCGATAAATTTTGTTCACTATGCATGGAGAAAAATCTAGCTATTGCTACCCATAAAGAACCGCAAAATTTATTAAACCAAAAATCGGAAATTCTTAGTAGGTGCCGACATAAGAAAATCAGAGTAACATGTTTTATACTTTGTTCTTTTTTTTGTAACGTGGTCTTCTTTTTATTTGCTTTTATCAATAAATATTGTTCCATTATTTGCCTTTTCAGCCAGTTTTACTATGAAGATCCGTTTAGGTGGAAACTAGGTAGGCTTGCCTGGCTCCCTAGGATTATTTTAGTATACATATATATATATATATATATATATATATATACACACACTTGCTTCCATGATTTTTTAATATTTACTTTATAATCAAATTTAGTTTCTCAAAAATGAACACTGCATTTCCTAATATAAAAATCCCGGAGAGACCGATAAATACTGGTTGAGTCGAACCTGACTCACAAGATGCAACATAAAATCAAATTCACGCAAAAATTTAACGTGAAAGATTTTTTAAAGTTATTTTGACAGCAAAATACAATGAATAAAATATTGATTCCTCTCAAGGGAAGATAACAGTTTTGCTCATAATTCTAGAACAAAAAATGAAAAGACAAATAACCTGTACGTCTTTAATGATGCCTTTCGTTTTATTTTTTCTTACACCATTATAGATTTTTACATAAATCTGGTCAGTAAATGTCCAACTAAAATATGTTTCACTACCTTTTAAAACTTTATTATCCAAGTAACTTTTTCTTCTTTATTTTCATCTTTTGTTTGGCGTCGTGTTACTTGGCAATTTTCCACGCAAAATTCCTAACCTGCAAAGTATGTCATTTGGAGAGAAAAGCAAACTTCGAAGTCAATTTTACAAAATGAGGCTGAATTGTTATTCTTGGCTGTAAATATTATTATTGCGTCGCTGATACATCATTATTGAGTTTTTTTGGTCGTTGATATCAAAATCGCGCTTTTGTTTAGTATACATAGATATAATATTCTAAATATCTGCTGCGTCTAACTTGTTTACCATCTCTGTGATTATGTCTGGTAATCAGTTTAGCTTGAATAACTGTTATCACCTATTATTGTCGGTAATATATACTTGGCTGAAATAAACTTCACCCAGTATTGTTGATACCGATTGAGATAATGAGTCCACAAATAACAAAACAGGAATCGATACCAAAATATTGTACAGCATTTTTTCATTCATCGATGATATTACTATTATCTGCAAAATCTAGAATCGATTTTTTTCGTTTATGTGCTATATACATTCAGGAAGTGAAGGTTATCGCTCTTCACAGCATCCTACTACTTAGCAATATTTGTCTACTTAATGTCAATCTCAATCCGTGTTGTGACTTCATTTATACAGGCCAGATGTGTAAGTATCTTGATGTTTCCTTCTGCCCATGTTCTTTGAGTTCCATATTCTCTAAGCGGTCTGTAATCTATTATGTGTTCCAGAAGTTTTAATCATCTATTTCTAATTCTGTAACTGCCCATTTGGTTCATATTTTTCTGAAACTTTCCTCTTTTTTCACATGTTGCGTCCATGGTATTCTCGGGATAGTTCTGGAGAAAACCAGTTCTGTTGCCTTGGGTCTCATTTCTACCGGTGAGAAGATTGTCCAACATTCACTGCCATATAGTTGGATCGATGCTCTATGGCAAGTGAACGCTCTTTTTTTTGTTTCTAAAGAAACAGTTCTGTTTTCTAATATTCGTTTAGATTTACAAAGTATATTTCGTTAACCCAATAAACGCTCGGATTTCTGTGTTACATATTGCATCATCTTTTATAACACTTCTAAGAAAGTTAAATTTCAGTACATGCTTTCTCCAATCAATAGCTCAAATCTTGTGTTGCTCAGAAACACTATATACATAGCAGAGGCACCAGACCAGATGTGGTTGCAATATTCAATGCACGGATGTCTTTCAGACTAATAAACGTGTAAGATAGATTGTGGAGAGAAAAGTGAGCTCACTTTCATATTAGCAGACATAGCGATTGATTCAATAGGGCAAATTCTTCCAATGCTGACTAACAGATTATGTATTCCCTTCGACTCTCCCTCACGACATCACGAAGTATGGTAGTTCTTATTCCTCTGTGGTGTGTCCTTTAGAATGTAGACGATCATGGCTCTCCGCGATTCCCTATTCTTCGTAAATTTTGTCTTTTTGTTATCTTCTAATCAATGATTTACCAATCACTTATGAGAGCTCATTACAGAGTTTATGCGCTGTATTCCTCTAATCATGTGAGTGTCGAATTTTCCAAGCCATCTTTTCTCATTATGTGCTCTCGGAATTTCTACTGACTCTTTCTTATGTTAAGTATAAGTATACTTTTTGTTTATATTTTCTCAAAAAATTCGTCGTTGCTCACATGTTCAGTTCATGGTATTCTCAGCATCCTTCTGTAGAAACACAATTATATTGCTCTAAGCCTCTTCTTCATTTCTGAGAAGATTGTCCAGCATTGACTTCCAGACTGAGATAGAACTCTTTAGTACTATTTTACTTGTTTCTAACGAAATTCTTCCATCAATATCTGATTATGTCTCTGATATGAGGTGTTATGATTACTTACATTATTTACATTATTCGGACTGTTATCCTCATCTTTATTGCCATATTCACAACATTTCAGCCGTTGGGCGCTCCGGTCGTCTTCAGGTGATTAGTATTTTGAATCGAACCTTTTACTTCGTCCGCCGGGGTAGATCGTCCTAGTTCCACATGCCATGCCCCTTCTGGACGTCTCAGTTACTTCCCTTTAACTCAAATCTCCAAGCTTTGTTTCACCACTGTTGTAGCCTGGTATTGATCTCACAACTGTTTGCGCCTTGATCTAACCAACGCCTTTATCCACTGGGCCCTGTGTCGAAACGTTGTAAACATGGTAATAAAGATGAAGATAACAGTCCGAATAATGTAAATAACGTATGTCACGAAATCTTCCTCTTTCTTAGTACTCTAATGAGGTATTTTTCACCATCGAACACATCTTCTGATTTTGGTGTTGCGCTTTCCGTCCTCTGTTTGAAACTTCCGAGATATTTAAATTCATGTATTTGCTTAATTTCGGTTTCCGCTATTTATAATTCGGATGTTGGGCTGTTCGTTTTGCTGACAAGTGTATTCTGTCGTCTTACAGTTGATGCTTAGTCCATTCTTCTAGCTTTCCTCTACTACCTTCTGTAAGCCTTCTTCTAGTTACCTTTCAACTTCTACTATCAACACTGTGTCATCTCCATATATACTGTTGTTAAAATTGTGTTCGCCAATAATGAATCCTGCTAGGAATTTTAACTCTCTCATGATTACTTCACTGTTTCATGAATCTAGTGAGAAGACAAATGCTTGTCATACGCCTGTTTTTATTCATTAAGCAATATCGACAGCATCTATTTTTAAAATGTCTATTATCTTTGCAATACTTGTTTCATACGCTAAAACTGAAATTGAATTTTACTATTAATCTTTCTTATTTCCTTCGTCTTCTTTTCTTTCTATGCGCTGTGTCGTTTCAAGACGTAGGCGATCATGGCTCTTAAACTCCTTATATCCCTTGTAGCTCCCAACAAGTTCCTTGCCTCTGCCACTTCACCCAGACTACGTTGTTCCATCTACTTACTTAAGGGCTCTAGGTATTTCATGCGTTTTCCCTTGTCTGTTTTTCCTCTATTCGACCCGTGAGTATCAGATTCTCCAGGCCCTCCTTCCTCCTGATGTGACCCAGGAACTTCATCTGCCTTTGCCCAATGTTTATAAGCCTCCACCTTATTTGCATTCTTTCTAAGACCTCATCGTTGCTCAGACGCCCAGTCCATGATATCCGTAGCATCCTTCCGTAGAAGCACATCTATATCGCCTCGAGTCTCTTCTTCATCTTTGAGGAATTCGTCTAACATTCGCTGCCGTGAAGAAAGATGTCCCGGAACAGCTCAGTATTTTTTTCTTTGTTACCAAAGAAATCCTCCTGTCTAGCAATACTCTGCTCAGCTTTTGGAATGCGTCCTTGCCCATCCCAATACTTCTACAGATCTTAGTGTCGCATTGATCCTAGTGTTCCCGACCTGCAAATCTCATTTCAGGCTCATCGCATTACTGATGACCATGCATTTTGTTTTCTTATAGTTTATGTTTAGTCACTTCTTCACTCTCTCCGTGGCTACCTTCTGTAGGAGATTTTGTAATTTCTTTTAATCTTGAGTAAGGAACATATAATGTTATTCATACTGACTTTATACTTGAAAAAAGAACAACATCCCCAACAAAGGTTTTCAGTAAAATGTCTTTTCGCCTTTTGCCATGTCACAAGGGAAAAGAAAAATATTTCCTCCACTTCTATGTTCAGGGCTCGCAACTTCCTGTCGCCTTTCAGTGTCCATAAGCAATCATTTGCGCACTAAAAGAATTGATGAGCCGTATTGAGGTGGAAATACCAGGTCAAATATAAAAGCAACGAGCATCTCTTCACGCAGAGAGCAAAAATCTTACCAACAAGTTCGAATATATACCGTGACATAAAAGCGACAGATGATGGCTTTTAAGTGAATTAGACGACATAACATGATTTATTATCGGCGAACATAAGAAGATTTCGTTAGAAACTGGAAAAATATAGCTGGACAAATATGAAATATCTATTCTCTTATATAGCTATGAAAGCCGAAAAAGAGACCGGAGATATGTGGTTCTATGAAAGGTTGCTGATAACATCATGGATTTGTTTGTGTGTGTGTGTGTGTGTGTGTGTGTGTGTGTGTGTGTGTGTGTGTGTGTGTGTGTGTGTGTGTGTGTGTGTTATTTAGCGGCATATCAACTACTCATGGGTCATTTAATATTGAAATTCAATTTTCTTGGTAGCATTAATTTCTTGCTGGCAATATTTTTAGTTTTACTAGGATTTTTTATACAAACACTTATTGCTGATAATGCTTTTTCTGGTAATGATTTTTATGAAAATATATTGCTGGTACTTTACTATAAAAATCTTTATACTGTTTTGACATCAGTTTGGGGGCTCATTATTTGCCCATAGCTGGGGGGCCTAACAGGTGCTATCAACCCGCGCTCCTCAAAAACTCCCGGTAAGTGGCCTTGCTGCCGGATGTAGTGTATCGTCATACCCCGGACGGTAACGGGAACTAAAAGGATAATGATATTTAAATAAGAGAGAAACTTCCTGTGAAATATAATGGGAAAGGATGGTTTGAAAGGACATATTGAAAAAAATGATGGGCAGATGGAAAAAGTGTTTGAGTGAATGGATGTCCGACATGTCATGCTTAGATCACCAAGTGACGGGAAGTTATGGAAGGTCACGGTCCTGAAGGGATATGGCACATAAAATAAAACATGTTTTAAACACAGCTATTTCATAAAAATATACAGATCTTTGATCTAAATTGGAAGAGAATTATCCGAAAAGTCAAAGAAAGAAAACACCGACAATCTTCTATGCCATTTCTATTTTAAGATTTTGAGAAAATGGAAATGAATATAAAACTCATACGTGACACAAAGAAGAAATTTCTATGGTACTTAATGAGAAAAGAGGTCTTGAAAAATCCGATACTTTGAAAATCCTAA
>OZ038480.1:37200026-37227526 GCA_964036315.1 Acanthosepion esculentum | reverse complement strand
TTGGGGTAGATTCTTCTAGTTCCATGTGCCATGTCTAATGGATGTCAATTGTCAGTTATCTCCTGTTAATTGCCCTTTCCAAGTTCTCCACCGACTTAACCAGGTATTGAACTTACAATCTTGGGGTCATGTCACTGGATCTAACTAACGCCTTCATCCACTGTGCCATTTAGTTAGATCCAGTGACACGACCCAAAGAGTGTGTGTTCAATACCCGGTTACAACAGTAGAGAACTTGAAGAGGGCAATTAACAGGAGATAACTGGCATCCATTAGACATGGCTCGAGGAACTGGAACAGTCTAACCCAGTGAGCGAAATAAAGGGTTCACTTCGACATTCCAACCAACTGAAGAAGGCCGGAGCGTACAATGGCCGAAACGTTGTGATAAACATGGCCACAAAGTTGAGGACAATAGCCCGAATAATGTAAATAGTGTACATAATACCTCATCTCAGAAATATAGACAGATACTGAAAGGCCGAAACTTTGTAATGAATATGGCGAAAAAGATGAGAACTATAGTCCGAATAATGTAAATAGTGTACATAATACCTCATCTCAGAAATATAGACAGATACTGAAAGGCCAAAACGTTGTAATAAATATGTCGAAAAAGATGAGGACTATAGTCTGAATAATGTAAATAGTGTACAAAATACCTCATCTCAGAAATATAGACAGATACTGAAAGGCCGAAACGTTGTAATAAATATGGCGAAAAAGATGAGGACTATAGTCCGAATAATGTAAATAGTGTACATAATACCTCATCTCAGAAATATAGACAGATACTGAAAGGCCGAAACTTTGTAATAAATATGGCGAAAAAGATGAGAACTATAGTCCGAATAATGTAAATAGTGTACATAATACCTCATCTCAGAAATATAGACAGATACTGAAAGGCCAAAACGTTGTAATAAATATGGCGAAAAAGATGAGGACTATAGTCCGAATAATGTAAATAGTGTACATAATACCTCATCTCAGAAATATAGACAGATACTGAAAGGCCGAAACGTTGTAATAAATATGGCGAAAAAGATGAGGACTGTAGTCCGAATAATGTAAATAGTGTACATAATACCTCATCTCAGAAATATAGACAGATACTGAAAGGCCGAAACGTTGTAATAAATATGGCGAAAAAGATGAGGACTATAGTCCGGATAATGTAAATAGTGTACAAAATACCTCATCTCAGAAATATAGACAGATTTTTGCCTTAATGTATGTGCTTCTTTTTAAATCAATACCGCTTATTTTAAGTCAAAATTTTGCACATACAACTTTTGCAATAAGAGCATTATTTTCCGAAAGATCGCTTTTATGTTCATATAATTATTTATTAAATTTTCTAGATGTCTCGATAAAATAAAATGATAACATTTTGATGGCTAAGTTGTAAATTTAGTTATACTGTACGCCAATTTTCCAATTTAAATGCCATTTCCCATCAATAAAACAGTTATTTTCTTTAAAAACGTTTACTTCACGGAAGGAAACAACAATTTTCCGCGACGACATAGGTTTTGCTTTAGTATCTGTCTATATTTCTGAGATGAGGAATTATGTATACTATTTACATTATTCGGACTATTATCCTCATCTTTGTCGCCATATTTATTACAACGTTTCGACCGTCGTACACTCCGGACTTCTTCAGGTGATTGGAATGCCGAACTGAACCCTTTATTTCGCTCACTGTGGTAGACTGTTCTAGTTCCACATTCAATCTTTTTAATGGATGTCAGTTATCAGTTTTCTTCTGTCATTTCCCCTCTGCAATTTCTCCACTGCCTTAACCAGGTATTGAACTCATACTCTTTGGGTCCTGTCACTGGATCTAACTACCGCCTTCATCCTTTTTGTCCTTGAGGACACATGGCAAAGTGGATAAATATTTTGCATTTTATGCATAATAATCAGAGTAATATTCATCCTTTTGTGGGATTAGGTGCATATTGTGCCACAGAAGGAAAATGTAGTTGCTGTTCTCTTTTATTCAGGATAATTATTGCAAACCTTTCCTACATAGACGGCACGCCCCTGAAAAAGATAGATAGATAGATAGATAGATTTCTGAATGCAATTAACATGTCAGAAGTCATTGATGGTTTAACTGTGCCCTTATTAATTCCATGCCATTTTTAACAAGCATATTTGTAAATTTGTGATTGAATAGAGTTCAACCAATATTTATGCCAGGTGAATCGACATATTTTACCAGTGCCATGTAACGCATTATTCGTTACTTCATGATCGCGTCATCAGCAAATAATCTGGTTCTACCACCAGGCTTTTTCAGGTAAGAAGGATGTCTCGACACCCAGCATGATGTCAATGGTGTGATGAACCTTCGTGGATTAACGTCCCTCGAGCATAATGGAGCAGATTTGGTTCCATAGCTTTTCCTGCAGTTAGTGTGGTGATGACACTGTATCGCAGAGCAGTGGGCATTGTAGTCCAGGTCGGATGGTTCCTTCCGATAGAATCAACGACCACATACCCGAGATTTTCCAATCATACTTTTCTCATTATGTGCCTTAGAAATTTGTAAATGTTTAGTCGATTGAATCCTCAGCATCCTTCTGTAGAAACACATTTTTGTTGCTTCACGTGTCTTCTTAAACAGTGAGGATATTATCCAGCAGTTACTGCCATATTGGAGCATTGATATTACAAAACCGTTCAGTACTCTTTGTCTCTAACGGAATTTTCCTGTGTTTTAATACTTGATGTCAAGTCATTATTTACATTGCTCCGACTATCGTCCTTATCTTTGTTGCCATATTTATTACAACGTTTCGGCCGTTGTACGCTCCGGCCTTCTTCGGTTGGTTGGAATGTCGAACTGAACCCTTTATTTCGCTCGCTGGGGTAGACTGTTCTAGTTCCTCGTGCCATGTCTAATGGATGTCAGTTATCTCTTGTTAATTCACCTCTCTAAGTTCTCCACCGCCTTAACCAGATATTGAACTCGCATTCTTTGGGTCCTGTCACTGGATCTAATAACGCCTTTATCCACTGTGCCATGTGTCTTTGATGAAATATAGACAGATATTGGTGTGAAGGCAGGTTTCTTCACACATTCCGTCCTGTGTTAAAACACTTACTATATATTTAAATTGTTTTATATACTTAATTTTGGTATCTCCAATTGGTAATTTGTATGTTGGGCTGTTCATTTTGCTGAAAACCATATATAATGTATTATTGCAATTGATGTTTAATATTTTATTTTGTTTTTCTTTGGTAAATGCATTAAGGGTTCTTGTACTTTTCCCTATCAACACTGTGTCATCTGCATATCTGATATTTTTTTAAGAATTTGGCTGCTTATAATAAAACCTGTAGAACTTCTTATTCGTTTAAAATCGCCTTACTGTATTAGTTGAATAACTCCCGTGAGAAGACATCTTTATTTTCTATCCGTATGCAGACGATATGATTTCGGCATAATTTAGGGAGAGCTTAATGTGTTTTAATATGAGAACATGTATTTTTTTTGTATATATACGTAGAATTTATGTATGTAAAAAAAATATATATGTAATTAAAAATGATTAAATGCGCAATGCCTATTCTCCAAATATGTACAAGGACATTTTCATTTTAACACCAGGAAATATTTACTTTCTTTTACTTTTCAAATTTGTAAGATTTTAATTCAATAGAATTTGGTTACACGAAATGAATTCATCTAATTGTTTCCATTCGGTACCGTTTCGTCTCTTTTCTATTTATCCGTGATTTATTTTTCATTTGAAGTACATATTTTGCTAGAAAAGAAAGAAAATGAAACGAAGGAAAATATTACAATTGAATTCCGATGTTAAAATGGATGGGACAAAAATGATTTGAGAAAAAGAAAAACGGTAAGATCGAGCTTTATAAAACAAATACGGAATAATGAATATATTTAATCACTGAAATCAGGAAATTTAACTGTCTAAAGCAATTCTTAGAAAGAAATTCAAAATTTCTCATATGGAATAGATTCCAAAACCAAGGATTATATTCTTATTTTTGCCTCTTGCATTAATTAGCTTTTACATTTTAAAAGATAATTACTGCCCCACAACTGTTATCCTCATAAAGAAAATTCTCCATCTGAAAGTTTGAAACTTAATACCAAACATTTAAACTAAAATAAATTGTTAACAACCGGATAAAAAATATATTCCTGTATTTGATATTAGGTTTGAAAGAGAGTACTGTAGCATTTTTAACTTAGACGATAGTGTTGATAGAAGATACCTAAGGGAAACTACAGGAACTCCTACAGAATGTAGTCATATAAAAACGATAAGTCAAAAATGTATGTTTGTCAGCAAAAGAAACAACACACTATGTGAATACCATATGGGAAATACTAAAATTGAACAGCAGCAAAAATTAAAAATTAAGAAATGTTTAAACAGAGGACGGGAAAGGCGCCACCATAATCTGTAGGTGTATTGGATTAGTGAAAGATGTGTCCCAGAATGTAAGCAAAGTATTAAGAATCAGGAGAATTAGAATGAAAGAAAAGAGTACTGAACTGTTAAGTTGTATCAGTTCTCCTATATGGAAGTGAATGCTGGACAGTCTTAATGCAAATGGCGAAGACGTGGCACGAATCTGGTTCTACAGAAAGATGTGAAGAATACCATGGGCCGAAATTTTGACAACAACTAAATTTTCGAGAAAAGGAAAAGAAAGAGGACACATGTGCATAACATTAGAAAGAGCGAGTTGAAATTTCTAAGGCCCATAAAGAAGAAAAAGGGCATTGAAAATGTGTCACTGCCAGGACATATTGAAATCAAGACGGGCAGAGGAAAACAAGTCATAAACACAGCTGGTTTAAATGATTTGCAAAATCGCGATTAATAGTGACAGCAAAGATATAAATATTAATAAAGGCTACAAAGGACTCTACGTTTTAGAGATCCATGACCGCCCACTTCTTGAAGAAGTTAAGGATATTTAAATTATTATTATTATTATTATTATTATTGAGATCTCAAATCCTTTTGATGGTATTTACGTTATATTTATATAGTATCATTATTATTATTATTGTTGAGTCTTGACTCAATGTTGAATCTCGCCTATTGCATGGAATAATAATGCAACACAAAATGTACTTAGAACAAGAATGTATTATAACAAGAAAGTGTACAAAATAAGTACATATAGTATTTTTGTATATTTCTGGGAAGACGTTCCTGGAGAATGTGTTGACTAGTCGTAGTCGATCAGAGTCTCTAGTTGGATCTCGTGATTCCTCCCCCTCGTCTTCCGGTACCAACCATTATTTATATAGTTGGTAGTCACCTATGCAGATTAGGTGGATCCTACCACAACAATTATTAACATTAATATTGCTGGTTTTGTTACCAAATCATTGTGAAAGTATTTATGGTATTATATATCACATTATATC
This sequence comes from Acanthosepion esculentum, assembly GCA_964036315.1. Lineage (NCBI taxonomy): Eukaryota > Metazoa > Mollusca > Cephalopoda > Sepiida > Sepiidae > Acanthosepion > Acanthosepion esculentum. The sequence continues at coordinate 37,222,092 of OZ038480.1, read as the reverse complement.
TGTATAGATTCTCCGATCATATCTTTGCTACGTTAGATGATTACAGCCTGATAGTTGATATCTTAATGGGGAAAACACTGGTTTGTAACATCCAACACCGAAATAATAACGTTTCACCACCGAACAGAATCTGAAAATCTTTCGTGTCATAGTGAATGGTTGTAATCTTAATGAATCTCTTTGCTTCAAACGTCTGTTGGGACTAAAGTTCTTTCAAACCTTAAGTGTATATATATATATATATATATATATATATATATATATATATATATATATATATATATATATATATTAATACATGTTTCATTAAATAATATAGATAAGTGTTGTCTATATATTTTATGTAAGATTTTTCATATAGTCTGATAAGCTTAATAACATTATCATTAAACAATGAAAGAAAATCACAATATTGATACATATTTTTTATAAAATTGCTTAGATTGGATTAAAAAAATATGTATCAATATTGTGATTTTCTTTCATTGTTTAATGATAATGTTATTAAGCTTATCAGACTATATGAAAAAAAAACTTACATAAAATATATAGACAACACTTATCTATATTATTTAATGAAACATGTATTAATGAAAAAATGCTGCCTAAATACACACAATATATATATATATATATATATATATATATATATATATATATATATATATATATATATATATATGTGTGTGTGTGTGTGTGTGTGTGTGTGTGTAATGAAGTAATTCATCGAGCCTAGAAGAAACATCAACAGAATGCAGAAAGAACTATTGAGAGAGATGAGCATAACCCGGTCATGGTATTGGGCATCATCTCTCCTATCACCATGGCTGATCTCCGCTTCACGAAAGCGTCTCGTTCCGCCTTCTCGGTCTCACGTTTTCCACTAGGCTGAGGTGTAACAACTCCATTGATTCAATGGCTACATCTACCGCAAGGAAAGTTTGTTTTCTGTGTCGCGCCAGATGTTTTTTTCTCGTTCGAGTCCCTCCAACAAATCTACCATTCGTCCTTGCATTGAATACTGTTACCGTATATGATCCGGTGCACCGCTGTTCATCTCGAGATTCTCGACAAAATCCATAGACGGGTATACAATGTGATAGGTCCTGACTTGGCATTTCAACTCCAGTCACTTTCGCATAGACGTGATGTGGATTCCCTCTGCCTTTTCTACAAATACTTTCATGATGAGCTTTTTTTCACTGGTACCCGACTGCAAGAATTTAAGCGTCCTACTAGATTGGCATCTTGGTCTTAATGTCGAAACAGTTAAATTTAACCGCCTCTTCGACTCCAAAAACTTCTCTCGCACCTTCCGACATTGGAACTTCCTTCCTCTTACTTGCTTCACTGATAACTATAATATAAAATTTAAATCTTCTGATGCCTTGATCTTGATCCTAGGCATTCTCTTTATGCTTTCCTCAAACAGCCCTCTTTACTCTTATTTCACTCTCTCTAACGCCTTGCTTACTAGTGGCATTCCTTCTGGGGGTGAAATGCTTTAAAATCATATTTACAATGGTCTGATCAGAGCAGAAGTATTTGTATCCTATAGAGCCTGGAGTTGCTTAATCCTCACTTTCCAGTCTTGACTTGTTTCAGAAGAATCCTCGTGCTATGCTGGGATGGTGAATTATTTTCCGGAGCACAAACCCTTTTCCAACAGAAGAATCATCGGAAAGTCTATCGCTATCCATGAAATATTTTCTAACTTCATCGACCAGTTCCGAACTTTACAGCGAAAAGGGCCTCCAATCTGTGGTTGATCTGTGGGGCAAGAAATGGCTTGTAAACTTTAATGCCTCCAAACCGAAACTGCTTTCCTTTAACCAATACAGAAATACCTCCCTGACTCCCATCAGAATGGCTGATTTCCAACTTCTCGAGAGCGCCTCCTTACGTCTGCTTGGTCTCACGCTGTCCACTGACACGAGGTGGAATAAATACATTGAATCAATAGCTTCATCCACCGCAAGGAAAGTTGGTTCTCAGTGTCGTTCCAAAACGTTTTTCTCGTCTCGAGTTCATACTTCCAAACTTTAAATCAACCATCCGTCCTTGTATGTAATATTGCTGTCATATATAGCCTGGTGCTCTAGCTGTACGTCTCGAGGTCATCGACAAAGTCCAGAGACGAATATGCAAAATGATAGATCCTGATCTGGCATCTAGTCTACAATCGCTATCCCACAGACATGTCGTGGCTTCCCTCTGTCTCTTCTACAAGGATTTTCACGGCAACTGTTCCGATGAGCTACTTTTGCTGGTTGCCGGACTGGATGATTTTAAGCGAGCTTCCAGGCTGGCATTTCGTTCCTACCCTTTCACTGTCTAAACTGTTCAATGTAACCGTCTCTTCTACTTAAACAGCTTCTCCTCTCACATCTCCCGTTTGTGGAATTCCCTTCCCCTTACTTGCTTCAAATATTCAAGTGTAATGTCAATCAATATCTGACAACCTGAGATTGTTCCCCGTCCTTCTCTGTATCCTTTCCTCAAACACGCCACTTTACTCTTGTTCTCAACCCCCTGTAACCCCTTGAGTGCTAGTGGCACTCCAGCCTTGCTTAGGGTGAAGTACTTTAAAAATAAAACGACATGACATGCATACGGGATCGAGACGTCCTCATTTCCTTCGTATTCTATTCGTAATTAGAAAGTTCCATACAGATATCTCCTTCCTAAATAATGTTACTTTGTGAAACGGATTCACGAGATATTGTTTCCCAAACCTCTTAAACCGTAACCTCTATAAGTCACTTGGTCAACCGTTTTCTACTTTCAAATAGTAACCCTCACTTTCATTCAGTAAACATCTACCTTGTGTTGTTCTTGGGCTTTTTATTATGTGATCCACAGTAATAATAAAAAAGTATTCAATACTTTTCATTAAAATAAACATTGTCCTTTACTTAATATTGGAATGGCTATATTTTGTATAGATTTCAAACTTTTAAAATGAGTTTAGATCAAACCCATATCACATATTGTATGCTGAAGTCAAAAATTTTTGTTCACCAACAGAAGAATAAGAAATATTCGTTCTATATTTGAAAATGAATCTTTATGTTTCCGGACATGAAAAAGTGATTTGGGTCAGGTTTTATCGTGTAATTCTTCATTCGAAGGGTCCCCTACTTCGAATCAAGTATGTTTTCTCTCTTTATTGACGTTCAGTTAACTGTAGTTAAGGAAAACTCTAAAGAAACTAAACCAGAATTAGCAACAGAGTTCAATACAAGTCAAATTTCGATCATAAAACTCTTTCCTGAACTCGGAAACCTTTCTAAACTTGGTTAGTGAGTCCTAAGTTATCTTCATTTTCATCAAAGAATTACCCGTTGCTGCTCATTGCTATTGAACTTATGCTGGGTAGGATCATCGCCTGCGATGAAAAGTGGGTACTTTATAATGATACTAAATGAAAACTTATTAGTTAGCACCTATTGTAAATCCATATCTAAACATGGACGATATTCGAAAACAGTTGTTGGAATAGGAAAGGTGTCGTCTAGCATAAAGCGTTAATCCAAAATAAAACATTTAATGCAAGCAAGTGTAGTCCACTACTGAAAACATTGCAGAAAATGCAATATAGTTCCTATCATTGGTTAATGGTAAAGGCGTGCCGTCCTTCTAGGATAATGTGGGTCCACTCAGTGAAAGATTAAGTCATTAATATGGAATCTTTGTCTCTTCCTCCTTACTCACTTGTTCTTGTCCCATCTGGCTATAATCTTCAAAAGTCGTCGAAAAATTTTAAGAGGAATATTGTGTTTATTAATTGTGGCTAGTCTATAGCCGATATTGAAGGCTTCTTTGAATCAGAACCTGAAGAATTTTACACACTAGGGATAAACAATTTGCCAAGTAGATGTGATTATATTGTCTATAGTGAGCGAAAATATACTGATAAAAATTTTCAGTTAAAACCAAAAAAGCATTCGTTTCTTTTTCCATTTTCCTCTGCGTCAGGACTTCCTTTCCAGCCTCATACGCGCCCAAATTATCTGCCTCATTCAATCATCCAGCCTCACTTCGTTTTTGCTTGTTTGGAGAGACTTAAAATGTGTAATGGCACATCGTAAAAGAAAAGGAAAAAACAAGAAAACGTCAGTCTTGAAATTTAGGCCGTCAATCCGCCAATGTTCCTGTCATCCTGAAATACATTCATAATCAGCTGACATATCTAGAATTTCATGAGCCCTTGCCGCTGGTTTCCGAATTTTATAACAACCCCTGGCTCTTTCACTCGCTGCGGCCGGTAACGTGAACCTCACCAAAGTGACACATTCACCCAACAATGAACTTTCCATGTAAAAGTAGCATCACTTAAGCACCCTCCTTTGCCCACTCCGCTCTCAGATGAGTCACGATTTGTGAGTTCATCTGCAGACTCAATGCAAGTATTGTTTTTTTGTTGTTGTTGTTTTGTTTTTTTTAGCATTTGCTGCTTTTTTTCTGTCCTTCACTCATTATTATTTCCTGTGGCACTTGGAGCTTTCACACTTTCAAAAGGTGATGTCTTTACAAAAAAGGTCAGGAACAGAGGAAGTTTCAGGGTCGCCATCAAGTTTTTATTTCCATCCCTTTCTCCTTAAGTGGCTTTATACATCGAGTTGATTTTTATTGAGTTTACTTCATAAATCAGTATTTGTGAATTCGTCAGACACATTACATGCGAATTTATGCATTTTCTACTTTAAACCTCTTCTCGGTTTTCTGGTGTTATTATTATTGTTAGTAGTAGTAGTAGTAGCAGCGGCAGAAGTAGTAATAGTAGTAGTAGTAGCAGCGGCAGCAGTAGTAGTAGTAGTAGTAGTAATAGAAAGCCGTAGTATATTCTCAGTTAAGATTTTAATATCTGATAATTTATTGATAGCGGGCCACAATCAACATCCTTAAGTAAAAAAACAATTTTCTTCTAAGTGTTCTTTATTATTATTATTATTATTATTATTATTATTATTATTATTATTATTATTTATTTTTATTTCCTTTGATTTCTGCTGTATACTCATTACTTTTAAAGACCCAATCAGAGACGTAGGGTCAGAAATGGCTTCTTGACATTTTCCACTGATTGTTAAAATCAGTAAAAAAAAAAAAACAAAACCAAAAAAAGCAACAAACAAAGCAAGCTACAATCACACAAAATTTACATAGATAAATCTCTTCGTAATGTGTGAGCTGTACTTGTGAGTACAATTTTTTGTATTTCTTTAAGGTAAATATACCAAGAATATCTTCAATTCAATATCGGAACCTTTTTCAATCAATCCGAGGACTCCAACTACAACTGGTATTATTGATGTCCTCATGGGCCCCTTTTTTGAGATTTCCACTTCAAGATACCTGTAATTTCATGGGGTTTTTTTTTAAGATAAATTACAATATGCAGGTACATTTCTGTTTGAACGGCCATTTTCGTAATAAGCTTGGCTAAGTTTAAAACGTTGTTTGATTGTTAATCTTTTCATGGTTGAAATTGCCAAAGACTGAAGTTGTTAAATCTGAAAGAAAAGAAAAAAATCTTTAGACGCTTAAACTTAATTCACATTTAAAATCGGTCTAAGTTATTGGAACACCCTTTACAATAGATATTATTATTATTATTATTATTATTATTATTATTATTATTATTATTATTATTATTATTTTCTTTGATATCTGGCGTTTACAAATTTCTTCCCGGGTCCCGCCCAGGGACCTAAGGTTAGAAATGGCATCATGACACTTTCCACTGCAAAAAAAAAAATTATTACATAGATAAAGCCTTTCGTAAAGTGTGGGCTGTACTTGTCAGAACAATTTTTTGTATCTCTTTGAGGCATGGACTTCCAGGGATCCCTTCAATTAGCCTACTGGAATCTTTTCCAACCAGTCCAAGGGCTCCAACTACAACAGGGATTGTTGATGTTCCCATGTGCCACATTTTTTAGATTTCTATTTCAAGGTCCTTGTATTTTGACTGCTTTTCGAATATCTTCAAAGATACATTGCAGTTATTATTATTATTATTATTATTATTATTATTATTATTATTATTATTATTATTATTATTATTATTCCTTTGGTTTCTGGTGTATACTCCATTCTTTAGGGGGTCCTAATCAAAGACCTCAGGTTAGATATGGCATCATGACATTTTCAAAAGACACAGTGAAGCCACGACAGGAAAGAGACTGAATTCGAATTGCCAGGTCAGGATGGATAATACTAGAGGCCATTCTTTGGATTTAGATCTTTAGATGCTTCAGCTGTGCATTTCAAATTAATCCTTTGTGCATATTGCAAATAACAAGAGGGTTTTCTAAGGAATGTGATTTCATGTGAAAATCGAATCGGTATGATACAAAAGAATATACAAGATACTGCCGGCGTTGAAAAAGAGAGAACTGTAGCGATATACGATGTTGCACATAAAACGGGTGGGAGTAGAAGAATCAACTTTTAATTAGGCATGACATCTTCAATAACTTGAAAACGGCACCCTTACCTGCCTACGATCGACATCGACCAATATGTTTAGGCTTGTGACTAGTGTTGGCGGGCCGCAGTGAGTTATGACTTCTCCAAATAAAGCTGAAACCAGGGAGGAGACCTATCACCATAAAATAGAAATATTTTTGTTGGCTAGCCAGTTCACTTCGATGAGGGCTACAAAAATGGAAACCTATTTGATACTCTTCGCCTTCCTCATTATGAAAATCTAATAGCAACTATCTCTTATCGATGTTGATTCATATGAATAAACCAGAATCTCCCTTTCGGCTGATTTGCGTCGTCCATGTTATTTTCTTTCGACATCCGTGTCACCTTTCGATCACGCCACGTTTTCGGCATCCTGTCACAGTTATCAGCCAAAGGATTGATATTGAAATGCAACTTGATGCTGTTCCAAGGCGCAAGGTTATCCTCTCTTCAACTGATATAGATTTGATTTGGTGAATATTCTGTTAAATGAAATAGAAATGAACACAAATTTGACAAGATAACACATATATTAGTCAAATACAAAAGAAATGATTATCTCCGCAATTTAAATTTCTAGATCTTTTTAAAGAGATTTAATTAAAAATAACTTGTTTCGCGTGTGTTTTCTTGATCATGGATATTTATATGTGTTTTGTTTTTTTTTCTTTTGGTATTTATTTGTTCGGTATTTTTGCTGAAGCCTTAAATAGTTTTGACACAAGAATGCAAAGATGTGATATAACGTCGATTATTACATCTGTTCTTGCTAACCTATTTCGAAACAATTCGGTCTTACTTCTTCTCATACATAATATGATTTGACAAAATGAAAATGTTTGCAATGTGGCTCAATCATCGAAAGTGTCAATGTCACTTCTCAAAGTGCCAGAGAAGATTTATATCGTTGTGGGATTTGGGAGTAGTCTTGCTAATTTTACTGATTGAACCCAAATCCTTCTGGCGTTAGTTTAAGCCGATGCCTTCTTTTCCTCATATATCTACACTACAATTTTAGTCTGTAATTTTGTAAAGCGAATATTTCACTTTATTATGTAAGAACGTTTCTAAATGTTCATGTGGAAATACTAACCTTGAGAAAAATGACCAAAACATATGAAAGAAAAGGCATCACTCAAGCTCTAAAACACCTGGCATAATATTAAACTGATGCTTCCTTTATATATATATATATCTAAAATATAATTATAATTCTGGATAGTGTTACCTTGAGTGAAATATGTTGGAGAATTTCCACGTTTTCATTTGAAGGGCAATCTTTAAGCAAAATGGCCGCAGTGCATGGAACAAAGATGGCATAATGTACATTGATATCAGTATTATATCGATTTAAGGCAACTGAATTTTACAAACAAAAGTTTTTTTACAATTATTACGGATTATTATCTGGGAAGAGTAATTCCTTTTACCAATATGGGAAATTTTGAAAACTCAAAAATAAACTAATTATTAATGAATGAATTATATTCATGAATTACTGAAGCGTTTCACAATTGCTGAACCGGTGTGGCATGTTGGCTATGATGCAACGATGTCTGAAAATATTTGATTAAAGATGAAATAACTTCGTAACTTTAGATAGGCTACAGACACCATTTACCATTCTGTATGGGTTTCTTTACTGAGCATAAAAGAGCGAATCTTTCTCTAATAAAATAAACTGAGTAACATGTCAGGATTGTTCAAACCCGCCATTTAGCGTTAACAATCGAATCTATATCTATAAAAGGCAGGATGTGTATGTGTGTGTTTGTGCGTGCAAGCGCGCGCACGCGCGCGCGTGTGTGTGTGTGTGTGTGTGTGTGTGTAACGAATTTTCGACGGATTTGCACCAAAAGATACATGTACATGCTCCAAGTTAGTGAGGCGAAGACCGACTTTGCTTTTCCCAACTCCCATCGATAGTGTAAATAATCGATTTTTTCCCATGCTTCTACGGCAGTTTTCATGTAGTTTGCGGCCATTTTCTACTGGCCAGAGTGACAGCCTATCGCTGGCTGCCACAAATAGACAGGAATATTCTATTGGCCAGCGTGAGAGCCAACAACTGACTGACACGAATGTTAACTAGCATGCAAAAACATCGATAGCTGCATTCGTCACCAGTGGGAAATATTTAAATCTGCATGGCACTTTACTCCAGTTGGCTCATTCGCTTGCTTAAACTCAACGTTGATTCTCATTCTGCAGAACTGGATTGGGTGTGAAAAAATATTTGTTGTTAACATTCTTTTTTCATTCGGTTTTTCCAGTTACGAGTCCTTTCTTAAAGTTGATCGTTTTGTGTTCATTTTGTTTAGTTCTTTTTTCGTAACAGATTTAATGTTTAGTATAGAGCTTAGAAAAAATTCGCAGTGTGAGGTAGCAACATCAGCACGGCAAAGGGCACTCCTTTAAAGGCAAGGAAGGGCAAAAATATTTTAAGTCAAGTGATAGCGATTGCTGTACATGATAAAACTTAAAATCTCAATTGTTCTAAGCGTCGAATACCATCTGTCTCATTTCCAATCTTACCACATATTTCAAAAGAATTCACCTTAAGCAGAAGTTACCATTTTGCGTAGAATTTCGAATCACTGTGCAATGATTCCCTTCACAATCAAGCAGATACAGCAGTTTCTTTATTAGGATCTCTTGAGATACAGGTCTGTGATTGTCAACTGTGAGGTGCATAGACGTCTTGCAAGTTGCCAAAACAAGGACACTTTCTTCAGAGCTACGGCGTCTTATAAGAATCTGTAAGTTTCACTTTAAATTTTATCGCCGTTTATTACCAAACACAAACAATCTTGTGGGACATTGGATATAATCCCTAGTCGAGCATGTGTCTGTAATTCCAATAGAAATAGATATGCCGGAGTGTTCTCAATAAGACAAGCAGTAAAGGACATGTCACATTAATGTTTAAAGACCAACTTCCTTGTTGGTGAGCGAGGATGTGTGTAATGACAAAACTTTCAACATTTATGGTTGATTCTAGCACCACGTGCCACAACTTATATTAAATTGATTCTGGCGTCGTGAAGAGTTTGGCTACCGTTTCTTCAGAAACAAATAGGCGAAAGTTTCAAAGAAATTCCTTGTGAAGCTGAGATATATACGCCCAAACCATCGCGCATAAACACAGACAAAAAAAGATATATACATATATATACAAAGACACAGGCATAGACATGTATTTACACCGATGCAAACATTCATACGTACAAAACTATACCCTGTTTTTTTTTATATATTAATGATAAACCACTACAAGCCCCAAGAACCACTCAAGGTAAATCATTGTGTGATGTTGTATGAGTAGAGAGAAAAAGCAAGAACTGAAGTTTGTGGGACTGTTAGCCCTAGACCTTATCTGGTCATGATGCCACCTTTACACACACACATATATATATATATATATATATATATATATATATATATATATATATATATATATATATAGAACACAAATCTCTGGTTTAAAATCATACAATAATAAATGGCTCTAATACCGATATAGATAATAAAAAGAAGCACACAGGCGAACAGAAATCCTCGAAGTCTGGAAATTACGAAATGATATGGTTGGGTAATTTTAATTTATTTATGATACGTACTTATCCTCAGATATTCCAAGTAATTTTTCTCGCGCAGACTTTTGTTTTTCTTTCACTTCCAAAGTGAGGATACGCTTCTCCGGCGAAACGCGTCTTTAAAATATTTCCACTTGGCCTCATCCATTTCACTTTTGTTTAGGATACTATTACACTTCCTACACAAACGCGCACACACGCACGCACGCACACACGTAAGCACACACACACACACACATATATATATTAGGCTCTTGTCAAATCACATAATACAAAATTTAATTGACATAGATCGAATATGAAACAATGAAAAGTCAAAAGTACAGGCAATGACATTTTGTTAGACATGATCCTACACACACGCACACACACACACACACACACACACACACATATATATATATATATATATATATATATATATATATATATATATATATATATATAGTTTACGAAAAATTAATTAATCCGTATGGGTAGACCCAAGGAGGATAAAATCCAGAGAGCTCAATGTAAATCAGAGCTAATAATTTAAATAAAACTAAAAACAGACCACTTTAAGGTTCCATGTAATAAATTATTTCACTACAGCCCTTTTAAAGGACCGCGAATCATCAGACTTTACTTCCAAAGGTTGAAACGAAAAATGAAAAGAAATTTACACGTTTCTGACGGGCAGTACTAAGCATATGTAAATTAACGAAGTGAAAAAGTGAGGGGGGAGAGAGAGATGATTGAGTTAGATGTAAAATTTCTATTCTCTCAAATTTAAATTGTTTGAAGAAGTCAAGACATTGACACATTAATTCGGTTAACTTAACGGAAGTTAGATATTGATATAGAAGTAGAAAAAAGGCATGAAGAGAAAAGAGAGAAATAAGTCATGAGAGAAAGTGTCATTAACTTTCTTTGGGATGAAAGGCCCGAAATAGACGCTGTTGTTTTGCTTTGAGAGTTCATAAATATTATAATGTTTGATATAAATTTGAATGTTTAAACAGTCTATAAGGAATTTAATTTGATATTTGTTAGCGATTTAAGTTTTTTTTTTAACTTTATTACAAACATTTTGGGGATTTAATATGAAATAGACATTAGATATTAGAAAAATATTCATAAAATTTACATTAAAATACTAAAATTTTATTTTAAAATATAAGCTTACTTCTAGTTGATTATTACTTCTATATTGATTATTAAGGTGATATCTCTATCTATAAGTGGCAGAATTAGTCAAGGTATGGCCGGATGGTAGACTTATAGATATATAAGATAGATTCCGGGGAGAAAAATTAGTAACCCAATTTTCTTAGCAATGGATTCAAAATAACCTTTCAAATTCATGTCAACCGTGAATGATAGCCCGATAAGAAGCGATGAGTCTCTAAAAGATTCTAAACTCCAGAGATTGGAGCAGATAGCACAATTATTAACGAAAGAAATGCTGTGGGTACAGGTGATTTTTGGGTTTTCTTGTATTTCTTTTCATTGTATCAATCATTAGGAGGTATGCTTTTAGGAGAAAGAAAAGAAAAAGACCAAAATAATTACTATAACCTATCGTCTGTGGCAACTCAAACTTGCCAGAATGTAGCTAAGACCAAAGCATAATGTGGCCTCGTGACTCTCCCACCAGAAATACATGAAAGAACACCTAAGAATTCGTGATATGGCACTACAAATACCCTGATATTATGCGACTGTTCTAGGCGTTACCAGAGAGGTCGGGACACTTACTACCAATCGAATGCCGTGACCAGAGATTTTCAAATCCGGTACCCTAATAATTAAAAGCTGCAACCACTGATCTGTCACCGAGACGTTTCGTCAGCTAAATCATTATGATCATGGGACAAGGAAACGTTAGCTCATATCCTAAACAAGAAACAATGAATAATCATCTACTCCTGTTAAATAAACATAGAAAAAATGTAAGCCGAACGATAGCCGAGCTCATCTACAACTATTAACTTGATCACAGTCCAGGAGCCTGTGTGATTATATCGAAACACCTACTTTAGGGAGGTTGCCGAGTAAGGCTATAGACAACATCCAGATGTATTACTAAATCATTTATATCCAACTGAAGGAATTGAGAATGAGGATCAGAGTAAGAGTGGCAAGATTAAGTGGGAGATTAGCTTAGAATACAAGTGTTAGTGTTGACTTAGTCTGATTATTATCTATTAAGTTGTAGATTAATATAAGCACGAATATCCCCTATGTGGATAAGGTTTACCCTTAACGCATAGAGATTATTCGTAGGCCGAATAGACAACAGTAACCTGGAAGGCTATTTCAAAACTATTATACATAGTACTAAGGCATAATTGTTAGCAAGCTTATCCCGATATAGCAGACGATATGGAGTGACTGAGGCATAAACAGACTGAGATAAATAGATATGAACAGACTGAGAAATGAACAGACTGAAATCGAAACATATATATATATATATATATTTATGTGTGTGTGTGCGCGCGCGCGTGCGTGTCTGAATGTGTGTGTGTAAATATTAGGTAACTGAATGAAAAAGTGAAAAACATTCTGTGTGTCGCGTTTCGTATTCTACAAGACTTCACTCAACTAGTATCTTACTCGGAAAGGAAACGCGTTACTCAAATGTGGGTTTTCTTTTACATTCATCCTCATAACATTGTTTTTTTTATATAGAGAAATGTACATATGATAATCTTCAATATATATATATATATATATATATATATATATATATATATATATATATATATATATATATATATATATATATATCGAGAGAGAGAGAATCTCACATAGCAGTGAGGTCCAGGCTTCAATCGCCGAAAACCAAGATAGAGTGATTTGAGGTTTAAGGTGCCCCATTGTGGTTGACGTTACTTTTAAATGGACCTTGATTAATCGATCGCTTTTCCGACCCCAAACAATTACACATTGATTCCAGACGAGCTTTATTGCATCCATTAAGAACAATAGAGTGGGTACTCCTACTGCGAGCCTCGTATTGAAGGGGAGAACAAAGAAGAGAGTGATAATTCAATATTACAAGGTGGAAAAACACGCTGTAATAGAAAGAGTAACACTGATATTGAAATTGTTAGTAAATTTGTAAGTCGCAGTGATCAAATGAAGAGTATATATTTATATATATATATATATATATTGAGAGAGCGAGATAGAAAGAGATAGACAAGTATGCACACACACACATTTATGTACATGTGATGGGGTTAATATGAATTAGTTCAATATTAATTGAATTCCATTTCTGTAAATATATGAACGTGCAAGCATATATATATATATATATATATATATAGATATATAGATATATATATATGTTTGCACATTGATATATTTACAGAAATGTAGTTCAATATTAATTATATTACATTTTTGTAAATGTGCAAAAATATATATATGTGTGTGTGTGTGTCTGTGTCTGTGTGTATATATACATGCAAGTCTGGTTAAGATTTGTAAAGAAGACTCGCGTCACATCTTTCTGACCATAGCTTAGCTCATAGTTAATTACACATAAAGACGTACCAAATTATGTAACATATTCGTTAGTAGTACAAATATATTAGCATCATATACATCTACAAAACAAGTCTAAAAATACCTGAAGCATTATTAATAAAAAAAAGGAAAAGCTATCAGTCAATAACATCAACTATAAACACGGTACAATGTGCTGACCTTGTTTGTAAAATAAAACTCTACATACATAAAACAATCCATATATTCATTTAGATGTGCAATAAAATTTTATCCTTTATAATGAATAAAATTATAGGTGAAAGCTCATGTATATATAGAATATCTGAACAAGTTTTATATAATTTATGTATTAGAAGAAAATACAGTAAGAGGACATGAAAAAGCAAATAGAAACATAACCACACCACTTTGTCACCCGTCTTTTAAAAAATGTGTATAAAAGAGGGATTTCTGCCCAAATACAGTCATATAGGTACAAACACACACACACACACACACATATATATATATATATATATATATATATATATATATATATATATATATATATATATGCACCTTTCATTAAAAACGACTGACAAGGTGCTTTTATTTAGTTTTTTTATACAATTTCTCATGCGATCTAATAATGTTTTCTTTTCGGATAATAAATTATATAAAAACTGTCCGAATGTTCTTTTTATCCGAGCGCTTTCGGCTATACATTTAGTCATTTTCAAGGATTATATTTTAACTGTTAGAATTAGAAATAGTTTGTTATATGTATGTTTTATAAAATGTTTCAAATGTGCATGAAAGAAGTATTGCTGCCTAAATACACAAATATATATATACATATATATATATATATATGTGTGTGTGTGTGTGTGTGTGTGTGTGTGTGTGTGTGTGTGTGTGTGTGTGTGTGTGTGTGTGTGTGTGTATGGAGTTTACATATATGTAATCAGTCTCATCAGTGTCGGTAGACATCTTTATTCACACACACACGCGCGTGCGCGCACGCGCTCATGTGTGTGTGTGTGTGTGTGTGTGTGAATAAAGATAAGAGTAAAACTTAACCCATGGGTTACTTCTTTTCATGGAGTTTATGAAGGCTAATATAACAATTTTATTTTCCAACAAGTATTTATATACATAATCTAAATGCATTTAATTTTTCAAACTTTTAAATTAAAAAATATACTTCCGGTTAGATGAAAAGCAAGGTACGTTATGGCGGATACGAGGATAACTTAATGCCTAATAAACGAAAGTGAGGAAATATTGATATTGTCGTTTTCTTCTAATTTTTATTTTTTTTATGTAAGTTGGCTTGGGAAACTTTATTTCGTTAAGGAAAGGAGATTTTGTGAAAATTGGTAAGATTCGATAAAGATTTTCTCAAGAAGTTCAAAGTAACTTTATTCTAATACGTGTGGCATCCTAAGATCAAAGTTGTTGGTGAACAGAATTCTATTTGTAACTACTGCATTGATAAATTGTTATGTATAAAATAGTTTTTTGGTTACTTTTAGATCAGATCTTTTTTGGATACTTTTAGATATTTTTTGTAACTTATCCAAGTTCTCCCAAAATAATGTAAATAACAATTGTGACGGGTCATTGTTTATATACATGATACAGAAATATTATTTTATGTATATCTTTGCTTCTGATCATATCCACAATATTATTTGATGTATTTGTAACTATTTATATATTGTTATGATCGGATAGTTTTTGTGTATAGTAGAATGCGGAGAGGACCGACCGTCCAGCCAAAATAAAAGCAACCCCCTTCCATGAACTTAAACTCAAGCCAAAAGACTTGTTGCGGTTAATCTTGCCCCCGTGACATTTTCGTACCGTTCAAGTACCTTCTGTACTATTTCAATGTCGCTGCGACACGATACGAAAATGGATACTTCATCGGCGTACGCGGAAACCGTAAAGGGTGGGGTATATAGCAGTAAGATTCGGATTAGGAACCGTCAACGAACGCGGAAAAAATGGATCATATTGTGCACAGCCAATGATCAGGTAATAAGCCAACACATGATTCCAAGAACACCCGAGACGACTATGGACACGGAGGATCCCAGGAGAAGAGACTAAAAACCAAATTGATTATATAACCATCAACAGAAGATTCAGGAACGCAATAATTCATTGTAAACCCCCCCCCCACAAGTGCAGACTGCGGAAGCGATCATCGATCTCTTATATGTAAACTAAGAGTGAAACTGCGGAAATTGAAGAAACCTAACGCAACACCCAAACTGTAATGCAACAAACTCCTGAGCGATCCTAGCCTAAAAGAAAAATACATAGACAATGTGAAAAGAAGATACGTGGCATACAATGGAAACTCGAAACGGGACGCACTAAGAAACGCTTTAGTCACATCAGCAAATTATATCATCCCAAAGGGGAGAGGACGAAGAAGGAGAAACGAATGGATGACTGATGAGATTTTCGTCATGACGGAAAGAAGACAGAAAACTCAGCCAAGACACGGAACGAAATACAGAAAATTACACAATACAATAAGGACTAAATGCAGGCAAGCTAAAGGAAAATGGCTAAGCGAAAAATGTGCAGAAATAGAAAGATTGAGTACTACCAACAAAAGAGACATGGACAAGTAAATAAGACAACAGGTCAGAAGGCATGCTCGTCAACAGGCTGCTTAAAATCAAAGGATGGAACGCTCATATTAGAGAAGGAAAAATTCTTCAACGCTGGAACGATTATATTGTAGAATTCTTCCACGATGTAAAGGAACAACTAGCAATACACATAACTACTGACGGACCTGTAATTCTGAAAACCAAAGTAAAAGCCGCACTGACCAAATTGAAAAGAAATAAGGCAGCTGGGCCAGAAGGAACTGTAATGGAAATGCTGACAGTCTTAGATGACTTTGGCATAGACAAAATCATCGAAATAACAAATGAAATCTACAACAGCGGAGATATCCCAGAAGACTTCAGCAGATCTATCTTCGTAGCTATGCCTAAGAAAACAGGCGGAAAACGAATGCAAATTCCACCGAGCAATAAGCCTAATGAGCCACGTGACAAAACTCATCATCCGTATTCTAATGAATAGAGCGTGTAGTAGAATCAGCCCGGAGATAGGACAAGAACAGTGCGAGTTCATTAAAGACACCGGAAGGCGATATTCATGCTCAGAATGTTATCAAAAAGAGCGATACAGATGCAGAAGGACGAGTTTAATAGACTATGCAAAGGCCTTTTACAAAGTACGCCACAAGGATCTGATGAAACTGCTTAGCAACCTCGATATATTCGGGAAAGATATCAGAATAATCAAGAACTTATATTGGCAGCAAACAGCATGCAATGCGCATAGGGAAGGAGTTCAGTGAATACACGAAAATAGAAAGGGACGTAAGGCAAGGTAGCGTCTTCTCACCCGACTTGTTCAACCTATACAGCGAGCCAATTCTGAGAGAATTGGAAACCCTACCAGGATTTAGCATTGGCGGCCACAATCTTAACAATATAAGATACGCAGTCGACACAGTACTGATAACAGACACGGAAAAGAAATTACAAAATCTACTACAGATGGAGAGTGAGAAGTAATGACTAAGCATAAATTACAATTGAACAGAGTGCATGACCATCAGTAAAAGAATGAGACCAAAATGCGATGTGAAGGTCGGGAACACTAGCATCAAGCAGACGCGTAAGTTTAAATATCTGGGAAGCGTTTTTTCTTTACATAGGACGGTACGAGATCCGTAGACGTAGTGGGATGGGCGAGTACACATTCCAAACGCTGGGCAAAGTACTGCGAGACTTCAGGATTTCTTTGGTAGCAAAGAAAAGAATACTGAACTGTTACGTGACATGTGTCCTTCTTTACGGCAGCAAATGTTGGACGATTTACTACAAGATGAAGAAGAAACTCGAGGCGACAATGATGTGATTCTACAGACGGATGCTAAGGATATCATAGAGCGAGCGTGTAAGCAACGATGAGGGTTTAGAGATGTTGTAAACAAGGAGGAAGGTTATACTTAACATCAGGAAGAGGTAGTTGAAGTTTCTGGAACACATAATGAGGAAGGAGGGCCTGGAGAATCTGATACTCACGGATCGAATAGAGGGAAAGAGAGACAAGGGAAACCAACGTATGACATACCTGGCGGGCTTAAGCAAGTGGATGACAGAACGTGGTCAAGAGGAGGAAGCAGAGGGAAGAAATTTGTTGAGAGCAGCAAGGGATAGAGGGAGGTGGAGAGCTGTTATCGCACACGTCATGGCACATTAAAAGAAAGGAAGATGGTAAGGAATTAATAGGTAGTTTTTATCTACTGTTTTTATCTACTTCATTGTAATTGTTATTCTTGTTAATAATGGTATTATCTTTTTTTGAAGTTTCATATTTTTATGCCTTTCACTTAGCATTGTGGATGAAAAACTGATGCTATTGGAAGGTTTTAAATATGCTTTCGATGTATATTCGTTCTTTAAGTAGATATTAGGAAATGCAAATTTTTATTGCTCTTAAAAATAAATCCTATAATTATTCCAGATTTTATTATCTTATTGTGGTGAGAATAGATATTAACAGGGTCATTCTTGTTGGAGGTTAATATCCGGGTTTAATTTTGTAAAACAGCTTCCCTTTAAGGCTAATACCTTCCACCCTCCCCTGAGTACAGATTCGTGAATTTCGTCTGACTGAAACATTGAAATGGATAAATTTTGTATTAATTTTTTCAAAGGCTGACATAGTTAAATTTCTAGTTTTGACACGAACTCAGCCTATGCACGTTGGTTAAAATAGATCTATCCCCCCATATGAAGTAATTTTGTAATTTTTTGTGTAATTCTGTTTATGGGTTTTATTATAATAAATACATTCAGCTCTTTTTGTGGATCAGTTTTAATATTTTATATTACTAGGATACACTTGGATTATATACCAACGGATTTATTACCATATATATATATATATATATATATATATATATATATATATATATATATATATATATATATATATATATATATATATATATATATATATGTATGTACGTGTGCGTGCCTGATATGCAGTAAAATATATAGCGATATACTAAGCGTAGTTTACATTGAGCACAAAGCCAAAAGTACGCTGAGGATCGAACTCAGTACTCAGTGATCTATCGTGACAATTTGGTTAAGTATTTCACTGTGGTTTTCTAAGCGTAGCACAAGCCCGAAGATATGGGGTACCCAGTCTGGATGGTACTCACTATTCAGTCGTAATTGATCTACTAAGACAAGCTTGCTAACTATTATGCCACACCGAAGTGGCCCAGTTTTAATTTGGGATTAAGTGAATTGACACCAGAGAGATTATCCTAAAAATAAATTTTCAGTGTAAACTAAATGTTTCGCAATCTCATTATCTTACGTAATATTCATGTCCCTGAATATTCACAGAAACGAGGTATGTCTGTAAAGTAACGGTACTGTGTTTCTTCTCCGATTATAGACGGATCATCAACAGTGAGTCTTGCCACAGGGCCAGACGATCAATCAGCAAGGCTGCAAAGAAATCCTAAGGCGTTTGCGCCGTTCAGTTTGCGAGAAGTGACGAGAGTTGTGGCAGTACAGATAGTAGCTGTTTCCCTAGGACAATGCACCTGATCACAACGTCCTGAGAATTCTGATGTTACTCTTTATTCAGCTGATCTTTCTTCGTGTGACTTTCTTCGTTTCCCCAAGCTTTAGGGGATCATTAAGGTGACCCGTTTTGAAGACGTGGAGCTCATCAAGACGGAGTTGTGTGTCATCCAAGAAAAATCCTTCTAGCCGTGCATAGAAAGCGTGGCAGAGAAGGATGGGAAAGCGAATTACTCGAGGAGGATTACTTTGAATAGGAAACCAGTTGTTTTTGGCACCAGTCCCGTTCCTTTTCAGACAAATCCCTTAACATATGGAAAATATAATACATATCGATGAATTAGTGTGGACTGCTCAAATTCAGTGTCTGTTTTGTCGATTTCGCAGCATGCCCATGAGAAAGACAGTGGTCAATCTTCCTCCAGAAACGTGTTGAAAAGCAGACCAAACTGGGCTCTCCCGTTTGGTTGGCAGTTACTCTCGAAGAAAGAACGTTCTGAATTTAAGCTCCCCACTAAATTATAGAGAAATTATATGTAAATCTTCAGCCCGGGATAACAAGATGTTTTTTTAATAAAAATGCCCCATCTGTACGAGGCCAAAGAGCCATTCGAGGTACAGATTTACAGTGTAAGACGCACAGTTCATAGTAATATGTAGGAAGGATAACGGTTAACCCTAGTCTTGAGATTGTATTGATGGGGACCATCGTCTTGGAAGCCGATTCTACAAAGGGGCGGTTAGGAGTAAGAAGCTACTCGAGTGGAAGTTACATCTCACCAGTGCAATACGAAAGTAATGAGGATGGTTTGCTTCAATGTACATGGCATGGCGGATGTTAACCATGAAGGTTAGAAATGAGGCAGCTACAGAATGTAGCTTGTCGGAATACTTTTCGTTTGAAATAGCGATAGAACAGTGAGAGGCTTGCGTCATTTCATCTGTGGGGAAGGGGTTTTAGGATAGAAAACTATTCCTGCATTTGGAATGAATCTAATTCAACATGGAAACCAAACAATACAATACTGATTATGCGCTCTCCGACTGGATATTAGCCTATGTCCCCAACAGTACAGAGGGAACCGCCGTTAGAAGTGACAGGCTCTAGACCTACTTTAGCCGATCAAGCATAGCAAAATAGCCCTTTTGATGTGAAATCCTTCTAGATAACGATTACGTTATTTTATAATTGCTGTCAGTAACTTGGAAAAAAAGACAGATATTATATTCTGTAGAGAAGCGAAACGGCTTTGAATAAAAACTACTTGGCAAGAATGTCATATATTTGTGAACAATCAGAGTTATTAAAATTATTCAGTAGATATTTATATTATTGTTTATTCATATGGGAATTTTTTTATTTAGATCAAACTTTGTGTTTGACGGAGAAATATAATCTGTTTCTTTATCGTATTAGGATTTTATCGTAAGTGATTCTGCGAAGACTAACAAAGATTACAAATAGACAAAGTAGAAGAAAAAAATAAATCTGTTGGAACGGTTATGTTTTTGACAGCTTCAGAACAAATAATATAAGTAGTCAATGTATATGTAAATTAACTCGTACAACCGAACTGAAAATCTTCGGCAAATTAGGCATATGTGTGACTATATTTTACTTACATAACTGATAGCTTCGAGTAAGGCCACCGGTTGATTTATCTTCAAATACGAGAAGTAGCATTTATTTCCTGCTACTGATATAATTTATCTTTTACAGATTTAGTAACATTAGGAGCCTTTTATTGTAGGTGTTGCAGTAATATTTAAGTGGTTATTTTTTCAAGTGACGTATTTAGCCCACCGACATTCTTTTCCGCACTCGCGTCGAGTGAAAATATTGTATATCGTATAGTGAATCACTTCTCTCTCCATGTAGGGTCTGATGATTTTTTAAGCCCAACCTACTTAGACAGTCCTACTTAGACTGTCGCGACGACATTCTTTAGATTTTAGGTAAGATATATTAGTCAATATTCACAGGGAGATTAGCATCATTCGTACATACATAACAATTACGCTCTCTTTTCGGAAGAATGCTATCACTTAACTAAATAATGCACGACAATGTGAGTATATATGTAGTGCCATGTATGTGGATAAAGAGAAGGAAGAAACGATCCTCAAACACGACTCTACAAATTTAAATAAATGTTATTATTGAATATTAGTCTTTATATATATATATATATATATATATATATATATATATATATATATATATATATATATATATATATATATATATATATATATATATGCACATTTCATTAAAAACGACTGACAAGCTGCTTTTATTTAGTTTTTATATACTTTCTCGTGCGATGTAATAATGTTTTTCTTTTCAGATGATAAATTATATAAAAACTGTCCGAATGTTTCATTTTTTTGTTTCAAAACATGCTCAAGATATTATGTCCATGTTCAAATTTAATATTATTAAGTGTTGGTTTGTTTGTTTTTATTAATAAGGCTTCCATTATTTTTAGCCTTTTTTTGCATGTGGATGATGTTATTATATTAGTGTTGTCGACAAGTATGTTCCGAATAGTGTCCGGTACGTCTCCATGAATATTTAAATGAGATCTAATTGAGCTATTTTCAGAAAGGTGTAGAGTTAGTCTGCGTGT
The DNA here is from genome assembly GCA_964036315.1 of Acanthosepion esculentum. Taxonomy (NCBI): domain Eukaryota; kingdom Metazoa; phylum Mollusca; class Cephalopoda; order Sepiida; family Sepiidae; genus Acanthosepion; species Acanthosepion esculentum. Next base: position 37,200,264 of record OZ038480.1, on the reverse strand, counting down.
TAAACAATTTGTAGTGTGGCCATTATAATTACTTACGAAAGTTGATTCTTGAGGAATACAATTCCTTAATGGGATTTGCATTCGTAAATAATATTTGCTCTATTTAATTTTGTTCTAGGAGGTGAATTGTTATTTTTAACTATAAGGTTAGAAGTTTTTAAATTTTTTATAATAAATAATTAATCTAATATTTTTGCTGAATTTTTAATGAAATCTGCATGAAAGAAGGATTGCTGCC
>OZ038480.1:37152823-37199826 GCA_964036315.1 Acanthosepion esculentum | reverse complement strand
AGAAAGGGAGGGAAAGAAAGAGGAAAGAAGGAAGAATAAAACATGAGTCGATAGGTTGACCTAGAAATGAATTTTTTACTGGCTGAACAAGTTAAAATACAGCTTAAGAGAGTGGCATCAGACCTAAAATAGATACAGTAATGTGTCTAATATTCATGTCATTTTCCACGGCAAAGAAAACACCTTCCTCATTATAATCATCACAATTTCAAATTATTATTATTATTATTATTATTATTATTATTATTAATAATAATAATAATAATAATAATAATAATAATAATATTTGACATAAAAAAAATATCACTGGAAGAAGAGATAGAAACATTTGAAAATATTGAGGAACAGAGCTCGTTAATCATGCAGACTATAGCTAAAACGTATGAGGAAGGATTAAATGTTCGAAAATGCCATGAAAGACTTAGCATTCTATCCGACGATTATGAGAGTATTTAGATCAGATATTTAACAAAAAAAAAGACTGATCACGCAAAAAATTAAAAATCCCTCATTGTTGACTGAGTTAACTTTTCTTGGTTTATTTTGTTTTTAGCATTCGAAACAGGTTTCTCTAACTGGCAAAAACACAACTTTATACAGCGACGTGCCAGAAATTGTGAAATAGGTAGTTAATATCGTCGATGTTCCAGCCTGGCAAAGTGCAATAATTCGGTGTGGTATTGATTACACAGGTGGTTGAAAAAAAAGATCTGCTGGGTTATTGAGCCATGTTTCAATAGCTACCCACGGTTCCCTTGTATTTGCAAGTGCAGGATATTTGGCAGCAAAAGCTTGCTCGTCAATGGAAATTCACAAATATATGAAAGTAATGAAATGCTATTCTAGAAAATCCCAGAAAAAGAAAATGATTTTTATTTGTTTTTACACAACAAAATCACATAGTCGCATTGCAGTCGACAGCCTGCTGCGATAGTTAAAAACTAAAATACACACTTATTACACGTCCTCTATACACCTACAATTTGGCGCGTTCTGATGGATTCTAATGTTGAGAGAGAGACGTTGAAAGGTCAGAATTTTCCTGCCGATGCTGAAATCAAATTTGTTGTGTGAAATTAAATGACAAAATAAAGAGGTGTCCTCTTTGTTGACGGAATTACAACGATTTTTTTTTGGGGGGGGTGTTAAATTAACCACGTAATGATGACCATGTTAAAAAAATAAACTCGTAATCTCTATCTATAAAAGACAGGATGTGTGTGTGTGTGTGTGTGTGTGTGTGTGTGTGTGTGTGTGTGTGTGTGTAACGAATGCACGGCCGCAATTTTCGACGGATTTGCACCAACATTTACATGCACATGCTCCAAGTTAGTGAAATGACCAAGACCGACTTTGCATTTCCCAACTCCCATCGATAGTGGAAATAATTGATTTTTTTCATCCTTCTACGGCAGTTTTCATGTAGTTTGCTGCCATTTTCTGCTGGCCAGTGTGAGAGCCAATAGCTGTCTGCCACAAATAGGCAGGAAGATTCTATTTGTTGGATTATTTTGAGTACATTATATACTAGTGAGCAAACCAAAATGAGCTGACTCATTTTATAGTACACCCATAGAAGATTAACCAATCAGAAGACTTTAAATATTCCACCCGATGTGTATAAATGCGGCCATTTTGTTTTCTTTTCTTGTCGGAATATCCACTGTCAGCTGAGGAGACACGCAGAACTACGTTTTCCTACTCCTTCCAAATATCAACTGCCAACCTCTGATATAGAAAACCGTAAGAATTCCTGAATGGCTGTAACGAGACATTGGTGCTGTTACATTGAAGAAATTACTTCCGCCGTCGGATTGCTACATTCAAACTATATTAAACATGTTTTTCACTATTGGCCAGCGTGAGAGCCAACAGCTGACTGACACGAATTTAACTAGCATGCTAACATGGCAAAAAATCGATAGCTGCATTCGTCACAAGTGGGAAACATTTAAATCTGCATGGCACTTTGCTCCAATTGGCTCATTCGCTAGCTTAAACTCAACCTTGATTATGATTCGCAGAACTGCGTTGGGCGTGAAAAAATATTTGTTGTTAACATTCTTTTTTCATTCGGTTTTTCCAGTTACCAGTCATTTTTTAAAGCTGATAGTTTTGTGTTCATTTTGTTTAGTTCTTTTTTAGTAACAGATTTAATGTTTAGTATAGAGCTTAGAAAAAAATTCGCAGTGTGAGATAGGCAAGAAGTAAGGCATGTAGCAACATCAGCACGGCAAAAGTCACTCCTTTAGAAGCAAGGAAGTGCAAAAATATTTTAAGTCAAGTGATAGCGATTGCTGTATGAGTCGTACGATTTTTGAATCAAGCACGGGCAACGCCGAGCCATGCTGCTAGTTTTGAATATAAAACCCTTACATTATTCTATCTGCTCTGAAAAATATATAAATGGCTTTCATATTATTTCATATATATCACTTCAGTCACTTGTCACTTTTCCAATACCGAAATATAGATTTCCTCTGATTTTTCTATAATTCTTTTCATGGGAATTTATCTAATGAGCTTTGGTATGTAAACCGTATGAATTTAAGCGCAAGACTAGATTGGTGTGAAGATCTCATTTTTTTTTACAGTTGAATAGATGTAAATATATTCTATAGGAACAGTTTTTTATTGTCATTTTTCATCTAACTTCTTGCATTTCAATCAACATTGATCTTCAAAAATGTGTATGCAATGTCAATCGTTATTTACTGTCTTCTTGATTCCTGTTCTGATATTGTTCTCTTGCCTTAATATTTTTCTCATATTAAACAGCAATTAGCAATTCCTTGTGTTTTTGTGGTTTTATGGTAATGATTGGGGTGTAATGATTAATATATATATAGATATAGCTATATCTAAATATCTTTCTATGTATTACTATACTTGGCTAGTATCACACTTCAGAAAAAAAAATGTAAATATGTCTTTCCCTTACCTGATTTTCTCCACAATAGCCCCTTCTTGCATGCATAAGTGTAAAACGAAAGGCACCCTCTAATACCGACCCTCATTTATCGTTCACGATAGGAGAGTCTGCCATATTACTATTATATTATAGACTTTATATTTAATGAGTACACGTGTCTGATTAGACATCATTACACTTTAGCAACGTAATTAACATCTACGACGCTAGAGATTAAAAGAAAAAAAGACGTGCCACTTGATATTCAAGCCAAGGATGCTTCGCACTTAGCTACGATAAGCCTTTATAACAAAATAATTCTCGTTTACTCTGTATAAGAAATACATATTTATTATTAGGATTTATTGAATTTTATATTTGCTGACATTATTTTCTTCCACAAAACTAAAATAATTTTTATACAAGTAATAGTTTTTTTTTTTTAAATCTGACATTATTTCTCATTAATATAAATGTTTAAAATAATAAAAAATAATCTCATAGTGAAACTTATTTAATCACTTCAAAAATATAATGTGTGCATGCATTTATGTGTTATTTGGAGGAAGGTAGCGGCTAAATGTTCTGCCATGCCACTTTTTTTTCAGGTGACGTCATGCTTAATAGCTGTTAAACGTCATTCAAATATAGGCTGAAAAAATCATACGCTGACTATGAAAGAGTGATGCAAGAGTTCTGAAATCTTGCAAGCATTAATTTCAACTCTTCTCATGAATAACGGAACTGGTTCCTTACAGGCAGACTGACATCTGAACGTTCAAAGAGTACATCAAATATAACTAGCAAGTTCTGTTAAAAATTGGCAAAACTTGGAATCGTTGAGTTATCAAATACATTTTTTTTAAAAATTGGAATCACCCCAAGTAAGGTAGTAATGAGACTAAAACACAAGGGGTTACAGGGTGTGGAAGAATTAGGGACAGAATCATTAATAATGAGCAGAAAGATAAGAGAGTAATCAGGAGGACAGAAGATAGCGACTGACATTGCATTTAAATTATTACAGAGTAAAGTTGGCTGGAAAGGAAGGAGCCAGGAGGGAGTTCCACAAGAATTACGAGAAAAGAAAGTGTTAGCAGAGAATTTATAGCCACATCTAGCCAGTTCACTTGTAAATTAATATCTCGACGTCACTTTATTGCTGCGCTTAGGTCCTATAGCAAGGAGCTCATTCGAACAATTGCCATTGAAGTATTTACAGAAAAGACATAAAGAAGCAACCTTAAGGTGACTGGAGCTGAGCCGCCAGGTTACGACCAATAATATTGCAGATTCTTCATTGGATCTTACCAAGGAGCTCAAGGTTAATAGCTGCATGAAATGGTTTAGCTCCAAGGACATTCATGCTGGCATGGTTCCTATATTAGGGGATCATGCCCCAGCTTTATTAACAGTGCAAATGTTGGCAACTGGATTTAGGAGGGGAATAGAGAGTCTTGAAGATGACCCATGGTTTCGACTTCCTGCAATTGCTAACATTGATCGTGTAAACCACATGGTGATGGATCGTGTACACCACTTAGGGATGAATTGCGTACACCACATTGTGATAGATGACAGGCGATTGAATATAAATCCAATAGCTGATAAGAGAATTGAAAATATTCTGCACAATGAACTTGGCATGACGAAGGTTTCTGCTCGGTCGGTGTTACGTCTTCTCGAGGTAATCCGAGATTGTTTCAGGTAGATTCAGATGGTTTCCTTGAACGTTTCCTAACCCAGGATGAGTATTGGGTTCATCACTTTGAGCCACAGACAAAGAGAAAATCCATGCAGTGGAAACAACGCTGCTCTCCTGCCCTAAAGAAGTCCAAGGTCGTTTCATTTGCAGGGAAGTTGATGCTCTGTTTGTTTGGAGGCAAAAGGTATTGTATTTAGTTATTATCGTCAAAAAGATAACGTCAGCATTAGGTGGCAGTTAAGAAAATCTATCAAGACCAAACAACGAGGAAAATTGACGAAATCGGTTTTGTTTCATCAGGTTTCAACATGACCCAGCATGCAAGTCCTTGGTCTCTATGGCTCTTGTGGCTTTGAACTGGCTGGTCACCTTCCCTATCCTCCTGCTTTGACTTGGCCTCGAACCAGTATCTCCTTCATGATGACGTCTTATCTGATTTTGCTGACATTCTTAAGCTCAAAGTCCTTGCAATGTCATCCACTGCTACCTTTCTGTCAGACTGAATGAGGTCAATGACTAATTCGATCACCTCAGGTGACCTCACTTTCTATGCCTCCCAGGCCTGTCTTCATCCTCAACACTGTTCCATCATTCTTTAAACAATTTATCCCACTTGTAGACATTTTTTGGCTGAAACATGTCGCACCATACACATTTGACATTCTCCTATGAATTTCAACTGGTTTGCACCCTTCAGCAACCAAAAAACTTGCTAACTGACCGCTGTTCAATCCTGGAGTATACTTCTTGGTCGGCCATCTTTGTTAATCTCCAAAACTCTCAAAGTTTTTTTAAAATTTTCAAAAGAATTTAAATCCATGCGAAAAGAAGTAAAACAAAAAAAAAATTAAAAAGAGTAAGCTTCTATCTGTATTAGAAGTCCTTATACCGAAAAATTCAACTTATTGAATGACCTTCGTATATTTCTAGAGAAATATTGTATTGTTCATCAATTTAAAAAAAAACAAATTGTGTTCTTCTGAAAGTTAAAGGTTTTACTTGTGAAGTGAAGAGCGCTGAATGAGTACGTGATGAACACATCAAAGTGCCATAAAAATATATATCCCCCCCACAATTTACAATATCCCTTGAGCAAAATTCTGTTCGAAAATAGTAGCATTATAATGTTACCGAAGACATATCACTGTGTGAGAGACCCTGTATATAAAACATATCGCTGGCACTATCAACTTCACCATATTTAACAGTGGCAATGTGGTGTTGAACGTGTTGAAAAATAATAGACAGACGCTCACTTGAAATCAAGCCGCGCTTAACACGGGAAGTTCGGAATAAACGCTCCTATTAGTATTCGAATCAATAGAAAAAGACACAGAGTAAAAAATGAAAATATTAAGAACGCTTTGAAGAAGAGAGTGAAAGCGCCCTGGACAGGGGACAATACGGAAAATTTTTGCACTCCCTTACACCCACCAAACGGAAAGGTGTCAGAATATATATATATATATATATATATATATATATATATATATATATATATATATATATATATATATATATATACAGGGTGACCCAAGAAAACGGGAATTTTTGAAGTGCGTATTGCCAGACATGAGCAAGTGGCAACTCAGCGACACAGTGACGTTGAGCAAGTAAACGTTTCGCCATTTTAGTAACAAGAATGAAATTCACAGTATCCCAGCTGAGATGTTGCAGCAGTCAATGAGGAATCTCAACAGCAGATTTCAAGAATGCATTCGTACAGGAATACGCCATCTACAGGACGTAATTAAAAAAAAATTAAAATTCCATCATTGTTCCTTAAATAGCATGTTGTACGGTTTCAATTACTATGAATTAAATATTTTTCTTCCATCACTCTTGGTTTTATTGGATTGTTAAAAAGTTCCCGTTTTTTGGGTCACCCTCTATATATATATATATATATATATATATATATATATATATATATATATATGTATGTATGTATGTGTGTGTGTGTGTGTGTGTGTGTGTGTGTGTGTGTGTGTGTGTAAAATCTTCTTGTTTTTAATAAATAACATTAACTTGAAAATCCGTGTACATATATTTATATTAATTTATATGTGTGATATTACAAATTAAATTGAAAAAGTATTTAAAAAAAAACAATGTAACTCCATCGCAAATGTGTTTCTGCTGATTAAACAGATTTGTGGTGAAATGATGCGTGGATATTTAAATATCGGACACGTTCAGTAAAATGTAAAATAAATTCTTTAAAAGATATTAAAAAATTATTCTGACAACTGACGACTCAAATAAATATTGGTCAACACTTGTAAATCTGTCTTCTTTGATTTACCTGAAATTTGTTTCTATTCATTTGCAGTGACGTCTTAGCTTTTTGTGCGGAAGTGGAAAAGAAACAAGTGGAAAAAGAGGTTTCAAAGAAGAATCATCAACAATGTTAGCTTTTCCTGTTAAGTGATTGCAATAAAGACAGAATTTCCTCAAGGCTTTTAGATATTAATATAAAACCCGTTCGGTAACCTCTGCTAGATTCTACTGAACATGTTCGCAATCTATCTGCTTAATAGAAAATTTTAAATAATATTCAGAAGGAAATAACATTGTATGAATGAAGATATTAGAACCAAATCGAGTGTGTGTGTGTATATATATATATATATATATATATATATATATATATATATATATATATATATATATATATGTATCAGTGGCGACACTGGAGGACGGACATGTCGGGCTTTGGCCTAGTTAGTCAACATTCAATTATATCTATATCAAAGTAACAATTTTCTTGGAAAAAGATTCTAATATTCCCGGCAAACATTGCCAAATTAGCCTCGCGACAGTTATATATATATATATATATATATATATATATATATATATATATATATATATATATATATATATATATATATATATATATATATATATATATATATATATATGTGTGTGTGTGTGTGTGTCTGTGTCTGTGTGTGTGTGTGTGTGCATGTGTGTGTGCATGTGTGTGTTTGTGTGTGTGGGTGTGCATGCCTGTCAGTCTGTCTGTCTTTCTGTACAGGATGGCTATAAAGTAAATTCCTCATTTTACATTTCTTGTAATTTATTTAACTAAATTTTTTAAAAGAAATGGACATGAAAGGAAAGCGTTTAGCGGGCCGTTTGATTTGGCTTCGAGCTTCTCTTGCGCTGAGAAATCGCCTCAAATGATTTCACCATGAACGCTTGTGCTATGGAAGACGTAACTTCTTGTATTACTCCTTCAAGTTCTCCCAAAGTCATAGTTTGGTATAGTAAACTTGCTTGCTTTAACCAACTAAAAAATAAAGTCGCAGAGTGTTAAATCAGGACTGCTGGCTGGCCATTTATACATAAAATAGGGAGATACTTTTCTGTCACCTTGGATATATATATATATATATATATATATATTGTCATCCACAGACAGACTGTTTCGCTGTATCATAGCTCATCAGTGTGACTAGACGTCCGTTTGCCTCTAGCTAGGATCGAAACAAAACTGAATTAATGTCAGTCGGGATTCTACCACTAAGCCGTTGACGCACGCCAGAGATGAAGGAGAATTTAAGCGTATTTATTTTTCGATAAACACACAGTGACAGAGAGAACTCGATTCGATTTACAGAAGAGTCTTGCATTATGAGCCGTAATAGTCACTGTTTACAAACCCACACTTCCTCCCCAGAGAGCTCAACCGAACTAACTTTTTCAGGAGCCAATATATATATATATATATATATATATATATATATATATATATATATATATATATATATTAAAGTGCCTCCACTCAGTTTCGATATCTAAGGTTTAAAATGAAGTTTTAAAAATGAAAATATATTCTTTAAGTTTTCATTTTAGCTTTAGTTGAAAGCTAAAAGATTAAAATTCCTATTTCCAGTAACCGAAATAGTCTGGTGTATTTCAAATAGAAATTATATTGGTTCGAATCTCATCTTTTGGGTCGCTTTCAGAAAAATAATAAAAATCGAATAATTATCGTTCATTTTGACACATTTATAAACAAAATTTCATTTTCGGGTTTTAAAAGCTTCCAACAGTAAAATATGCTTTTCTGAAACTTTATTTGACAAATATTAGCTAATTTAAAGTATAATCAATCGGATATGACAAGAAATATTATTTATGTTGAGTTTAAAATAACAGAGAAATGGATTTTTAAAATACGGTAGCAGTGATTGCGCACTTATTACAGTCGGTTGTCTCTCGTAGATCACTAAACAAGTGATGATAAAATCTGACAACACCTTTACTGTTTGTCTACGGAGACATTATCTGTTAAAATATAATTTTAGAAAATGAGAGGTCAGCGCCTTTATTATGTAATTATTAATAACTCAGTAATCTTAAAAGTGTTCGAAAATATTCTCCGTTATCTAATTTTAAAAATATTGAATTTAAATTTAAATTAACTACAGTCATCGCACTTATTTTCTGATTATGTCGTATATGGTCGATCTTATTTTTCAAACAGTGGCATGTTACGTAATAATGATTTTTTTAAATATTAGGTGTAAACGACTTGGATTGGTGTAATGAGGAATTTTAGACGATTTATATTATAAATTATTATAATTAAAATTTTAAAAATGTAAACAATTCTTGTAAAATTTGTTATTCATTGAAAATAATGTTTGTCTAGGACAATAGTGTCCCTAATAAATCATATTTAAAAAAGCAATTAAAATCTTTTCTAATTAAATAATGATGTAGTTTTATTGCATTTTTTATTTTACGATTGAGAACAAATTTTCCGTAACTGAGTTTTTGTTTTACAAAAAGAGAAAAAATTAAAAAAATGATTATTTAAATTATCCAAGGACTCTTGCTTTTAACCAATAAAACTGAGATTGAAATTTAATTTCTCGAAATCTCATAAAATGAAGTAAGTTGTGAGGTAACATATGTAACATATGTAAAAAAAATGTTACCAATATCTAAACAACAAAATTACAAAAATAATTTAATTCATTTGTGAATAAGTCCTGAAGCCTGTTTCTCAACTGAAAAATGATGCTAAAACCCTAATCCTAAATATTACGTCGACTGCTGACGTAAAAACAAGATAATTAACCAAAATTTCGAGCATGCGAGAAAGGTGTCGAATTTAATACAATAATAAAAAAAATAGTGTTTTTCCTCTTAAGAATAACATAAACATTTTGACAATAGTTTAATTACGTTTAGGCCTTTTCTCACCATGCTATGCTATTTCTTCAGCGAGCAGTTGGAGGTAACTATTAAGACCTTGAATAATTCTCGCTAAATTTTCATGAAAAGCAATGTTTTATTTACAAAAATGAGTAAGAAACATGTCATGAAAGTATTATGCATCCCTACCCACTGCCTTTTCCCAACATTCTGGCAGCATTTGAATTCCACGTCGGAAAAATATGTCTTTTAGGGCTAACCACGAGTCGACCCTTTTTTTGGCATCTTCTTAATAATTGAAGTGCTGCACAGCCATGTGCCATCGATCGAAATAAGTGATAATCGGACGGGGTAATGTCTGGTGAATACGGCGAGTGGGGTAGGACTTCCTATTTAAATGCTTCCGAGTAGGTTTGCACCCGTTTTGCAACATGTGGCCTAGCGTTGTCATATTGCAAAATCACTTTGTCCAGTCTCTGCTTGTATAGCGGCCTTTTAAATGATTGACACAAATGCATCAATGGTATTCGATTGTGATCTCACGTGAACATGTCGGTCGGTTTGAGAAGCTCATAATAAACTACACCCGGCTGATCCCATCAAATGCAGAGCAGAAGCTTCCACCCATGGATATTCGTCTTTGTTTCCGATGTTGATGCATGGCAGGCTTACCCCACGATCTATTACGCTTAAGGTTATCGTAGTGTATCCACTTTTCATCGCCGGTCACAATCCGATGCAAAAAAAAACAACTTTTCTGACGTTGAAGCAGCTGTTCAAATGTGATAAGAGACGTTCGATGTCTCTCGGCGTCAACTCGTACGGCACCCAATATCCTTGCTTTTGAATCATTCCTAATGCTTTCAAACATTTCGAAAGTGTTGTGTGATCAACTCCTAATGATTCTGCAAGTTCAGCTTGCGCCTGACATGAGTCTTTATGAAGTAATGCCTCCAATTCTTCGACTTCAAACTTTTTCCGTGTGTCAAAGCGTTGTTTATCTTCAACATAAAAATCATAAGTTTTTAAATGACTAAACCAATCTTTGCATGTTGTTCCCGGCAGAGCGTGGTCACCGTAAATCTCACATTTCTAATTTCGCGCATGCGTCTTGATGTTTTTTTTACTTTTCAACTGCAGCGTACAATAGGATCAGCTGGACACCGTTTGTAAGAAAGAAACCACTATTATGCAATTCATCTCACCAGAAATTTGGAAACAGATTCTTTACTGCAAGGCATTCGCGCCGGAAAATCAAATACGAACATTTCAGAGTCTTTGGGTGTCAATCTGAGGACAGTACAGAGGGTTGCGAAAGAATTGGATGAGTCTAATGGTGATTACGAATGTAGGACAGCGCGGAAAACACATTCTAGTCGTTCTGATTAAAAAAGAACTCCCGAATTTTTCGACGAGGGCTTCAGTCTAAACACGGAGCCTACATCAAGTGCCTTGAGAAGTTAGGGCTGCTTTGGATTAAGAGGGTGGCTGCTTGAAGACCCTGTGTCTGGCAAGTCTGTGTTATGGCTGATAGAACATTTATGCGATCATATCACCCCTTACATCTGACTATCTACTCTCCAGTCTCCTTGATATATATGTGTGGGGCGCAGTTGAGCGAGACACTAACAAAATTCCTTGTGACACTAAAGACCAACTGAAGGCAATGATTATGGCAGAATTAACTTAAACAAGGAAACCGTTCAGAAGAGATGCAAGAGATCACGAGGTCTTCTGCATCCCATTGTTGAAGGCAATGGCGATTTTTCTGAATAAATTAACTCTATAGTATTTGAAGATATGTTTGTATAATTTTGGCAAATATGTTATTTTCATTTTTGCGTAATTTAGACTACAATTGTTTTTTTTTTTTTTTTGTGTGTGTGTGTGTGTGTGTGTGTGTGTGTGTGTGTGTGTGTGTGTCTGTGTGTGTGTTACTCAAAGACTGGTGTGGACGTGTGTTAAAAGCACACGGATGTCCCAGCAAAATATATAGCTTCTCCCAATCAAACTAACCCCGCGTGCACGTCGTGTGTACTGCTACGCAAACGGGGCTCTGATGAATGGCGAGTGTTAAGAGACGGAAATCTGGACCCCACAGCCTAGTGGGTTAAGGTTCTTAACCAACGGATAAGGGTGAGGTAACCCGGACAAAAGCCTCCAAAGGAGCTTAGACCCCGATATATATGTGGCACGCATGACCAACCGGTGTGTGAACTATGTTCCCCGTCATGGATAAATGACATAAGGGTTTATAAGAGACATTATGCATAACAACACTCAATTCAGCTCTGTTGCTGGAATGTGAGAGCACTTAATGACAATGGGAAAAGACTTGAACGCAAGACCGCAATTCTAGCCAATGAATTGCAGAGGTACAATCCAGACATTGCTCCCCTTTTTGAAGATGCAGGCTACACTCTTTTGGTCTGGTAAATCTGAAAAACTAAGTCGTGAGGCTGGTGTGGTATTTGCGGTTAACATTTCCTTAGTCGACATGATCGAATAGACAGCTGGCGTTAATGACCATATCATGACACTGAGAATTCCTCTTGCAGCTGGTCGATACATGACGATTCTATCTGTCTATACACCAACTCTTGTTTCACCTGAAGATGATATTACATCCTTCTACCATACACTCAGATCCATTGTCACCAGTATATCAAGTGCTGCGAGTTTAGTAATCGTTGGTGATTTGTATGCACGGGTTGGCTCAGACGATGAAACCTGGTCACCTCTAGGTCCTTATGTTGTTGGCAGAATCAATTCGAACGGTCTATTTCTCCTTCAGATCTCTACTGAATTAAACCTAGTTATCACCAACACGTTCTCTCACCAGAAGAACAAGGTAACTTGGTTCCATCCTCAGTCTAAGCACGGTCATGTAATTGATTACATAATCTGTAGACGTGGTGATCTAAGAAACTTCTGCAAAGTCAGGGTGATGCCTGGTGCCGACTGTGACACTGATCACTTGATGGTCAGAGCTAAGCTTAAAATTTCTATTCGTCATTTCAATGGAGTCAAATTTTCCAAGCAGATTGATGTCTCCAAGTTGATAGATCCAGTCATCAGAAACTCCCTTAAATCTGCCTATGACCAGGGGAAATTTTCAGATTGTGATTGGAAGAGAATAAGAGATATCATCTATGAAAAAGGTGTTGAGATTCTTGGATTCAGGCATCGAGATTAGTTTGCTGACAATTTTAATGAAATCAACTTTCTCATTGGCAAAAAGAGGATGGTTCATTTGAAACTCCTCAACACTTAGTCTGCCAACAGGTCAGCTTTTGCTGATCAATTTTCCTCTATGAAAAGTAAGGTTCAGTGCTGCGTGCGCCAAATAAAAGAAATAGTGGTCTGATCTATCGAAGAATATACAGACAGCTTAACACAAGAAAGTTATCAAAGTATTTTATGGTCTGCTTCATCAGGCATATGCTCGAAAGTCTTTCCAACTAAAACACTTCTGGCAAAGAGTGGAACCACCTTAGTGAAGACTTAGTGAAGAAATTATGGGCTGTTAGTATGAACATTTTGGCGATCTCTTTGACAATCCTTCCAATGTGGATGTTGCTGCAATAGTGTCCCTTGGCGTGCCCTTGATACGGAACCAACTCTTGAAGAAACAATTGCTTGCGTGGAACAGATCAACTCAAACAATGCTCCTGGACTAGATGGTATTCATCTAAACACTATTGAAACACGGCGATATGAATGTCCATTTTGCGATCCACTCTCTAATGATATATGTATGGAGGGGTGACCCAGTTGCTCAAGACGGGATAGATGACATTCTGATTATTCTGTACAAAGGAAAGGAGAAGAAGTCCGACTGTGGTAATTACGAGGGTATTTCACTGCTAGAAGCGGTTGGAAAAGTGTTTCCAAGAGTCTTGCTAAACCGACTAGAGAGGTATACTTGTCCTGACTTCAATCCTGAGTCCCAAACTGATTTTGGAGTCGTAAGAAGGACTGTAGATATGATATTCTCTGTTAAACATCTGGTAGAAAAATGTATTGAACTGCGTGTACCACTTTGTCAGGTGTTTATTGACCTGACTAATGGTTTTGGCAGAGTGAATCGTGAGGCTATCGGAGGAACATCACATCGATAATGGAGTAAAGCAGGGTGATATACCTCCACCAACATTGTTCTCACTTTACCTGACGGCTGTATTCTGGTATGCCTTCCATGACTTTGATCCAGATATACATATATCAGATTCCGAACAATTGGAAAAGTGTTTAACTTAAGAAGATTCCAAACTCTTTTTAATGACGGATTTGTTACGGAGCTTCTATATGCTGTCTTTGCATGCTTACCAGAGGGGAATATAGTCAGTGATGGACCGCTTTACTAATGCCTGTACCTGTTTGGACTGACAATCAGCATTAAGAAAACCAAGGTCATGTACACTCCCTCTTATGGCGATCATTACGTGGAACCTGATATCTTTGTCTATGGGGAATGTCTTGAATTCGTCAAAGAATTTGTCTACATCGGTAGTGCATTATGTGATGATGGCTCCTTTGATGTGGAAATCAAACAGCGAATAAGGAAGGTGTCTGGGTCTTTTGGTAAGCTAGAAGATAGAGTATGGTAAGATGGTGATCTAATTCTGGCAATTAAATTGCCTGTGTATGAAAAATGTGTGCTGCCAACATCACTCTAAGCCTTTGAAACTTGGACCTTATATCAATAAGACAGCTTTAAAAATTACTATCAACAAAATCTTAGATATATTTTTTCGTTTAATGTGGGATATTCGTGTTCCAAATTCGTCTTGACCAAAGCCAAAACAGTCAGCATTGCTACAATTAAGAACCAGATGAGTTGGGCTGATCATTTTGTTCGGATTGATGATTCCAAAGTACCAGAATAGCTGTTTTATGGTGAGCTTGTTTTTGGAAAGAGCAAAAAAAAGTTTTGAACATAGTATCAAGGAAAGTTTAGCGTATTTTGGCGCTCCTGTTGATGATTGAGGGTCCCTAACATCTGATCGTGATCAGTGGAGGGCTGTGGTTTTCAAGGGTGCTGAACTTTTTGAAGCAGCCATAGTAAACCGGGAAAAGCTTAAGAGAGCATGAAGAAAACGGGAACCGCTTCCGGACAATTATGGAGATGTGTGGATCTGTGATGTGAGGGACCGGACCTTGCAGACAAAGGCAGGCTTGGTTACTCCCATGAAATCGAACGAAAGCAACCCCACTACACTTGTTTCACTCCCATGTCTTGCATTAAGTCCCAGGATGTAAACATTTCTTGCTCCCACTATTCTAGAGTTTTCCGATCAGCCGGTGCTGTCAAACATCACAGGAACACAGTGATGCTAATACCGTGTCTATCGTCTAAACCAACGTCAATGGTCATGGGTGCCAAATCTGGTCCAAGATGTGCAAGTGACTGGCAAGAATGAAAAGCAACCAGCAAGCTCACGGACAGGTAATCAATGAAGGAGTGGCAATCGTCTAACAAGATGTTGCAATCAACATATATATATATATATATATATATATATATATATATATATATATATATATATACATATATATATATATATATATATATATAGTAACATTTTGAATTCGATAATACCGCTTATAATGCGAAATATAACATAATGACATTCAACATTTCCGTTTCCTTGTGTGTGTATTACTTCATATGTAATTTTTAGAGGATACCCATATTTTAATAGACGCTCCCTTCTTTTAAACTGTTTTTCTTTCGTCTACCGTCGTATGTACATAAAAAAAAACTTGCGCAAGTCGGTAGATGAAATAAGGACTGATTAAATAAACGGCTGTTTGAATTATACACAAATACACACACACAGACATACACTAAAAACACACGCACATATATGCATATATATATATATATATATATATATATATATATATGTGTGTGTGTGTGTGTGTGTGTGTGTGTGTGTGTGTGTGTGTGTGATATTCTTATTATAATAGATTACAATAAAAACATCTATGGTAAGAACTGTGGATTCTTACTCCATCTCTTCTTTCTCATATTTATAATATATATATATATATATATATATATATATATATATATGTATGTATATAGATGAAGAAATATAATCTTATGGTGTGCTATATTTATGGGATAAAGTGCTCAATATCAGAGTTAGTTCGTGTGTAAATATAAAAGTGAACATTGAAGTCAACAATTAGAGGCGACAGGCTGATTCATGCTAGACGCAATCGTCAGGCGGCCTGACGATTGCGTCTAGCATGAATCAGCCTGTCGCCTCTAATTTTTGACTTCAATGTTCACTTTTATATATATATATATATATATATATATATATATATATATATATATATATATATATATAAGAAATTTGTAAAGAATGAATAGGTTAAAAATATGGCTATTCTGTATTGAAAAGTACCCTCAAAATGTGTATTTATTATATGCCGCAGGGTGTTCTGTTCAACCTAATACATGCATTTGCATATGTACATTACTGCAGGTTTTAAATAATACGGAAACATATTAACATCGTTTTCTTTTTCGAGTCAAATGAAAAAAAACAAAAAAAACATTCCAAACCTGAAAACAGTTAAAGAAAAAATGTTTTGGTCTTTGGGGATTAGACAAACGTCCCCGAATGCCATCACTCGATCGTTAAGAACAGGGAGAAATTAAGTTAAAGATAAATATCTGAATTCTGATAATACTTGGTCAAAGCTTTATAATCTAGACGAAAAAGTTGGAAAGAAAAGTGACAGTCCAAAATCAATAGGAAAAAAAGCAGATATTTAAATAAGAAAACCTTGCAAAAAAGGCTTCTGATGAGTGAAATGAAAGGAGACGGTGGATAGGCCGAAAAAGAAAGTACTGTCTACAAAAAGAAGACGATAAATTAGAGAAGGAATGAAAATGGTAAGTAAACGAAGCAACTCAATAGGATCGGAGTCGTTGTTGATCACAATTACTTCAAACAGAATGATGATCGGACTTCTTTGACTATCTTCTGCTATTGTCCACATTGCCAAGTACAGACGTTTGCCAATAACTGGATTCTTTCTTCTGCAAAAAACTGGCGCCATTTTGTCCGCGTAACCTGCACCGACAATGCATTGCCTCTGTGGAGATAAGGACAAAACTGATATTCGTACCGTCTCCAGCGAAACAAGCACCGTTTTAAAAGAATCAATAGCAGCTTGAGAATATGTTAAGATTTGAAACAAGCAAAATATTCCCGAACTTTATCAAAAAGAATGTAAAAAGTACCTTGAAAATGAGACAAAAAATAAGGTTTTCAGAAGAGGCCTAACCAAAATGATGGAAATGAGTCAAGTAAATATCAGAATATATTTTTAAATAAATGCAAATAATTTTTATTTCTTTGCAATAGATGGTTAAAATAAAAATCAATTATATTGAATAAAGGTATACTTAGTTAGAGTTGAGGCCTGGAAATTCTTCGTAAAAAACACAAATTTGAAGAGGTCCTGAAAGGCGATATATCATTGAAGAAATAAAACTAGAAAGAAAGAAAGAAAGAAACAAACAAACAAACAAACAAACAAACAAACAAAGTGCGTTGAATTAAAAAAAAGGAGATAATGAAACAGGGAAATATTATTATTTGCGGGTTGGGCCAGAAAGAACAGCAGAAAATAGAAAATGTCTTAAGGAAAGAAAGAAACAAAGAAACAAAGAAACAAAGAAACAAACAAAGAAACAAAGAAACAAACTAAGAAACAAAGAAACAAAGAAAGGATGAAAGAAAAATGAAAGGGTGTTGAAGCAAAATACGGAGTAAATTAAAATCGAAAACATTATCTATTGTTTTTTGAAAGCAGCAACAGAAAACATAAAATCCAGTAGAAAGGCAGAAAGAAAGAAACAAAGAAAGAAAAAGAAAAAGAATGAAAGAAACAAAGAATCAAAAATCAAAGAAATAAAAAAAGATTCACTCAAAAAGGCGAATTTGAGGACAGTGCAGTTGATGGGTTTATTCTCACATATAATTTTATGTATAAAAGTCAGTAAATTTCATTTTGATTGAAACACTTTAATCTAAATCAATTTCTCAATGAATGACAACCTGACAACGATAATCTTGATTACTTCAAGTCCAGGATCAACCGATATCTACCCTAAACGTCGTCAAAATGGGCTTTGCTTAATTCCCCTTTCCTCACTCTTTACAACAATTTCGCTCAATAACCCTCTACTGTCAGTGTCCCTTGGGATTTTTATGGGATAAACTAACAGTAAAAGAAAGTGGGTCAAAGAAATTGGGCAATGATTATTATTCAGGAATGATTCGACTCAGTTCATAAATCAGAAATATACACGAAATGTTATTTTGATAATTGTAATGGTAATATTATCCGTTTCCCTACAAGGAAACATTTGCCATAATTGACCGAGCAACCACTACTGCTTTCGGTTGAAACTTATAAAATATTTCTCTTAAAACACTTTTTGTTTTAGGAAAACTGATTTCTCAAGTCCAGTAGTTTTTATCGCTCTTTCCAGTATTGATATAATAAACTGCCGAACCTTCTATTTGAAGTTGTGTGGGATGTTATGACCTTGATTATGTGATTAGTTTATTTTTTAGTTATATGTGCTATTTATTTTAGTTATTGTGGCTGTTGGCAATCCTCAAGTGATGTGGTTTCTGTTATTTGATACAATTCATTCTTTGTGACTCTGTAACGCCAGTCCACAATGTTCAAATAATGAAGTTCTTCGCCAAGGCCCTTAAGATTTACTCGCTCAAAGTCTTTTTTCACCATTGATCTTAGGAAGCGGTTGTATACAGCTGATAGCTTAGATATTTATTAACGGGTTTAGCACTATGCATGACATTCATATGAAAGTCGCGATCGGACGTGAGTAAGAAGATAACACGAGATTTCAGGTCCCGTAGCAATTTGAAGTGTTGGGCGAAACTACCTCTGGTACTGCCTATTCTATATGCAATTCCTTCTTCGCCTATATTTAATTTTTATAACAGATAAACTAGAGCATAATGTCATTTGAAGCCTTACGATATCAGAAATTCAGATACAGCATGACATGATACATATACTTGAAAGTAAATCACATTGCATGAAAACAAATCTCCCATCGACTCCCTTCTCCTCGGTCATTACAACAAGAATAGACGTTTATCCCGTTTTTACTATTTAGGATTGGGATTCCGATTCCTTGTAAAGTCTTTTAATTCTCTGTCATTTCCAATAGTCTCTTGCGTGTTAGTAATGTTGTCTCCTTGCTTTGAATAAATTTATTTAAATAATAACATTTTTATTAAGTTATACTATCAACGTCTATTGTTAATGTGAATGTTCGTAAAACCTAATGATAACTCCTATTTTAACTCATTTCAGGTTATCAGCTATTCAAAATATTATTTATTTTTTTATACCCGTATAATTTGTCTTGTATATTTGGTGGATATTCGAAGTATAAATTATGCTTTTTTATTTTATTTTTCTCTTTGTTTTTTCGTAAAAATATTTTGTTGCTAAATGTGTCATATTTTCCTAAAAGTTTGATTGAGTTTATGTACATTTAAAAACAAACACTAGAGATTTTTAATAACTTTAAAAAATCAGATACAATGTAAGTTTGAGCATTTGTAAACATATTCAATTTTTTATTTTTTTGATTTAGCTATTCATTTGCCAAAACAATTGCTAGATTCGTCCAAGTTGATATCGAATTGAGAGATTTCTATAGCATTTCTCTCGCACTTATCGTGTGAGACCTTCGGCAAAACAAACCGATCAACACTAAATTATTTCTGCCAGACAACGAATCAGGTTTTTCTTTTGCGTTTGTTTCAATCACAAAAACAATTTATTCCGAGTCTGTTGGTGTCGTGTAGCGTTCCTCTTGTTGAATGTTTGCCTTATTCTGAAGATGGAAATGCACTGTCCAAGACAGCACCTGTGCCTACTTATTTGTTAGCTATCGATTGGAAAAATGGCAGGGGGGAATTCTGCATACATCTCCAAACATTTGGCGATGAAGTCGATGAATCTTAGTTGTTTACCACAGGGTAAATTATTCCAGTCAACCGAAAATTCAGAAAAAAAAAACCTGATGACTATTCACGTTTTATGGATATCGACAGACATTGTTTTAAAATAGTCAATTAAGTATTTCTTTCTATATTTATTTCGAGAACACCTCGTCATTGAAAAATTATATTACTGGAGAATCAAATTTTACCAAACTTCTATTATTTTAGAGCTCTTCTATTAAAAAAAAAAACACCTGATCAACTAAACTTTTGAACGAAGTTGTTATTATATGGATCGTACACAGATCTAAAAACAAAGTCTGGAGTTCTTGTTTGTATTGTATCATCTTACTAAGAAGATCATATTGCATTTTAATATAGTTATAATATTCCCTTTCCTCTTTCTCTTTTTCTTTCTCCCTGTTACCATAAGACACTGTGTAGTAGAAACGCCATGTTGTACTGCTGCGGAACTGGAGCAAATAGGTTTTTACGGGATGGGATTGACAGCCCTAAATCTAACAGGTTGTAAATTCAAAGATACCCTACCCTTAGAATGGAGGTCAAAAAATGCTAAGGAACTCATACTTCCCTGCTGTTCAATCTATAATCTAATAGAGAATAAATATAATTATATCATTCCAAAGAGCATTTGTACGAATTTGAATGCATCGACCTCGATCGGAATGATATCACGTTGATTACACGTACTGCGTCGATACACACTACGCTACGCTACACACATCGGGAAAAGGCTATTGAAGTAAATCCAGACAGAAAATACGAAGGGAAGCCCTGAAGACAGATAGCTTTTAACACCGATTAACTTCCGGTAACTGCTGCTCAAAAGTTGGCCCAATATTTAATGATCTGTATCCCTTTGGATCTTGTTGATACGACCGAGAGTGTAACCATGTGATCTGTGCAACCATTGCTCTCCATATACCACTGCATGAACACTGGAGAAATATCTCCAGGATCCCCATCAAAGGATGTAAATTTAACCAAACAGAACACTGACCTTTATGAGATAACCAGATACATATTCCTCGCACATGCTGTTTTAAGCTTTGCCTCATAAACATTCAGTATATTTGTATATAAATAACAATTTTTGAGAGCACTGGTTTAGTTTTATGACAAAGTTATAACTAATTCAATCATTTCACCCCAAATAAGGCAATAAATCCATTAGGATAAAATGGGTTTCAGAGAGGGGAAAGAAACAGAGAGGACTATAAAAGTTCAGGGTTCAAGTAGAGACAAAAGATAATGATCCACATAGCATTTAAATTTCTGAAGATATTTGTTGACTGGAAATCAAGAAGCACAAAGAGAGTTCCACAAGCGAGAAGTACAGGAGAAGAAACTATTAGCATAGAACTTACGGTTACAACTAACAGTTTCATCAGTGAAATTATGAGACTTAGTATTAAATAATAGTTTAGCAGACTATTATTTTTTAGACAAGTATATCCCTGTTTGGACTTTCTGAGATTGACCTTTGAGGTCAGATATAAAACAAAACAAAGAAAGTCGATTATGATTGGCTGTGCTAGCGTGGGAATGATAGATACAGAGAAAGGTTTTCGGGAGTCGAGTTTAGAGCGTCATACATTGTAGACGTGTTCTTTGTCGTGTCTGGAAGCGGCCTCGCAGTTGGGTGAAAGTGCAACCACACTGGATAGGTAGAAATGTTTAATAAGATGTTTTAAGTTTAAAATTCCATTGTTGATGAATTTTTATCTTTGGAATCAAAAACATTTCGACACCCGGCCAGGAGAAGACAAGAGAGAGGGGGGGACACAACAATGTACTAATTGGCGCAGTGACCAAGGCCACCCCAAAACGAGGCGGCGTATGCAACACTAGCTGCCATGCTTATGCGCTTAAAATCCTGACATTGAGTTGCCAAAGAGAAAGCTCATGAAAAGAATTTCAATTAAAATTCTTATAGAAAAAGTATAGCTATTTCAGTAGGAAAGTGACTAAAGCTGAGATGCCAGGTCCAAACCGATTGCTTTAGTGATTCTTCTTTAGGTTTTATCAAGACTATCCAAATACATAGCAGAAGCACCACACCAGAAGTTGCAACATTTGGTACACGGACGAATAGTAAACTTGAAAAATATCCAATATAGATTCTGACGAGAAAAAAACATTATCTAGACAATAATTAACTGACTTTCCTAGCAGCATATTTAGCAATTAATACAATATAACATCCTAATTTCTGTCATTGAAAAATGTGAGGTCAAAAAGGTGCAGTAAGTTTCCCTCCTGGGTGACAGCATCAGCCATAGTGACGGAAGTCAAAAAAGCGTCTTTAATGGAGAGCATTTTTGTTTTAGAGACGTTAAAATTAAAAAGCCACTTTTTAACACAGTTGAAACCAGATTGTGTGTCATTCGAGATTCGTCACACCCAGATATCAGACTTACAGTTAAGACAAGAGTACTTAGTTTTGTCATCCGCATACATACCAAGTCGGAAACCGATAGCATCTGAGGAACCGAATGGTTGCTAGCTTCAAATGCATTAATGCAAAATGGTCTAAAGGAGTGACCATTCTGTACAACGTTAATAATATGGTTTGATAATCAAAGAAACGACTTGAAACACTGCATACGAGAGACTTTCAAACGGTTTCGTAATATGTAAAGCAACAATTACAGTTTCGCATTCTTAATATAAACATTCGCATACTCTTTCAGTAATAACTATCAAAACAACAGCAGTTTACATAGAGAAGTGAAAGCCATAATCTTTGGCTGAAAGAAAACCTTGTGAGGTGATATGCTTAACCAGTTTAGAGTTGATTAGAGTCTCCTGTGCATTTACAAAGAGATTTAAAAGACTAATAGATCAAAAGTGCGAAAGGTCAGACGGTTCTCCAGAGTTCTTATAGACAGAAACTACAGATGATGATTTCCAACTATCCAGTTCAGGCTCACATTTCTTAAAGAAAATTTGCAGGGATACCATCAAGCCCATATTCTTTGTGGGGGTCCAGTTTAGGGATGACAGCAGAAACCACGGACAAAGTTATAAGCATATCACTCAATAGAGACTCATTGGAAAATCAAGAAAAGATGCTCCTGATGAGTCAAGAGTGGAATTTGAAGAAATTGCTATGTTCATGGGCGGGAATGTTAGCTAGATATCCTGGCAGTTGTCGAGAGGATCTTTGTTCTTGTTTGAAGGTTAGGACAACCAAATCAATACAGAAACGGCATTAGAATCACTGTAATTATTATTCACATTTCTCGCTCTTCCTAAAAGGATAAAGACATTTTCCAACTTACTTCAAAGTTCAGAAGCATTCATCACGTGTTCTCTAAAGTAGGAATGAACCATTGGCAAACAGGTGGAATCACGGTATCATAGCGTGAACCGATGAAAGCGCCACAATTTAGCCTGCTCTATAGTGTTGTTTTACGACTCGTCATCATTAGTCAGCTTCCTGTCGTCTGAATGTTTACTCTACACTTGATTTATCCTATAACCGACACATGCAAATAGGTAACAACCTATTTGTCAATCACCCTAAACGGAGGATGTTTAACAGTATCTTTTTTGTTTTCATTTATATCCTACCTTCATTAATAAATTTGTAAAGTGTCCGGTCGTGCTTTGTGTTGTGATGGGTATCGTCATGGAATGCCAAATCAGAGAGCCGAGTTCGAATTACAGTCGGTTTCGTTACGTTCATTTACGCGCAAATACCCGCGGGAATGGTATGAATCCAACTCATCTACCACCAGCTCTGCACAGGAAAGCGAATTACATATGGCACTTAACTGATAAAATGTGTACGTTCGCAGCAACCAAACACCGGAAATGCAAAACTAAAATAAATGGAAAAGGGAATAAATTTTCATTGAGAAAATACTACGGAAAAGTTCAAAGTATGATGGAGACCAACACATGGCAAACGGAATGCAGGAAGACGGCGTAATATATATATATATATATATATATATATATATATATATATATATATATATATATATATATATATATATATATATATATATATATATATATATGTTGATCACCTAGGACACGATACCGGTTTGTGGAGAAGATCCTGGGCGATAGAGAAAAATGGAAGAAACTAATCAAGTTCACTCGAAATAGGTTTAAAGGCCAATGTACACTGCAAATTCTAGGAAGATCATAGATGCATTCATCGCTAGAAAAACATTTATGTTTGCCTACATAGAACTAAAATTCTAACTTTGAGAACGCGTCAAGGAAAATAATGTAAAGAATGTATTTAAGAATACAGATGGTACAGGTATGGTCCTATTCATTGAATACTTAATGAAAAAGGTTACGAAATATATTTTACTAGGAGAGCATCTAAAGCATACCTCATAGAGAACTGATGGAACTTCTAGGCCGTCTTGCCATATTTGAGTAGTCAACAAGAAGAATCCAGAAACGATACTAGCAGCAAGACCGACTACATACGTATAGAAGATTTATTCAGTATGTATACAAAAAATATAAAGGGGTTTAAGTCAAGTATTTGTCATCTCACCAGATTTCTTCAAGCTGTACAGTGAGGCGACTCTGTGGGAATTAAAAGTCCTACCACGATTCATTATACATAGTCGCATGCGTTTCGATGAAACAGTTTTGATAGGAAATAAAACTACAAGATAATGGCGATAATGAAGGAAAGCGAGAAAAAGAAGTCAGAATGCATGGTTGCCAGCCAAGAGAACAGGCCAACATGGAGATTACAAATAGGAGATACCAAAATAAAACACATGCAATAATTTAAATATATGGGAAATGTTTTTACAGAGTGCGATAATGATAGTTGACAGTTTAAACATTTCTGAAAGGTTTCGGTGTCATCCGAGACATCCATATGAAAGACTATATTTGTGAGGCCCCTTTAAGAATATGTCATTGATGTTAATAGTTGTTTTTTGTAGAATGATGGACATAACTATCCCTAGAGCAGTGTATTCTATATTTACTTTCCTTATCACTTATACTATATATTATAACTGATCCATACACCGGGGTATCTGTAGTATTTATAATTAATTCATTCCGCTGTCCGAATTTTTAAGATATATTCAGTACATGCACTATTACGGCTTTCATTTCAATTCCAGATTATATTTTCACTTCAGTAAACATTTATCGTAATTCCTACTTCTGGGAATGTTGATTATTCCCGACCGATCATTCTTATTTGATCTATAGATATTGACGTCATCAGCATAGCCGCACCCCTTCATCATCGGTACACTAGTCTTTGAAGGGAGAGTGGAACGCTGTTTTCATTGCAAATTGCTCTGGATTGTGCTCTTGGGAAACTCTCATATGATTTTAACACAAGATCACCATTTATGCTAATCGATTATTAACACAAAATATCACGTATGAAAATTTGAACTTATTCCAGTCTTTGTTGTTCAACCTTTCTGTCATTTTGTGAATAAAATACATTAATTAATCACTTCCATTTTTACGTTTGATCGTAACAAGCGGTTGGCCCGCTGCAATCCGACGCAATGTCCAATCGTTTCACGGATAATACCATGTTAAAGAATAAATTATATTTTTCGTGGAGAAGCCCGTTTCGTTGTCTGTTAGATTTTTATTCGAGCCATTAAAACAAGGAGGAGAAAAACAATTTATTATCGGCTGCATCAAATCTGAGAATGCGGCATCAGACGAACGAATGAAGGTCTATTCACATACCTACGTGACTGTTACGGTGACTTGCGATGCGGTAGTCTGTATGGAGGCACCTTGGTAGAGTTGGGGTAGGCTCTGTTGGCAAAATGGCAGGGTTCAATTGGAGGGAAAATGCATTTTTGCACGAAATACTTGGATTAGAGAGAGGGGAATGTAGAGAATAGAAATGCAGAGAGATAGAAAGAAAATGAAGGAAAGAAAATAGTTAAGAAACGAATAAGCAAGTATAAACAAAGTTACCAGTATGAAAGTAAAAAAGAAATGACTAATCGAAAAAAAAGAAGAAAACGAAGCAAGTAAAACAAATCGAATGAACACCCATGTAAGATAGACAAATAGGTAAAAAAGAAAGAAAAACGTTAGGCAAAAATTGAGAAAACGAAGAAAATAAATGAGGAAAGAACTTAATAAGATGGAAAAGAAACAAATTCATGAAAGAAAGAAAGTAGAAAAAAGAAAAATTTAAGCAAAAATGTAGAAAACGAAGAAACGAAATGAACAAACAACTGAGTAAGATAGAACAATAAACAAGATATTGAAAGAAAGGAATTAATATAAAATGAAAAAGATAGAAATAAAGAAAACAAAATGATAGAAAAATAAGAAACAAAAACGAATCAAGCAAATATGAATCATGTTATTAGCAGGGAAAAGATGCAACTCTCTGTGATAGGAAAATAGACAGGGTTTAAAAGTAAGAAAGGAAGGAACGAATAAAGGAAGCAACGAAGGAAGAAAGAATGAAACTAACAGATTAACAAACATGCAAAGAAGCACCCGCCAAATGATTTCGATGAGCTAACAATTTAAGGAAAACAATTTGAAATTAAATGGAAGATTTTACAAGAATAAAGCAGGAAAGAAAAGAATATCCTTAGAAAGAGGATAATGGAAGGAAAGAAAAAAGAAAGAAGGAAAAAAGTATATTACCGCGAACAAAGAACGGAAAGCATGTCAGGTAAAATAAAATAAAAAACGAGGAAAGAAAAGAGATCACACCGTTGACTAAAGCATTAGAAGTAAAAGAAGAAATAGCAAAACTAAATGGAAAGAGACTTATAAAAGGTTGAATAGTAAAAGAGGAAAAATAAAGAAAAGAGAAGAGGCGAAAAACAAGAGATGAGAGAAAAAGAGATTAAAATGAGAAAAAAAAAAGATAAATTAGAAATGCTAATTAAGAAGAAAAAATATGAATGGAAAATAATAAAAACAAAATTACCAAATTTTTAGTGTTACAAAAAAGGTAAACGAAAGTAATTTAAAGAAAAAAAGAGCCAATAAAAGGAAAAAAATGAACAGAATAAAGAGAGAGTCTGCCAAAGGCATGACATCAGCGTAAAAATGTCAAAAAAATGAGCAAGCACAAATGAAGATACATATATATATATATATATATATATATATATATATATATATATATATATATACTCAAAATGCGCAAACCTTAGTCAGGTTCGGTTGGATGAGATAATTGGCCTATTCGTATGCAGCGAAGGTTGTGGCTTGTTCAGCAAGCCATACTGCTTTTGGAAGTTTTCCCGACCTCCATGGTCCGAACAGCGAGTGGCGCAAGTCCAACTGTGGCGGAATCACACTTGTTCGACCCAAATTTTTTGCCGAAAATGTTTTATTCCCCAACAGTAACTTCGACAAGAACAGCACATTTCTGAAATATGTCTCTACTTCGCCTTCATGCTTACCTTAGCTTAAATCTCTCGTTTTACTTTGCATAGCATTTTCTTTTTGAAGCTTAACTTGTTTGTTCGTTTTGTTCTCATTCGTTTTTTTTACTTTTTTTCTTGTCAGAAACGAGTGTAATATATGTGATTGTCACACAGATGCACACGGCCAGAATGCAATTTCTCAGGCATCAGTGGATGGCGGTGGAATCAATGAAGACACTGCCCGAAATTCATGCAACGAACTGCAGAATCCAAGACATGAACAGAGTAGAAAATGATGCTCTTGGATTAAAGCTTATCTTCTTAGACTTGAATGGCGAAGGATAATCACCCACACTGTTCTCTATCGCATATTTAGTACCTGATCTCTGCCAGAACTATTCTTACAGAACTTATTCACTTCCGTTAATAGGTTTTAGTTCAAATAATATTTAAAAAGCACGTTTAGATACATACCCACCTGGATTCATACTCACACAGATATATATATATATATATATATATATATATATATATATATATATATATATAGAGAGAGAGAGAGAGAGAGAGAGAGGGAGAGATAATACTAGTGGTCAATATACATGTATATATATATATATATATATTTATCTATATAAATAAATCAACAAGAGGATAGAATCCAGGTAGAACTCAATGTCCGGGACAGAGTAAAAATATAATAGCAAAATGCTCAAACACTAATATTCCATGGTTATAATTTATTACATTGGAATCGTAATTACAATCCTATTCATCAGCCCTACAAATTCAAAAAGCTCTCTTTTAGGCATGTCTGATAGAGTAAATTACAGACAATATGTCTGCTAATTTTTAACAAAACCGTACATACGCACGAATAACATTCTTTGTATTGATATTAAAGGATGAGAGAAAGGTGCTATAAATTCTTTAAATTTCTTTTATTTCATTTCCAAAAATCATATATATGTACATATGTGTGGGGGGACTGTACATATATATAGGGTGACCGAAAAAAACGGGAACTTTTTGACAATCCAATAAAACCAAGAGTGATAGAAGAAAAATATTAAATTCATAGTAATTGAAACCTTAAAACATGCCATTTAAGAAACAATGATGGAATTTTCATTTTTTTTTTAAATTACGTCCTGTAGATGGCGTCCTCCTGTACGAATACATTCTTGAAAACTGCTGTTGAGATTCCTCATTGACTGCTGCAACATCTCAGCTGGGATACTGTGAATTTCATTTTCGTTACTAAAATGGCGAAATGTTTACTTGCTCAAGGTCACTGTTTCGTAGTGTTGCCACTTGCTCATGTCTGGCAATACGCACTTCAAAAATTACCGTTTTTTTTGTCACTCTATATATATATATATATGGGGAAGATGCGTGCGTTTGTGTGTATGTGTGTGTGGTGTGTGTGTGGTGTGTGTGTGGGGGGGTATTTAAATATAAATAAAACACATTATACATAGAGAAAAGGAAAGCGTTTCTTTACCGACGTGTATCCATCCCCAGGCGAGTATATCAAGCTAAATTTAAGGATTTTATTTTGCAAAATCTATTTATAAACATAAATAAAGCAGGGGAAAAATATCGTTAAGCTTTTGAAATCTAAAACATATTATTAAGCTGTCTTCCCGTCCAAGTAAGATGTTTCATCTCTTAATAAGTGTGGCATTCTTGAAGCTTAAGTTATAAAATAACTTACTTAGACACAAAGTTCCTAACTATCGATTCTTGCTAAAATCTTATCTTACGGCCTGCAATTCTTTTCACATATGCATATTTATATACAAATTCCTTATTGAGATTTACTGAATACACAGCATGCTGGACGTAATATTCACAGTTTAAATTAAAAATAAAAATAGTGTATCTATTTCGAACACGAAGATTTACTATATTACAGTATTTCTTGAATACGTAGACGTAATACTCAATGCTTAAAGAAAACTAAAATATGGCGTCCATTTCAAATGCGAGTAACTACTATAATGACGTTTAGAGCAGTAGTAATAGTAATAATAATATATGCATATAGGTGTGTGCATGTGTGTGTGTGTGTTTGTGTCTGTGTGTGTATGTGTTTGTGACTATGTGTGTGTGAAGTGCGTGTGGGTTAAGAACTGCACATGTACTTACTGGCTCTTCATCGATCTTAAAGCCGAAAGTGCTAAAATGAATTTTTGCAAATAAGCAAAACGATAAACTTGGTGCAGCCGCCTCAGTGTAGATATGCCTCTTTTGACTCCATGAAAAACTATATGTAGGATTTAATCATGTTCCTTCATTCCAAGAGATATAACTATATATTTGAAATCTTTAAGTCGAAGGTATTAGAAAGTCAAACACGCCACTTGATTAGGTCTATAGGTTTGAGCGCCCGTGACATACACATTTCCCTAGGATGGGTTAATATATAAACATGTTTACGTAATAAATGAACATATTTACATAATAAATACACATGTTAACGTAATTGTAATGACAAAGTATGCAGGTGTAGGTTTTAAGAGGGAGGTAACAAAACCAGGGAAGACCACTCTTGATTATTCATAACAGAAATTTCATTTTTATTGGACAAAGAGATATACCAAATGTCTCAATACGAGTTATTTATTTTAACGTTTCATTTATTTACTTATACGCCTTGAACATGTTATCTTTGTTCCATTCTTTTCTCAGGATGTTAAATTCAGTCGACATATTCGGGATTTTTGATTTTATTGACATTTTCCAATTCACCAATCTGATAATTAATATCCAAATCAAATTTTTCATAAATTATCTGAATTTCACGTTTTTATTCAAGTACATTTGACTGTGTCTTTTAGTCTCAGCAAAAAAGGTTTTGTACAAAAGATTTTGTTCGAGACATACGGGAATGTTTTCTTTTTTTGGAACGCTGAGATTTCAATTAGTTCAATGTGTTATACATGGCTAGTTTACACGAGAACAATATAGAAAAGAATTATACCTATTATTACTATTATTATTATTAATATTGTTATTATTATTACTACTACTACTAATAATAATAATAATAATAACGCATAATAATAATAATACGCATATTAAATATTTTATACACAGTTTAAGACACCGTCTCCGACGTTCACAATTATGTTACATAATGTACATTGCATATATATATATATATATATATATATATATATATATATATATATATATATATATATATATATATATATAACCGAAAGTAATATTAAGGAGCCAGGAAAACCTACCTAGGTTTCACCTAAGCGGATCTTCAGGGTAAAGCCGGCTAGAGAGGAAAATTACGGAAAGTATTTATTGATAAAACCAAAATAACCATAACCACGTGACAAAAATTAAAATTAATAAGACAAACAACATGGGGTATGCTGCTACTTTATTGATCAGTCAACGACGAAAAAAAAACAATTATAATAACCAGACATTTCTATGCCTACACCTACTAAGAATTTCCGATTTTTGGTTTAATAAATTTTTAGGTCCCTTATGGGTTGCAATAGCTAGTTTTTCCTCCATGCATACATTTTTTTCGTGGTTGGCAAATCAATAAAGTAGCATACACCTTGTTATTTGTCTTATTTATTTTTATTTTTACTCCTTAGGATTACTTGGGGTTATCGTTCTACTTATTGTATTGAGCAGTTTACGTAGTTGTCTTTTTACTCGATTCGGGTTTTTTTCTTTGGACTTGGAGCTTAAACACTTGACGATTGTTTTCGCCTTGTTTTAATTGTCTTGTTTTTTTTTCTATTTTTATTTCCAATTATTCCTCGGCTACTGTTTTTTTCTACTGTAAGTTGAGCTATCCGAGATTTTTTCAAACGAATACCACCATTTATACATATATATAATTGGTGAGAATTCTGTAGAACTGTTTCAGACCATACAAATTATAAGCCATATATATATATATATATATATATATATATATAGTATAATAATATTAAAACAATATTAAATTGCACATAACATTTTTGCTACTCAGTGTTTCATGCTGTAACTAAATCGTTACTGCATGAAACTCTGAGTAGCGGATTTTTACCACCATTTTAATATTATTGCGTGAATATTGTTATGATATTCTATATTTAACCTTAGACGACTTTAGCATTGAAGCCTCAGTTTATTTTATATTTTAAGCGTTTATCTTATTTTAAGCTTAAGAAATTTAAATTTCCCCCAGGCAAAGTCAGGATTTTCAATGTTGCTGTGCATTTCAGACAGAATCCTTCCCTGATACATTTCTCTCTTGTAAGATAAATGATGTAACTTTGCAAAGTGGAGAATAAAGTGGGTAATAAATGGGAGAATAAATATATATATATTGAATGAAATCCCGTGTGCTTTTTTGTAAGCACCCAATTATATTGTTAAACAATGTTTGGATTTATTATGAATTAATTCGCCATTATGTCTATATATTCTGTATATTTAATGGCTACACATGTTTAAGATAATCAGGGGGGGGTTTGGGGGGGGTGTTTTTTTGTTTTGTTTTGTTTGTTTGTTTTTTTACAATAAAATTGGCATCTACCGACCCACGGAACGAAAGTCTCATTTAAGAAAACGTCCCCACCCGGACAGTAAAACCTACGTGTATTCCCTTTTGAAAGATGCTTCACCGAATACAAAGGGAAATCAAATCTGATTTCCCTCCGCAGCCACATTTTTTCTTAATCCTTTGAGCCCTGCATTCTTGAACAATATTAAGGCTTCTGCCTGAGCTCCTGACTCAAAATTCGCAAATAATTGGCATGTGATTTTTCACGGCACATATAAAAATAGATACAAGTGTTTACCCACCGTTCAACCGGTGGCTGGGCATTGAGTCATTTTTTCTCTACCACTGTTCAACCGGTGTATAGGCATTACGTCATTTTTCTCTACCATCGGTAAAGCGGTGCTCAGGGCTCAAAGGGTTAAGAATTTCACTCTGTAAGAGGACAATAGATATCAATGCCAAGGGACGTCTACTATGACACGTGTAGCCAATAAATAAAATTATTTTTCATTAGGACTATTACACGAGGATTATTGTCCTCATCTTTGTTGTAATTATCACAATATTTGTCGATGACCCTCCCCTTTTTATTATTTTCTTGTTGATCTAGGGAATTTCGAACTGACCCTTTTATTTAATCTACGGGGTAGTTGGTTCTCGTATCACTGTTCCTGCATAGGGATATCTCGTCTCGTTCTTTTGTATTACTGTTTACTTATTTTTCATCCTGTTTCCACTTAGTCTTCACTACCCTGCCCAGGGATTGGACAGAGAAATAACTACGTCACCAAATTCACAAACCAAACCTTTCATCTACTGTTGTCTATGGGAACCTTGGGATAATAACCATAAAGATATAAAGATTAGAAAATTAGTCTCAATGTAAATAATTCCAATAACGTTACCTACACATCCCAGAAATTCAGATACGGATTATTTAATTATTAACCTACCAAAGAAAATCATGTAAATGTATGGCGGAAGGTGGCGTGTGAAGAGATAAACTTTATTAAGAGCTTTAGACCTGCCGCTCGAACTGAAAAGAAATTCTACGCGAAAACGGTATGTCGCGCATCAGTCTTAGCCTAATATATAGCATTGTGACCCGGAGTGGTGAACGTGTGTGCTAACGCAAAGGGGACGGTAACGAGCCGACCGATCGCGGTTTGCGCCAACTAAGTGCAGGTTGTTTTTTCTCCTTTTTAGAACATCCAGATTGCACTCGGTGTTCCTGCTGGAGTTTGATGGGATAAGTAGTCAGACCAAATATTAAATTCATAGCTTAGATCACTTCTTGAGCATATAGCCTTAAATGATGTATGAAGATACGTACATAAATACCTAATTTCCGCAGGTTTTTGCTTACAAACTGACTTCAGAATTTTGCTGTTTCAAGAATAAATCCAAATAAAGTTGATATATTTTGTATTAGATACAACTGAACGGAAAATATATTCAAGCCAAAATTCTATTAGGAATCAGCATAAGCAAAATACGCTTTTTTAAAATTAAAAATCGTGGAAAAATTGTAAAAGATTACAAACAAAACCTACTCAATGAATACGTTTTGTTAGATCATGTGTTAGATCATTTGATAGACCATAATTAATAAAAACAGAAATAGATAAATGCGTATACAACACCATAATGGTGGTGGGCACAAATTATAAAACAATATGTTTTACATTTACATTTTTTATTCAAAATCACACTAAAACTAATGTATTGTATAACATATTATATCATAATATAGCTAAATTGTTCAGTATAATTCTCCTTTGAAATAAATGAAGGTCCTATTTAATAGCACAATGAGTTAGTAATAATGTGCTTATGATTTTGTAAAGATTCAGTAAATTATAATTTTCTAAGGTTCTGCTATAAAAATTTCACTGATTACCGGAATTAAATTCCAACGCTAGAATGTTAAAACTAAACTTAATATTTTAAACTCAAAAAACGGCAAAGATATGCGGAAAATATTTTCTATCATTATTTACCATGCCAAACTCCAAATTTCAAATTTAGTGCAATAGCAATCTTCCAAAATCGACCTGCCCTAGCAACATCCGTATTAGGTCTATAATTTCAAGTTATCAGTTACATTCCCGAGGATTAGATCCTGTTCCTCAGTCACCCGTTATAATGCGTGCCGTGAACTTAACTTGCATGGATTACGCTTTGAGACAAGCATATGACTACATGCAGGATCGACTAGGGATCGTTGTTTTTGTTTTGTTATCGACGTCGACAACGGTGGAAGATGATGGCAGACGAACCTCCATCGTCACGTCGTTCGCCAATACAAAGCAAAAAATGCTGAAAGTGGAGGGTTACTGAAAGGAGTCTGTTCTATACTGCAGTGGCTCTTCTAGCTACAAAGGATAGGTGGTGGTGGAGTGCACTTATCATGCCCGTCTTGAAGTGACGCCATATCGAAGAATAATACAAAAGATATATATGAGCTTGGATAACTTTCTGTTATTAGGATGTTAAATGGCGCTTAATTTAATATTTCGATATTTATTTACATCACCATCAGAACATTATGAACAGAAGTCATTTTAATTTCCAAAGCCCAGAAAATAATTAAGTAGCTGAAAAAAAGAATCGGATGCCGCAAAAGCTAAATATCACGTCAAATATTTTATATCATCCCTATGGAAATTGATGAAGATGTTGCTTAAATAACAAGTATATACGGCGAGAAAATAAACTGAGTTGCTTTACAAAAATAGAAAGGGCCATGTGACGATAAAATGTGTCTTTTGCCCAGATTTATTCAACATCTAGGCCAACGGTATCCGAAGTGAATTTGAGACCGTCTTAGTATTGAAATTCGCTGGGAGTAATCTTAAAATAACAGATATCCGATGGTCCACTCAGAAAGGAAGCTACAGGCCCTACTAGACAATATGGTAAAAGATAGCGAAAAAAAGTCTAACCATTAACTGCAAGAAGGCAGAAAATATGGTCACCAGAAAGAGACAAAAGCGCAAGATGCGAGTTACGAATTGTAGGTATAAACATCAAGCAGGCGCATAAGTTTAAATATCTGGGTAGCGTTTTAACAGAAGATGGAAAATGCGAGATCCGAACGGGCATTGAACTAGCAAAAGAGATATTCCAAAAAACTAAGCAAGGCTCAAAATTCGATAGAAACAAATTTAAATAGTGCTGGATTGCTATGTTATATGCATCCTATCATATGGCAGTAAATGTTATACAATCATCCCACGAATTAGGTAAATATTAGAGGCAGCAGAAATGTCGTTCTACAGAAGAATACTGAAAATTCTATCGGCACAGCGAGTAAGAAACAAGGAAGTCCTAAAGAAAATGCCAATAGAAAGAACACTTATATTTAGAATCAGGTGTGACACTATGAGTTGGATATATGCGCACGCGTGTGTGTGTGTGTGTGCGCCCGCACATCTGTGTGTGTGTATATATACACCCCCTACATCTGTGTGTGCGTGATTAGTTTGATTTGACCTGGGTATCAAACTTCAAGACCCAATGACTAGATTAGGAATCTAGATAAAAACATGTTTTGGACATATGGCCAAAAGGGTAGATGAGTTTTAAGTACTTGTCAAAATACGAAGATAGTGAACTGGTCAAAACTTAAAAGGGTCTGAATTTAATGTCCCTAAATCGGAGTCAGCTAGGCTAAGAAATATTTTTATGTCCACTTTCTTCAAAGGGAGAAATGGTCATGAAAAAGTTATGGGTTTATTCGTGGGTGTCCCTTGTCCGGAAATGATGAAAGAGGATTCTGCATATATACGGGAGCGCCTTGGGCCACGGCAGTTAGACTTAGTTTAGGTTCGAGGAAGGTTGATTTAGGCCGGAGCACGTAACATCGAAGAGCGACCTATTAGCAGCCGGACATTGTTAGCTAAGATATATATATTTTTTGCCAGCCGAGAATCAGCCCAGAGTTAATCATCCACAAAAAGGTCACACGCCTTCCCTCCTCTTTTCGTCCTACCCAAGTTTGTAGTTGTGTTTTTCTTTTTGCCTGTGAGCCTGCCTCTCGCTCGATCCGCCGCACAGAAATTCTACGACGTGGGGGTCTATATCTTTGTGCAACGAGTTGCAGAGGTGGGTAGTCTCATACAGGAGAAGACAGCTGAAATTCGTTGGACATATAAAAAGGAAAGAGGGTTTGGAAAACTTAAACCTCACGGGGCATATTGAGTGAAAGAGAGATAGGAGAAGGCAGCGAACCACTTACCTGACGAGCTTGTGTAGCAAAGGCATAAAAACTGCTAACAGCTACGCGAGATATGGAGTTGTGGAGATCCATGATCGTTTAGGTACTGAAAGGACGAGGAATATAGAAAAACTGGAATGTTATCGGAATTGAAGAATTCTCACTTGAAAGCGTACCAGTTACTAAATATAAGACAACGAACAGAGAGGTAAAACCTGAAGATTAAACGAATTTCTCTTGGGAGTTTTAACCAAAAATGAATGTGAATTGCATAAAAATGTTAGCGCATTAAAGAAGACAAATGGCTCTGCGACCCTAGCAACAAATGCAGACCTTACTTTAAGGGAACAAATTTCAATCATTCAACTCAACGATTGGCTGTACAATCGATATGTCCGGAATCGATACTTCAGCCCAAGCTGAATGCGTTTTGTACACGAAGGAAGTAATGGAAAGTGGCATTTTTGATGTGTTCACGTAAAAGTGAGATGTTGAAGGAGGAACGCATAAATTTAAAGGAGATGGGGAATGAAGAACAAAAAGAAGGAGAGGAAGGAGGAGGAGGAGGAGGAGGAGGAAGGAAGAAGGAGATACAAGTTAGAATGAGAAATAAGAGAAAGAATAAAAATAACAAAGAGGAAAAACAGGAAAGAGTGATAGTGTGAGATTTTAAAAAAAGGCTACGTGGCAAAAGGGGGAGAGAAAGAGAAAGAATCAAAAGCAACAGAGAAAGAAAATATGAAATAAGTAAGAGAGGTTAGGCAAAAAGAAATAGAAGGAAAAAGCAAAGATGAGAAAGAGAGAAAGAATAGAGAACGTTTAGGAAAGAGAAAGAATAAAGCGACGATGAGAGAATCAGAAATAGCAACGAAGAAAAAAGAAAAGAAAGAGAAATAGGAGATGATGAGGGGAAAAAAAGAAAGAATAATAAAAGAGAAAGAATAATAAAAAATGAATAGAATAAATAAAGAGGAGAGAAAGGGAAGGAACCAAGAAACGTTGGTGATGAAAGACGAGAAAGAACGAAAAAGAGAGAGAGAGTTAATATAAAGAACCAACGAAAAAGGAATCAAGAAAGAGGAACACGCGAGTGTTAGGCAAAAATAAGAGATTAAATTAGAAAGAAAACGCAAACGATAAACAGGAAAGAGAGAAACAGAAATGAGAAGGAGCAAAAGTATGTTGGCGAAAAAGGACAGAGACAGAATAAACAAAGCGAAAGAGAGAGAATAAGAAATACCAAAGTATGAGGAGAGGAAACAAGAAACAGCAGCAGGGGGTTCGGATAAAACAGAAAGAATAAAACGAAAAGAAAGTCTATAAATAGGAAAGAGAAAAAAAAAAGAAAGATCAAAGAATTCAAGGTAGTAAAAGAAGATGGAGAAAGAGAAAAATACAGAAACCGATGAAGACAGGATCAACAGTATCAGAAGATCCCGTCAAAAACAGAAAAAAAAAGAAAACGTTAGAAAGACGAAAAGCAGGGAGTAAGGGCAAGAATTCTTTTAGAGCACTTTCCCTGATTCGTCTTTTTTCCGGGCACCAATCACTAACAACAAGTAACTAAGCACTTAGTTCGCTTGTGCATCTACAAGCCGATTCGCTAGTGTTCATGTCAAGAGAAATTGTTCTTATTGTAAGAATACACCGGCCAGCAACTCACAGCTTGGTTACGTTGTTGCAGTTTTCTCTGCTGCATCACTTATCTTGTGGCAAGGCACTAATATTCCACTCCGGACTGCTGTCAATTTCGCAAAATGCTCTACTTCGTTGTGGATCGCAATAAACGAACGGCCGAACGATGGATACTTTTTCAATCCACTTAACGCTGAAATCTCGTATCGATTTCGCTATGGTTCGCAACAACAAAAACTGATCATCAGTGACTTCTAAACATTGCTTCATGCTAACTAGATATTCACTGACACCGGTTTCAATATTTGATTAAGGGCTTGTTTTTTTTGCAGGATATTCATCTTATTTTGTTATGTTTTGCATATCATCACATTTTATATTTATCGTCTTTATTTTTTTCCCCATAGTCTCCTAGTTGTATTTTTGTTAATACCGTAATATTTGTAATATCAACGCAATATTTTGTTAATACCATAATATTTGTAATATCAACGAAATATTTTTGTTAATACCGTAATATTTGTAAAATCAACGCAATATTTTTGTTAATACCATAATATTTGTAATATCAACGTAATTTTTTTTGTTTATACCGTATTATTTGTAATATCAACGCAATATTTTTGTTAATAACATAATATTTGTAATATCAACGTAATATTTTTGTTAAAACCGTAATATTTGTAATATCAACGCAATATTTTTGTTAATACCGTATTATTTGTAATATCAACGCAATATTTTTGTTAATACCATAATATTTGTAATATCAACGTAATTTTTTTGTTAATACCGTATTATTTGTAATATCAACGCAATATTTTTGTTAATACCGTATTATTTGTAATATCAACGCAATATTTTTGTTAATACCGTAATATTTGTAATATCAACGAAATATTTTTGTTAATACCGTATTATTTGTAATATCAACGCAATATTTTTGTTAATACCATAATATTTGTAATATCAACGTAATTTTTTTGTTAATACCGTATTATTTGTAATATCAACGCAATATTTTTGTTAATAACATAATATTTGTAATATCAACGTAATATTTTTGTTAAAACCGTAATATTTGTAATATCAACGCAATATTTTTGTTAATACCGTAATATTTGTAATATCAACGTAATATTTTTGTTAATACCGTATTATTTGTAATATCAACGTAATATTTTTGTTAATACCGTAATATTTGTAACATCAAAGTAATATTTTTGTTATTACCATAATATTTGTAATATAAAAGTAATAGTTTTGTTAATATCGTAATATTTGTAGTATCAACGTAATATTTGTAGCTCAAACATCTGTGGTAGGCTTATACCTAGCGTATAGGTCGACGCCAAAACATACGCTTGGCTACCAGAGGCCCAAAACTTAAACTTACTAGTAAATGAAGTTAGGCTAAATTATACGATAACCTCTGTCAACACTACATAAGGTCAAACCATTTTTATATTCAGACACTGTTGTGGTGGGATCCACCTAATCTGCATAGATGACTACCAACTATATAAATAATTGTTGATACCGGAAGACGAGGAAGAGGGAGAGAATCACGAGATCCAACTAGAGACTCTGATCGACTGCGACTAGTCAACACATTCTCCAGGAACGTCTTCCCAGAAATATACAGAAATACTATATGTACTTATTGTGTACACTTTCTTGTTATAATACATTCTTTGTTCCAAGTACATTTTGTGTTGCATTATTATTCCATGCAATAGGCGAGATTCAACATTGAGTCAAGACTCAACAGACACTAAACGTGATATAACTCTATATACGTTGTATAGCAAACAAACTACAGCATACACCTGTAGGTACTATATAATTTAGCGGTATAAATTAGCGAATATTTTAAATTTGTCAGGTCTACTGACAAACACATTAAAGTCAGTATCAACTCCTATAAATTATTAAAACCGTAGATTATACATCATACCAGGTAATTTTTAATAGTACTGTAACGTATTGTATATTATTGTAAAACACAGTATAATCCAGGTGCCATTTACATCAGTGATATAAACAAACAAACGGTGTGTGTTGTAGCGTTAAGAGAATGTTGCATTTTTGTTACTGTTTTATTATTTCATATAAATTTCTGCGTTAATATGCTAAATATGGTCAACAAACACAAGTTGTAATGGGATATATATATGTGGCAGCCTACTGAAGGTTCAAGAAGTAGTGTAGAGTAACTGTTCTACTTTTTTACAATTTTGTTGTTAAGGCTTGCATTTTATAGCAACTATATTTAAGCTTTGCATTTTATAGCCACTATATTTAACTTTTGCATTTTATAGCCGATATATTTAAGGTTTGCGTTTTATAGCTGCTATATTTAAGATTTTCATTTTATACCCGCTATATTTAAGGTTTGCCTTTTATACCCGCTATATTTAAGGTTTGCCTTTTATACCCGCTATATTTAAGGTTTGCCTTTTATACCCGCTATATCCCCTAGTTATGGAAAGATTTTTAGGCTTAAAAACTAGACTTACGTTACCTATTTAAATATTTCCTTATGCACTTTACATCTTTGCCGATTTCAGGAATTTATTTTAGTATTTTTATATCATATATTATGCTGTTGTTCTTTGCTTTTTCTTCTTTACTTTTTCACACGTCTTGATTTGCTCACGATCACGATTATGAGTTTCGTAACCGATTAAGGACATAAGTATAGTGCACCCGTAGCACAAATGGCTGCGTTTAAGTCACGAAAGCTTGAGGAAGGCCATAACTCTTCAGACTGCTTTTCCTTCACCTAGACGTATTTTCATGTAAGCTTCCGGTTCGCTTTATTATTTACCTGGGAGTATGTGTTGGAGCTTTTGGGTGCCTTATGTACTAGTGAGCCAACTAAAATGAGCTGATTCATTTTATAGTTCACCAATGGGAGGTTAACCAATCAGAAAGCTCAAAATATTGTGTATAAAGGCGGCCATTATTTTCTACGAATATTCACTGCCAACCTCTGCTATCAAAGCCTGAAAGATTACTGAACAGCTACTGCTAGTGGTATTGGCGTTGTTTCATTGAACAGATTACGTACTGCCCTGGATTCTATATTCATAGACTATGGCGAACATGATGAACAGTATGGATTCGGAATTTTGTTTTCGAAAATAGAAATGGAGGCATCAACATCAAGAATGCATCATTTCTCTTTAGACTGTTTTTGAGTTGAGTCCTACTGGTTATCCAACTGGTTTAAATACCACAGGCTGTCGAGTTGTTTAAACCTATTAAGAGCTAAAGGAATGTGTATTCATGTCTCTTTTAAGAGTGAACGAGACAGAATCGCTCATGTCTTGAACTCGGCACGATTTCTCTACTTTCTGTACACGCTCGTCCATAAACTTAAATAGATTGTCAGTTATTTTTAGATGCCTTAAATATTTAATTCGCTTGACGTTTTTATATAATATGTATTGATAAAAGTGAATAAAATAATTCATTTTTGTCAATGTCTTGCATTTGATGTCGAAAATACACTTAAATACAGAGATTAAAAAACGCGTAATAATTATTTTTTATTGAAAATAAAACGTTACTTATTATGATATTCCTTATTAATATTAAATTTTACAATGCAGAGATCTGTTTAATATTCACTGGGGAAAAATGAAGAAATGTACGAAGTCCAAAATCATTATAAGAAAATGCGTTTTACTGATAGCGAAAAACCCACAGGTAATGAAATAAAAACAAACGTTACCAATGAAAATCATTTGGGGCAAATATCCTTTCATATTGTTTTACTCAAATTAAGAGATTTTTTAATGCCACTGTTTCCATCAATTTCAACAAGTCGTTCCTTTTATTATTATTCATAGACAATCGTTTACTTTATCGAAACACTCGCTACACAAACTATTCCATGAAATGGCACTGACTGTTTACAAGAAATTAGGCTATTTATTATCGTTAAATTCCGTCGATCGAATACCACGTGACGTGATGAATTCTTTTCACCTGATATTGATTAAGCAAGATTGACAGAAAGTTTGCAAAAATTTAATCCAAAAAAAAAAATTCCCCTGATTATAAACCCGTTATGAAAATAAGTGTAATGCTGTGACCTGGACAGAACATTTTTTCAGAACAGATAAAACGTATTAGATTTGATATGAGAAAGAGAAACTGTCAAGTGGTGCGTTCAATCGTTTTGGCAAGATAACGGATGAAAAAAAAGGTATGAGAACATGAAATAATATTGAAACCTCGATTCAACATGAGTTAAACATGATCTAAATATATCACACAATTAGGGATTTGAGAAGGTCAAAGGTTGAAGAAACGTTGTGCGTATAACAATCAAGATGGGAATACTAGTTCGAATGGATAGGTATATTATTAAAATTATTCTTGAACCACAACAATACATATTTCTCGGAATATAAGACGCACCGGTGTATAAGACGCATATTTATTTTGTAGACATTCTTGACATATGAAAACTGAAATATCTCTTAGGCGATTATCGACGTTAACTGAATTAAGCACATTGATTAGTGGTGTGCATTTCACATTTGAAATCCAAACTAAAGTCGGGACACTGAGGCAAAATGCATATTTTCAAGAATGGACATTTTTCTACAACATTTTACTGAATTGGAATATGAACACATAACATCTTCAATATGATTTCCACCATTTGTGATGAAAAGGTTGATGCACTTTGCAAGATTCACCTGAACTCGATGCAATAACTTCACATTACCGTTACTTTTTGCGCATTCACTCTTTATGCGTTGAATCGAGTGTGTTGCATATGTTAATTTCATTGAGTACACTTTCTCCTTTCGTATACCCAAGAAAAAGAAGTAATTCTTTTC
Organism: Acanthosepion esculentum; assembly: GCA_964036315.1. Classification (NCBI taxonomy): domain Eukaryota; kingdom Metazoa; phylum Mollusca; class Cephalopoda; order Sepiida; family Sepiidae; genus Acanthosepion; species Acanthosepion esculentum. The sequence goes on along the minus strand of OZ038480.1, from coordinate 37,157,390 downwards.
TTCTTTTGAGAAAACAATGTCTAAATATAATGAATGAGATTTAATGTGTCCAGACTTTATGGAATGCCTGTATTGTTAAAAATAACGGATTCACTGGAACTAAATAATTCCTATTTAAATATATATATATATATATATATATATATATATATATATGCTTGACTTGTGTATATCGCATACACACACACACACATATATATATTTATATATATGTGTGTGTATATGTGTTTCTGTGTATTGAAATTAGATTCTAAAATGTAAGTCTTATACAGCGAAAAATATACTAATGATAACTTAATACTACTAATGCTCCGCCGAAGGGTAGAGCCTCGTTCGGGGAGGTTGACCAACCCGATCCCGTTTATACGGGTTCTACGGGCAATTTTTGCCCGAGGCTACGGGCTCTGAAAGCGCACATTAAACCGGCCTTGTGCCACATTTGACACACGTGGGCGTGTTAATGAACATCGTGTGAGTCAGTCAGTCCTTTTTGGACGACTCGGCTAGACGGTCGAACTCTCTGCCTCTGAGGCATAGGAGAACTCTCTGCCTTTGGGCAGAGAGGAACCCGGACGAGGTTCCGCCGAAGGGCAGAGCCTTGTTCGGGTTGGTTGACAAACCCGATGCCGTTTATACGGGTTCTACGGGCAATTTTTGCCCGAGGCTACGGGCTCGTAAAGCGCACATTAAACCGGCCTTGTGTCACATTTGACACACGTGGGCGTGTTAATAAACATCGTGTGAGTCAGACACAGAGTGAGTGTGAGTCAGTCAGAGACAGAGTCGCGTCAGACGATTACTGTAAGACATTGGAATAGTGATACTGGTCGAGACAACATAGTTCTCTCTAACCTAACCTGATTGTTATTACTAACACTTCTACTTCTTTTGTACATATTCTGTTTGTAATATATCTGTGTTATTCCATACCTGTGTTCGAGTTATTCTTCATTGGTTCTACCTTGGACCATCACCGTGGTACAAGGAACCTGCACCATAACACTTTCTCGGACTCTACACATCTAACATTTTCACATAACTGTACACTAGCAATCCGGGACCTGATGAATGGTTATATTCTCAATAACGCTAATTGCCGTGGTTAGCTATATCTCACTGAAGACTCAAATTGAACACATACATCTGAATCATTGCTAAAGATCTTGGAAAAATGCTAACTTTCTTTTATCAGTCGAGGAAGTACCTGGCTTCTCCTGTCATATTCTATATTTACAAGAGTCAAGCCAGACCAAAACTGGAATATTGCGGCCACACGGCGATTGATCGTGATCAGCTTTCACATTCCCTCGTTGACAGACCTCAAATGCGTATATGTGTCCTTATAGGTGTTGAAATATTTTCTTTTCAAATCACCTCTTTTCCACAAACAAAACGTCACAGACAGCCCCCTACACTATGGCAATTTTCATGGCAGATGTTCATAAAAAATATATTTCTTTTTTTCCACGCAAATTAAAACCTCAACGTCTAGGATCCTCTATGCTAGTTATAGAAGGTCGGCTTATTACTTTGTATTCCATTGAGGAGGATATTCAGCACAGACAGCTTCATTTTCAGAACCGTTACTTCGTAAGTAAAACATGCTTTCCCCATCACTACAATTTGAACCTCTTCAAGTCAATCGTCATCTATCATACATATCCCCACGTTGTACTTCCTCTGTTTACGCTCTGAAAAGCCTTATTCACTAAATTTCTACTTTTGATGACTCCTGGTCTTTGGATTGGGTGAACAATATTATATTAAGGAATCATTCTACTGTCACTAAGGAATCATTCTACTGTTATTATAATTAAGGAATCATTCTACTCTCATTATAAATCGTTCTGATTTAACATATTTTCGTCCTATATATTTACATTTTTTAAACTTCCTCTTTGCACACATGGTATCTCAGCATTCTTCTGTAAAACTACAATTGTATTGTCTCAAGTCTCTTCTTTGAGGAGATTTTCTAGCACGCATTGCCTGATAGGGAGATTGATATTACATAGTAGTTCAGGACACTTTAGTTTTAAGCTTATTATGTAATTAATAAAATTGTTTTCGACCGGCAATTATATGTAAACATAGACAACATCACCGTTTTGTTTTTTTGTTTTTTTGGGGCGGGGGGGTATTTTTTTCTGTTTTTGTATTATTTGTTCTTTTTCTTTGTATCTTTATTTCACTTTTGTTTCTCTGTTTGATATTTTTATTTCCTTTTTATTTGTGCTTCTCTTGTTGGTATTTTTATTCTTTTGGGGGCATTTTTGTTTCTTTGGGGGTATTTTTGTTTCTTTTTTCTATAATATTTTTCTTTTTCTTTGTACTTTTGTTTCTTTTTTCTTTCTCTGTTTTGTACTTTTTATTCGTATATGTATTTTTGATTCTTTGTTTTGTATTTTTTGTGTCTTTGTTTCATTTTTTCTCATTTTTTCGCTTGTTTGTAATTTTCCTCTTTTGTCTCTTTTTGTTTCTGTCTTTTAATGAGGGCAAAATCGTCGTTTGTGCACAAATATATTTTCGATCTGTACATTTTATTTGATAAATAATGTTATATTTTATGCAATCTAACTATTTACGCCCCAAAAGCATTTTGAAAAGACTGAATATTTCTGTGATTGGCGCCAAACGGATTTAGGATTAAATCTTGCTTCGGGATTGTCTTAGAGTAAGACAGTTTTAGCAGTTACTTCCTCATAAATGCTGCCAACCATTATGTGCTGTTAGCAACAAAAGATGGCGGTTAACTGACCGTTTTTGGATTACTTCTTTTTCGAATTGTTTTCATTTGCAATCATTTGTGGCTTTTAGCAATTTGGAATCCACTACTTACCTAAATTCTATCGTCATAATTCTAAGCGATCATAAATCGTCGTTGCCATATTTATGGTGAAAATCTTAACTGGATGTTCATGTACGTGAGGAAATCAATCAAGAAATGGTCATGAAAGTATGTCAATACTTTCTTCACTCCGCATTAACATCGACCGGAACATGTTCCTAGAATATTTTCCTGAAAAGCAGGACGCGCTACACCAAGTTCAAAAGCTAGAAAATAATTCCTCTTGGATTTACATGTTAATTGCGTATTATAAATCAATTACTGTATTGAATTAACGTAATTAAGACTGAACAGAAATGAACTGATTAACCACACGCAATCAGCAAATTTAATCACTTAGAATTTTAATAATGCAATAATCATATGAAGTTGTTTTCATGTTTAAACAAATGAACTGTTGAGAAATGTTTTCAAAGAATTTGTTATTAATTCGCATGACTTTGAATTCTTGTTAAAGTACTCGACATTTTATTTCGTTGATTCAGGACGGCTTTTCCACCCACGGACTGAAGTTTCTAATATGTGATCAGAATTATTTCATATGAGCATAACATACATATATATATACAGTGTAACCCGGATATAAGAGAGTTGTCGGGACCGGAGAAGAAGTATCTTATATCCGGGTTTCTCTTATATCCGGGTTTGGTCTATTTTGTTTAGGTAAGTATGGCTCTAATTTGGGATCAGAGAAAATCTCTCTTATATCCAGGTTTCAGCAGTGCGCATCCACTACCGAGAAACGAACCGGGATCGCTTCGATGCAACGCGAAAGTCATACCAACTGTACCACGAGACGCGGTGACGAGAAGACATAAACTAGACTCGATATAGCGCCGCTACTTGGGCACCTCGAGGTGGTGTAATGGTTAGCAAGCTTATCTCGCTAGAACAATTACGTCTGAGTAGTGAGTTCGATCCTCACTGGGTGCCCGTACTTTCGGCCTTGTGACACATGCAAGCGTAGCTTGGAAAATCACTATAGCGCCGCTACTCACTCAGTTCCGTTCACCGATACCCATCCAAGTATACAGAGTTATCCAGAGTCCCCAAATAACTTCAGAACCGAGTGGTACAGTTGGTATGACGTTCGCGTTGTATCGAAGCGATCCGGGTTCGATTCTCGGTAGTGGATGCGCACTGCTGTTGAGTCCCAGATAGGGGGAAACGACCGTCCAGTGCCTTCTGTTGAGGATTCTAAGCTCGACGAATTACTATAAAATTAGCTTAAATCCCTAAAATCAATTACTTATATATATATATACTGATAATATTAGTGGTTGATACACACACACATATATATATATATATATATATGTATATAAAATTCCAATAGGATAGAATCCAGGTAGAACTTTTTTTCTGATTTCTTTTTTGAATATATATATATATATATTATAGCATGAAGAATCATTTTCTACAAAGGATTAAATAGCAATATTAATGTGATTAATGGCGAAATCATTTCGCCAAGCACTTTCGACAATTTCAAATTGTCATCTTCATGGCGCAATTTTCTTATATATAGGCAAATACTAGGAAGAACGATGTGTAGACCGAAAGATGTTTTTTTTTTTAAATTGTGCTATTTACTGACAGTTGCATATATATTTTGGAGCGTGGAATGTCGCAACGCTAGAGTTCTTGTTCAAATCGATCAAGTGAGAATTTCTTTGGTTGCCTATATATAAGAAAATTGCGCCCTAAAGACGATAATTT
>OZ038480.1:37140323-37150323 GCA_964036315.1 Acanthosepion esculentum | reverse complement strand
TGATTTATCATTATTTATATTATATACATTCCGGCTCATGTCTTCATCTTTGTTGTTGTTATCAACTAAGAGGACTAACTTATAGATATTTTCCAAGGGTATCTTAGATGTGGCACAAGGCCGAAAGTGGGGACACCCAGTGAGGATCGTACTCACTATTCATTCGTAATTGTTTTAGCGAGACATGCTTGCTAACCATTTTACTACCGAGTTGCCCAAGAAGACTAACTTATATGTCCTCCATGTCTATGACCTCCATGCGTCGCTTTCTACCGAAGCCTTCTTTTTTCCATATATCTAAACTTTAATTATAAACTATGAATTTAGAAATGAAAAATCTCACTGAAATATGTTGCAAAATTTCCAGGTTTTTGTCTGGAACCAAGAAAATACGGACCAAAAGCAAAAAGGCAATAATATATGGAAATAAAAGGCGTCATTTTAAAGTGGGTCATGGAGAGTCAGGAGATTTTGTGTAGACAGAAGGTAAATTGTTTTATTTAGTTCTTCCTTATGCCAACATTAAAGGCTCATTGTTAAATTTTATAAATCAGTATTTGTTTCGGGAAAAAATGTCATATTCTAGCAAATTCAGTCGACAGTGCACACACTAAACAAGACATTTATTTTAAATAGCAATTCTTATTTTCAATGAAGGTAACATTGAAAAAGACAGATTACTTTTTTTATTGGTTTTTATTCCATCCATTTTGTATTTTTTATTTCTTATCGGCGGTGCGTTTTATGAATACAATCGACAACGTCATTTAGTCGATTGTTATTTTTTCATATAAATCCGGGGATTGATTTTAATTAAAAGGTATTGGGATTAGACTGTGCAAATCTATCAAGATGATTTGAATGAATTTACTCCGAGAATGCCCATCTCGACAGATTTATGTAGACATCGTAATACCTGTCGGATTATTTACCCTTGAAATTAATATCGATAGTTTTTCCCCTATTACTGATTCATAAACAAAGTAATATAGATTTCCATTTTCTTTCTTTCCTTCTTTGTCCTCCGTCTCTTAACCAGTCTTTTTCTCCACGTTTAGTGCTTATATATATATATATATATATATATATATATATATATATATGTGTGTGTGTGTGTGTGTGTGTGTGTGTGTGTTTATTACAAAGATGGAAAATAGATTTTATAGTGCCATTTTCTTTTTTTGTTCGTGTCTCCAGCACGTTTCCCCAAAGATATCATAATCTTAAATCCTTCTGGTATGACAGCGAATCCCTCTGCGCTCTCAAAATGACAAAGCTGCCAATATTTATAGCCCTTGGCTGAAATATTACATACCTGAATTTAGTTTGCACAATTTCCCGGTAAAAAAAGAGAACCAAAAAAAAATAATGACAGAAAACTATTATGCAAAAGTTTTGGAATAAACAAATGATTATGGAATTTTATTGAGATCATTATTATTATTATTATTATTATTATTATTATTATTATTATTATTATTATTATTATTATTATTACTTGAGAATTTGATCCTGGGCAAGCATGACTGTTCGAATGCTCAAAATCATTCAACGTTCGATTTCCGATATTGTAATGAAAAAGGGACAAGAGAAGCTCTTAATAACATGGAATGAAATGCGAATAAAATAAACCACTGGTAAATGAGAAATGATTTTTATATTCCCTACAGACACTGGTTTGTAATCAGTCTCCAGTAACGGAGCTTAAGTTTACTGGATGTTTTAAAATACTATTTGAACTGCTAAGGAAGCTTTATTTATTTGGAAATGATATTAAAATAATCAACAACTTATACTGGGAGCAAAACGCCTTCACAAGAAAAGAAAATTAATTCAGAAAATGCACATTTTCGAAGTGGGCGTAAGACCAGGTCGTGTCTTCTCACTGGACTTACAGTGAACCAATGCTGAGAGAATTAGGAGTCCTACTAGGATTTATTATTGGCGGCCACAAGCTTAAACTTCATATGACAGAGTGTTGCTTGTAAATGAATAAAAGAAACCGCGGCACTAATGAGAAGAGAAAATGTATGATTGCCAGCAAAGGTTCAAGATACGAACTAAGAATTAAAGACATCAATATACGAACATTTTAATATTTAGTAAATATTTGAGGACAAAATGTGTTACCCCGAATATGTTATCGGTTACATACACCCCTAGGCAAAATCTTAAGACCAGATACAAAAGGGTTACAAAATAAAATACTGTTACTTTAATCAAAATATATGTGCGAAACATTTACATTTAATTGGAAAATGTAGTTCATCAACAAACAAGTAGACATTTTAATCTCTTAATTGATTAATTTTAAACAAACATTGAAAAAAGGTTTTTGGCGGTTGGTCATAAAGATAAGACAATGTGTGATAAAAACAAATTACTAAACAAAAACTTTAGAACTCGTCAGTGTACTCATAGTTTCAGGCGTGTAGACATCTACGTAGCTCATTTCCAATATTAAATTTCAGATTTATTGCACCCTATATATATATATATATATATATATATATATATATATATATATATATATATATATATATATATATATATACTCGTGTCGAAAAACCTTCGAATTCTTGATTTAACAATAGCCAAATCAATCTCGAAGTGAAAAAAAGGTTTTAAAAAAGAAAGAGCCAGGAACATGAAAGTCTGTCGAAAATAATCGCACAGATACAGGTTCAAGGCCCAAAGAAAAAACCCCGATACTAACTAAAGAGCTCAATGCAAGCCTAGAGCAAACCTAGTCAAACCTAATGAGCCAGACAAACCTACCAAGGTTTAACTTAGGCAGATCGTCAGGGTCAGGTTTGTCAAGTCGTTAGGTTTGACTATATATATATATATATATATATATATATATATATATATATATATATATATATATATATATATATATATATATATATATATAATATATATATATATATATATATATATATATATATATATATATATATATATATAGTCATCCACAGACAGCCTGTTTCGCTGTATCACATCTCATCAGTGTGGGTGAACATTCGATTGCTTCAAGCCGGGATCGAAACTCAGAGACTCTTACCTCTAAGTTATCGGCGCACGACAGAGAAAGGACATTTTTAACGCACTATATACGTGATTAAAAAACGCCATACTGGTCACCATATATATATATATATATATATATATATATATATATATGTGTGTGTGTGTGTGTGTGTGTGTTGTATAAAAGGTAAATATAGAAGGCCGCTTAAATAGTTATAAGAACAGAAACAACTACGAAAAACTACTCAATTTGAGTGAATTTTTGAAATCCTAAACAGAATAGAATACAGCCAGAAATAATATTTCATATAATTTTCTCCAATAAAACAAATGGTCACGACCTTAATTCTAATCCAAATATTATCTTCTTAAGCTTTATGATCTTGATAAACAACAGGAAATTGGAATGACAACGTATTTAGACATAGATAGACATTTCGATAAGATATACATCAAAGTAAATTTTTTTATCCCTTTGTGCATTATAGATTTTGTTATCCATGTTCACATTGTCCGCGACGAAGAACAGAAACTTGAAGAACGATATTTCTGCGAGAAGTACGAGCAATATTCGATTCGAAATATCACGGAACCCATCCGGAATAAGCAAAGACGAAGAAAGCATTGGAACTAGAAGCTAAAATAAAAAGGTTGACCTTTGCAGATCGGTTCTCATCCTTTGAAAAATCTTCTGAGATGTCCTCGCTGGCTTCCTATGAAACCGAACAAATACGGAGAAACAAAAATCGGTTCATACAAGTTTCTTGTTCGCTTTAGTTTCCAGTTAATGTCAGTTGCTCCGTCCTCGGCATTGGCACGAAGCAACTCGGTTCTTGACGTGTTATTTTCCAACCGTCCCTTTTTGTCGATGAAGACAACGAAGAGAAAAGAAGAAAGAAGAAACAACTCCGGGTAATACGAGTTACATTCCTTTTCTTTTTTTTAACCTTTTTTTTTCGTTTATATCTGTTATATAAAACTCTGATTATCAGCTAAGCTTTCTTTTTTACGATCATTCCTCTTTCTCTCTCTTTTGACTTTGTCTTTTTCTTCACAGCTTTCTCCTTCCATTTCCTAGATTTCCTCTTTTGTCTTTTTTTTTTCTAATTTTTATTCTTTTTCTCACATCTTTATTTTCTTATCTTTCTTATTTTTTGTTCTCTTATTCGTTTTTTTCCTTTTTCCTCTTCATCACTTTTTATCTCATTTCATTTTGCACTCTTCTTCCTCAACTTTTACAATCCTCTCGAAAAAAGTTGTTGACTCTATCACTTTTAATATAAAAAGTAACATTCAATAATATTGATTAGACTTTATAATAATTATTAATTGTAGCAATAATAAAAAAAATTGCTAATCTTAAAATTTCTGTTCATTCGGACTCAGAGTAGTTATGTGCCATGCTTAATACACGCTTAGACAATTATGTATCTTTCGACACATGACAGACGAGGCAGATTTTTATTCCCGCAATAGGTTGCCATTTCTTTCTGCGGTAGACGAGTTGTCATCGGTCTTTCCTACTCATAGCTGGTGGGAGAAGAAGAGGATTCATACCTTTCCCAAGGGTATTAGCACATAAGTGAATGGAAGTGACTAGAATTCGAATTTTGCTCACCGATTCCGCAATCCTCAATATTGCCTTTAGCTCATTACGATTCCTATACTTATTAGTAATATTAAACATATTTTTCGATAGTTACATCCCTTTGCCCTTGTCTCCGATTCCTCAATCCGAGACGCTATCCATTACTCCCCCGTGCCTACTCTCTTGAATTCTTAGACATAAGTTATTTATAATTTACTTTGCTAGACCAGTTGCCATCCAAGGCTATAGAACCCGGACTGTCCTGCTATTTACCCATAGCTGAGGTAGAGAAAAAGAGGACTAATATATTTCTCAACGGTATTGGCACGTAAATGAATGTAATAAATTCGAGTGGAATGTCAGTCAGTCAGTTATCTGCCATGCGTGATACACGCTTAGGCGACCATGTATCTTGGATACATAACTGATGAGGCAGATTTTTTTCTCGCAGTAGGTTGCCATTTCTTTCTGCGGTAGACCAATTGCCATCCAAGTCTATAGAACTCGGTCTGTCCTGCTATTTACCCATAGCTGAGGGGGAGAAAAAGAGGATTCATACCTTTCCTAAGAGTATTAGCACGTAAGTGAATGTAATGGATTCGACTGGAATTCGAACTTCAGTCCTCCGCCGTGCCTCCTGTTCAGTAGGACTACTATACTTATTAGTAATATTAAACATATTTTCGATAGTGTCATTCCCTTGTCCTTGTCTAATGTCATTTAAGTTAAAAGAAGCAAAGAAATCGCCTATTTGCTATAGTTTTTTTTAACTTTTGAAATAAACATTAACTTGGATATCTGCTCAGACATGAACTAAGCCGTGGCTTCAAAAACAACACAACGAACTGTGAAAGGAAATTCAAAGAAGTGACACGGAGAGAGGACAAGAGGGCGGGACATGTAAACGTACAGAGTGAACATTATTGTGACTTCAAATTGTCAAAGAATCTGCATATTTTTTTTAATTTAAGAATATTTCTAATCAGTTTAAATTATTCAATCGATACGTAACTCAAGATTAGCCGAATTTTAATTATTCCATTTCGTAAGTTTAAAAAAATGTTTCGACAAAATTCTTTTGTAGTTAATCCAAACAATGTGTTCAAATTTCCAAGCGAGTCTCACAGGTTACGGAAGCTCTATGTTATAGAGCCAATTCAACCGTTTTATAAGAGTTTTTTTTTTTTACATTTTCAAACAGCTTCTAATGTTGTGGTAACACCTGCATACATACATATGTATGTCTATATATACACGGATTTTTTTTATTCCATTATCATCCTCGTAGTATTTTTTAGGTTAAGTATATAAATATATATTTCAATATGGATAAAGGTGACGGAGTGAAACAATAGGTGCAGTTGTGCAATTGAAATTCACCGAAACGAAGTTGTATCTTTGTAGGGGGTAAACTTTTTGTCTATACGATGAAATTTTAAGATATATATATATATATATATATATATATATATATATATATATATATATATATAAGTGCTCAATAAAAAGTAGAGCAATAAATAATTATTATTTTTATTATAAGAGATTTTAATAAAATCATTATCTCTTATAATAATAATAATAATACATAAGTATATTTATCTTCGTATATATATATATATATATATATATATATATGTGTGTGTGTGTGTGTGTATATGTATGAAGATAAATATGTTTATATATTATTATTATTATAAGAGATAATGTTTTTATTAAAATCTCTTATATATATGAATATATATATATATATATATATATATATATATATATATATATATATATATATATGAAGAAATATAGTCTTTAGATGTACTATATTTATGGGATAAAATACTCAATATCAGAGATAGAGCGTGTGTAAATATAAAAGTGAACATAGAAGACAACACTTAGATGCGACAGTCTGTTTCATGCTAGATGCAATCGTCAGCCGGCGAGTGCTGTTATCTTTCTCGGCTATTTATATATAAGAGTCAGTGGTCATTGTGGGTAGTCTATTGTGGCGGTTATTTTACCAGAAGTCGTTTATTTGTTTATTTATTAATTTGGGTTAAATTATTTTGTTTGTTTTTATTTTTTATTTTTATTTTATTTCTCATCTTATATATTTATTTATTTATTCTTTTTATTTTAATCGGTGTCTTTATTAACGTAGTAAAAATTTGTTTATATCGCTTATTTAATAGTTTTGTTTTGGTTTGGGAAGTTAATTAAAGCTATTTATTCAATTTTGCGATTGATTGTTGTAGTTTATTCTAACTATTATTTTGGCGGGAACAGATTTTAATTTGTTTATTACTTCATGTATATATTTGGATTGATTATCTTTATTTGTTTTTTCTAATATATATCCTTATTAAAAATATTAGTAATAATTTATTTCCTGTTTCCAGATTGTATTATGCCAATCCCAATATGTGAAATTGCGGTGTAATGGATATCTGCTCGGAATGAGAAATCGGAAACTCGAGTTCGATTCCCAGTCAGATTCGTTACATTCTCTTACACGCGAATACCCTTGGGAAAGGTATGTATACAGAGTAATTGAAAAGTAAAAGTACTTCCCTATATTATGTATTAATGGCCATTCAAAAGTCCTGACTTAACACCCTATGATTTCTTTAACTTGGGGTTCTTTAAAGGAGGAACTCTATTATACCAAAGCAAGAACTTGGAAGAATTTGAAGGGCGAATACAAGACCATACCACAAAAGTTCCTGGTGAAATCAGTTGACACGATTACTGGGCGGCTCGAAAAGCTGATAGCGAAATCTGGTACCTATATTGAATTTTAAATAAAACCTCGTGCAAAACGTTTTCCACTCATATCCGTTTCTTGTAACAATGTTAGTTAATAAATAAATTATAAGTATTTTAAAATGGGGGCTTCCTTTTCAGTCACCCTGTAAATTTCTTCTCCCTCTCTCTAGCTATGGCTTGAATAGTAGGAGAGACTGGGTCTTATAGCCTTGGTTGGTAATCAGTCTACGGCAGAAATAACCGTCAGCCTACCGTGCGAAAATATACTGCCTGATTAGTCACGAACCAAAAGAGACATGATTACCCAAACGTTTATTACGTATGGCACTTAACTGACTATTTTAAAACATAAATCTAAAAGAAAATATTAGACAAACATATATTTCATGAACACACTTTCTCTTGTTGTCTATTTGTTTAAACTTTAACATACCGTATTTTATTACTTCCCTGGTATCTATTTCGATTGAATATTTTTTCCACTGGGTCAACTATCCATCCACTTCCGATTTATCTTTTAGCTTCGGATAGGCTTTTATCAGAATTGTGTTGACGGGCTACAACTTCTGCATTTAATTATGAAACGCAAAATCCGGATACGTAGGTGCGTGAGGCTTTCAATGCTAAAATCCATAAGAATTTATGGATTTTCTCCAGAGGTAGAGCTGAATGCTCTATTCAATTTTACCTTCTTATTGTGTGAAGAGACTGGTTTCTATCGATATATTCAACAAAGACGTCTTATTTTTATTGTGTGTATGTTTCTTGGAATATCAAACATTGTATTGAAGTGGAATGCGCTTCCTTTCATACACCGCCCTGGGTAAGACGATAAACTACATCCAACTGCAAAGCCTCTGATCAGGAGGTTTTCAGGAGCGTGGAACCACCTCTTAATTGCTGGTGTTCCCAGGTCCAACATGACCCGGGATGGCAGCACCTGTTAGGGTCCCAACTATGGGCAAATAGTTAAACCCCAAACTGGGGACAAAACACTATGAAACTGTAAAAAATAGTTTTAATACCAGAAACCCGGGATGGCAGCACCTGTTAGGGTCCCAACTATGGGCAATTAGTTAAACCCCAAACTGGGGACAAAACACTATGAAACTGTAAAAAATAGTTTTAATACCAGAAACCCGGGATGGCAGTACCTGTTAGGGTCCCAACTATGGGCAAATAGTTATACCCCAAACTGGGGACAAAACACTATGAAACTGTAAAAAATAGTTTTAATACCAGAAACCCGGGATGGCAGCACCTGTTAGGGTCCCAACTATGGGCAAATAGTTAAACCCCAAACTGGGGACAAAACACTATGAAACTGTAAAAAATAGTTTTAATACCAGAAACCCGGGATGGCAGCACCTGTTAGGGTCCCAACTATGGGCAAATAGTTAAACCCCAAACTGGGGACAAAACACTATGAAACTGTAAAAAATAGTTTTAATACCAGAAATACTTTGTAAAAATTATTATCAGCAATACATTTCTGAAAAAAATATTACCAGGTATACATTTTTGAAGGAAAAAGAATATTACCAACCAGAAAATATATCGGCATAAAATAATCCATTGTGGTTGATATCCGTAAAACAAAACAAACCAAACAAAACCAATCCACTCATACACGTCATATTAACTAATTTAACTTATAGGCAAATGTGATTTCTTCCTGTGTCCTGAGTCTTGAACCTGTGACTTTCAGGTCAACAGAATATATATGGCTTCTACTATCTGTGGGGTCCTGGTTTTGATATACCAACATCGTAATGGGGATGGTACGAACAACTGTTTCCATTCAAGAAATGTTCAGTATATATTGACCAAGCAATTAGCATTAAAGTTACTTGAAATTTATAAAATATTTTTTATTAAAATAGATTTTCGGGAAAAAATTCACTTTTATTACTCTTTCTAGTTTTGATAGGAGTTTCATTTCCCACCCTTTGTTTACGTAAGTTCGGAAGACCAACAACATGATGATACTATCAGGGTTTTGTTTTCTATTTACATGTACTACTAATTGTATTAGTTGATGTTGGCAAATCTCTTCAACTGACGTGATTTTTTATGATTTGGTACACAGTTCGTTATTTGTGATTCTGATACGCTAGTCTATAAGAAGTGATAAGGGATTGTCTTCTTTCAAACCGAAAGTAGTCTTTTATATGAAGACATTCTTAATCATTGATCTGGGAAAAATTGCTTGATATCGTTTGATTGTTTAGATATTTCTGAATGAGATAGGAATCTAGATCAGATGAGGTTATTTAAGAACATGCGGTCTAAAGTTTATATTTTGGTTTTGTAACATCAGATACTGTTGAGAAGACACCCCTACCGCAGAATATCCTATATACAATTTATTTGTAACCTATGCTAATCGCGCAAGCGCTTCCACAAGATTTTAATATTAAATTCGGTGTTCTGGTCTAGTAGTCTCAGTATACGTGCGAATTTAACATTTTCATTCTTTATACTGTTTAGTGTGTATAATTTTGTTTTCTTTCCATACAGTTCCGTACGTATTTACACTGTAGACAAGGTGGGCCATGCAAGAAATCAAAGTATCACTACTGTTTACAGCTTAAAACGATTATTTTAAGTGGTGAC
>OZ038480.1:37120323-37137823 GCA_964036315.1 Acanthosepion esculentum | reverse complement strand
AAAATGAATCAATGGTAGTAAAATAAATATATATATATATATATATATATATATATATATATATATATATATACCTGTCAAAATAATACAAATTGTCCCTAAACGGTCAATATATGACTAATAATATTGTTTAAAAGTTAATATTCTGATAAAGAAAATAAATTTTACGTTGGTTCACCTGTAATGCAATGGAAAAATTGATTTTATAGCCATAAACTAAGCTTAAGTAATGATAAATACAAAAAGTATTGGTCTCTCAAAATATTACTGGCAAATACAAGATCGTAGAACTGTAGCAAAACTTACATTGTCAACGTATATATGCATTCAAAGATCACAAACTAAAAATTACCACAACCTCCAATGCTAAAGTGATTAACATTCTAGATGTGACGTTGGATATGTTTAGTGGTTATTAGAAACTGTAAACCAAAAACCTACATAATCATATATAGGTTAACAATGAATCCAATCATCCACCTTCTATTTTGAATAATTTGCATAAATCTGTCCAATTTCGAACTCCAGCGAAAAGGAAATATTCGATGAAAATAAAATTAGCATATAAATGCATTAGAAACAAACAATATACATTATTTAGATAAAAACAAAAAAGGTAATAATAAACAGACACCATAATGTTTGATGGTTTAACCCCCATCCCTATAATGGTAGTGTGCCAAGTAATACTGGAAGAATTTTCCTTAATTTAATTCATTACCAATTCAATGATTCTGAAATATTTTAACAAAAATAATGTAAAGATCAACTTTACGTTACATTTGTTAGAAACATCTAAAACCGATATCCAATCATAACAATATTATATATATATCACCAACAAAACACAACGTTAAGCAATTTACAAAAAACAAATGTAACTGCCGAACAGATACAATCTGTCCCTTAAATGGCGAATGTATGAGTGAAAATATTGTATACCGAGCTAGCATACATTCCGATAGCAATATCATATTTTACACTGGGTCCAATAAAAATCCTTTGAGACTTCGTTTTTATCATCATCGAATGATTTTAGGTAATAGAATCTTTACTGTTAATTTACCCAAGTAATTATAAAATTTAGATAAAAGTTTTTTCTTTGTTTTTTTTATTAAATATTTGGCACTTTTTTGAAATTATGAATTTTTAATCAAACTTTGTCTGATAAACCAATGGGTATTTGGGGGCATGTATAGTGAAACGAAAAAAATGTCTCCCGTCCTGTGTGCCAGACAGATCAGCGTCCACATTATTGGACACAATCCAAACCTGGGATTACGATTATGTCGGATTGTTGGAAAGGATATATGTCTTTGAAGATCCAAATTATATTAATCTAACTGTAAATGACAGTATGAATTTCCTTGACCGAGAAACATCAGCACACACGCAAACAATCGAAAGTTCCTGGCGGAACGCCAAAATGAAGAATAGGTCCATGTTCGGGATTCATCACGGCAAGATGTCCTCTTATTTGGGTGTGTACCTTTAGAGACGTAAATAAATAACGATTAATGATTTGTTTAATAAATTTCAGAAATTTAGTAAATATAAATATTTTTTATTTGGAGTCAATTAACAGATAAGACCCAGGTAATTTTAAATCCATGAATAGCACGGCTTTCTCCAAAGATTGCTGGAGATTAAAGAATGGTGGTAATACACCAATAATTGCATGGGTATAATAGCGAAAATGAAATCTTACAATGGGGAAGGCAATAAATGTATTTTATGCCTTGTAGAAAAATTAGCTATCTTAAAACACTTAAATAACACTAATTTATTAAACAAGAGAATGGATTAGTGGTCACATATAGGCATGAAAATAAATATCTGTTGAAATACGTTGTTCCAGATTAGTTTCTACTGTAGATAATAACCTTTGCTTTTTTTTTAATTTCCTGCTGTTTATTTATATTATCTCGAGCATAAACAACATTTTTTATTTTAATACAAAATTAAAAAAACTTAATCCATGTATCGATGTACAAAAAAATAATGTACAAAAAAATAATGTACAAAAAAAAATTATTGAATAGCAAGTGCATTAAACATTTAAGGTTTAAAAAGTAAATATAAGCATTTCACACCAAATAAGCGTCAGTGACACTAGCACGCTAGGGGTTACATAGAGTGAGAGCAAGAATAAAGAGTAGTGTTTAAGGAAAGGATATAGAGAAGGACGGGGATTAGTATCAAGGTATCGACATCTTGATTAATTGTTTCATAAGCAATCGTTTAAGGAAGTTTATCGATGTACGAAAAAATCTGAATGGGAAATTTTGATATTTGAGGTTTAAATATTAAATAGCTCCCTTATATAAGATAAACTTAAGAAAACATTTGTCAGTAGCTACTTTGAATTTTCTATCCATGCACTTTATTTAAGGCTCGCAGAATATAAAAAAGGATCTGAGCTCAAAGAATCTGTGAAATCCCCTTCGTATTACTCCACATATTCCATTCTTATTATTATTTTTTTATACTACGGTTCAACTAATACAAAGCCCAAGAGGTACTCATTGTTTGGTGTTGCTACATTAGTCTTTTTTGATGTAAGGAAGTAAGACGTGCATATTTTGAGGATATGTAGGAGAGATAAATTCTGGCCATGAACTTGAAGACAGCCCGCTTGTAGCGATCAGAAAAGAAAATTCTATTTTTTACATTATTTACATTTTTCGGACTGTCGACCTCATCTTTATTGTCATGTTCACGAAGTTTCAAGCCTTCTTCAGGTGATTGGAATTTAGAACTGAACCCTTTATTTCGTCTACCGGGGTAGATAATTCCAGATGCACGTTCCATGCCTCATCCGGATATCTCAGTTATTTCCCTGTAAATATCCTTATCTCAGAAATTTAGAGATATATTCTCTATTCTGTTCCTCGTTTTAACAGTTCTGTGGATGAAACCGAGTAAAACTTCCTACTTACCAATGGAATACGAAGGTAATGAGAAGGGGTCGACCATATGTAAATGTCACAGTGGGTACTAGTTGTGAAGATCTGGACTAATGGAAATAAAGAATTTAGTAGATCTGAACATCTGCTGTGAGGATAGCGATAGAATAGCGAGAGGCTTACAACGTTTCATCTGCGGGAAATCGGTTGCAGATTCAGCATGGCAGAACGAGTCTCTTTCTAGAACGGCACAACGAACGTACCATTCTTCAGTGGCGGATCGTATATTTTTACGTTGCTCATTGCTGTTCTTTTAGTCGAAAGAACGCGAAAAAATTCCCAACTAGAATACTTGGCAAAAAAATCAGAGTTGATTGCAAAACGATTTTCTTCATTTACTCTGACTTTTGTCTATGCCTATATTGTCTGAACTGAAATTTAAGCATATCATTATTTATAAAGTCTTTGTAGAGTATGTCTTGATTTTTAATATCTTTAAAGATATTTGGCACTGTTTTCTTTTTTGTTTGGCTTCTTCATATTTGTCGAAGTGACATTTTAAAACTGGAGAATTGTCTGTTAGAATTAAGAGATACAAAAGAAAATATTCAGAACGCTTTTTCGAATCAAGAATGTAGTTTCATTTCAAAACTTCATGAAAAAAGACTATTAGCCAAAATAATATATCGTCCACAATGGAGGGATTAAAAACAAAACAGTCGAAGCATCTGTAGAAAAAAACAAATCAAAGGAATAAAAAAGATGATGCGATTGACAATCAGAAACGTGCCAGTTGTTAATTTTGTTTCTTAATTTCTTCGCTGTCTTCCCGGTATTATATTTGAATGCGTGATTGCTTGATGGAAAACAAAATATCAAAAATATGTAGCAAATTCTGCATACTTTTCAAAAAATTTTGAAGAAAAAATCTATTCGATACAACACAATTATATAGAGCAATCATCGGTATTCGCCCAAAGACTTGTATATATTCATTTGCTCTTTAACGTTATCAGATTATCTAACATTATCAGCTAGTAAAAACTAATATGGAGTCAATGTGTCTGATCCTATTTATCCGTTCGGGATCTCTATTTCTACAAGATGGCTGTGTCCAACATGATTAGATCTTTGGCTCTAATTGAATTAAGTTTTCTAACATTATTATGTTACTGACGATATGACGTACTAGTTGTGAAGATCTGGACTAATGGAACTAAAGAATGTAGTTGGTCTGAACATCTGCCATGAGGATAGCGATAGAATAGCGAGAGGCTTGCAACGTTTTATCTGCGGGAAATGAGTTGCAGATTCATGGCAGAACGAGTCTCTTTCTAGAACGGCACAATGAACGTACCATTCTTCAATGTTGTTGTCTCTAACACTATCGGGTTATTGTATCTAAAATGTAGATTTGGGCTCCGAACCTTTCACAGCTTTACAAATCCGTTCTCTATCCTTCAAAATCTTCGACGCATTAGAGGGTGATAAGTGTAGATTAACTACGATCATATTCACTTTCTTTTCTCCTTCATATTTTTTAATCACCATAATTTTGTGTCGAAATCAACAGCGATTTTTTTTCTTGGAAATTTTCGTGAGTAGACAATCACGGTTTCCTCTTGATACCTATCTTAGAGATATTTTGTTTTTAAGAAAAAATTCAAAGACACAAACGGTGAAAAGTGTGTTGTACGATGCAATCGGGACACTGAGCATGAGGTGTGCGAGGTAAAGTGAAAGCTGGCAAGAACCTGGGGCAGAAATTATCTTACAACAAATCGGAAATCTCTCACACTGCCAGAGGCTGAAAAATCGTGACACTGAGCAAGAGGGCACGCGATGGAATGTGATGGTTGCCGGGAGCGGAAGTGAAAATTGCCGTACACCAAACTAAGCAACTCTCACGCTACCAGACGCGGAGCAATCGTAGGCAAACACACCAATTCACGATCGTGGTCGTAAGGTCGAACAGTCGTAAGTCCCATAGGTAAATGAAGTTGACGACGCGTGTCTATCAGTATTCTCCTTTTTCTTAAAATATCGTAATTCGAAAAGATGAATGACGTAGGATATAACAGTAATGATAAAACTGGTCATTTCCTTTTAAGGAAGCATTTATTTACACGGCAGACAGGTTGATTTTCGCTTGAAAATTCATCAGATATTTCTATTAAAATAATCTTTTAAGAAAAATAACTTCCTCATGTTTAGTAACTTTTATTTATTGTTCTTTCCGATATTAATGTTGGCTTCATTCCTAACCTTTTGTTCAATGTCTTATGGAACGTCAACATTTTCATTAATTGTGTCATAAGGAATCGTTTAAGGAATTTTATAGATGTACAAAAAAAGCTGAATAGAAAGTGCTTTTAGCATTTGAGGTTTAAATATTAAGTAGATCCCTTTGTTTTCTTGTTTTTTCTTTTTTAAGCATTTCTTCACAAGACGGCGGGAGGGCCACTAGCACGCTAGGGGTTACAGAGACTGAGCGCAAGGATAAAGAGGCTGTTTGAGAAAAGGACATAGAGACGGACGGGAATCAGTATCAAGGCATTACATTTGAATATTTGAAGATTATAACTATCAGAGAAGCAAGTAGGAAGGAGAGAGGTGCGTGAGAATAAGCTCTTGGAATAGGGTAGTCGGTTACATTTAACCGTAAACGACAGTGAAAGGGTGAAACTTAGATGTCAACCTAGTAGCACGCTTAAATTTATGCAGTTGGGGAACCAGTGAAAGTAGCTCGTCAGAGCAGGTGCCATGAAAATATTTGTAGAAAAGACAGAGGAAAACCACTGCACGTCCGTCAGAAAGTGACTGTAGACGTGACGCCAGATCCGGACCTATCACATTCTATATCTGTTTTTGGATTTTGTCGAGGACCTCGAGATGAACAGCGGGGTCACCAGACCATATATGGCAACGGTATTCAATGCAACGACGAACAGTAGTTATTAGATTTCAAAGATGGCGAGAAAAAAATTCTGCCGAGACACAGAGAACCAACTTTCCTTGCGGTAGTTGCAGCTATTGATTCAATGTAATTGTTCCAGATCGTGTCAGTGGAAAGCGTGAGACCAAGACGAAGCAGAGAGATTCGCTCTTGGAGTTGGGCATCAGCCATTCTGATAGGAGGTAGGGATTGTTCTCTATAGTGGGTAATTGAGACCATCTTCGTTTTGGAGGCATGAAACTTTACAAGTCATTTCCTGCCCCAGTCAACCACAGATTAGAGGTCCTCTTCGAGACCAATGGCCAGGTTAGCTTTGTCAGCAATGCCGCATTTACATTTGAGACAGGAGTAAATGGTAGTGTCGTCTGTGTAGATGTCTACTTGGGAACCGATGACATCAGGAAGATCGTTGATGAAGATTGGAAACAGTGTACTACTTGGGAAATAACAGCGTTCCTATAAAATGAAAGGAAATGGAGTGGAACCCGTTTACGACGACCTTCATTTTACGGTTTGGTAGGAATGATTGTATTCAATCAAATAATCGTCCTGTAATAATGTATCCTTGAAGCTTGCGAAGAAGGCCAGCATGCCAAACCCTATACAACACCTCAGAGATATCTAGAGCCACAGCTCGAGGTTCGCCGTCATTATCAAGATCTTGGTATAAAAGTTCAGTCCTGACCGTGAGTACGTCAGCGGTAGACCTGGCAACGAGGAAACCATATTGTATGTCAGAGAGAAGATCATGGGATGTGAGGTGCTTAACCACTCCGGCGTTGAATAAAGCCTCGAAGACATTGCCGAAGACAGGTAGGAGACTGATAGGACGGTAGTTAGATGGGTCAGAAGGGTCTCCAGAGTTCTTAAAAACAGGGACAACAGATAAGGATTTCCTACATGGTGGAAAGCACTAATTAGTGAAGCAATAGTTATATAGTTTGGAGAGAACTGGCTCCAGCCAAAGAGCAGAATACTTCAGTACTACGGCTGTATCTTGTCCTCACCCCTTGCCTGAGAGTCTAATTTAGTGATGATATCCAATACCTTCGATGTGGATATGCTCATATCACACAATAAAGCCTCAGTTCTATTAGATAAATTTGTCGGAAGCAAATTTGTAATTCTCTATCCATGCAGTTTATTTAACGCTCATAGAATATGAAAAACGACCTCAGCTCAAAAATTCATAGAATCTGTGAAATCCAGTTCAAATTACTCCTCGCATTCCATTCTTTTATTTTTTTTATACTAAGTTTCACAAGGCCCGTGAGTGACTCATTGTTGAGTTTTGCTAAATTAGACTGTTGTGATGGCGAAGAACGAGGGAGTAAGACGTGCATATGTTGAGGATATGTAGGATAGATAAAAGCTCACCCTGAACTTGAAGATAGAGTTTAACGATTGGGGGAAGCATTCTATATTCTTTACATTATTTACATTTTTCGGACTTTTGTCCTTTTCTTTATTGTCATGTTCACGACGTTTCGGCAGTTGTACGTTCAGGCCTTCTTCAGGTGATTGGAATTTCGAACTGAACACTTTATTTCGTCCATCGGGGTAGATAGTTCAAAGCCCCTCCCGGATGTCTCAGCTATCTCCCTGTAATTAAGTACAATAACTTATCTCTGAAATTTACAGAGATATTCTATAATCCCTTCACCGTTTTAACAGTTCTGTGGATGAAACCGAGTGAACTTCCCCCTTACCAATGGAATACGAAGGTAATGAGAAGCAGTCGTAAATGTCACAAGGGGTACTAGTTGTGAATGTGTGGACTAATGGAACTAAAGAATGTAGTAGATCTGAACATCTGCTATGAGGATAGCGAGAGAATAGCGAGAGGCTTGCAACGTTTTATCTGCGGGAAATGGGTTGCGGATTCAGCATGGACGAACGAGTCTCTTTCTAGAGCGGCACAAAGCAAGTGTCATTCTTCAGCGATGGATCGTATACTTTGACGTTGCTCATTGCTGTTCGAGAAGCACGAAAGCACACGAAAAAAATCCCCACTAGAATACTTGGCAAAAACATCAGAGATGATGGCGAAGTAATTCTCTTTATTTACTTTTTGACTTTTGTCTATGCCTATATTGTCTGAACTGAAATTTAAGCATATCATTATTTATAAAGTCTCTGTAGAGCATGCCTTGATTTTAAATATCTTTAAAGATATTTGGCATTGTTTTCTTTTTTGTTTGGCTTCTTCATATTTGTCGAAGTGACATTTTAACACTGGAGAATTGTCTGTTAGAATTAACAAATACAAAAGAAAATATTCAGAACGCTTTTTCGAATAGAGGAATGTAGTGTCATTTCAAAACTTCATGAAAAAAGACTATTAACCAAAAGAATATATCGTCCAGAATGGAGGGATTAAAAACAAAACTGTCGAAGCATCTGTAGGAAAAACAAATCAAAGGAATAAAAGAAAATGTTCGATTGACACTTAGGAATGTGCTAGTTGTTTATTTTACTTCCGAATTACTTAGCTATCTTCAAGACATTCTACGTAAATGCCTGATTGCATGATGGGAAAGAAAACATTAAAAACATATCGTAAATTTTGCAGACTTTGCAATATTATTTGAAGCCAAACTATACATTTCAATTATATACAGCAATCTCCGCTATTCACCCAAATAGTTCTATATATTAATTTTCTCTTAAATTAACAGCTTTCTTTATTTTGTATGTGCCATGTCTTTCAAGACGTGGGTGATCATGGCGCTCCACCTCCCTCTATCCCTTGCAGCTCTCAGCAAGCTACTTCCCTCTGCTTTCTCCCCCCATACAAAGTTCTATAATCCACCTGCTCAAGCTCGCCAGGTATGTCACGCTCTGCTTTCCCTTGTCTTTCTTTCCCTTTGTTTACCCCGTGAGTATCAGATACTCCAGACCCTCCTTCCTCATTATGTGTCCCAGAAACTTCAGCCGCCTCCTCCTGGTGTTAAGTAGAAGCCTTCTCCTTGTTTGTAACCCTCTGAGCACTCATCGTTTCTCTATGCTTGGTCCATCATATCCTTAGCATCTTTATGTAGAACCACGTCTCTGTCGCCTCGAGTCTTCTATTCTTCATATTTGGGGAAATCGACCAACATTCGCTGCCGTAAAGAAGAACAGATGTCACGTAACAGCTCAGTATTCTTTTCTTTGCTGCCAAAGAAATCCTCCTGTCTCGCAATACTCTGCTCAGCTTTTGAAATGTGTCCTTGGCCATCCCAATACGTCTACGAATCTAAGTTTCGCACTTACCGTCCTCTGTCAAGACGCTTCCCAGATATTTAAACTTCTCTGCCTGCTTGATTCTACTGTTCACGACCTGCAAATCGCATTTCGGGCTCTTCCTCTTACTGATGATCATTCATTTTGTTTTCTTGTTGTTTATGCTTAGTCCTTTCTTCTCACTCTCCGTCACTACATTCTGTAGGAGATTTTGTACTTTCTCATCCGTGTCTGCTATCAGTACTATGTCGTTTGCGTATATGATGTTGCTAATGTTGTGGACAGCAATGCTGAATCCATGTAGGGTTTCCAATTCTCTCAGGATTGCCTCGCTGTATAGGTTGAACAGGTCGGGTGAGAAGACGCATCCTTGCCTTACGCCCGTTTCTGTTGTTGTATATTCACTGAACTTGTTCTCTATACGTATGCATGCTGTTTGCTGCTAGTATAGGTTCTTGAATATTCTGATACCTCTCCGAATATATGGAGGTTGTTCAGCAGTTCCATCAGATCCCTGTGGCTTAATTTGTCGAAGGCCTTTGCGTAGTCTATGAAACATAGATACACGTTCTTCTGTATCTGTATCGCTCTTTCTGATAACATTGTGATCATGAATATCGCGTTCTTTGTTCAAGTGTCTTTAACGAACCCGCACTGTTCTTGTTCTATCTCTGGGCTGATACTGCTGTGCGCTCTGTTCATTAGAATACGGATGATGAGTTTTGACATGTGGCTCATCAGGCTTGTTGTTCGGTGGAGTTCGCATTCATTTGCGCCTGGTTTCTTAGGCATCGCTATGAAGACAGATCTGCTGAGGTCTTCCGGTATATCCGCGCTGTTGTCGATTTCATTTGTTATTTCGGTGAACTTGTCTAAGCCAAAGTCATCTAAGACTGTCAGCATTTCCGCTACATTTACGTTTGTCCCAGCTGAATGTCCTTAATCATATTTATCCAACTGTATAAATCCTTGATCTCTACTTCTTGCTGTGACTTGAGTAGACCTTTCGCTCTAATTGCATTATTTTCTAACATTATTAGGTTGCTGATGATATTATGTATTTATTGTCTCTAAAATGTTTATGTTTCGGGCTCAAAGTTTATTAAGTCGTTTCTAATATTAATTTATCTTAAACATTATTAGATTGCCTTCATTATTTCATTATTATGTTGTTTTGTTTTTTTCTAACATTATAACGTTATCATAAATATTATAAGGTTGCTGATGATATTATGTATTTATTGTCTCTAAAATGTTTATGTTTCGGGCTCAAAGTTTATTAATTCGTTTCTAATATTAATATATCTTAAACATTATTAGATTGCCTTCATTATTTCATTATTATGTTGTTTTGTTTTTTTCTAACATTATAACGTTATCATAAATATTATAAGTTTGCTGATGATATTATGTATTTATTGTCTCTAAAATGTTTATGTTTCGGGCTCAAAGTTTATTAATTCGTTTCTAATATTAATTTATCTTAAACATTATTAGATTGCCTTCATTATTTCATTATTATGTTGTTTTGTTTTTTTCTAACATTATAACGTTATCATAAATATTATAAGGTTGCTGATGATATTATGTATTTATTGTCTCTAAAATGTTTATGTTTCGGGCTCAAAGTTTATTAATTCGTTTCTAATATTAATTTATCTTAAACATTATTAGATTGCCTTCATTATTTCATTATTATGTTGTTTTGTTTTTTTCTAACATTATAACGTTATCATAAATATTATAAGGTTGCTGATGATATTATGTATTTATTGTCTCTAAAATGTTTATGTTTCGGGCTCAAAGTTTATTAATTCGTTTCTAATATTAATTTATCTTAAACATTATTAGATTGCCTTCATTATTTCATTATTATGTTGTTTTGTTTTTTTCTAACATTATAACGTTATCATAAATATTATAAGGTTGCTGATGATATTATGTATTTATTGTCTCTAAAATGTTTATGTTTCGGGCTCAAAGTTTATTAATTCGTTTCTAATATTAATTTATCTTAAACATTATTAGATTGCCTTCATTATTTCATTATTATGTTGTTTTGTTTTTTTCTAACATTATAACGTTATCATAAATATTATAAGGTTGCTGATGATATTATGTATTTATTGTCTCTAAAATGTTTATGTTTCGGGCTCAAAGTTTATTAATTCGTTTCTAATATTAATTTATCTTAAACATTATTAGATTGCCTTCATTATTTCATTATTATGTTGTTTTGTTTTTTTCTAACATTATAACGTTGTCTTTAATATTATTAGGTTGCTGATGATATTATGTATTTATTGTCTCTAAAATGTTTATGTTTCGGGCTCAAAGTTTATTAATTCGTTTCTAATATTAATTTGTTATCTTAAACATTATTAGGTTGCATTCATTATTTCATTATTATGATTTATTTTTTCTAACATTATAACGTTGTCTTTAATATTATTAGGTTGCTGTTTCTAATATTATTACGTTGTCTATAGCATTATGAGATTGTGGTCACTAATATTCGGGCACTGATGTGTATCTTGTGTGTTTTTCCCTAATATTTATTCTTACTTACTTTTTCTGCATTACCTGTGTTGAATTTTGTTGCTTTAAGTGTCCTCTTCGTTATTTTCTTGCCTAGATAATTGATTACTTCGTTTTTTCAGTTTCCAACGTGATTGCTTCCTCGTTCTCTTACAAAAATGATTGAGTTCGAGAAGTTGCTGCTGTGTTTCTTTCTTTAGGGGCCTAGACATATTACCCATGTTAATATGTAAAATTAAAATTATCCTTAACTTCGAACTAGAAAGTGTCTGTATGAAATTAAAAGACGGTGTATAATGTCTAAATATTTTCTGGCATTCAACGCATACCTCGGACACGAATTAGATATACACAATTACATCACCCACCAGATTGACGAAAACTTGATTACATTATATAGATTTTACCTTGCTTTCTTATTGCTTAAATATATGTGCTTGTTAGGAAGATTTGTATTGTTTTCAGTATTGCTATAAAAACAGACATGTTCAACAAAATGGGAGGGAAGCCTAAAAACAAATAAAAAAAGTAAATCTATAGTCACCCCCAGCCGTAAGAAGAGAAGAATACAAAAATACAAACTAGTGACAGCTGTCTGGTTGTCGTTCTTCGATCAAGGCCGACAAACAGATGTGGAAACGACTAAAAAGGGACATGATGGGAGTGATATATACACAGGCCGATAATGGACTACTACTGACATGTATGGGCAGGAGCTATCCTGTCCTCACTTTCCAGTTTCAGTAGAGCGCAAAATCGTCTCCGAGGCCTTGTTGGTGATTAATTATTTGCCACCCTGAAAAACCCTTTCTCACAGACGAAACGTCGGAAGCCTCTTGCTATTCTATCGCTATATCAATAGAAAGAGTTCAGACGAACCAAATTCCTTAGTTCCACCGAGTTATAACATTCACGGCTAAGACCCGCCATGCAAGGCACCTTTCAGGAAAACCTTCTCATTCACTTCTTCACATGAAACCACTTCCTTGTGGAACCGACACTTAAGAGGATGTTTCCTCGATCACTACAGTCTTCACCTGTTCATATCCATAGATAACTGCTATCTCCCGAACATAGCCGGATAAATCGTCTCCTTTAACTCTTACTCTGTAACACAGGCCCTCAAATGGCTGATCATATGCTGAACCCTTTCTAGTTATACAGAGAACGTACAGATATAATAAATGCGGTCTTTGGAACATTCGGGGAGAGTATAAATGGCTCAAAATAGAGAACTCGCGGTAGGCTAGAACAAACTGTCGATAATTTATAATGTTTTCTCCTATCGCAGACCCAGACATCTACGTGCATTCATGCAAATTCTGAAATTAACCTATTACTCATGTTGGCCGAGACATATTGTCGCATTATCCTTTCTAACAATTCACTGGTTCTCTCGAAATATCCACAACACGCTAACGTTTAAACTGATAAATAACTTAACTATGTTGTATTGGTAGGCCACATTTAGGGACGAACTCGTAATTTTGTTGAGAAGACAGAAGAATTATATTTGTATGCTTAGTAAAATATTTAAATAATTTATATAGTGTCCGTACAACTCAGAGAATAGTCTGGATTGAGAGATGAAAACTATTATTATTGAAAGCCGTTCTGTGTGCATCTTAAAGTTGAAGCTGTCTGACTCAATGGAGTTGTATGCAAAAGATAACATACGGATCAACTACACCTTTGTCGTAGAAATACGCATGTTTTCTTCTACAGCAAAATACACAAATAATAATTCGACAGAAAAAATAGCCGCCTTTTGTAAGCGGGGTTCCGGTAAAGGAACGAGAACAATCATTGCTTTCCATCGTTTTCCGTACGTGTTTACACTCAGGGTTTTCGTCCTCATGAGATTAGGCATTTTACAGAATCAAATTCTGATATAACACTCACTGCACACACATCAGGCCAAAGAGCCTCAAGGGAAAGAGACAGAGAGAGGAAACAAGGTTACAAAGGCGGCAAATTCAGTTTAGCCTCGTTTGGACGACGGCTGATTGATTCAACTGTTTAAGATGGACGCATTCAACACTCATCATTGCGTACTTGCTGGAGCCGACGTAAATAACTTGGCTCGAATGAACGCCGAAACTCGAAACAGTAAAACTAATAGAGAATAAAAGGAAAATCAAATTAAACATTGACCGCTTATGAAAAGCAACTATCCGTTGAAGTGTCAGCAGGTATTGTACGCACATTGGCTTATAGAAGGTTGTTGCAGTCAGGAAATAAAGTCAGTCTATTAAGATTTCGCTTTAGCAAAATACATCTTACGGAAAATTAGTAAGTAAGATTGAATTTTCCCCTTCCGGGATTTTGGGTTTTGGTTTGGATTATTAAATATATATTTCATTTCAATGGATCTCCTTGTTGTCTTAGAGAATTGATTATCACTTTTATTTATTTAAACTAGCCAAACATACGAACATTTCTTTTAATAATAATTTTAAAATAAGTCAGCAGACGGTGTTACTTTATTTATGGGAACAGGATTTGTTGTCAATTACCGTAATCGATTTCCGTCGTTCGAAACCGCCGCTACTATTGATTCTCGCCCTATAGGCTGGGATCAAAGTGTAGTATCTACCCTCGGGCGGATAAACTACATTTCAACTCGCAATTGTCTCACTGTCTTCGGACATAGCGCAGATCAGTCGTGGTTTTCTCTAAAGAAAGAGCTCAACTGAAAATATTATGGAGAGGTCTTCGGTTTCGGGAAAAATTTTCCTTAGGGCAGTACCTCCCTCATTCCACTAAAAAGCGGTATCTTTATTCATACGAATGACAGTGCAATTGACGTTTGCGGGGGGGGGGGCTTATTTTTGGACCTGGCCCATTTGAATGCGCTCAGACTCCCCACATTAAACTGTACTTGTGTTACATCCCGCCAGTCTATGTTGGACTCTTCCGCCTACTGTAAGTTTAGTAGGAGAGAAGGCCTTGGGCAAACAGTCGACCAGACTGTTCATTTCTGTTGAACTCTCTCCCTCGAGCGGAGAGGAACTCGGACGAGGCTTTGTTGAAGGGCAAAGATTCGTCCAGAGAGGTAGACAGTCTCTGAACCCATTTAGGCGGGTTCAAATGGAATATTTTTGGCCGAGCCTACAGGCTCGGAGAACCCACGGTAAACTCGACCTTGTGCCACATACATCCCTCGTGGGGCGGCTATTAAATATTAACAGTCGAACAGAATATTCGGACTGTGCTGTCGAACTTTCTCTCTCTGGCAGAGAGGGACCCGGATGAGGCTTTGCCGAAGGGCAAAGTTTCGTCCGGGGAGGTAGACAGGCCTTGAAACCGTTTATGCGAGTTCTAAGGGAATATTTTTGGTCGAGCCTACCGGCTCGGAGAACTCACGGTAAACTCGACATGGTGACACACACATCCCTCTCGTGTGGGCTGTTAAATATAACAGCCGAAAAGATCTGTTCGCACTGTGCTGTTCAAACTCTCTGCCTCGGAGCAGAGAGGATCCACAAACGAGGCTATATCGAAGGGCAGAGTCTCGTCTCGGGAAATAGCTACCCGACCCCGTTTTATACGGGGACTATGGGGAATTTTTGGCCGCGCCTACGGGCTGGGATTGCCCCACATTAAACTCGGCCTTGTGCCACATCCTACCTCGTGGGGCGGCTGGTAAATATAACAGTCGAATAGACTGAACGCTGGGTCAACCAACCGACACACACAAAATAGTCGTGTAATGCTTCAACGTGATATAAGCCAGATAGATAGAGGGATAGGCAGATAGATGATAACAGCTTACGGTAGCTCAGTACCTAACTCGATCGACCGAAATAGATAGATAGATAGATAGATGAGGATTGACAAGCATATATCATCAGACAGAAAATACGTAGGTAGATATCAAAATAAAATTGAGCTAACACAAAAATACATACGGACGGACATGCATGATGCATAGACAGAAAGGTAGATATGATCAGAAACACCCTCAGAAGCACAAGCGTATATATATATATATATATATATATATATATATATATATATATATATATATGTGTGTGTGTGTGTGTATGTGTGTGTGTGTGTGTGTATTTGTGTTTGTGTGTGTGCTCGCGCATACGTCGATAGATAGATAGATAGATAGATAGATAGATAGATAGATAGATAGATAGATAGATAACAAGTAGGAAACTATGATTTAAAGTTCTTGGCCCGACAATGAATCCCTTCTAAAAATTCTAACGCTTGGTCAGATTTTTTGAAGTGACTTGGGCCGAGATCATTTCCCCGGAACTTTCTTTAAAAAAAAGCAGATACATAGGTAGATAAATAAATACTGAAATATAAATATACCGGCTGTAAAAGAATAGTTGTCCAAATCGCGTAACAGCAAGGGATAGTTTTCCATGCCAAAAAATGTTTAGTATATAAAAAGCCACTAAACAAATTGAGTTTCTTTTTTCCATGTTCTCAGAGAAGATGGTTAGCCATCTTGACTCGATTTGTCGTAAGAATCACTGAAAAACTCTTTGAGTTATTCAACTAGAAAGAGAACAGATTAACATCATTTTGTGTCAGCACCACTATGTCTTCCCAACTGAGCAATGGCGAGCGGAAAATGATTATTCAGGCCATCGATAATGGTACTAACGCGCATACTCTGACTTCCATCTTCAAAGTCCATTCAAGAACCATCAAAAGTACGATGAATAAGTTTTAAAAAGAGGAACAGTAAAGAAGGAAACTGGATCAGGTGGTCACACCAGAAAGATGTATCATCTTTGAAAATTCGGAGCTAAATATTTTCTTATTGCTCAAAGTAGAGTCTAATAGTGTCATAAAAACCTCGGAGAATTCCAGTAAGATATCTTTAATCATTTTTAAAATACAACGTTTCAGAGCTTAAGATAACAATTGGACAAATTTGCTGCTACACAATTTGGACAATTTTACTGTTACACTAGGTATATTAATGACAGCTAGAATGAAACATACATAACTAACACGATAAATATCAATGTTGTAATTTAATTGGTCGTAGTCAGTAAATAAGAAAGACAAAAACAAATCACTTATCTTGATGTTAAATAAAATGAAACCTTAAAAGCCTGCTACATGCAAACCAAGCAGTGTATTGCCTTGGAAGTGTACATTTCTGTGCTTCTTTTGTTTGCATTATCTCTTCCTCGACCCTGCTACAGAGACACTATTCGCTTGATTATCCGATTTTCTTTGTTGTCCGTCTTTGTATCGCTCTCCGCTTTTGAAAATAGACATCATTTTCGTGACTGCGTCGACAAATAGAATTTGCCTTTTCATAACCCTGTTTGTTTATCATTCTTCGTTTCATGGCTTCAGTCGGCTTCAGACCATTACAACGACGATCACAGCCATGTCGAAGGATGATGAACTAATTTCGACATGTTGGCGCCGGCCGCATATAAAATATATGCAATTTACAATCTGTTCGCTACAACTTTTATGGTGATCAATAAGCATTTACGAACAAAAAAGCCTAGTCTTGCCAATGTTTCGCTGTGATGGGATTCTTAATTTCTTGGAGCAGCAAATTATTAGCCCGTCCTCGTTTATAGCTGGATGAATGTATTGGCTTATCATATTTATTGTTTGTCTGTAGATGGCATTAGGTGCGTTTAGTTTTTAACTAATTTCATTCGAAATGATCGCTTTTGTTTGAATTGCCACCGCTTCCATGTCAGAGTAAATGAAACACATTAAAAAATTGGTATTATATTAATAAACTTTCACTAAAACAAGAAGAAAATGAGTAATGTTACTTCTTTTCCGAAAGTTAAAATATGGAGGGACATCAAGTCAGAATTAAAAATAGACTTGTGGGTATGTCTTGATTAACCAATTTAATGTTAGATCTACGCTA
>OZ038480.1:36995323-37115323 GCA_964036315.1 Acanthosepion esculentum | reverse complement strand
AGAAACCGCAAACGTTTTTGGTCATGTGGATTTTTTTTTAAAAATATTATGCCTTATTTTCCATAATTTTGCTGCACAAGTTTCCGGTCTCGCGAACTTCATCAATATACACACCTTTCTCTCGTTGGAACTACTATAACGTCTTCTCTTTATATATATATAAAGTTTTCTCAGTTTATTCACTCTCAGTAGCCACTTGCCTCTTACTGCCTTTATCGCTTTTCTTGTGGGTGAAATAATTAAAAGATTACAATGTTTGATAGTGGGCGTGCACGAAGTGTAGCGTTTGTTAGTGTGCAATGTGGGATTAGTCTGCTGAGTTTAAATTCCAACCAAGATACTTGATTTATTCTATCTACGCTTTCTTCCCTTGCATGGGAAAGTCATAAGGCCAACTGCTCTCCTCCCAGCTAGAGGTTTAATACCAAGGTTACCCAGGATTTCTAGTCCTGATTGGTATCAAGTTTAAGAGATTGAAAATTCTGATTTCAAAACTGTTTGTACATGAGGCAAGCACCTTCACGTCGTAAATCTAATTATTTAAAGAAACCACCACAGAAAAAATCTTAACTAGTGAGACTGACCCTATATTCAAGTGGCTTTTCCACTAGACAAGTCTTCATATAATACAATGTTTTAACGATGCTATGACCCACCGCAATGTTTGTAAAGCAGGATGCACTTGTCTATAAGATACAGACTTATTTTGAAAATAAAGATTTTTAAAAAGAAGTACTATATTATTTAAAAGATTTCTTATTAAACGAAAAAATAAATCTGAAACACTGAAAATCTATAAGCTTTGTTTCAAATACGAAAGATTACAAAACATTTAAATAAGAAAAATTCCGTTAATAAAACAACGTTTACTGTCATTTAGTTTAGCTCAAAACCTACAAAATATTTATTACTTTCACCATAGGTGGGAAAGGAATCATCATGTGTTCAATTTAATTAGATGTCGTAATGCGGTGACAAAATATTTATTACTTTCACCATAGGTGGGAAAGGAATCATCATGTGTTCAATTTAATGAGATGTCGTAATGCGGTGACAAAATATTTATTACTTTCACCATAGGTGGGAAAGGAATCATCATGTTTATAAGTGTTCAATTTAATTAGATGTAATGCGGTGACAAAATATTTATTACTTTCACCATAGGTGGGAAAGGAATCATCATGTGTTCGATTTAATTAAATGTCGTAATGCGGTGACAAAATATTTATTACTTTCATCATAGGTTGGAAAGGAATCATCATGTGTTCAATTTAATGAGATGTCGTAATGCGGTGACAAAATATTTATTACTTTCACCATAGGTGGGAAAGGAATCATCATGTTTATAAGTGTTCAATTTAATTAGATGTAATGCGGTGACAAAATATTTATTACTTTCACCATAGGTGGGAAAGGAATCATCATGTTTATAAGTGTTCAATTTAATTAGATGTAATGCGGTGACAAAATATTTATTACTTTCACCATAGGTTGGAAAGGAATCATCATGTGTTAGATTTAATTAAATGTCGTAATGCGGTGACGAAATATAAATAAATTATTGTGTTACCTAGGCCCAATATACGGTACTTCGTGTTTCGATAACACATCCAAATACGTTGTATAGAATGCAAGTACATTTTTGGGGTAAAAAAGTGTCTTATTCATCGGAAACATACGATAACTATTTCATCACTTACAATAATGTAAAATGATTGACTGATTGAACAAGATAAATATTGAGACAGGCTTTAAAAACAATGATTAACAATAATTTTGTGTATAGCAATTCTCAAGACATCATGTCACATGTCCGCTACAGAGAAAATATTTGTGTAAATTCCGATATTAAAAACTGCCGTATACACAAAATGAAGGCATAATTGCATTTACGTTCATTATCTCAAATTGACGTTATTTTATGACACAACATCCATTGAATATCAGATGCCAACCAACAATGTTTATTTTAGTCTACTTTTAGTCACATATGCGTCAAGAAACGTGTGACGCTCGTCGTATCAGAAAAACAAATGAACGTCTTTGCTGGCGACGTGATGAAAATGAATTTTATAGAATTTAATAAAAACTCTACGTATATCCAACTTGAAAACATAACAGTGTGGATGTGTCTTTCACTCGTAAATGAGAACTTGAAGAAAGATACAAAGAAATCTATCTAAAAAAATATGAACAAATGAAAGAAGAGAGATAGTAATGGTTTTTGAAAAGAGTTGAAATCGAAATAAAATTCCTATTTTTTTTAACTAAATAACACAAATATTTAGAAGACAAATTTTCTCAGCTCATCATTTTTGGCAGTACTAAAATAGGTTTTATAACTGTATATTTTGATGTAATTTTCACTGAATACTTCACTTACCTTCCAAAAATGCTTAAAAATCAATTTTAGTCGTTGAAGAAAATCGATTTTACAGGCAACCTAGGGACAAAATGAAAGAAGCAAAATACTTTCTGATCATTCTGGTTAGTTTTCATTCTTAAAAATATATTTGCATACATTCTGTCAAAGTCATGTATGTATTTGAATGTATATAACTTCCGGAATAATCCCCAGCGAGGAAATCTTGTTAGCATGATTGTCAATAAGTCTTTGGTAAATTCGTTCCTAATAGTATAGCATAAAGTTGTAGTTTTATGCCAAAACGAAGACAAAGTTAAAGAAAGTCATGTCTACATTTATGAAAAACTTACACTTTGGAAAATATTTACGAAAAAAAAATACCATTATAGACACACACACAGAATGACACATATATATATATATATATATATATATATATATATATATATATATATATAATTATTTATTTAAAAATTATAACATAAATATGTTATAAAATCACTACAAAAATAGCCATTTTGTTTCAACACCTCCGGTGTCTTATCAAGTGATGATGTTGAATGTAGAATAAATGGTTTTAAAAGTTTCAAATTAATTAACGATCCTTCACTAGGAGTAAACGCTGTTACATAAGCTAGAATGACCAATCATAGTACAAGTATATGAGAATTCAAAAAATTTGACAACGAAACAAGGTTATCATAGATATTAAAAGCTTTAAATTATATATATATATATATATATATATATATATATATATATATATATATATATATACCAGTCATGAATTATAATGTTGTTAATAGCATAATCCTTGTTAAAAGCTTCATCGCAACCTTGACATCACCGCCTCAATATTCAGAAGTAAACTTAAAAAATGTTTAACAATGCAAGTAAAGCGAAGAAATAGTTCACCGACATCTGAAGATGAAATGCGAGTGTTGTTCTTATATGAAAAATAGGTATTTTTTGTTTTAAAAAAGTTCAACAAATGAAATATTTTATCTAGAGATGTTATCCGAGATAAGAAATATTTTTTAAACTTTTGATTACGACCATTTTCTTTGATAGCTTAAATTTATTTGATAAATATAAGACGCACCGATGTAAAAAGCTTTTTAAAAAGAGGCTAGAATTATATTTGTATGAATTTTACTGATACATCCAACTCTTTCTGAGTCCTCTGCACTGTCCTCAGATTGACACTAAATCACTCTGAAATCTTCGTAATGGAGCTTCCAGAGCGAATACCAAACAGTACAGCATGCTGTTTTCAAATTTCTGGCGGAGTGAATTGCGTCCTGGTGCTCATCTTCTCACAGACTGTGGCCAATGGACCCTAGTATACTGGGCAGCTGAAAAAATCAAACAATGCGTAGGTGCAAAATTAAAAATAGAAAATGTCGAAAATTTAGCAATCTGTACATATATATATATATATATATATATATATATATATATATATATATATATATATATATGAAGAAATATAGTCTTAAAGTGTGCTATATTTATGGGATAAAGTGCTCAATATCAGAGATAGAGCGTCTGTAAATATAAAAGTAAACATAGTAGTCAACACTTAGAGGCGACAGTCTGTTTCATTCTAGATTCAATCGTCATGCCGCGAGTGCTGTTATCTTTCTCCGCTATTTATATATACGAGTCAGTGGTGCATTGTGGGTAGTCTATTTTGGCGGTTATTTTACCGGAAGTCGTTTATTTGTTTATTTATTTGTGTCAAATTATTTTGCTTGTTTTTATTTAATTTTATTATTATTTTGTATCTTATATTTTTTTTTGATCGTTGTTTTTATTAACGTAGTAAAAATTTGTTTATATAGCTTATTGTGGGTAGTCTATCTTGGCGGTTATTTTACTGGAAGTCGTTTATTTGTTTATTTGTTTGGGTCAAATTATTTTGCTTGTTTTTATTTATAAAAATAAACGACTAAGTGTTGACTTCTATGTTCAATTTTACATATATATATATATATATATATATATATACATATATATATATATATATATATATATATATATATATATATATGACTCTTCGCAAGTGCGCATTCCAGTAGACGTAATAGACATTGTTTAGAGTACAGTGCATCTAGTCAAACACTGGTTTCCATTAAAGATAACATGTGAATTAATAGAAATCTCGAATTAAAAATAAATCTGGTAATTCTTATATACTGGGTGATTGAAAAGTAATTCCCTATTTGATGTATGAGTGGCCACACCTGTATGTTTTTTTGGGGGGTTGGTTAAATGATTAATTCTACTATACCAAACCAAGACTTTGGGAGTACTTGAAGGGTGAACACAAGAAGTTATGACTTCCATAGCCCAAGAATTCCTGTCGCCTCTAAGTGTTGACTTCTATGTTCACTTTTATATATATATATATATATATGATGAAAATGTGGAAAAGACAAAGCAAAATCCGAATATATGAGTTTACTGTTTTTATTATGTTTTTGTTTTTGTTATTCTGTCGACGTCAGACGTTTCGGTCAAATAGACCTTCTTCGGGACATGGTTAATGGAGACATATTTATATTAGATTTAAGTTTGATGGAGAGACGATATATACAGGACTGGTCAGAAACAGAAAAACTGAAATTCTAAAGTCAAGTATTCTTTCTTAGAGTCGGATATGCTGGCGTCGCGTGGGCGGCAACTACGAAGACCTGCGCACAGGGAAGAAGATTGTGTCCTGTATATATCGTCTCTCCATCAAACTTAAATCTAATATAATTATGTCTCCATTAACCATGTCCCGAAGAAGGTCTATTTGACCGAAACGTCTGACGTCGACAGAATAACAAAAACAAAAACATAATAAAAACAGTAAACTCATATATTCGGATTTTGCTTTGTCTTTTCCACATTTTCATCATACCGTCGGATCTACATCCACACATTTGCTTACATATATATATATATATATATATATATATGTGTGTGTGTGTGTGTGTGTGTGTGTGTGTGTGTGTGTGTGTGTGTGTGTGTGTGTGTGTGTGTGTGTGAGACGCGGATTTTAATCTCACTACAGTTGATTTGTCCGGAAGGAGACTTCCTGATGTTATCGGTCTGGAGGGGGACGATCCCAGCGTGTGACACCTTCTGGAAAGTGACTGAGAATCATACCACGGTTTCACCCAAGTCTTGCGTGTGAAATTGGGCAGACGGAACACTTGGCGGACCGTCAAATGCTGAGCTAGCACGAAGTTACAAGTCATCGTGGTCGAGGATTTGTGTGTACTTGCCTTGTTCAGGTTGTTGATCACGCTAGATAACAAGCTCTTTCCAAGAAACTGTAACTAAGGTCTGCTCAGCATAGTTGCAGTATAAACCACAGGTTGGCCCTGTGGGTGTTGAACAAAAACAAAAGTACCTGTGCGAGCGTCGGAATTAGTGATTGGCTAGCCACCTTAGTAGACGGCTATCGTCGAATACGAGTGACTAGACATATATATATATATATATATATATATATATATATATATATATAAATATATAAATACTATATATATATATATATATATATATATATATATATATATATATATATATATATATATATATATATTAATCATTTCTCCCCGCGGAAGACGAGAATACGACTAGTGTGCAGAGGGTTACAGGGAGGGGAGTGAAAGTGAAAGAGAAGACTGAAAATAGATAGGATTGAGAAAAGGATAAAAGCTGACGGGATTCAAGGAGATAGAAGATGGCGATTGATGGTGCATTTAATTTTCCGAAGTTTCTAGTTATCGTGGAAGCAAGTAAAGGGTAAGTGTTTTCACAGGTAGGAAGTTCGAGAAAAGAAACTCTTGCAGTAGAAGCGGCAGTCGCATTTAGCTACTTCAGCAGTAAACGGATGAGACCTATAGGACAATCTGGTAGCACACTTAAATTCACGTTGAGTTGGTACCAGGGAAAAAGTTCGTCAGAACAGTTGTTAGGGAAATATATGTAGAAAAGACAGTTTCAACAGTGAGAAAATTATTGTAATTGAGAGGCACATATATATATATATATATATATATATATATATATATATATATATATATATATATATATATATATAGAAATAGAGAGATAGAGCGTATGTAAATATAAATAAATATATAAATATAATAGTGAAAGTAACGATTGCGTCTAGCATGAAACAGCCTGTTGCGTTTGTGTGTTGACTTCAATGTTCACTTTATATATATATATATATATATATATATATATATATATATATATATATATATATATATATATATATATATATATGTAAGTGTAAGTGATTTAAAAAAAAAATTTATGCAATTACTTTCTTTTATTAATCATTGAATTTTGTCACTTCGCATTCTCCGTAGATTTCGGCCAACCTCATGAATATTTATGAGCGTTCTTACATTTTAACATTTCGAAAAAACAATAACATTTTTGCTCTTGCGCATAAATACTTTTTACAAATAAAAAAAAACAACCTTACAATTGCCTTGATGAAGATAAGTTTTTCTTCTGTGTTTATTCATATTGTCCTTTTACAGATATACTCTTTACACATATGCTCCATCTGAAATTTTAACACAAACACACACAAATACAAACATATATATATATATATATATATATATATATATATATATATATTATGCGCATGTACATAAATATATATGTAAAGGTATAATCGTATTAAGTCTAACAAGGGTTAACCCTTTACCCACACAAGTCCGGGTCGCTAACCATTAAAGAGATGTAATGGAACCTTAAGAACTCACCGCCGGCGGATCGGCGCCTAGAAGCCTTAGGAAAGAGTGAGAGTCTCCTTCCATTTTTTATTTTTTTGTGAGCCATATCCCATATATAAATACAGAAAGGACATTACATGATTAGTGTCATCACTTTGAATAAAAATCTTTTTTTCCCAGTCTCGGACAATGGGAGATTGTTGCTTTGATCAATGGTTTAGGTTTACAAAAGCTTACGGCTGCGTGGGCGCCCCGGGAAGGAAAAAGAATTGTGATTCCGGATGCAGCTTTTTCTTTTTTTCGGTGTAAAGAAAGAGTGTCATGAACGGAAAATAGTCGTTTCCGGTCATGGGTCTGATATATACTTTTTCACAAGGGTAGTCGCACTTAAGGATGCCGTCAGAGGATCCCTACTGATGTTGAGACCGTAATGTTGTGAAGTCCATCGCTTTTTTTACGCAGTATTGTTAATCGTCGGTCCGGTTAGCAAAGCTCAGTAAATAGTCAATGTTGAGATAGATTTAAAGTTGGGAAAGATATACACCAGCTGAAAACCATAAACCAACGAGATTCCGTGCTTGCTTTCTGATGGTATCACTTCACTTATTTTATTTTCTTATTTGATTAAACTGCGTTTTCGACAAACAACGACAGACATCTTTCAAACGAGCCAAGGTAGAAGTCCGTTAGTAGAGGAGAGAAAGAGAAAGTGAATGAGTGATAAAGAGAGAGAGAAAGACTGTTAATGGGGTGTAAGTTGGTAGGCAATTTCTCCGAATAATATATATATATATATATATATATATATTACAAGTATTATTTGTATAATGAGGTTTTGAAAACTCAAGAAAGTTTATGTCTACCTTGTAAATATTAGATTGATATCAAAATAAAATATGAAATTCCGATCTATGTACCCATCTAGGTACTGACCAGTTTCAACGTTGCTTAACTTCCTTAATGATACTAGTGTTTCAACGTGATGCAAACGACTCTGATTTGAGATAATTTTCTTTTGCAATACTTATTTCTTTATATTTGTTGAATCTACAATTTTGAGAAATATCGACAGTCAAATTCTTTGGGGAAAGAACAACACCCAAAGTTAGAAAATACAGTTATTGGATGAGAGAGAAAAGACTGTTTACCAGTGGATGTTTACTGACAAAACCTCAACGTGCAATCCACACACTGTTACTCTGAACACTGCTGTATGTTTGCTTGCTCGAAAGTTGTTCATAACTGACACGTAGTATTGGTAATTAGAATGAGATTACTTGAATTATTTACATTATTGTTATCCTCATCTTAATTGTCCTATTCACAACGTTTCGGCCTTCTACAGGTGATTGGATCGTTGTGAATATGGCCATGAAGATGAGGATAACAGTCTAACATAATAATAAAGTAATCATAATACCTCATTTCATAGATATAGACTTATATTAGGATGAGATATTCGTTATTTTCGGTTCCAAAAAAAACGAAAATTACTTACGACTGAACTTAATATTATATTCATGTTTGTTTTTGTGAAGTGACGTTTCCAAACCAAGAAACTTTTTCGTGGGTTTTTATGGTATACCTGCATCTTTCATACATATATATCTATATCTATATATTTGATAAATATACACATGTGAAGAATATAGAGTGCAGAATTAAGTTAAAAAGAAAATGAAAATACGAATCGGAAAAAATATGGCAAATTCCTTGTGCTATTCAAAATGTAATTTTTTGATTAGTTTTTTTTTTATGGAAAAACATGTATAATTAATTTAGCTTAGAAACCGGATTTATCAGGATATGTAGCAGGTGGTGAAATTTCAATATTGTCATCTATCTCATATTTTCTTTAATCGAAATTTTAAATTCATTAGTACTTCATTAATATGATTGGCCAACTATAGTTATATAGTAGTAGTAGTAGTAATAGTAGTAGCAGTAGCATTATTAATAATAATAAATAAAATAAAAAATAATATACTTACTGCTACGGAAACAGTAGCACTGTCTTTAGAAAAAAAACTTTGATAATAAGATTCACCTGAACTAACTTCACGTCATTATCTCAGATACCTATAAACTTTTGTATATTTTATTCACAATTCTGGATTTTCTTTTACTAATGCAAGGCCCAAGAGCCGCTCAATGAGAGGGTTTCTGAATGAGGTGTCTGATACGAACGTAAGAAGTAAGGATATGATGGTTATATTATTATTAACACTTGCCTTGAAAGGTTTACGTTGTGTGGATCCAACCCACTGCTAAGATGAGTCTTGACTACAAATTTCTGAGTTGGTGGTATGAAAAATTGAAGGTTGTCTGACCATTTACAATTCAGCTATAGATTAGCGATAAGCTTGTGAAGTTGTGTCTTTGAGGAAAAAGATATGTGATGGGAAATAAATCACCGTCCCACAACGCTGCACAAAAGTTTTTTGAAATCTTTCAAGGTTGTAAAGTGATGAATATCAGCTTCAGTCCAGATATTGCCAAAAGACTCCATTATTGGTCTAATCTGAGACTATCCCTATTTTCATGACGGGGATGAATATCAGCTTCAGTCCACATATTGCCACAAGACTCCATTATTGCTCTAATCTGAGACTATCACTATTTTCATGACGGTGATGAATATCAGCTTCAGTCCACATATTGCCACAAGACTCCATTATTGCTCTAACCTGAGACTATCACTATTTTCATGACGGTGATGAATATCAGCTTCAGTCCACATATTGCCACAAGACTCCATTATTGGTCTAATCTGAGACTATCACTATTTTCATGACATTTTAAACAAATCATAACTAAGACCCGCAATGTGCTTTTGCACAGGGTCGACTCATCTTAATTTCCTTTGTATTCCATTCGTACGATGGAATGTCCAACGTCTTCTAAGAATCGTTACTTTGTAGAGCACACTCTCGAAATGATACTTCCCCGGTAAATACAATATTAACCTCAGGGTCAACTATTATATATCCTACATATCCTCATAACATGGAATTCTTAGCGTCTTCAGTTACAACAAACCCATTCAATAAACCTTCAAATTTAGCATTTCTTGGGCCTTGCATTTGGCGAACAATAGTATGAAAAAATATAAAGAACATATAAAGAGTTTCTTCTGTCGTACTTCTCGCTTGTGGAACTCTCTCCCGTCTCCTTACTTCTCAATCAATTTGATTCTTCAAATATGTATAGTCAATGCCAAGCGTTATCTTTGGTCTTCTTAATTCTTGTTCTTTTAACGTTCCTTCTTAACAGTGTTTTTCTCATATTCTCTAGCATTCAGTAACCCTTTGCATTATAGTTGCTTTATTCCCTAGCATGTTGGGGCGGGGGTGAAATGGTTAAAAAAAAGTTCTCCGCGATCTATGACCATCTTAGTAGCTTTCTTCCGTTATTTTGGTACAATTCTTATATTTATTATGCATGTATCTTTCAGACATTGTACATTCAGTGTTATATATGCAAAATTAAACTCTTATGCTAAAGAAAACAGAACACAGATTACAAATCTCTATAAGAATAATAAAAATAAAACGCATACAAATCTCTATACTTTAATCTGCCGCAACCTGGGTGGGCGACATACCTTCGTAGGTTGTGTGGAGATGGGGATAGTATTATTTGTTTTTTGTTGTTGTTTTTTTTATTTAGCTTTATATTATTTGAAATAACAGCAATATAAGTGTATAGGTGTAACCATAATCCAGTACACTGATGGACATGTTATTTGAATGAGAGAAATTATATTTCATGAGCACCGTTGGTAGAATAAGGCTCTTAAAACTCAGTAAATGTCAAATCAGTGTTGGGCATCCTAGCTTAATAGAAATGTATAACCATTGACAGGTTAGTCATTATTTTATTGGTTAATGGTCATACTAATGGGCCAGTTAGAAACCAGAAGTATTTTTTCAGCCAATCAGAGACAGTTTTTTTATGGAATGTAATTATGCGAACCAATCAGAAGACAGAAATCTTTTCCGCCAATCGGATCTGAGACTCTTTTTTTCTGATGGAATGTACTTATGTGATCCAGTCAGGAAACGGAAGTTTTTTTTTCTTTTGATGGAATATGTTTATGTGGACCAATCAGATGACAGGAGGGATTTTTGTACCTATCGGAGTCAATTTTCTTTCTCATGGAATGTAAGTATCTGTGCCAATCAAAAGACAGGAGGATTTTTACTGGCAACAGGAGACAATGTTTTTCTGAAGTAATCGAATTATGTATATTTGGGTAATTTAGTAGCAAGCGGTCAAAATATTAAAAAATGTTCTCCCATACCATGGACTATAAGCTGTCGATCGGGGAGTGGATAAATATTTAACGGTTGCAGTACGAAGACAACTCAAGTTAACATAAAGATTCTGTTGCGTTTCATGTGTTTTCTGGCTTCACTTCGCCTTTTGTACTCACTTTATTTTATAGGATACAATAGTCATTGCATCGTTTCTAGGAGGAAGTAAGAGGGAGAGAGAGATACTTGAGAGGATCTGTAAACCGGTTGCCAAAATCTGATCTATACTTGATGGGTTCCGTCAGTAAATTCATCTAATTTCTGTATCCGTATATTCGAGTCATTTTGGTCTTATATGAAAATTTAAACAAAGTCAATTCATCACTCTCAGAATTTCCCAGGCACACGTTTAAAAA
Organism: Acanthosepion esculentum; assembly: GCA_964036315.1. NCBI lineage: Eukaryota > Metazoa > Mollusca > Cephalopoda > Sepiida > Sepiidae > Acanthosepion > Acanthosepion esculentum. Next base: position 37,103,529 of record OZ038480.1, on the reverse strand, counting down.
CTACCTATTTTCAGTTCTGACTAGTATTTTACCATACGGGACTAGGATAAGCATTCTAGAAAAAAATAAGTGTTTGAAAAGAGTGTACGCTAAGAGTCATTGTGAGGTTTGGGGACTGTCCAGCTGTCCGCGTACTTCTTCTCGTAAGTGATGTGACATGATCTCTGGCATCATCTACGAAGTCATCTGTAGTGGCCTGAAAGTTTTCTTCAACAATGACTGTAATACTGTCAACCACACTAACCATAGGAAGAGGAAGTCACTCATGGCCAGAAATGTGGCGTACGAACAAAAGAGACAAGCAGAATGCTTTTAGCCTTTAAACAACTGGAAACACTGACATGAAGAGATGATATGTCGAAATATTGCCACATTTGCTAACATTTGCCGCAAGAGGTGACACCAGAAATCACTATGGTAATTAATACCCAGTAGGAAAGGAAAATCGAAAACAAAAAATACACGACGAAAAGAAGGTGAACATGTAACATCCATTTAGTTATGTGCCATACGTGATACACGCATAAGCATTCATGTATCTTTCAATATATGACTGACGAGACAGATTTTTCCCGGAGTGTATTGCCATTTCTTGCTGCGGTAGACCAGTTGCCATCTAAGGCTAAAGAATCCGGTCTCTCCTGCTATTTACCTATAACTGGAGTAGTAGAATAGGATTCATACCTTTTCCATGGGAAAGGTATGAATTAAAAATGGATTTGAGTGTAATTCGAACTCGGCTCATCGATTTTTTCTCAATCCGAGCCGCTATCCATTACTCCAGCGTGCTTCCTTAGATGTTTCAAATATAAGAGAATAATTAAATGTAAAGATTAAAATAAAAATACGAACTTTCCTAATAAACAGCTACACACATCTTATTGGAAATCCTTGTATTTTATAGCGCCAATTACAATAAACGGATGTTCGCTCGGAGAAACACTTAGCTTTGAGAGACTCCCGGGCCTTTAACACATACCTGATTTCAAGTAGAACATGTACATACGGGCCATCGCTAAAGATGCAAGTAAAATGATTCTCCCTGCTCTTTACCGCTCCAGTATTTACCTGACTCCACGGGCTCTGTTCCGCATTTACAAGAAGCAGATCAGACCAAGAATGGAGAACTGTTGTCACATTTGGTTGAGAGCTGAACAAACCGCACTTTCCAGCATCGACAGAGTCCAAAAGTGTCTCCGAGTCCTTATTGGTGGCGAATTATTTTCCACCCACCAACCTCTCTCTCACAGACAAGCTGTGGCAAGTGTCTCGCTACTATATCGCTACTTTGACGGAAAATGCTCCGAAGCACTAAATTCCTTGGATACGCTAGGACTAAGCTTCACGGCAAGGACCAGCCATGCCATTTACGTTGTAACAAACTACCTATATTTCTCATCGATTTCTTGAATTATTTCCTATATTTGTATGGTTGCATTCGTGTGTTTGCATATTTTAACGTGATTTTTCTCTTTTCAAATACTGAAGGAAGCCTAAAGTTTTAAAGAAAATGAGAAGTAAGTTCCACTCGTAAAGCTTCTCCCAGTGAACCATGGCTCTGTGGAACAGACTCACAAGAGGCTGTTTCCTTGATCACTAGAATCATAACATATTCAAGTCTAGGGTTAACTATTACTTTCCTCTCCTATCCGTACAAGCTGACTCCTAACGTAACCCTCTATCTCCAGTTGCCCGTGAGCCTTGTATAGGGTGAACCTCGCTGTAAGAAAGGCTTAGTTGATGGTTAGAAAAAAAATAATTAAAATTAAATGTCGGTGCCTTTTCGTTGAATCAGAAAATAGCCAGAAGGCCAGATTCCCTAGTTAAAAAAAAAAAGAATTTCTCAATCGATTGACATCTCCTCTACGGAACGAAGACTGTGCTCGCCAAATATCGTTTTGGGTTACTTTATTCATGAATTCGTGACGAATTTCCTAAACAAACACAAATCAAATTATGGTCACACTTATCACTTTTTAGTCAAAGTAAATTATCACTATTTACTAGTTTTTCTTCAGCTGCCAATTATTCATTCATTCATTCAAGCTAAGTAGGTTACTCAATGTTAGACCCTGATTCACTTAACTTCAGTATGTTAATGTGCGTGTTAAAATCACTAAGCTCTCTCTTCTTCTTATAATTTCCAGAAATTTTAGCTCTTTTATTCTGAGTGATAGTATCGTTTTACATGTAAATCTCATTTTCTTTAAAACTTTAGGCTTCCTTCAGTATTTGAAAAGAGAAAAATCACGTTAAAATATGCAAACACACGAATGCAACCATACAAATATAGGAAATAATTCAAGAAACAAACGGAAAGATAAACGCCATTATTTATTTATTTATTTATTTATTTTGTATTTGGTGAAAATACAATTTATCCTTTTCATTCGTCTGATGTAGTTTATGGTTAAAATTATTTTCACAGAACTAGCGATAATTGTCAATGAATTCCCTTCATATGAGACAAACCGTATGAAGGCGAATAGTTCTAAAATACAATACCATCTCTATTGGTGCGCCATTAATAGTGTATAGCCATCTTTTTAATGCATTTTGTACCACTTGCTCAAACTTATTAAATATGCGTCACAAAATAAAATCCACACATAAAGAAAAAGAAAAAGAAGAATTAATGAAGAAAGGAGAAATAGGATTCTATGCTTTCCTTTTATCGTGCTGTCATAATTGGTTCTGTTCAAAAAGCTCTTCGACTGACAGCGGAACATCGATGAAAACGCCTTGAATACCAACAACGACAATAAATAAGCCTCGGTAAATCATATCTTGTATTAATTTGAGAGGAGAATTTTGATTTTTTTTTTTTTAAATAGTGGTGTCTGTCTGATACATTGGTGCAGGATAAATCGAAGAAGCATTTTCAATAAAAAGGACAAATGCTGAGTAAAATCGATGGCACAAAAAGCGATCGACCATGAAGGGCTCTCTTACCGGTCACTCCTAAGTTCCTTCGTTTCTTTCGTCGTTATTCGATCGAATCATTTACCTTTTTTTTTTTGTCCTTTACGTCCGCTGGAAGCGCTTTTTTTCGACATTATGTCTTCATTGATGACACCATTATCATATATTTTTGCGTCATGTTCACTCTTTCTTCATTTTTTCGCACTTATTTCTCATGCTCCTCTCTCTAATTCCCTTCTTCTATCTCTCTCTTTCTCACACATTTCTTGTACTATGGAACGCATCTTTAGAGTACAAGCTTTTGGAAATCTATCTCTGTTCATTCTCCAAAACTCTCTCACACACTCTACATCTCATTTTATTTGTCCGATATAATCTATCTATCTATCTATCTATCTATCTATATCTATTATATATATATATATATATATATATATATATATATATATATATATATATATATATATATATATATATATATATGTATGTATGTATGTATATATTATTTATTTATTATAATTTTATCATATAGACAAAACCATTTTACTCACTACAAAGATGCAACTTGGTTTCAGGGCATTTCAACTGCACATCTACGGGTGAGGGTCGAAAATGGTTATGAACAATCCTGTTTGTAGGCAAGCCGGATGTAAAACGTCACTTCCTTTTTTCCATTTTTTTGAGAAGAAAAATATACATACAAAATATACATAAAGTATCTGAGTGAAACAATAGTGGTTGTTGATAGCAGTTTGGTGATGGGTGGACCGGGTGGTTAATGTTGATTGGTGTGTGGACATTTTTTCGCTGATAAACATCGGTCAAAGTTTATCCGGCTTGCCTACAAACAGGATTGTTCATAACCATTTTCGACCCTCACCCGTAGATGTGCAGTTGAAATGCACTGAAACCAAGTTCCATCTTTGTAGTGAGTAAAATGGTTTTGTCTATATGATAAAATTATAATAAATAAATAATTATCGCTCTACTATCTGTATAGATGTATTAACGCTGCGAACGTTGGAATTTATATATTACTTTCGTTCTCATCGCATCGGATATATATATATATATATATATATATATATATATATATATATATATATATATATGGCCGCAGTATGTTCAGTATGCGCTTATAAACAGTTTTTACAGCTAAATGATTAAAACACCGTTTGTAATATACATTCTATAACTATCTATATATATATATATATATATATATATATATATATATATATATATATATATATATATATAGATATATAAATATATATGAGATGCGAGACATATCATGGCATAGCCACATAGTTCTCAATCTCAATGTAACTTGAAAATCATACAACTGTGAAATCGGTAAATTTCCTTTTAATAAATATTCTTATGGACTCCAATAGCATTTTCCACAGCACCTACTATTCACAAACGGTCGCTAATCTCGTACTGACCAAGCTCGACTTTGTTTAATTTAAATGTTTCAACGTGATGTGACCCAAAACATATATATATATATATATATATATATATATATATATAGAGAGAGAGAGAGAGAGAGAGAGAGAGAGAGAGAGAAGGAGAGAGAGAGAGAGTTACTGATTTCTTGTGAAGAACATCTTATTGGTTTATTTTATCGAACGCAGGTCTTTTATTTATTTCTCTCTTCCTTTTCAATTCCCTTTCTTTCAGTAACTTTCCGTCCAATACTTTATATATGCAATCTCTACCTTTCTTTAAGACTTAACGCAACAAGCTGCTATATTTTCGATTGCCAAAATTCTTCACTCATATTTTTATTTTATTGTGCGTATCGCATAATAACATAAAAATATGATCGATGGTAAACATCGTATCGATGGTAAACATTGAAATATTCAAATTTACTTTCATCTTTTCTATAATTCCTATCTTTTTACGTTAATTTATAGCATTATTTTTCATATTTACCTTGAGAATATTTACATATGTATATATATATATATATATATATATATATATATATATATATATATATAGTTGGACTGATGTGAATTTGTGACCACACCACAATTACCATTACCGCATCAGACCACAATTATACTTTCTTTCTTCCCGGCAAAATTAATACCACCATATAAATACCAATAAGTATTATAAATTTGAGTTTCTACCATTTACATAAGCGCAATCGCCAAAAGCTAGCAAATAACCGGCTTTAATATAATAAGAAAACACCATTAAAAATTAAAATAATAACAATTTTACCTACCATAGTCCACAGACACCATCTTAAAAAAACACAAAAGAAAACAGTTCGATAGGTGTGTGAACGCGCGTGCATACGTATATATGTGTGTGTGAGAAAACATTATTTCCCGAACAAAATAGATGAACGGTCTGTGCATCGACACCGTGACTTGCGAAAGAAGTTCGTTACACAATCCAACACTGAATACACCAACCAAATGTGTACGTATGCACGCAACGACACATGGATGCGCATATACACCCAGTCCCACACTGTTCATATAAGTTGATGTTTGTGTCAGCTGCAATGCGTGAACGTGCATGTATGTATGTCTGCCTACGTAAGATTGGCGTTCCCACGACAATTTTCCCCACCATTACCATAAAACACCGATATACGCAACCATAAAACACCGATATACGCAACCATAAATAAAACGAAAATTTAAAAATGAATCAGTTTGTCTGAGGATCGCAGAGAGCGTGAAACCCAGGATCACAAACTCACATCAATCTAACTAAATATGTTAGATCTAAAACTGATATTGAGCGCTTTTTAATACGTACCACGTATATATAATATATAAATGATATATAACACCGCCACAATCTGGTGACGATGCTTTGGAAATAAAACATTTATATAAATCATACATAAAGCAATCCATACATTCAGTTTCATGTAAATATATGATCACCCTTGATAATGGCTAAGAGTATAGCCGAAAGCGCTCGGAAATACAAAACAATTGGACAATATCTACATATTTTATGCTCAGAAGAGAACGAAATTATACGTATACAAGAACAATTAAATAAAAAAACATAAACGCAGTAAGTATATATATATATATATATATATATATATATATATATGTGTGTGTGTGTGTGTGTGTGTGTGTGTGTGTGTGTGTGTGTGTGTGTGCGTATATATATAGTTATACTCGTTTGAAAAAACCTTACGTATTTTGGCTTGTAACTGAACAAACCAATGCCCAAGGAAAAATAAGGGATAAAAAAGTAAGAACTAAGAACCTGAAATTGAGGCGAAAACAATCATCCCAGCTCAGAGTCCAAAAAAAAAACTCCAAAACGAGTAAAACAAAAGTAACTATGTAAAGTGGTCAATACACTAAACCTAACTATGAACCGAGAGAGCCAGTTAAACCTACCTAGGTTTCACCTACACGTGATCGTCTGGGTAAGCTGACACCTGACGATCCGTGTAGGAGAAACCTAGGTAGGTTTACCTGGCCCTTTAGGTTCATAGTTATATATATATGTATATATATATATATATATATATATATATATATATATATATATGAATTTTTAGGGATGGATTTTACATTTATTAGTTCCATATATATTTTATTACTTATTTTTTTTATAGTGGATACATATATTTTTTTAGAGGCTCCGTTTATCTATTAAACAAAATATTTATTTATTTTTATCTACCGACCTGAATATTCGATAAATCTTATTAAAAAATATACGCTATCCGGCAGGATTCGAACCTGCGTTCCGTTAGGGAAACCGAGTAGTGCTGTTGCTTGGCCACATGTTCTCTGTAGACGAGAGGCGAAAGCACTTTAGATCTAATGGCTGTTAATGTTAATAAACAGCTTCATTGGCTTCTAAGATTCCTCATCATAATTTGACCGTATTCGTGATCATTGAGCCAATGCGAACCATCATTTCTGCAGCTGTACAATATGGCCTGCGCCAGAGTTATATACAGTTTTGAATTCAATTACTTTCTCCTAGACCGGTTGGCACCTAAGGCTATAGATCCCAGTCTGTCATGATATTTACCAATATCTGAAGGGACAAGAAGGCGCAGACCTTACCCAAAGGCATTAGCACTTATGTGCTTCTATCTATGTATCACCTGAATGGAATGGTCGATAAGGGAGCCCTTCATGGTCGATCGATTTTTGTCCCTTTATTGAAAGTGCGTCTTTCATTTGTCCTACAACAATGCATCAGACAGACAGCACTATTTTAAAAGAATCAGAATACTCCTTTCAAATTAATACAATATACGGTTTGCCGATGTTTATTTATTGTCGTTATTGATGGTATTCAAGGCGTTCCTATCCATGTTTGGCTGTCAGTCGAAAAGGTTTTTGAACAGAACCAATTATGACAGCTCAATAAAAGCGAAGGACAGAATCAAATTTCTCGGTGTTTTAATTTGGATTTTATTTCACGACGCATATTTAATAAGTGCATGCAACGGATCAGACAGGGATTCGAACTCGGCTCTCCGATTCTTCAATCCTAGCCGCTATCCATTACTCCACCGTAATACATAACGCACTAAGCTAGTAACGTTTCATTACCATCGAGAACACCCTAAATTTACTCCACTCCTAATGACCAGTTGTACTCTCCATTAGATTCCTTACTACGAACGTCCGTTGGGATGAAAGTTCACACCAAACCTCAAGTGGAGCTATTATAATTTTACTATCGCTAATTTCCAGGGAAGACAGATCAGTGTCTTGTAGTGTGCCAGAAACTACCTAAGTCTTTCTCCCATACTAAGATTCAGACCTGGACAAGAATTGAGTATTGCTGTCATATTTGGGGTGGTGCAGCCAAATCCTCACTATCCACAGAGTTCAAAAGCAAATACATGGCCAAGTGGGAGATTAATCATTTTCCATCCTGTGACCCCTTTCCCATAGACAAAACGTTACTAGCTACTCGCTAATCTGTTGCTATTGTAATGAAAAATCTTCAAATCAACTTCATTCATTAATTCTGCCAGTTCAGACATTCCCAGTTAGGAGCCTCCATGCCATGTTCATGGCGTCAACCCATTCTCTGGGGTCAACCGTTATCTGTCCTACTATTCATCGTAAAATACATTTCGTCCTCCTCCTTTGAAGCAATTACAATCTTGGAGAGTAATTATACATTATTATTATTGCTCAAAGTAGAGTCCAGCAGTGTTATAAAAACCTCGGAGAATTCCAGTAAGATATCTTTAATCATTAAGGTACAACGGTTCAGAGCTTAATCTAAGAATTGGACAATTTTACTGTTACACGATTTGGACAATTTTGCTGTTTCACCCAGTATATATATATATATATATATATATATATATATATATATATAATAGAACGAAAGGTGGTAGTCATGACGTTGCAATCTATTTCACAGTCATTAATTGTGAACGCAGGTTCATTTCAGATGCTTAACGTCTCCTGACAATAAATTTAATAAATAATGGACTATTCCGTCTTGATCACGTAAAAAGAGAGGAAAATACACTACTTCACTTGTTTGAGAAAATGAAGGAAAGAAAGAAAGAAAGAAAAAAAGAAAGAATGGAAAATAAAAGAGTTCACAAGCCGTTTCAATGAAATGTAAAACGTTATCAATTTCAAATCATTTAATTTCAACCCACTTCTAAAAATATTCATATTTAATTGCCCACTGCAATTTTGTTACAGCTCAAATATTTAAAGATGCCATAGGGAAATTTCTCCGGATATTTTATTGTTGTAGAACCTGCCATGAGCATATTCAATCATTAACTTAGTGTGGAATTAAGAATAACCAGAAATTTTAAATACGAAAACCGTAGCATTGTCAGGGGTCTATCTAGTGCTTTCATAATTATGATGGTCTATCGCTTCGTGACTTCAGACGGTCCCTATGTCCTACTAATAGCTTTCCATACTAGCACACAGTCATTCTCGTTAAACGCGCGGTTAAACGCAATCTTTAGGCAGGAGAATTGCGTTCAAGCCTGAAACAGACTGTCTCCATATGGTGCCTACCTCAGTGTCCACTCTGATATATATATATATATATATGTATGTATATATTTATGTATATATATATATATATATATATATATATATATATATATATATATATATATATATCAATTATGTGGTGCAGGTTCAATTTATATTACGCGAATCATTCATACGAAAAGCAGATAATTATATTCATTATCTGCTTTTCGTATGAATGATTCGCGTAATATAAATATATATATATACATGTATATATTAATAAATATACATAAAATATATATATATATATATATAATCACTGGTAAAATATAGATTGTATGTATAGTTTTATATTGAGATAAGCACTAAGTTTCAACTGGACACTACATGTCGAATAAATAACTCCTTGAGACACAACACGTGCAGTTTAGTGGCTATTGTTGGAGAAGTCAACAACGTGCGGTGCATGACCTTACGCTATGGGAAACGACTGATGGTAAAATATCAAGACCTAAGACATCAAGAACCTTCATCGACCAATTCGTGATGTGTATTTGCGTATATTTGTGTTTGTGCTTATAGGATTACGTTAATCTTTTTTAAAGGAATATCATAATATATTAAGCCATCGAAAACTTGGATTAATGCTAAAATCTTAGTTTGAAGTGATACTGAATTTGAATTTAAATCTGATGTTTGTCTTTAAATTGATTTGAACTTTTCGTTGGGTAGAAATCAGAATATCCTTAGATTCGAGATCACATGGCACTGCATAAATCATTTATATCTCGTTCTGATTGCGGTAAACAAATGGAACCATTTCTGTTGGTAATTTACCGATCTTTAGATGAGAACAAATCAGCTGTACAATTTAAGTGGCTTTTTACAAATACCTGAGTGCTCTCCACTCTGTGTTTCCTCCAGAATATTATTGATTCAACTTAGCAAAATTTCTGAGCCAGCTTCTGGCAAATAAATGTAACAAGCTTACTTGTTTTTTAGAAATATCAGTGGTTGTTAATGTTGACAGATCTCATGGCACATTAGGTTTTATGTTCCAATATATATATACTTTGTATGGGTTTGTGGATGGTGTAATGGCTAGCGAATGAGAAATACGAGAGTTAAGTTCGATTTCCAGTCGAGATCATTGAATTCACTTAGGCGTAAATAGCCTTATAAAAGGTATGAAATGTCTCTTCATCTCCCAGCTATGGATTAAATAAAGACTAGAATATTTAGCTAGAGTTAAGAAGAAGGACAAAGAGGTTTGGTTTTAACTACCCCATGCTGTAAAATCTAATTAGTTACCATAGCAGTGATGGCTAACTTGTCGAAAGCTGTGATCACAAACTCCTCATCGTGTTTACCAGATATGAGTAAGTGAGAGAATTACTGATAAGACAGTGAAGCAATACATTTTCTGTTATAAAAAGGTATACTGAATGAAGTTATTGTTTAAACAAATAGATAAGACGTGCAGCATATGATATGTAGGAATGATGAAGATTAATCCTATACTTGAAGAGTTTAAGAATATAGTGATTTCTGGAGGATCCTCAAAGGAGCCTGTTTCGCAAAGTAGCTTAAATTTTATACTCTATAAGACTTTTTATCATCTATTGCATTATATATTCCTTGTAGTATTGCATTTATCTGAAACTGATAGAAACATATTAATACGCGTTTTCCTTATAAAATTCTCGTTATTTTTAAAGATAGCATAATTTAATTTGATTTTGATATTTCATCATGGAATGACGAATATGTTAAAATATATTTACAAATAGTCCTAAGATCTGGCTGAGATTCAATCAGAAGGAACTCTTCTTTTTTCTCTTATACTTTTGGTTAGTCTTCTTTTAGATATTACATTGAAAAAAAAGTAATTTTGAGTTTTATGGCACATTCTTAAAAAAAAGATTTCAAAGCCTACAACGACTAAGGTATTTAGCTCACCATCATATTAAAGTATTCATGATCAGATCATAAAGTCTGGCCTAGAACTTCCTAAGAATGTTCCGTTTGATACAGCATTTATTCCGCTCCAGTGTTTCAAAAGACAAAGGGGGAAATTTTATTGTCTGTCAATCTGAATTCTTCAAAGAAACATGTGAAATGCGATGTATTTTTTTAAATTAATTTATATTTTATGACTCTACCAGAACACAATAAGATGCATTTTTATTTAATCAATGTATCTTTTATCTTTATTATTCTTTCATAATATTGCGTTTTTAATAAGACTTTTGTCAAATATTGGTAAATTATTCCTTTCCTTGTAAAAAAAACATTCACTCACTGTAACTGTGTAAAAATGTTTACTATTGATAGAGTCATTTTACCAACGTCGCTTTGAAGAACATAAAAAGTTCTTATTTTTAGTTATCATAGATTTTGTTAAATTTGATTTTTTTTTTATTGATTTAGATATCATAAAACTTACACATCATTCATTTTATTTTAATTTCACACTAAGAATGACACCATCAAAATCAAAAGTATAATAAATGCAACAGCTAACTTTAGCAGTTTGGTAGGCACTGAATAAAAACTTGTCTCAGAACCAGTAACACTGAGAGACATTTTGAAATTCGTTGTGTTTTTAAGCAAACAAAATTATGAACATATAACACAGTATGCATGGTATCTACCCTAATCTTAGAGAACAGTGGACTAAACAAAACGCATTGTTTACATCACCAGTAATAAATAAAAAGCGTAGAATTATGGAAAGGTTCAATAATATAACATGAGGCAAAGGAGAAAACAGAAGAAATACAAAGGAATCATTTATTTTGAAGAGTGACAAATTGTTTGCCATACTACATGAATTTATACATTAAGTTGGGATTCTACATTTTCAGATCAGCTTTCGATTTGACCTCATCGAACTGCGCAGTCTTACTATGAAGACATGAATAAACGGTTTTGTCATCTGTATAGATACAGGGTAGACAACTGATGACAGGAAGGTCTTTAATGAAAATTAGGAACAACGTGAGTCCAAGGATTCAACCATAAGGAATCACCGTATTAATGCAAAAATATCTATAAGGGTGGCCTTTAAAGACAACTTTCACATCCCAATTGGATAAAAAAAAATAAATCGGTTTAAAAATTCGTCCAGAAGTATCATAACTGTTGAACTTGTGAAGAAAACCAATATGCCAAAAGATATATGAAAAGCAACAGCTCGAATTTCACCATTCTTATCTAAAGCTTGATGTACACCTTCAGCAATAAACATTAATGTATGAGAAGTTGACCTTGAGAAGCGAAAGTCATATTTCTTTTGCTATCTGAAACAAAGTAGCGTCGCTGAAACGATTTTTCCGCCTTTCCGCGCGATCAAAAGGAAATAGTCCATTATTAATTAGGTTTGGGCAGGGTATAACAGTCTTGCTAACTTATTAACATTCTATCTTTCTTTCTTTCATTTTCTCACTGAAAACAAGTAGCGTCTCTGATATGTCTTTTCCGTCTTTCCACGCGATCAAACTGAATTTTTTTTTTTTTTAAGCGTATCATCCCAAGCAAAGCTGGAGGCCACTATCACGCAAGGTGTTATAGAAGGAAGAGCAGATAGGAGTGGTAAAGGAGAGGATGTGGAGAAAGAGAAAGACAGTGGGTCGATCAAGGCAAGGGGGTTACAGAAGATTTGGAGCGAGAGCAGATAGGAATGAAAGGTGAAAGGATGTGGAGAAGGGAAGTGGATAGATCAAGGCCACTGGAGATATCGATTGACGCTACACTTAAACCGTTGGAGATTGTATTTGTCAGGGAAACAGTAATAAGGAAGGGAGTAGTCCATTATTAATTAGGTTTGGGCAGGATATAACTGTCTTGCTAACTAATTAACATTCTATCTTTCTTTATTTCATTTTCTCACTGAAAACAAGTAGCGTATCTGATAATTCTTTTCCGTCTTTCCACGCTGGGCGTAACGTATAAGGAACAAAGTGGGGGACACGTAAAATTGTATTGAGATAGTGACATATATTCATATAGAGTATATTCTAAATTAACAACACGACAAGACTTAAGGATCTAATATATATTTCAGAAAAGCTGAGAAGCTGATCATTCCACATTTAATAGATGTGGTGGCTAAAAATTGTCTTTAACCTTTCTAGTATTTCGTTCAGATTTTCTAAATTAAGCCGCTTTATTTAGGCAATTTTCTTTCCTCATATAAAACCTCTTTTTTTCGCGATTTTCTTTGTTAACTTTGACAACGTACCTACAATATATTTCAGTTTACAAAAGTTAAAATTCAAATTAGATAATAAATTCCTTAGCCAGGTATCGATTCTGTTACTACGCTTTCTTTCGATTTTAATTTTTTCTTCTTTATTCGGTTTTATACGTGAGAGGATTTTGTAGAATGAATTGATAATTTTTAATCTTATGTTCTTTTTTATTTTTTTCATAGACGCGGTGTCTTTTTGCTTTTTTTGTGTACACACATACAGAATACTGTACCACAAGTTTTCTCTTCCCGCCAAAACCTTGGTATCAACAGCGTCTTTGCAATTTTTTTACCAATTTTTCTTTTTCCTTCTTTTGACTTTGCTGTCGGCAATATTTGTTTATTTTTGCACTAAAGTATTTCTTTTCATCTATTATTTTTTTCAACTTTTATCCAATTTAATTACAAATAGTTCCGATTTCCCCTGCCCAGCCGTGTTACCAAAGCCGTGTTTATTGTCGCTAGCACAGCTGTATTGGGCATATCAGTAGCTGGCGGCTGTCGCACTCTCAACTTGCGTGATTTGCGTTGGTCTGTTGTGTGATTCTCCCGCTCAACTAAATCGCTTCTCATGAACAAGGGGATCAACGCTTTGTACATACAATCATCATTCATGTGTGAGACTAGCAAGCGACCTTGTAATTAAAGTTATTTCATCCAACCATCGGCCCCTGGCCAGTAATTAGGTGAACTGCTTTGCAAACAAAATTTTGTTCGTTCTTTTCTTAAAGTTTTTCGAATTTTATTTTTGTGTGTGTAATTTTGTCGTCTTTGTTTCTTTTCCCATGGAAATCGTTGAGCCATTCTTTTTGGCTTTACGTACTATATTTTCCATACATCGTTCTCCTTTATTATTCTTGGCACATTTTCTTGAAGAATTTATTTCATAATACTATTTCTTCAATTATTTGTTATCTTTGCTTAGCTTTCTTTTATTCTTTTTTTCCATTTAGATTTAATATTTACGTGTTCTTCCTTCTGATATTCCCTCCTCTTTTTTTTACCTTTCTTCTTTAAATTCCAAACTGTCATCATTTTTCCATTTTTTACATGACTGTCTTTCATTTTCCTCCAGCAATTTTATTATTTTTATTCCACAGATTTCTTCCTTTTTTTTTCGTCTTCTTATTCTCTCCTTCCTGCCTCTTCCCTTATTTTGGATTTGTTTTATTTGATATTTTTATGCGTTTGTTTTTCATTAATTGTTTTTTTTTCTTTCTTTATATTTCTTTTCTGCTTTGTCTCTTCACTTATTTTCTTTCCATTCCTATTTTTCTGTCTTTTTTTTTGTCTTCCTCGCAGAAGTTTTAAACATTGTATAATAGTTACAGAATTACCACCTTCGGACAAGATATTTCCTAGACTTTGCAGTCTTCGGCCTCATCAAATTCGGATCAAGTGAAGTTTGTAAAACTAAAACTTCCGCTTGTTTCTTTTCCCGTCGAAAACTGTCACTCGCATACATCGTGAAGACAGGCACGACTGTTACTTCTTTCAAGCGATTTTCATTTTCATTGTCCTCTTTATACCTGTCTTATTAACAATATTTCAGTCTTAAGATTATATTTTATTCAGAGAAAGAACAAAAAAACAAATTTAAGCAAAAACCGGGGAATATTTGTCACCGAAGTATCTTCTACAATATAGTCAAAGTTACCAAATAAACAAAAGCTAAAAGAATTTCAAGCAATAATAGTGATGATTAGTCCGAGAGTAATTTCAGTGTTAATACAAATGTATCTCTCAAAATCTTCGCTTTATGAAAGAAACGCAGAAAAGAACGATAACGTAAAAAATAAAGTTATTTCGAAAGAGAGCTAGAAAGAAAACTAAATAAAGATGAACTGATTTCATAAGAAACCAAGTAAAGAATGAAATTATTACGAAAGAAAGAAGCTATGTAGGAAGAAAGAACAAAAGAAAGCAAAGTAATTCCGAAAGAAAGAAAGAAAGAAAGAAAGAAAGAAAGAGAGAAAGAAAGAAAGAAAGAAAGAAAGAGAGAAAAGAAAGAAAAAGAAAAAAGAAATAAAGTGAAGAAGAGATTTCGTAAGAAATCAAGCGAAAAGATTGACAGATGTCACAGGTTATTATCGATGTTTATGATAAATTTTAACGAAGCGCCATTCATCCTATATAAGGAAGAATGTTTATTTTATAGCATAATGATTCTCATATAATGATAACGAGGCTTAATATTTTTTCAGGTAACTCCTAAAAGCATGCAGAATTTTTCTCTGATTGTTGTTATGTTTTTTTTAAAAGAAAGAATGAAAGAAAGGAAGGAAGGAAGAAACGGTATAGAAAGAAAGAAAGAAAGAAAGAAAGAAAGGAAGAAAGAAAGAAAGGAAGAAAGAAAGAAAGGAAGAAAGAAAGAAAGGAAGAAAGAAAGAAAGAAAGAAAGGAAGAAAGAAAGAAAGAAAGAAAGAAAGAAAGAAAGAAAGAAAGAAAGAAAGAAAGAAAGCGAAAATGAAGTGATTTACAAAGAAAGAAAGAAAAAAGAATGAATGGATGAATGAATGAAAGAAAGAGAGTAAACGAAGAAGAGTTTTCGTAAGAAAGCAAGAGAAGAAAGATATGATTTCGAAGAAAGAAAGAAAGAAACGATGTAGAAAGAAAGAAAAAAGAAAGAAAGAAAAAAGAAAGAAAGAAAACGAAAAATGAAATGATTTATAAAGAAAGAAAGAAAGAAAGAAAGAAAGAAAGAAAGAAAGAAAGAAAGAAAGAAAAATGTGCAGTAAAATTATTTTGGGCGGAACAATCGTTAGCTTGGAACTGTGCAAAATATTTTAATAGATCTACATAAAAACATGATCATTTCATTATAAGACTAGCACGTCTATTGAGAAAGCTATGAAAAATCCGATATTCCTGCAGGCAAGATAAATAGAAATAATTTTAATCGCCTTTTATAACTGATCACACTGCCTAAAGTTAAAAAGAAAATGAGTAAAATAGAAAATCTTCCCGCCTTTGACCGATGCCTCGAGAAACATTGATATATGAAAACTGCATCGTAAATCAGTGGAACAATTAAAATTTTATTAAATACTTTTCAAGTTTTTTCGATGAAACAGAAATTCTCTAGAAACAGTAACTATTCAAAATAACTTATATTAAAAAAAAACAAAGCGGAAATGCTGAGTAATGTGTTCTTATAGTGAGAATAATTTCGATTTTCATCTTTTCACCAGAATCAAGGCAATAAAGCCACTAAGGCGCAAGGAGTTAACTGAATGTGAAAGAATATAAGAAAAAGAAAGAATATTATTAGTGAGAGGGAGAGAGTAACAGATTAATTATTCATTTATGAATCTGGAATATTTTGAACTCGGATCTCCGATTTGCATTTGGGTGCCAATATTCATTCACTGTCTGCACGTGACTATTCTGTCAACAAACCTTCTAATACTTATTAGTGTGTATTTATTTATATATTTCCTGTCCCATCTATAGTGCGAAGGGAGGTAAATCAACTTATACATTATTTACATTCTTCGGACATTATTTTACATTATTTTTCCTCGTCTATTTCGCCATATTTATTACAGAGTTCCGGCCGTTGTACGCTCCGGCCTTCTCCAGATGGTTGGAATATCGAACTGAAACCTTTATTTCGCTCACTGGGGTAGACTGTTCTAGTTCCACGTGCCATGTTTAATGGATGCAGTTATCAGTTTCCTTCTGAAAGTTCTCCACAGCCTTAACCGGGTATTGAACTCACACTCTTTGGGTCATGTCACTGGATCTAACCAACGCTTTTATCCACTGTTTCATGTGTCCTTGATGACATCTGTGTATGAATTTTTGGGTATTATAAACCTAATGTCTTCAGCAACCATTTTTACCAGTGCTCATATTGCAATTTTTCTGTTATCATTGATGTTTTTACCAGAGCTCATTTTGCAACTTTGTTGTTATTATCGCTTTTCTCTGGCACTCCTTATTACTGGTTCCCATATTGCATTCATTTCTATGCTTGGTCGGCTCAGGAGATTTTTGTGTCCTAGCATATGTGCTGATTGCTTAAGTTTACGAATTTTCCAATGGTGTTCCTTGTCTATGATCTCAACCTGATGAAAGCCGGAGCATACAACGGCCGAAACGTTGTAATAAATATTGTGACAAAGATGAGGACAATAGTCCGAATAATGTAAATAATGTACATAATACCTCATCTCAGAAATATAGACAAATCAACTTATGTTAGAAAATTTATGAGTGATTACTTCCCTTAATCGTTATAATAATCTGTACAGATAAAAGGTTTATCTGCATTTAGACAAAATTAGTACGTGGACAAAATAAACCGCTTATTCGTATGTTTCTGTGATTGGTGTCTTATTTGTTTAAGTCTTTTATGCGAGGCAGTCAGGTACATTTGTCTATTAAGTGATCGTCTTGCTTCAACATGGTCTTGACATATGCGTTGTCATCGCCGTCTTTGTTATTCTGTTGTTACTTTTTTTTCTTCCAAGAGATATTTCCATTTCACTGTTATATTAAATATATAGAATTGAGATAATATGTAGATATTGAGCAAAATGTGATTTATATAATAGTGGGAGTAATCAATGAATCATAGCTACCATTGAACGTCTAAAAAATATAAAAGGAACGGATTAATTAAACAGTTCATTGGACTTTATTTTAGTTGTGAAACCTTTTTCTTCATTTTAGTGAATCTCAATACATTGTCTCAAGACTTTTATTTCATTGAATATCACTATTAAAACTTTCTAATGATTGCCGTCATTGTTGACGGCACGGGTACACTAGTATTACTTATAAATTACCTGACTCCAAAATATATAATATTTGGGTTCAAGTAATATTTAGTATTGCTTGACCCCTAAATATATCATTTAGATTGTATATTAAGAAAATAATGCAATGATAATTTAGATAATAATTAAAGAGAAAATGTACAACGTACAGAAAGTAGATCAAAATATAATCTTTTTTTTTCAAAGTGGATTTGAACTCACAGCTTCCAATCCATACTGCCATTTTGACAGCAAATAAAATGAGCGATTTTCTGGCAATTTATTCGTAGAGAGAATTGAAAGACATTTCCAATCATGGCCGAAGCGTTGCATTCGGGGCTTTCGAATTAATTCACAATCATGCATGGAATTTTATAGTGTGTTAAACATCATCCTGTTTCTCTGTAGATAGCTGTCATCCGTCGACGCAGCATCTATAAAAATCTTTAAGGATGACAAAACTTTCCTTGGTGCCAATTCTTTTTCCGGCTCTACTGCCTATCGATCTTATAATGAAGAATGGTCGGACCATTACAAACAGAAGTGTGAAGCTGTAGTCTATTGACATTCTCTGCTCTTCTCACGGCCATTATGATGTATAGTGTTTTGTCGAGGAACGCATGCTGAACAGGTCATGAGATTCAAATATCGTTCCTACAATCTCGGACATGTGATGTATGGGAGCTACCTTGTTTGGCCTTTTCCCCTAGACATCGGTGACACTGATTTGGAGGTCATTTGCTATATCCATGCAAATTAAGTGTTCTACCTTGCAGAATATGGGCATCTGCTTTAACCTCGATGGCTGCAACCAAGCTTTAGGAATATAAACAATGGGTAGAGTATTGGACTAATTTTTGCATGCATCAGCGAAAGGGTTTAACAAGATAAAAAAAACTGACTAATTTCTTTGCAGATTACGTTGAAATATGGATGCACTTTAGTTCTGTTCGATCGGTTCTGAGTCAAAAAGCTGAACCGTTCTTCACGGATAGTTTTAGAGCGAAGTTCCGTTAATACAAGTCTCGAGAGCCAATCAAGGTAGATGAATACTGTAAGAAGGGTTATGAGGAATGATGTGCGGGATACGAAATAGATGTTGGTGGAAATTAAGATTATGGGCATAAGGATTTATAACGATTGGACGTTCCCGGAAGCATCCATAGGAAGTGTCTCAAATATCATTTCTTATGAACAGTCTGCTGAGTAGAATCTACTCCTTTCATCTGGAATATGGTAAAATGAGGGTGGAAATAGCTGGGCTAACCTATCTGCAAATATCTTAATTGTCAGAACCTACCTGGCGAACATCAGTAAATGGATGGCGAAGCAGGGTTTAGTAGAGATGGAAAAAAGTTATTAAGATTTGCAAGGGACCGGACATTATGTAGAGCCATAGTCGCCAACGTCTTGAGGGGACACAGCATGAAAAAGAAGAAAAATGGTTAGTAATAAGAATAATACATTCGTCAATTCAATTACTACCACAAAACGGAAATTAGTTATGGCTCAAACTAATACATTCTTTGTGGCGCTAAATCGCAGATAAATTCGCTTAGAGGAAGTGATAAACCTCTCAAGTATTGCAGATATTTTCGAAATAAAATAGTCTGATGATGTGGAAACTAACTTTAGAATTCTAGACAGCAACTAGATTGAACCTCTAACGGTGAGCGCGATATATTAAACCACAATTTATGTGTCCTCCAAGATTAGTATACAGGGTAGACTTGTCTATGAGTGGGTCGATATAATTTTCCAAAAGCGTAAATATATTTAGCCTTTAGTTTTGGCATATTTATACAATCATTTAGTATCTGCTTAAATCCCATTAGTGATCTCACCGTTTTGACATAAGTGTTTTATTGATGTTATATAGAGATTTTATTATGCAAGTCAAAGTCTTCCCTGTAAAATTGGTATTAACCGATTTCTGCTGAGGAAAAATATAGAATACATACCTATATTGATACATATATCATGTATACTTCAACTTCTTATGCCTGTTTTATTAGAAATATTTGACAAAGTCTTATTTGGGGGTGCGGGATTTTTAAATGCAACTCGGGAGTCATTCCTCGTACTCTAAATATATATGCAAAGTAAGTGATATTTATTTTTTATTCCATATATATAAAGAGTGTCAAAAATAGCGGATATTTTAAAGTGATTGGGTGATGGGAAGAAACGCTGGAAATTGCGGGAAAGTAAGGTATGAAAAGTAATCGAGCTTTAAGTATGTCAGTGAGAAAAGATTTATAAAAAGAATTAAATGTATATGTTGGGCAACAAGTTGGAGCAGCTGCTTCTGCACATACATCGATAAAATATGCAGAATAATAAGAGTGTCAAATGTACATCTTTAAATAAATAACACACAAAAACTATGTAAATTGGACAAAGTCATAAGCTAATAGTGTTTTCTAAAATTTAAATTTTAGTAATGGGTATATAGCTGTATTTCACAAGCTTGATAGTAAGTCGTCTTAGAGACAAGGTTCTAAATTATTTGGTTTTTTTTTGTTTGTTTGTTTTTGGGGGTTTTTTTGTAATAATTTCACCCCAGGCAAAGTAATAAAAACAACTTTTTCTTACATGCTCTCATTGAATCCTTCAATCGTAATGGCTTTATTTTCTTGGTTGATATGAAATGATTAGAAATTTACCGTATATACTCGCGTAACATGCGACTACTGAAGGCCTAATTTTAAAGCTAATTTTAAGGGGGTCACATCATACATTAGATATAAAACTAGCGTATGTACTACTGGCCCAGGCTATGCCGTTGACCGTTTTGTATAAACATGATTTTAATAAAACTGATGTTTTACACTATTTACATTATTCGGACTATTGTCCGCATCTTTGTCGCCATATTTATTAAAACGTTTCGACCCTTGTACACTCCGTCCTTCTTCAGCTGGTTGGAATGTCGAACTGAACCCTTTATTTCGCTCACTGGGGTAGACTGTTCTAGTTCCATGTGCCATGTTTTTAATGGATGTCAGTTATCAGTTATCTCTTGTTAATTCCCCTCTCCAAGTTCTACACTGCCTTAACCGGGTATTAAACTCACACTCTTTGGGTCTTGTCACTGGATCTAAGCAACGCCTTTATCCACTGATAATATTGATAATGCTGATGTTTTACTTAACTATATCCAACATTCACATATTAGTCAATCAGTTATGCGCCATGCGTGATACACGTTTAGGTGATCATGTATCTTTCGATATTTTTTCCGCAGTAGGTTGCCATTTCTTTCTTAGTAGACTAGGCTATAGAATAGATGGCCGGGGGAGAAGAGAAATCATAACTTTCTCAATGTAATGGATTCGATTGGAATTCGAACTCGGCTCTCCGATTTCACAATCCGAGCCGCTATCCATAACCCCACCGTGCCCTCTCTTATTAGCATTATATTATAAAATACAGATATAGTGAATATGCATTGTTTACGTTTATAACATGTTTAACTGTTTCTCGTTCGGTTGTTCATGGATATACGAGTTTACACAACGAGTATGGCGTTGCTAATGATACTTTTAACGTTCTCTTTTATATTTTAACCAAACAAGTTAAGAAGATGGGATAATAATATCGGGGAAAAGAGGTTGGTCTCTCATAATTTGGTCTCTCAAAAAAAGGAATTCAACATGATACGCGAGACACATGATAAAATCATTTTTATAAGTGAAAATTTGGTAGTCGCACGATACGTGAGATCGCCCGTTACACGTGTATATGAGTGAAATAAAATGAAATAAAGAAGAAAGGGATTAGATTTATAAATATTTAAAACAGTCTTTTCCCAGTGCAGTCTAAATTCTGTTTCTTTCAAATAGCCAAATATACACAAGATTGTTTACGTATAAATCAGTGCTTTACCTTAGGAACGAAGATGTGTGAGGATTCTCAATTTGGTTTCCAAGCTCACAATTGTTTATTAAGGCATGTCTTTCCACTGTAGAGAATGAAACAGCAATCAAAATAAAAAAAGGAATCAAAGAAACGGAAGATGACGATTTATGTTGCGTGTAATTTTTTTTACAATCGTAGTTAAGAGTAAAGAACGAAAATGGAAAATGAGGGAATATCAGAACAAGCGACGAGTAACGAACTTATTGCTATCTCTTGCAATTTAAATAGTGAAATTTTGAAAACTCACTACTTCATTCTGTCAGCAAACAGCAACTTCGCTTCTTTGGGGATACGCTTGCACTCGTTATGAACAGTGACAAAGTGACGGCTGTTGCAACCAGACGTGTTTCTTTGATACAGTCGGAAGAAGGGAATCCTGTGGGCTCTAGCAGCTGAGAATGCAGGTGTGAGTCAAGGAGATGAACGCTGTTTAACTTGGTATTTCCTTTCTGGAATAAAACATTGATGCCGGCTTTCACCCAGAAGGAGACTTCAGACGCGCAGTTTTGAACGGGGTGATTAAAAACGTAATTCCAAAAGACGTCACGAATTAAGTCACTGAATGAGTCCCAACCCGCTCGTTGATATCAGAAAGCTATTTTGTTTGAAGCAAGTTCTTGGATTGTGGAGGAGCAGAAGGATATATTTACAGCACGACTATTATGGGCTGAGAGAAGGAAAGGAGTCGGTAACCCTTCCTGAACAGGAAAGAAGGGATGATCCTCTACGTCTGTCCAAGAGAAGGGGGAGCTGTATAGAACGTGGGATTGGAAAGCCTATCTACTTCTATTAAAAAATGTTTTAACTTATTTAAAGTCGAGATGTCCATTAGAAATTCAATAAAGAATTAAAAATGGCAGATACATAGCTCTGATCGAATTTTACAATACAAACAGTTCTGGGTGGATCTCCAGTAAAATTATAACAGGATGGACACTGATACCTTATATTTGGAGTCGCTCTGCGCCCCACAAAAATTATAATACCACCCTATGTTTAAGTGACATTAGAAGGGAGAGGCAGTAATTGGCAGTTGGTGAGCGGGTCAGTCCCAGAATTATTGTAAAAAGGTTAAGTAAAAAGAGAAGAAAAATAATGGACAAAAACAAGATGGCCGTTAAATATGAAGGCTAATTGTAGTCAAGATGATGAACGATTAAGACGTGAAATTTAGCTCCAATCTATACATTCAAAATACGGAAGAGACAAAGAAATTGAGATGAAAACGAAGAGGAAAGAAAAAAAAGAAATTAAGTGACCTGAGTAACAAAGCATTAAAAATGGCATATACATAAATCTGAATAACTTTACAAGACAAATTTTTCTTGGTGTTTCTACAGTTAAGTAATAACAGAATGGACACTGATACCTTATATTTAGTGTTGTCATGAAATTTTAATAGACAACTATATATATATATATATATATATATATATATATATATATATATATATTATAATATTTTTAGTTTTTAAAAATATGATTCCTTCGCTACATAAGAGTTCTCATGTTTCAAAAGCGAGAGCCGAGAGCCCAAACATAATTTTTGAATAACCCAAATATTCCCAAATTCTCGCTTGACAAGGAAGCGCGTCCAGGCACCTTAACTCTACATAACTTCAAAAATTATGTTAGGGGTCTCGGCTCTCGTTTTTGACACATGAGAACTCTTAAGTAGCGAAGGAATAATATTTTTAAAAACTAAAAATATTATAATATAACCTCTACTTCTGTATGGAGCACTGTCTTTTTTTAAATAAAAGCAAAATACTAAGGAACACCGGATTATTTACCTAACGTGTTCTTTCCTATTTTTCCACACACCTGCATATATATATATATATATATATATATATATATATATATATATATATATATATATATATATATATATATATAATTAATCGAGTCTAGAAGAAACCTCAACAGAATGCGCACTGGACAGCTTTTTCGTCTTATATTTGGGACTCATCAGGAGTTCGCATTCACTACAGAAAATTGAAACCCGGACAGTTAAGACATGAAGCAAGCGTTATGCCAACTGTACCAACGGGTCTCGGTGACGAAGAGGTAACGAATTAGATTCGATATAGCGCCGCTTGCTCACTTATTCAGTGGTGAAACTCCTCCGAGTTTCCCTTACCTATAGGACTGTGCCCCCACAAGCCACAACTACTATCACCAAGCCGCTCTATCCAGAGTATTAGAAGCCGGTTCAAGCAAGGATATACAAGTGATATAAATTATGGAGGATTTTAGATAATTACAATGAAGTAATTCATCACGTCTCTCTCTCTCTCTCTCTCTCTCTCTCTCTCTATATATATATATATATATATATATATATATATATATATATATATATATATATCCCCTGAAACTCTTCTGCAGGGTTTCCTTGGTTATGTTGGGGAATGCTGCCGCAATCCAGGCCTTCTGTTCGTCTTTACAAAGAATCTTGTTGGTCTTTCGATAAGCTGCTCCCCACAGTCTGTTGCAGTCTGGAGAGTTATGTGGCCAGTTGTAAGGGGTGATATGGTCGCAGAAATTGTCTGACAGACATGACTGGGTTCTCCTGCTTGTGTAGCATGGCGTAGAGTCCTTTTACCAGCAGCCATCCTCTTGACCTAGTCAGAACTATCTCATACGGGCACTTGATGTAGGCCTCCGTGTTGAGTTTGAAGCCCTGTAGGTTGATGAATGGAGGCATAGTGATCACTCTAAACACGTTCGTAATCACGATTAGTCTCATCCAACTCTTTCCGAATCATCTGGACTCTCCTCACATTTATACCCAAAGACTCGTAGAGGAGCTTCCGGTTCGAATGCCAAGGAGAACAGCATGGCGTTTCCAAATTTCTGGCGGATTGAATTTCGTCATGGTTCTATTTTTCTCACAGACGGTGGCCAGCTTACCCTACTATAATGTATAGTGGACAAAAACAAAAACAAACAACGCGCATACGTGAAATGAAAAATATAAATGGCGATAATTTACTCATCGCACAATATATATATATATATATATATATATATATATATATATATATATATATATATATATATATATATATATATATACCGGGTGTAGTAACAAAAGTGTATAAATCATTTAGCAACATAATTGTCTATCCCACAAAATGTTTAATATCTAAAAACCACTAAACTAATTGAGTTTCTTTTTTCCAGGTTTTCAGATAAAACGTTTAGCATTCTTGACACAATTTGTCGTCAGAATCACTGAAAAACCCTTTGATTTATTCAACTAGAAAAGTTAATTGCGAACTATAAGAAGTGGTCGGTTGCTGTAGAAGTGAATAATGGCTATTCTGCAAATTATATATTCTTTTTTACATTGTACGAATTCTTTTTCATACATTAAATTTAATAAATGGAATTTATTCCTATTAAATCAATGTTTCTGTTTTCTATGCATATTTAGTTATTATGCGTCTGTGTACAGTTAATTATATGAAACGTATGTTTAATCATTACTTGGAAATACAATAAAATAAAAATTTGTATGTGTATGAATATTTTTGTTACCCACACAATATATATTATATATATGTGTGTGTGTATTTAAGCAGCAATCCTTCTTTCATGCACATTTCATTGAGTAAGACAGACAACGTGCTTTGATTTAGTTTATAATACAATTTCTCATGTAATATAATATTTTTTCTTTTCAGATAATAAA
The DNA here is from genome assembly GCA_964036315.1 of Acanthosepion esculentum. Lineage (NCBI taxonomy): Eukaryota > Metazoa > Mollusca > Cephalopoda > Sepiida > Sepiidae > Acanthosepion > Acanthosepion esculentum. The sequence goes on along the minus strand of OZ038480.1, from coordinate 37,077,987 downwards.
TTGTATAAAAACTGTCCTAATGTTCTTATCCGAGCGCTTTCGGCAATACATTTAGCCATTTTCAAGTTTGAAATATTTGCATTTATATAATGTTTTCAATTTCAAAACACGGTCAAGATATTGTGCCCATGTTCATAGTTGATATCATTGAGTGTTGGTTCTTTGTTTTTATTAATAAGGCTTCTATTATTATTAGCCTTGTTTTGCGTACAGTTTTTATATAATTTATCAACTAAAAAGAAAAAATTACTAGATCCCATGAAAAATTGTATAAAAAACTAAGTCAAGGCACCTTGTCTGTCCTATTCAATGAAATGTGCATATATATATATATATATATATATATATATATATATATATATATATATATATATATATATATATATATATACAAGTATGGGATTGGTGTATACGGAATAAATTCCAATAACCTACAATTACTATTCTTAAAAGACTGTTCAATACAGAGTAGAGCAAATATAATTATTTATTCGAAAATTATAACATAAATATGTTTCAACACCTCTGGTGTCTTATCATGTGATGATGTTGAATATAGAATAATGAGTTTTAAAAGGTTCAAATCAATTAACCGCTCCTCGAAAGGGGAAACGCTGTTACATAAGCTGGAAGGACCAATCAAAATACAAGTATAAGAGAATTCAAAAAACTTGACAACGAACTAAGGTTATAATAACTATTTAATGCCTTAATGATGAGGTTAGACTAAAATAGAATTAATTCTAAGTAATCATCATCTTCTGTTTCTTTGTATCTTTTTTTAATTTTGATCGCTGGTTCATTCTCTCTCCGTAACCGCCACTCATTCAGTGGATGTTGGTTGGTTGTTTTGTTTCATGGCATATCAACCTCAGTGGGTCATTTATTACCAACAAAATTTTGAAATAGATTCATAGCGATAGTTTGGTAAAAAAGGTGTGTATGTATACATATATATTTGAACCTTTGTTCAATTACTCATATTATTGAATAACTTAATGTTTAACTTTTAGGAAATATACAATCTTGGATGGTTTTATTCCCGTAAAAAGTTTTTTGTTTTTTAAATTACTCACTTGGTTTGGTTTGGTTCAGTTTGTTTTGTTTTACGGCATATCAACCTCAATGCCAACTGCTTTTTCTTGGTAATATTTTGCTTTGGTAAAAATCTATTTCTGATATTATTTTTTTCCTCAGAAATGTATAGCTGGTAATAATATTTTCAAAAACGTATTGCTGGTAATATTTTTTTTCAAAAATATATTGCTGGTAATAGTCTTTTCTTCAAAATTTATTTCTGGTATTGGAACCTATTTGTACACTTTTATAATGCTTTTTTACCTTAGTTTCGGGGTTAACTATTCGTCTATAGCTGGGGCCCTAACAGGTTTTACCAACGCGGGTCAGGGTGGACCTGGGACACCAACAATTAAGAGATGCTAAATGACGTAATTTAACGTATAATAAATAAAAATGAGTCAATGATGTTAATGCAATATCTACCATATGTTAGTATGCGATACATGTATGTATTATATATTATTTGAAGAATAAGATTTTATGAATTTAACCAAAGCTGCTCCTGCTTAACGCATAGCTCTTTGTGTGAATTGATAGCGCTGGCTGCTTATTTAGCATTAAAATACATCACGTATAGAATACGTTAAAAGATTTCCTTTTTCAGCCTTGCTCGGATAGCTTAGGGGTAAAGTCTCTGGCTGATGCCGAATCTGTCGATTTTCGATCCCGGCTTGAAGCAATCAGATGTCTAGACACACTGATATATACATATATATATATATATATATATATATATATATATATATATATATATGCACATTAATATATATATATATAATCCTCAAAACCTCCTGGTCAGTGGCCTTGCTGTTGAACGTAGTTTATCGTCTTACCCTGGACGCGGATATAGTTTATCGTCATATCCAGGATGACACATTCAGTGGATTATCATGCCTTAATAAACAATTGTAAGCTTTAATCCAAATTAAATCAACTACAGATTTTCATTCTTGAAGTAAAGCCATGATTCTCTGTGTAAACGACCTCGTATATATTTGGTAACTTGAAAGAAATACCATTGAATTAGGAAAACCTGTTTCGAATATTTATACTTATTATATTCGAATATTTAGCTTTTTATTTTTATCATTATTTTATATAACTAGACTTTATGAATGTAAGCGCAGTTCTAGATAATCAAGGCATGGTTTAAATCATTTTGAAAATTATATGGATAGATCTAACCGTCAGTTCTATGCTAACACTTTCTTCTATCAGTACTTCTCGCTTGTCGAACTCTTTCTGCTTCTAGATACCGGTCAGAATTGATTTTCAATGATTTAAATGTAACGCCAACCGTTATCTTCTGTCTTCCAAATTGTTATTCTTTTATTATTCTCTCTCTCTTTCTTTCTTTCTCTCTCACTCTCTTTCTATTTATCTATCTATCTCTATCTCTCCTTAATGATATTTTTTTATTTTATTCTTACATAACCTCTAACAGTTCTAACAATCAGTGATCCAACTTGTATCTTAGTGGCCTTATTATCGTGCTTGGGGTGAAATGATTAAAATTAAATAAAATAATAAGAAAAGGATTAGAAATATAAATATTTGAAATAGTCTTTTCTAGTCCAGTCGAGCGTGCATCTAAATGCTGTTTTCTTCAAGTAGCCAAATATATACAAGGTTGTTTAGGTATAAATCATGGCGTTACCTCAGAAACGAAGATTTGTGGTTGTTCTCAAGTTGTTTTTCAAGCTTGCAAGTGATTATTAAGGCATCTGCAGTCGAAGCATGCCCTTCCACCGTTGCAAAGTGTCCGGCAACCGGCAGAGGCACTTGTCCTGCGGAGCTGCCGCTTTAATTCCGCTATTTTTGCTGAAGCTTACTTCGGGGGAGAAGATTATTTGATGCATCCCATGCTTCTATATCACCCAGTCAACTGCTTACACTTCATAGTGACTGTAGTTGAGACAAAAGCATGCGGACACCCTCTTCAAGGAGCCGTTGTTTCGCTTCAATTTACACGCAGTTTCTTGTAGTCCAGAGCCCGGTTACCCGTTTACTTGTGCCATTGTTGGTTGGTTGGTTTTGTTTAGCACCATGTAAATCTCTATGGGTTATTTAGTGCCGAAACCTAAAGGTTTTGAACACAACTTTATGGATTCAACTGAATATATTTTAAATGCAATTGTATGTTTTGAACTACAGATAAAATGCGTTGTTGGGAATTTTGCAATAAATAGTTATTGTTAGTAATTTTATTATAAATAGTTATTGTTGAATATATTTTTGTACAAATGTATTGCTGGTATTTTTATATTTTCATAGAGTTTTTTTTGGGGGGGGGGAGAGGGGGCACTGTTTCGCCATGGCTGACACCCTGGCAAGTGCTAACACCCCGGGTCAGGCGTGACTTGGGAACAACAGCAATTCAGAGATGGTTCGACGTTCCCCAACACCTCCAGTCTCCTGATCAGATGCCTTACCTAATTTATCGTCATATCAGAACTAACTTGGGTTTCTTTAAAATAGACTCAAAATCTGTAACATTATGAATGCACTTTGGCGTATATATATATATATATATATATATATATATATATATATATATATATATATATATATACACGACGGACACTCCCGTTGTATGAGGGTCAACCAGCTCAGTTCCTAGGAAGCGACTGTCAGACACCAGCACGTATGATTTGATTATAGTGGAGAAAGCATTTTCCAGAACCAAACAAACTTTTTGAAAAGCCGAATACAGAGACCTGGTTCAATACCTGACACAAGGTTCTCAAACCATCTTCCGCAGGTTTTGAATTCAGAGTTGTACTTCTCCTAGACCAGTGCACATCCAAGGCTACAGAACCTGCTATTTACCCATAGCTGAAGGGAGAAGAAGAAGATTAATTCTTTTATGAAGGGTATTAGCACGTAAGTGAATGTAATGGATTCAACTATAATCCGAACTACTCCGGCGTGCCTCTTATATATATATATATATATATATATATATATATATATATATATATATATATATTTCAGTGTGTCTAGACATCTGATTGCTTCAAGCCGGGATCGAAAATCGACAGATTCGTCATCAGCCAGAGACTCTACCCCTAAGCTATCCGAGCAAGGCTGAAAAAGGAAATCTTTTAACGTATTCTATACGTGATGTATTTTAATGCTAAATAAGCAGCCAGCGCTATCAATTCATACAAAGAGCTATGCGTTAAGCAGGAGCAGCTTTAGTTAAATTAATAAAATCTTATTCTTCAAATAATATATAATACATACATGTATCGCATACTAATATATGGTAGATATTGCATAAAATGCCAGCATTAACATCATTGACTCATTTTTATTTATTATACGTTACATTACGTCATTTAGCATCTTCCATAACTTACCAATATTTTTCAGTTAACCTGATGAATGTTTATGATAGACTCTGAAACTTGAACGTCTTGAGAAACTAACAAAAATTTGTTGAGGAATAAAATTCTTACATTTGTCTTGATAAAATCAGAGGACGACACGCGTCGGTGATGATAAGTTTTATTTTTTTTGTTTCTTCACATTGCCCTTTTACAGATAATTTTTGGTTATAACTGAATTATTACACACACACACACACACACATATATATATATATATATATATATATATATAACTGAATTATTACACACACACACATATATATATATATATATATATATATATATACATGTGTGTGTGTGTGTGTAATAATTCAGTTATATATATATATATATATATATATATATATGTGTGTGTGTGTGTGTGTGTGTAATTTAAAAAAATAAAATATATATATAATTGATTTGGGGATTAAGGCTAATTTTATAGTAATTCGTCGTATATCTGGTACAGTTGGTATGACGTAAGCGTTGTATCGAAGCGATCCGGGTTCGATTCTCGGTAGTGGATGCGCACTGCTGATGAGTCCCAGATAGGACGAAACGGCCGTCCAGTGCTTTCTGCATTCTGTTGAGGATTCTAAGCTCGACGAATTACTATATATATATATATATATATATATATATATATATATATGAATAAAAAGACAAGAGGAAAACCATGACTTTATAAAATCCTTCAGATTACGAAATGCTTCGATAAGAATAGTTTTTACTCATGTTTTTTTTAATTAATTTTTCCTTTACAGATAACTCTACATGAAAAACACAAACATATATGTGTGTCCGTGTGTGTGTGTGTGTTATTATTAACGTTATTAAGAGAAGCAGCTTTTGTAATTGGTGTCCTGAGTGTCAAATGATAGAACATTAATCGAAAATTTAATTTTGTTTATTTATACATACAGATATAATTTTGAATGGAGTTTTTTTTTTTATCCGCCATTATCTAGACCGGTTGTTAATAATTTCACGATTTAAGAAATTTAAATAACGAGGCTAGCAACTTAAATACGTGTACCCAAAAATGAAGCACCCACATATAGCCATACATATTTATAAATCATTTCATCCCAAGCAAAGCAATGAATTCACTATGAAGCTTGAAGTTACCGAGAGTGAAAGAATAAAATGTCTACTAAAGAGGCATAAAAATAGAAGAACAGGAATTAAGAAGGTCGAAGATAACGATTGACATTTATTGACGTTTTTGAAGTTCAAATTTGCCAGAAAAGAAAAAAAGCCAAGCAAGAAGTATGAGAAAAGAAACCGCTGACATAGAATTTACGGTATCATTTACCCATTTCAAGTGTAAAACGATGAATCCTTGCCCCTCATCTAGTACATCACTTAAATTCATAAAATTTAGGTACCAAATAGAAAAACACATGAGAACAATGACTATAAAAATATTTAAAGAAATGTCACAGGGAGGCTATGTTAGAGTAGATGGAAAATGACTGAAGACGAGATGACAGGTCAAAGCCAGTAAAATTGCAGATATTTATTTGGATTATATTCGGAATCCCTCAATACCAAGCAGAAACACCAGTCCAGTTCTGGCAACAATATTCAATGCATGATTGAATGGTTTACATATAAATATCTAAGATGGAGAAGAAATGTTTTGACCGACACACTGAACCATTTTTCCTAACAGGTGTACGTATACTGTGTTGTTCGTTTGTAAATGGGTGTGTATGTATGTGTGTATGTGTATTTACTGCTGGATATATATATATGTAAATATATGTAAGCGTTTTGTATTATAAAAATTAAGAAGGTAAAAGGAGGAGAAATGGAAATGAGGGTAAAAGATATCTATATATATGTATATTGTTGAAACTTGACTAAGGCATGGAATAATAATGCAAACACAAAATGTAGTTAGAATAAAATGTATTGAAACAAGAAAGTGTACACAATATTTACATATAGTCTTTTGTATATTCCTGGGAAGACCGTTCCTGGAGAATGTGTTGACTAAGTCGCAGTCGGGCAGAGTCTCTAGTTGGATCTCTTGATTTGCCTCCCTGTCTTCCGGTACCAACCATATTTATATCGTCGGTACTCCACTATTAGGTACTCCAAATTAGGTGGATCCTACCACAACATATATGTATGTTCAGATGTATTGTGTATGCATATTTCTATTTGCGTGTACTTCTGTATGTATGGATATGTTTATGTATACATGTATATGTGTGTGTATATACGTATATATGTATATGTATGTATATGCACGTATGTATATGGTTGAATGTGTATGTGCTTATGTGTATGTGTGTATATACCTGTACGTATAATTATAGGTATGTATATGTATTTATATAGATGTATATGTGTATGTTGACACCTATCATATGTGAGCTTGTTTCTGCGTATGTGTAGGTATGTAAACTTTGGTTTGTGTCTACAGGTGCGGGAGTATGTGTATGTATGTATATGTATGTGTATTTGTATGTGTGTGTATATATATATGTACATATATATACGGTCAAATATTACGGTCAAATCACGCTGAACACACCGGTTCCCGTTCGATCACCGAAGTTAAGCATCGTAGAGCCAGGTCAGTACTTAGATGGGGGAACACATGGTACTGTAAGCAGTGTGGCTGAGTGGTCTAAGGCGTTGCTTTAGAATCACGAGGCACCGAGTTCGAATCCTGGCTGGAATTAATTTCAGCAGCTATCGGACTCCAAGCACAGGGCACCTTTGGCAAAACCATGTGAGTGAATTTGGGAGAGGAAACTGTGTGGAAGACCTCGTTGGCCAAAGCTAGCACGATATCACAAAACACCGTGATTGCGAGTTGAGGTGGCCGGCTTTGTTCATTTATGATCACGCTGGTTTCGCACCAACGCTCTAAAACTGTTAATTGGCTCTGCCAATTAACAGTTTTAGAGCCAATAACAGTATAAACTGCAGGTGGGCTCTGTGGGCATTTCCCAGTTGGGAAATTGCAAAAATGCCTGTGCAAATGTTGCAATATGCACTAGCTGATATCGAGTGGCCAATTATTATTACATATATATATATATATGCTTGGATGTGTACGTACTTATATATGTGGATATGTTGATATGGGTATTTATACATGATTATATATATGTATATATGGATGTATGTTCGTATGTCTTCGTATGTGTACGTCTATGTATATCTTAGTGTCTTGGAATGTATCATCAATACAAACTAAAATCTACTTTTGTAAGTTTTTTTTAATTGCTTATAGACTTAATCAACTAGTGTGTCTTGTTACATTTTAAAATGATTATGGACTCTACTGTACTTTATCGTCAATAAGATTATATTGTTAGAATATGTGTAGGTTTATGTGTGTGTATATATATATATATATATATAAATATATATATATGTGTGTGTGTGTCTGTATGCGTATATATATATGTATGGATGTGTATATATGTATATAGATGTGTATGTTTAAGTCTCCGTTTGCATGTGTCTTATATATATATACATATGCTTGTGTTTGTATATGTGTTTGTATATATGTACGTTTGTATGTTTAAGTTTCTATAAGTATATGTATGAAGACATACATATATATATGCATATATATGTGTATATATATATGGCTGTATGTGTATATATGTATATATGTCTATGTATCTATATGTATTTATAGTTGGTTTGTTTACTTTTTTACGTTGCTGTGTGGGCTGATATATTTATGCTTGCTTCTGTATGTATATATATGCCTATGCGTATGCGTATGTGCGTATATGTGTAGATATATATATATATGTATGTGTGTGTGCATGTATATGTATATATGTGTGTACATGTTTGTCTATAGGTAGGTTTTCTGTGCTTCTGCCTGTAGCGAAGACTGTGTGTACACTGTACACATATATCTTTCACCTAATGTACTGAAGGGGTATATAGACATATATGAAATATATATTTTTATATATATTTGTCTATTTAGAATTTTCATTTTTATATATTAGATGATATTATTTGTATACGTATATATAGCTGTTTTAATGTCCTTTCTTTCAATATTGTTTGTTTCTGTTATATTCGACCATTTTTAACTATGTATATTTGCCTGTTTAAGTTATATATTAATAAGTGGTTAGAATTCGTTTAATAATACTTTCAATCTTGAATATGTCTTGGTTGTTGTATCGGAGTGTATATGTCAATGTATGCGGGTGTATGTACGTGTCTTTATTGGTGCCTATGTGTATGGCAACTTGCATGCACATTTCATTGTGTATGTATATTTTTGGTATTTTTTGTAAAGGTTCTTGGTGATATTTCTTATCACGTCATGTTTTTTTTTGTGTGTATATATCTAAATATGTCTGCGTGCTTATGTTTTATAATCTGATTGTGTATGTACTGTCTCCTGTCTATACTAAGAATTCAAATCTATCCATGTCGTCATGAAGTTAAGAACAGTCGATTTTAACTTTTATTCCAACTTAATTTCAATAAAAACAAAATAAATAGAACGACATATGTATTTTTTCCTAAGTAATTTCATAATTTTAAACTTAATAGAGATTAAATTTAGATTTTAAATGGGTAATTTTTAATTTTAATTTCAAATTTTATCGTATAATTTAATTCTTATTAGTTAGAATAAATTCTATTTTAGTATAACCCCAACTTTAAAGCATTTAATATTTATTATAACCCTACCGCGTTGTCAAGTTGTTTGAATTCTTGTATACTTGTATTTTGATTGGTTATTCCAGCTTATGTAACAACGTTTCCCCTAGTGAGGAGTGGTTAATTAATTTGAACTTCTTTATTCTACATTCAACATCAATACTTGATACGACACCAGAGGTGTTAAAACAAATGGCTATTTTTGTAGTGATTTTATAACATATTTATGTTATAATTTTCAAATAAATAATTATATTTGCTCTACTCTGTATTGAACACTCATTTAAGAATAGTAATTGTAGGTTATTGGAATTTATTCCGTATACATCAATCCTATTCTTGGGCATATATATATATATATATATATATATATATATATATATATATATATATATATATATATATATAGACAATATTAGTTGTAAATATACACATACATATGCAATTATATATACACATACATATATGTATAAAAATAATTCCAAGAGGATATGATCCAGGTAGAACTCGATGTCCAGGACAGAGTAAGGATATAATAAAAAGACTTAAACACTAATATTCCATGGTCATAATTTATTCCATTGGAATCATAAAAACGATCCAATTGATCAGACCTACAGATTCAAAATGAAAACAGAAAAAACAACTCCGGGGAAATATTAGTAAGAGTATATGTGTGAGAGTTTGGGAGGACATGGGATCTATATAGAGGGGTAACAGACGAGAGAGGCAGGGAGGTCCAAAGGTGGAGGGGGCATTAACATTTAGCAGAGAGAAGATTTGAAGAAGGGTTTCAGTGAGAGAGTGTGCGTATTTACAAACGTCCAAATATATATATATATAGAGAGAGAGAGAGACAGAGAGAGAGAGACAGACAGAGACAGAGAGAGAGAGAGAGAGAATTAATAAAATTAATGTTTGTGACTTAGCTGATTTGGTGTGACATACAGCATTCCGTCTCCAGTGTTTCGTAGATGGGCGCTCCGGAATTACCACTAGTCAGAGGTTATCCGCAATTGACAGCCTATACTTCTCGATTCTTCTTTTTATGTGTGTGTGTGTGTGTGTGTGTGTGTGTGTGTGTGTGTGTGTGTGTGTGTGTGTGTATTCGGGCAACAGTCATACTTTCATACATGTTCTTTTAAACAAGAATGACACGATTTACTTTTGTTGTGTATCTTTATTGGTTATATTTACTTTTATATGTTCAATATTTTTACCAATACTTTTATGCTAATTATTTTTCTGGTGATCTTTCCTGTTTTGCTACCACGGCTTTACGAACTTAATCACACAACTAAATTGGCAACTAGGTGTCGTCATTTTACAGTTGAAACTGTTTGGTGTGACAGTAAATTATATGCTAACATCTATTTTTCTCTCGTATTTCCTGCTCGTGAAAATTTCTTCTTCAGTTGTAATTTTTGATTTTCAAAAGTTTAAATGCAATGTTAACCGTTGTCTTCTGTTTTATTAATTCCTGTTTTTTGTATTGTTTACTTTCGTTAATAATGTTCATATTTTTCTCATTACTTTTGAATTCAGAAATCCCTTGCTATCGGACGAGCTCTATTGTATTGCATGTGGTGAAATTAGTTTTTTTTAAGTATTCTTATCCAAAATTTCATTCATTTTGTGCGCATATGTATATAGCTATTTCAAGAGTAAAACCATCAGATCTAGTAGTATGCTGATCTTGTAGTACGGTGAAATACGAAATTACGGTATCAAGGATTAGAGATTATTGGAACAAATTCCATCAAACTGACTGAAGTTAATTGTCAGGTCGGGAACGATACAATTACAAAAAATTGTTTAGATTTTGTCAAGAATCTTGAGCGATATAGACACAGCACGAGAAGAGATATAACAGCAATAATTAATGCACGAATGAATGGTGGATTTACAGAAGTGCATAATAATGGTTTCCGATAAAAAAAAATTGTCTTACACTGCACAATGAACCAACGTTCTTAGCATCAAACCTAGCAATAATCACTCCAATTCAGAAAGAAAACATGAGACCAAGATTGCATAATATTTGGCTCTCCGGATATTAGCATCAGCCACGCTGATGTATCGTAAATTTGGTTCTCTCTGATCACCGTTTAAATGAATATGTGTAATTGAAAATACAAATACTATTTTAGGAAAGGAAGCATAATACGTCAAAACGTTACAAAATCTTTCCGATTTCATTTCTGCAACATTGACTACATGATTCTTTAGAAACTCTAAGTATTGTTCAGTGTTGACTGTGTCTTTATATCAGTATGGTTTCACCGTGCGCTGAATCGTTAACACGAAATGACACAGAGCGGGAAATATTTCATTCGCTGTCTCTTTAAAAGCTTCAAACAGATACAACCAGTAATTATTCTATATTTTTTTTCAAAACAAAGTAACTCTTTTAAGATTATACATAGTCGTGATCTGCTACTTTGCTTGTCTATTGTTCTATCATTTTAAACGTATTAAAATATTCAACGAATGACGTAAACATGACTAGAAGTCGAAATATTACGGAGAGGGACAGTTTAACTAAAATTAAAACTGGAGAAATGTTGAAACTATTCATGAATTACCTCCCCTGTTACTCAGTGATTCCTACATAGTTGTTTAGAATTCAGTCGATTACATATTTTCATTGTTAAGTGTGACTCTTAAATTTAAAGATAGTATGAATAGTATATGAAATAAAATGCGAGATTTAGCGAAAGGTTAACAGATATATAGCTCATAAAAACCATATGGTTACTCATATGGACTGTAAAAGGATATCACACATAGACACAGACACACGCAACACACACGCAATACACACGCAACACCCATCCACACACACACACACACACACACACACACATATATATATATATATATATATATATATATGCGGATGTGTGTATGTGTGTGTGAGTGTGTGGCCTGGCGATGAAACAGAGAGTCGCTTCTAGGTGTTGACTTCAATGTCCACTTTTATATGCGCTCTATCATGGTATTGAGCACTTTAACCAATAAATACACCATACCTTAAAATTATATATATATATATATATATATATATATATATATATGTATACGCTCGCTCTGTATATACATATATGTGTGTGTATGTGTGTGTGTGGGGGGGTGTACATATTACATTTTTCCTTCAGCATTTTCAAATGTGTTGTTGTTGGTGCTGTTAATATATTTTCATGTTTTTGACTTTGAGACTTGTGAGATATATTATAAGTGTAATATTTGTGACTTATAGTAGTAGCTTAATTCGAGGCGTCGTATGTTGGGCATGACTGAAATTCGAGTGAGCGACTTTCTATTTTTAAAAGACTTTTAGCATTCTATTATCATTGTTAAACAAGATAAGGTTGATGGCGGTGGAGAACTGTTTGATGTACAGGGCTTCTTTTATAATGAGATGTTTCCGGAAATTTGATTTACAAAGTACTCTAGTGTTTTCCACCAGTATCTTTTTAAGATGTCTTGCAGATCATGGGATGATAAATGTTTTAGTCGTTTTTTTCCTTTGCCATCTTCTCTTTTATCCACTTTCGCTCTCTGTATATACATATATATATAAATATATATGTGCATATATGCTTTTCTGTGTGTGTATCCGTGTTATTAAACTGGCAAATAATATTATATATCTAGTTTTTATCAATATTATTTATTTTATTTATTTATTGTGATGTCTGAACATATCCCCGATATACCGGTTATGGTATATCTCCACAAATCAACACTGCATATTAAAACATTGATTGTACATTTGAATTTCATTACAGAAACTATACTTTACCAATTCTCGATATCATGTTAAAATACAGATAACGCGCAAAAAATAAAGCACCACCGAATATATATATATATATATATATATATATATATATATATATATATATATATGAATGTAATGAGAACGAAAATAATATATAAATTCTAACGTTCACAGCATTAATATAAAAGAGGACTCATTGCCGATAGTAGAGCGACAATTATTTATTATAATTTTTTCATATAGAAAAAAACAATTTACTCTCTACAAAGATGTAACTTCGTTTCGGTGCATTTAATTGCACCTCTGTAATGAGTAAATTGTTTTAGTCTATATGAAAAAATTATAATACATATATATATATATATATACATATATATATATATATATATATATATATATATATATATATTTCATATATATATATATACATTATAATATATACATATATATAAATTATAAATATATATAAATTATATATATTATATTATATATATATTATATATAATATATATATATAGTATTTACATTAGTCGGACTATTGTCCTTATCTCTGTCGCCATATTTGTCACAACGTTCCGGCCTTCTTCAGGTGGTTGGAATTTCGAACTGAACCCTTTATTTCGATCACTGGGGTAGACTGTTCTAGTTTTGTTCTGTTTGATAGATGTCAGTTATCAGTTATCTACTGCTAATTTACCCTCTGAAAGTTCTCCACTGCCTTAACCGGGTATTGAACTCACACTCTTTGGGTCTGTCACTGGATCTAACCAACGCCTTTATCCACTGTGCCATGTGTCCTTGAGGACATCTGGGTATGAATTTCTGGGTAATATAAACCTAATTTTCAGCAATAATAATTTTACCAGTACTCATATTGCAATTTAGCTGTTATCATTACATGTTTTTACCAGATCTCATATTGCAACTTTTTTGTTATCATTGCTTTTCTCTGGCACTCCTTATTACTGGTTCCTATATTGTATTTATTTCTATGCTTGGCCGACTCAGGAGATTTTTGTGGCCTAGCATATGTGCTGATTCCTTAAGTTTACGAATTTGCCAATGGTGTTCCCTGTCTATGATCTCAACATGATCCCACAGGGGACGGTGATCTCCCTTCTCTCTCCATATATATATATATATATATATATATATATATATATATATATATTATATATATATATATATACATAAATATATAAAACGGATAGCTTTACATTCGGCTTTGCTGCATTCCTTTACGTGCAAATACCATTGGGAAAGGTAAGAATGTCTTCCCTAACCATAAATGGGTGAACATCAGGTGAGACTCTGTCCTATTGTATTGGGTGGCAAGTGGTTCTGATAGAAGGACAACTCTGAATGTAAAACCTGCGGGTTATCGTCACACAGGATTTTTAATAGAAATTTTAATATGATAAAAATAATAATTGCATTTTATGATTACATTTTCCACTTGTCAATATCCACTTCCTTAAAGTATGAATTGACTCCATTCTTTTTTTCAGTGACCCTAAGAGTTCATTTCCTTTTTTGATGGAGAGGTTTCACTCTTCGGTCAAGTTCCTCCCATGCTAATTTTGGGATAGCTTTAAACTTTTGTATTGTAGTATATATATATATATATATATATATATATATATATATATATATATATATGTATATATATATATATATATATATATATATATATATATATATATATATATATATTTATATATATATATATATATATATATATATATATATATGTGTGTGTGTGTAAATATATATAAAAATAGGAAATAACACGTTTGGTAAATAATCCGAAGTTCTTTAGTATTTTTGTTTTCATTTTTAAAAAACAGTGCTCAATAAAAGAGTAAAGCCTAAATTATAATATAATTAAAAAACAAATAGGATCCTTCTCCTATTTTAAAAAAATATGATTCCCTCCTATACACACACACACACACACACACACACACATATATATATATATATATAGAGAGAGAGAGAGAGAGAGAGCGAAACATACGGTCTATCTCTGATATTGAGCACTTCATCCCATAAATATAGAACACATTAAAATTATATTTCTTTATATATATATATATATATATATATATATGTGTGTGTGTGTGTGTGTGTGTGTGTGTGTGTGTGTGTGTGTGTGTGTGTGTGTGTGTGTGTGTGTGCTATGACTCTGTACCGTACCCAGATGTATTAGCTTATAAATTCGACATGTAAATTTGTAGTGTTAAGAATAACATTTAATAGCATAGAAAGAATTATAAAGATAAATTTTGTACAAAATGAAAAAATCTAAGACAAATGTGTTTCTGTAGCGTTAGAAATTGCTTGAGATGTGAGACGTGCTTGCGTGAATTTGAATTCTGAGTTCGGTACTAAGAGCGGAGATTATGTACCCTGACACATCGAAAGCGATTGGTGACCCCAGAACACACACACACACACACACACATATATATATATATATATATATATATATATATATATATGTATATGTGTGTGTATAGTCATCCACAGACTGAGTGTTTGGCTGTATCACTGTTCCTCAGTGTGACTAGACATCCGATTGCTTCAAGCCAAGATGGAGACCCGACTGATTTGACATCAGTGAGATACCTTACCTCTCAAATATCTAGATATCTAGATATCACGACAGAAAAGAAGTGAATTTTAACGTTTTTCTCTATACGAAACAGCGGCTCGAAAACTCAAACCAATTTACTTGATTAGTAATGCATATATATATATATATATATATATATATATATATATATATATAATATGAAGTGATTAAATTTTTTTATGTCTATATATATATTCCAATGTAAACAGTGATATTCGAATTAATTTAAATTAATTTAAAGATAAATACGCGTGAATTTTCCCAATTAAACATTGTTTCCTAATATGGTTCTCATCGGAAGAAGAATTTATTTACTTTGCAATGTATAGCCGTATTTCTGTCTCTTTTACATGTATTTGTAGTTACGTATGCTAAAACGCTGACAAGCTAAGCAAAATGAAACTATATATCTTATTTAACAATGAAAACAGGTAATAATTTAAAAAATAATAAAGGCGGAGAAACAAAATTCGATGTAAATATCAGACAAAAATAGCAGATGAAGAGAAAGAAAATTGTGATGGCAAGTCATATTGCTTGTTAAAAGCTTTATGCTTAGCCAAAGAGAAGATCTGCAGCTGTCAACATCTCAATATGGCCGAACTGGTTTACGATTTCATGCAAGTCGAGTCAATCTAAAAAGTCGATTCACATCGATGTAAACGTTCCCCACTCCCGGTGGCAAAACTGAACATTGAAAACACTCGATTTTCATTCGTCAAATAGGAAACTCTAAAACACTGCGATCGCATTTCACCTCTTCACTAATGACACGTTAACAGCTCTTAATAACATCACCACCTGTGCATGCAAACGGCCATCTTTGCAGATTTCCTGCTTTACCGAACTGGAGTTTCGAATTCAAAACAAAAATTTAATCGCAAACGAAAATAACTTACGGCCAAAACAAAACTAATTACTCGGCTGATGATGGCAAAGAAAAATAAAGAAGATTATTTTTCTTCCTGATTTTACCTGAGAAATTGTTCCTATTTCGCGCTGATATTTTTTATTTCTTGGGTGTTTAAATCAGATTCGCGTTTTAGTCATTCGACTAAATAATTCCACAATAAGCAAGCGATTCCCGTCCAAATTGTCTGCATTGCAGCAGCACCAAACATGGTCTTCAGACAATTAGTAACCAATGTAATTATTCTCCATTTATCCGCCGTGTAGCTTTAGTATGTAGCCGACAATTGCTCTCCTCAACTTCCTACCCTTTAAGGCTATGAACAATATTTATCAATTTAATATATCTTCCACTTCCTTTTCTGTATTCTATACTCACAACTTCCGCAATGTTTAGCAGAAAAAATGTATATGGATGGAAAATAAAATACATAACAGTAAAACGATTAAAAAATGGATACGTTTTCACTCCGGATTTATTTCGTCGGTACAACGCAATAGTGCTAAAAGGATATGATCCTGATGTCATCCGTTCCCAAGTAGACATCTATGCAGACGGCACTACCATTTATTTCTGTCTCAATAGTAACTTCAGCAGAAATGAGAGCGTTAACTTGGCCGCTGCTCTCGAAACTAGGACAGGAAATGGCTTGTAAATTTTAAGGCCTCCAAACTAAACTGCTCTAAATTACCCACCACAGAGAAATACCCCTGCCTACCATCAGAATGTTTGATGGTCGACTACAGGAGAGCGTCGCACTGCGCCTTCATGGCCTCATGTTTCGACAGACTTGAAGTAGAACAACTACATTGAATCTGCTACAAGGAAAATTGGTTCTCTGTGTCGTGCCAGAAAGCTTTTCTCGTCAGAGTCCATCTTACGCATCTACAAATCTACTATTTGTCTGTATCTGGTCTAGTGCTCCTGCTGCTTATCTCGAGGTTATCAACAAAATCCAAAGAAGGATCCGCAATGTAATCGATCCTGACCTGGCATGTCGTCATCAGTCACTTTCTCACAGATTTGGCTTCTCCCTGTCTTTTCTACAAATATTTTCATGACAACTGCTCTGACGAGCTTTTATCTCTGGTGTGTGGAATACGTGAGTTTGGCATCCAAGTACCGCCCTTTTACTGTTGAAATAGTTAAATGCAAACGCCACTAACAACACCAACAGTTTCTTTTCTCGTACTTCCCGATCATGGAACTCCTTTCCTCTTACTTGCTTCCCTGATAACTAATCTTCAAAAATGTAAATGCAATGTCAACTGTCATCTTCTGTTGATGTGAACCCTGTTCATCATTTATCCTTTCCATATTCACCCTATATCCAGTCTTTTCTATCACTTTTACTCTATGTAACCGCCTGCGAGCTAGTGTATATATATATTTAGGCCTGTTTGGTTGAATAATCTAGATATATTATGTCTATTAATTTTTATTTTAATCCTCTCAAATTCACAGTTTAATTTTTAGTGTTATGATTACGATATTTTCAAGAATTAATGATTATAGTTCAATCTCCCAACATTTAAAGGGGATTCCTATCCACATTCCAGCTTTAGAGCGATATTAATCGACAATACAACTATACTCCAACACAAAAATAACAAAACAAATTTTCAAATTCTGGAAAAAAATTATATATAGAAATATTATGAGACAAAATAAATAAAATCAATCATGAGTATAGCAACAAAGTTTTAAGATGTTTATCACAAGGTTATAAAATATCTACATTGTAATTCTAAAAAACTACAATTAAACTATATTTTAAAACACGTTATTACAGTTTTTAACAATTTTTTACATAAATAAAATTACCTCTCTAACATAGCTGTACCTTTTTTAGAATTTTACAGTGTTCATGCTCACATATATTTATAACTGAGATTATTTTTTTGTCTTAGCAATTTAACACTGAAGCTGATCTTGCATGAAATTGAAAATGCGTAAAGACCATATGGATAATTACCGCGTTTTCCTTTATCAGTTTTGTACTAAAAGCAAGAAATTAATGTGTGAAATGGAGAGGATTCAAATTAAAATAGGTACCAGATTTTTAGATTATTCAACCAAACGAACACACACATGCTTAAAAAATGACTACCTATCAGTATTTATTATCGGTGGGCATAATCTTAACATACGCAAATGACACTGTATTGATGGGTGACTCAAAAATAAAAATATTATTAGTTCTATACAATATACAGACGTTAAAGCAAAGAAAAAAGAATAACCACTAACTGTAAGAAGACAATGTCTACTTGCCAGGAAGCTCGATAGGAAAAGGCGTAAGATTCGGATTGGAGAGCTCATGATCAAGAAATTTAATTATCCGGTTAGTGTAGCATCAGATGACGGAAGATTTGATACAGAGGTCCGAACGCGCATCAGAACTGTGAATGACTCCTTCGAGAATCTGAGCAGTATTAAGAAATACCGGTATTTAGTTTTAAAACAAATTAAATTGCTTTGAATTTTTACGCCATATTTAACTTTTAAAATGGCAAAGAATGGAAAAATTTCCTTGCAAGCAATGAAGCCACTGGAAGTGATGTAGTTCCACGGCTGGAGGCTGAGCAAAACTTTGGCTGAATGTATGAGAAATGATCAAGTTGTAAAGAAAAAGCGAACTAGGAAGACACTTAACACAAAGATAGTGACAGTTGACATTTCTCAGGTAAATTATAAGGGGAATATCTTGGAAGTTAAACACTTACTTGACATATTACTTGTTTAAATTCTTCTTCTTTCTCTTATTCTATGTGCCGCGTCAATTCAGGATATTAACGATTATGCCTCTCCGCAATTTACTCTCCATTGTAGCTGTTAATAAGGGTTTTTTGGGGGGTGGGGTACCCCGCATAAAACTTGCTCTATCATCTATTTACACAAACTCGCTGGGTAGTATATGCGTTGTTTTCCTCTGTTCCTAATACATCCAATCTGATCTGTGAGTATCACATTTTCCAAACCATATTATCTCAATATGAACCCTAGATATCTGTCTATATTTCTGAAATGAGGTCTTATGTACACTATGTACATTATTCGAACTATTGTCCTGTTAATTCCCCTCTCCAAGGACACATGACACAGTGGATAAAGGTGTTGGTTAGATCCAGTGACAGCACCCAAACAGTGTGAGTTCAATAGCCTGTTATGGCAGTGGAGTAATTGAAGAGGGGAATTAACAGTAGATAACTGATAACTAACATCCAATAAAAAAAATGACACGTGGAACTAGAGGATTCTACCCCAGTGAGCGAAATAAAGGGTTTAGTTCGACATTCCAACCACCTTAAGAAGGCCGGAGTCTACAACGGCCGAAACATTGTAATAAATATGGCGACAAAGATGAGGACAATCGTCCGAATAATACTGTTTCTTCCTGATTGTTAAGTATAAGTATCCTTTTTGTTTGCATATTCAGTCCATGGTATTTTCAGCGTCCTTCTGTAAAATCACATTTCTGTTGCTTAGTACTAGTAGTATCAGTAGCGTTTTCCTCATCTTGAACGAAATCTTCCCCTTTTTTTATAATTTGCTTAGCTTTTGGAAGGCATCGTTCGTTCTCCTAATTTCAGTGTCACACTTTTCGTGCCCTGTTAAAACACTTCCCAGATACTTAAATTGTTGTACTAATCTGTTGAATTTGTAATATATATTCAGCAAACAAAAAAATCAGTCACTTCATATTATATATATATATATATATATATATATATATATATATATATATATATATATATATATATATATATATATATATATTATCTATATGTTGTTGATTTTTTGATGCAATTAATATTTAAATAATTTTATTTTAGTATGGGATTAATTTATGTATTATATATTTTAAATAACGGGAGGATACCAATTCAACCGAATTTTACGTTTTTACCTTTTTTCTAATCTACATGATTATGTTGGCTTAAAAATTTGGATTTTATGTTTTGTTGATAAAATTTGGACTTTATTTTATTTTATTCTTTTTTTTTGATGATCATTAACGATAATGAGTTGATTTCTAAAGTTGAAAAAAAGCATAGTTATAGCCAAGTTTTGTAATAAAGTTTAATATCTTTCACAGTTCGAATAGCCCTACGACAGCGGAGAATACTTAAATGAGTCAGCAATATTTAGATGACAAGTGTTTGATGATAGAAAATTAATTTGTCACAGAGGATTCCCTAATATTTATTTTTGTTATTGGGCATAATGCGTATGTATGAGAAATGATAAGAATAGTTTCAACACGTAACATAGATAATATTTATTCTATTGAGAATCTATAAAAGATATATTAAAATTTTCTTTTCTTTTTGCGAAGGATGTTTCTTATAGAGCGATGAAAGTGATGTCAGAGGTGGTACAAATGAGCCGCTTTTGCCGGTACATATTCTCGAGATCAAAGCCAAGGACTTCATAAATCGCGCTGGCGTAGCAGAGAGACGAACGTCAATTGGACGGTTTTGGGACCAACCAGGAACTTCCATACATATAGTGTTTGTCAGAACTAGGTCGAACCTTAAACCTTAGTGTTGCTTTGCGTGTGTTTCAACCAATGCACGTTAAAGCATATGTGTGTTTTTTTTTTGTGTTTGTTAACTCAATATATCTTCATGCTTAAAGCTTTAAAGAAATAGAAATCTATTCACATTAAAAACTGAATTTGTTTTGCGACATAAAGATTTATTTCAATGCAAATCCGCTTCATTGCAGAATGATTTTACACAGAAAGATTTTAGGTGTCATATTGCAACAACAAAACCGTTTGATTGATTTTCGTATCTCTTTAGACGTCTCAACTTTGTAAAATGTTTAACGGTTTACGTTTACTTTCAAAAATCAAAGTCTGACACCTTTTGCAAGTCAACTAAAAAGAAAATAAAAGACTCAAGGAAATGAAGTGAATTGCAAATTGCAATGCTTCACCTCTCTAAGATCATTAATCAGTTCAGGACATCGCAAGACACGTGTCTTTTCACCAAGCAGCGTTATTTTCAAGTAAACTTCTTGTAAAATTGTCCTGACTTCAATCAAAACAAAAAGCGCAAAATAGAAGGAAAGTAAAGCACTGATAAACTCGACAAGAAAAGGAAAAAAACAAACAAACACGCAAACATAGATAATAAGATTTATTTCCTGAAAGTTAATTAGTAACTGATTATGACAAAGACAACTTTCCTTCAATAAAAGACTTCGCAGATGAACAATGAACAAAAGGTGGAAATCCTTGTCTCTCAGGGAAATAAAAAAAATCCATGCACAATCGTCAAAAGATGAATGGCATTTTTACTTGATATTGTCTGGGTTTAAATTACATCAAAGTCGTTTTAATTTTATTACATCTGATAAACGTTTAACGTTAAAAAATAATCAAGAGAAACAAGACAAATAAATTGCATCTTGATAAATAGATCTTTCTTAGTTTTAAACTTCGTATAAAATCGTAAAGTTTATGAGACACAATTTACCATCTGTGCCATTGTTCCTTCCACACTTAAGAATTATTTTATGAGCGACATTTATCTGTTTCCAATCAATACAAAAATCTAATCTCTTTCACAGTAGGACTTTCCGACTTCAGTGCACTTGTCCTAGCTCTCCAGCCACTTGTCTTAGCTCTCCAGCCACTTCGTTTTGTAGTTCGTCCAATTGAAAATGTCCAGCTCCTCTTGAATCACAATTTGAAAGGTTGAAAATGTTATTTGTTCTTTGGAGTATGGAGTCCTTTCGTTACAGGGGCGATCACCAATGTCCAAAAGACTTTTCTTTGGTTGGTTGGTTGGCTGAATTTGTTCAGCGGCATGTCAACTTCTCCGGGTTATTTAATACCGAAATCTAGATATTTTGAACACAATTTTATGGCTTCAGCAAATATATTTTTTGAATGTATTTGTATGCCTTCCATTACAGATAAAATGTATTGTTGGTCATTTTGAATTAAAATTGTATTGTTGGTTTGTGTGTTTTGTTTGTTTTGCGGCATATCAATTCCTTGTGGGTCATTTAATATGTCGTAATTTACTTTTCTTGGAATCATTAATAATTTCTTTTACCAAAATGTATTACTGGTATTTTACTATAAAAAATGTATTTATATACTTTTATAGTGTTTTGACCCTAGTTTGGAGGTTAAATATTTGCCCAGAGTTGGAACCCTAAAAGGTGATACTATACCGTGTCTGGGCCTTGATGCCGGATGTAGTTTAGCGTCATACCAAGGACTATCTATTCTTTGTATTTCTAAACAATGTATCACTTCCACTCCATTTTCTGCCATCTATTTACACAAGCTCGTAAAGTATGTTACTCACTGATTCCTATTAAGATGTCCTGTGAATGCCAATTTCACCAAGACCTCATTCCTCATTATTTGTCCTAAATAATTCAATTCTGTTTCTATTCCAAATAATAAGTGCTCTTTTCATTACTATTTTCCTTAAACATATTCCGTCCAGTGTTTTCTTAGAATATTTCCTTGGAAGTATATCTCTGTTGCAATATAGGAGCACTGATTTTGCATAAACGTTACATTTTTTTTCCAATGTAACTTCGGATTCCCGTGTCACACTTTCTACCAGTTATTACATTTCTCATACATTTAAATTTCTAGAGCAGATGGGCACCAACAAATTATACCAAAGTCCACTGAAACGTTCATAAGAAACAAAAATCAAAGCAACCCCATGCCGGATTGATTGACACCCGTATTAGCAAAGTCCGCGCGTCGCATTTACTCAGTCCAGATTGGGTATGACAAAATCCATCAAGTCACCAACGTAGGTTACAACCAGTGGAACGTTCGGTTCCTCTCTGTCTTTAGAGAATGGGTATAAATGCCTGAAATTGGAGAACCACCACCAATAGGTCAGGCTGGACGAGGCTGACTGTTTATTCTGCACTTAGGTCTCCCCGACGACTGGATTAGTCGAATAAGTGTTGATGATGATAAATTTCTGCAGTTGTTCTATTTGGAAGACTCCAATTGTAGGGTCGAATCTTGGGTTGTCCCTTTTCGTAATGACCAGAGAATCTGTCTTACATTTCGATAGTTAGTCCATTGTCAACGCTTTCCTTTCCTACCTTGTCCTAAAAGTGTCTGCAGTTTCTTTCCATGTCTATTATTGCCCACTAATAGTAAATCTTGGTAGAAGGGAAACTATGGACACATTCATACACGTGAGGCAGGTACATTCATTTTCTTCTTGGTAATGTTTGTCTTTTTTGCTTTGCCTCCTAATCTCTGTTCTACCAAACACTTACACAAATACATTGGCTAGATTATTCGCTGGACACCTTTGTCCATTTCGCCTTCAATATGTTTTGGGAGTGTCAAACTTTCTAATCACTCTTTCCTCATTATGTGCCCTAGAAATGTCTACTATCTCTTTCTGATTCTATTTATAAATCTCCCTTTTTGATGCAATTACCCTTAAAACTTGTCCGTTTCTCACGTGTTCAATGGTATTTTTGGCACCCTTCTGTGGTTGCGAACAGATTTCCAGTATTCATTGCCATATAGGAGACACGATATTACAGTTCAGGATTATTCTCTTTGTTTCTAACAACATTTTCGATTTCTTAATAATTTGCTTAGTGTTTTAAAGTCATCTTTCACTATTCCAATGCGCCTCCAGATTTCGGTGTAACATTTTCCATCCTTTGTTAAAACACTTCCGAGATATTTAAATTTCTGCATTGATTTTAGTAATTCTAAGTCGTAGTTGGCTTTTTGCACTGAACCATATATTTTGTCTTCTTACAATCGATGTTTAGTCCCATATTTATTGTATATAAAATGCAATTAGGACACAAGGCCAAAATGCGGAGGGGTTGCGGCTCGTCGTCACTATCTATCTTATACCTAGCTAATTTGATTCACGACCCATTCACACATTACATTTTCCACATTCACCACAAGAACCCGTCCATCACCTATCAATCCTCCATCCACTACAATACCACATCTTCTCAAGGGGAAACCTACAAAACGCGCCCCAATGCCTTAAAAATCTAATGATAATAAATATATATATATATAATTCTAATAATAAAGAATGAGAGGGGAGGGAGATGAACTAAAAACTCAACACAAAGTAAACTAAACATAACTGATGTTAGTAGGGCCCGTCCAACCCTCAAAAAGGAGACGCTGCTGTATTCTGCTCACCGAACAAAATGAAGAAGCTCTCTCACTACGGTAGTGGGAGAAGGATAAAAAATTATACGGGCATAGGGAAAATATGAAGGTGACCCAGTTGACATGAAAAATTGGGGCCAAAACAAACTGGGGGGTTTTGGGAAACTCGACTTGAATCATAACCAAAGAGGCGACAGGGAACAGGCCAGGAACAACACTTACTCACATTAACTAGATACACTAAAGCTTAACTAACCTAACCAAGGGGAGGGCTCCACAGTAAACCACCCCGATGTGACGTAGGTTGACCTAAAAGAGAAAATCAAGGCTAGCCCCGTTCAAACGAACCCAGCTCGCCTCTTTCACCCACCTTTCGCTGGAGACTGCCGAATGCAAACGTTTTCTATCAGTTCTAATCTTCATCTTTAGCTGATGATCAAAGAATCGTATTATGTCCTGATGAGAAAGACGGTTGCCTCGCAAGACTTCCTCCTGTCGCGTCGTCCAAATCACCATTCTGGCCGTGGCCAGCAGCGTCAGAAACACCATCCGTTTCACCCCAGAATACGGAGGCGACACATTGTCACACGCGTATGCGCGATCAATGAGTACAAGTTTTCGTGAGAGAGACGAGCCGTCAACTCGCCGACATGGTTCCATAAGGGGCGGACACGGGAACAATGGTAGAAGGCGTGCGAAGCCGTTTCTTCCAGACCAAGGCCACACAGTTCACAGTCTGGAAAATCCACCAAGCCCCATATGAAGACCTTTTCATTGAGAGGAAGCCGATTCCGAACCAATCGCCAGGTAAGCGAAAACTCAGGGTTACTGAGATAATCCGCCGCTGGCGCTCAAGACCAGAAAGAGCGAAACTCCTCCCGCGACACCCCGATCCGCTCACGTAGGAAATCCTTCGAGACTCTCTCCACCAAAATACTAGAAGACCTTCCTAGGCCGTGAAAGGTCACTGGACCGATGAACGGCCAACACGGCCGACCGTCACTCGCGAAGGAAATCCGACTGATCCCGGGGTTTACGAGGGGGCTTGATATTAAGGCGAGGGAACGCGTCCCTAAGAATCCCCGCAATAATCGAATCTCCTCCTGTCAACGCGCGGCGTAGGAAAGCCAACCTCGAGGCACGTTTGTGTCTCTCCAAGTGTGTCATTCCCAGTTGTGCACAGACTCGTCTGTTGACCCGATTCCCGCGTCCCCTCCATACAATGAAGGATAGCGAGCGCTCGAGCGGCTTCCTATGGTCGTCACAAAGAGGAAGTACGGACAATCGATAAAGGACAAGAGGGAAAATGTAAGTGGTACATGCCTCGTCCTGCCCCTCGCGGACAACCTCCATTGACGCCAATTCTGACCGGCCGCGTCGACCTTTGCTCGTACTTCAGACCAATTTCCTTCCAGCTGGAGGTCGGATACAAACCACACTACAAGAATGCGGACAGGACTTTCCATGCACCTAACCGCAATCCGGACGACTTGCCGCGGTTAAACTTGGTCCCTGTCACCTTTTCGTACCGATCAAGCGCCTGCAGGACGACACGAAAGCATATACGCCGTCGTCGTACGCAGAAACCCTGGCTCGAGCCCCTCCAGGAACGGCGATTCTGCGTAAGGCCGGACTGCACGTCCTGTCCCTCAGCCGGCGAAGGAGAGGCTCCAATGCCAAAGCATAATGTACGGGCGACAGTTGACAACACTGACGAACCGATCTAGACTGCGCAAAAGCGCCCGACAGCTTCCCGTTCACCTGTACCACAGCATTTGGGAAGCGATACAGAAGACGAGTGCGAATCCGGCGCCCTGCAGGACAGTAGCAAGGTAGCGATGCTCAACCCTATCAAATGCCTTAGACTGATCCAAATTTATCAGCACGGCCTCATCGTCGTCTTTTACACCCTCTGCGGATGAGATGCAGGTTGCTCTGAATTGTTCGCCCTCTCACAGAACAAGTTTGGTCTGGACCCGACAGAGAGTCGGAAACTGACTGCAAATGCTCCTGTAGGATCTTAGCCAAAATCTTTAACTCTGTGTTTAGCATAGTTATGGGCCTGTAATCATCTAGTTTCCCCCAACACCCTTGCCCTTTTTCAACAGCGTGATCACACGCCTGGAGAACCTTAGCTTTTTCAAATCGGAATTTTCATGTTCAAAAACTCTTAAGTTTGTATAGGCTCCCTTGGCCTCAAAGAGGTGACTCCAAACTTTGAGGTATACCCCAGTATCCCTCACTAACATAATAACCCCAGAGGCGTGAAGAAAATTCCGTGGGTCCTCCACTGACTTCCCGTCTACTTCGTCCAATTTCAATAGAAGCCCTAAATGGACCCGTTTTTTGTTTAGGCAGGCCTTTTTAACTTCCTCTTGGTCCACCTTTTATATTTCTTCCGATCCCGGAAAATGTTTCTTTTTCTTCTTCTCCATTGATGGATGGGGAGTTTAAGAAGTGGATGCGTGAGGGGGGATGGACCTGAGTGAAGAATTCAAGGGAGAGCGGGAAAAAGAACGGAAAGGGGAAGCAGAATGGCTCCTTGTTTTGGCTGGTAGTTCCTTTGTTTCTCTTGTTTTGTCCATGTGCCTCTCCGCCGTACTTCGGCCAGCACGTTTTTCCACTGGCTCTTCCGCTTAATCTTCTTCCTCCCTGGTCCTCTTCAAAGAAGCAGAACGTGGCGGAGGCATTTCTTCCAACTCCATCTCAGAGTCTGAGTGTTGCTGCTTTTGTATTTGCTTGTCAGGTTTTCGTTTCTTTTCTTCTTTCTTCTTGTGTGTGTTCTTCTTGGGAGATTTTGGCAGCAATTTCTGTTGTTGTGGTGGTGGTGGTTGCTGTGGTTGTTGTTGTTGTTGTTGCTGTTGCATCTATTTCTTTTGTTGCTGCTGCTGCCGTTTCACCTCCTCATGTCGCTCCTCATGTTGCTCTTGTGATAGTGGTACCTGGTTTTTAGGAGAGGGTGTGTTTTTTTATGCCTTGTCCCTCCTGACCTCCGTCCATTAAGTATTGGAGGACATTGTTACTGTTTCTGCAGCTTCTACTGCTGCTACTGCTGATATTGATGGTGTTGTTGCTGCTGTGGCCTGTGGTTGGGGTTGCTGTACTGCCTTCTTGCCGGGGCACGCCTTTGACATGTTCCCCGAGGCGCCGCACGTCCAACAATACGGCCTCCTCCCTTCGACCACGACAAGCATCCTCTTCTCCCGACACATTTCCGGTGTTGGGAATCTCTCCAAAATTTTGTCGGTTGAGGGTAATCTGAAGCACTATATCTCCAGTCCCGATGCCCGACTTGCTAATGACCGCACAGACCTCGTTTACTTCACCATACTGGGTGAAAAAGGCTCCCATGCGGTCCTCACTTATATCGGCTGATACCCCATAGACCGTCACTCAAGTTTTTCGAGTTCCCATATATTCAATTTGCATTCTCACTGTTTTTGTTGTGAGAATGCTTCCGGCAATTTTTTTGGCCTCCTCCTCATTTGCAAGAAGAATGTCCCACAAGGCATTGTATCTCCTTGCTAAGATCCACGGGGCTACCTTTAAGGTCCTTTTTTGCTGCCATGTTGTTTTTCGAATTTCACCGGAATCCGGCGATGATTCGTCAACTTCACTCATGGTATTTTTCCTTTTAAATTTTGCTTTTTTTTTGTTGTTATTTTTTTTTTATAACGAAAACAGAAAACGAAGAAAAGCGGGTCAACAAAAGAAAAAATAAAACTTGTTTTGCCAAGAAGCAAGTCACATGTCAAAAATAAAGGAAATGGGAAAACCAAGACAACCAAGTCAAATGTTCAAGACGAGTGTGGAGACGATAAAAATTAAACCAAAATTTACAAACGAAAAATAAAAAAATAAAAAAGCAAATACAAGTCTTTACGTAAAGATAGGGACGAGGCAAAAAGAAAAAGGGGGAAAAAATATAACTCTTACTTTCTCGTGAAAACAAAAAATTTATAACTTTAAAAATTAAAATAAAAAACTTGACTGACCAAAAAGTATAGTGATATTCCAAGCTACGCTTGGATGTGGCACAAGGCCGAAAGTAAGTGGCACCCAGTGAGGATCGAACTCACTACTCAGACGTAATTGTTCTAGCGAGACAAGCTTGCTAACCATTACACCACCTCGAGGCGCCCTGACCAAAAAGTATAAGATATCAAATTAGGAAAGAACGAAAACGAGTAACGAACAGAAAGATTAAACTGAAAATGAAAAAATCAAGAAAAAAAAAAGGTTCAAAAATAAAGTCTGACACTTAGCACAAATATGCCACTCACTGGACAAAACAACCAATTGCCGAAGCAAGTCGACAAATCAACAACGAAAGTCGCCAAACGCGTGTTCGCCCCAATCGATGATTAGTCCTTTCTTCACGCTTTCCTTTACTACCATCTGTAGGATTACTTGTTGTTTCTTTGCCGTGTCAGCTATCAACACTGCGTCATCTGCATGTCTTATATTGTTAAGATTATGGTCGCCAATATGAATCCTGGCAGAGGATTCATTCTCACGGTATCGTCTCACAGTAAAAGTTGAATAAGTCCGGTGAGATGACATATACTTGTCTTACGCGCCTTTTGTGTATTTACTGAATAACTGATAACATTTCTACTCTCATTAATCGTGTAGTTCAGGATTTGTTAGATGAAATAATCACAGTATCCAATCAGATTTTGCAACGTTGAAATCATTCATGCGACCGAACTTAAATTAACTGGTTACAAATGAGAATTCCTCGCAACAAAGATGAGAAAAATGCAATCAAGATTTAGATAAAAACAGTAGCGAATGAAAACTTTATTTTATGCAATATTCATTTGACCGATTTGCAACGGAAATCGGCGTGTGGATTAATTCGTCAACTTAAATCCCATTTCAATGCAAATATACAATCAGTACGAGCTGTATGAAATCTACAATCGTTGCCAATGGCATATCGACTTCAATCACTTTCCTGCAGCCGTAACATAGTTTCCCTTTGCGTTTACTACACATACTTCCATGGCAGTTGTTCTGATTTGCACTAATCTTTTTTACCTCAATTTTATAGATTTAAACGTAGTACTAGATTGGCAGGTAGGTCTCACCATTTTTATGATGAAATTACTAGAAGTAACCGCATGTTCCATTCTAATAGTTTCTTCTCTCGTCTTCTTCTTGGTTATGGAACTGTCTTCGGGCAACTGAAGAAAAAGATCAGAGTAACGTTTAGAAGTATTAACAGGTTTTCTTTATACAGATTTCTTGACTTCACTCCTTTTACTCTACCAACGATTACAATTATTATAGATATTTCACTCATTTTAAGGTATCCTGTTTTTGCAAAATTTTAAATTCGAAATCCTTGTATTTAGTTATTTTTTCCATGGCATTAAGAAACCAATTTCTATCTGATGGTCTTACCAATTCTTTATTTGTAGTATTGAATGGCTTGTCTATTAATTCTCAAATGCTGATCAGGATGAAATGGCAAATGTCCAAAAAAAGTAGCGTCATGGCAATTCTTTAATATTATTATTGTGCGTGGTATCATCTTGCCAGAGAGTAATTTTAAGTGCCTAATTAATGTCCCATCCGTGGTCTATGAGTAAAAATAAACCCTGTAGGTGAGTTATCTATTCACATTTGGGATGTCTATCTGATAGGGTTTTGTGGATGATATGTGCAGCTCCACAGAAAATAATATTTTTTAGCTATAAGAAGCTGATTACCGTGATACTATATGGTAAACATAGTTACCTTCATAAGATCGCTAAAAAAAAGGATAGCATGACGAAAAAGACGCCAAACTTGAGGAAAACAAAACGTTATCATCTAAATATTTATGTTATTATTAAGAGGAAAGATCAAAATATTTGGGGGGTATTTTTTTTACATTTTTTTAATCGTTCCTAGCACGTTTAATAATTTTCGTTAAAAATCTTGTTTTTTTCTTAGTCAGCAAAATTGACAGATAATCGATATCATTTTTCCCATTTTTTTCCAATTTATAAAAAAAAAGAAAATCAGAGTTTGGAATTCTTTTAAAAATCAATTATAATTTTTTCAAAACTTATTTTAAGAAAATCGGAAATTATGTTTATTTACAATATTTTAAACCAAGCTCAACTTAGTTTCTCCGCCGAAAGGACGTAGTTTGAAAATAAAACAAAGCAGGTCTTAACCTTTCGCGTCACTTGACAAGGTGACGAACGACATTCGTGACGTTTTGACAGCTTACGTGAGGATAATTCTTTCTACGTAAGGAGAGATGTGAAGTTATTTAGATTTAAGTAAGAAATTGTTTACCTCGTTAATTTAAAGTTAAACTTTCAGCGTTCTAATTTTTTAAATTTTTTGTACTTAGCTTTCACCTTTACGTTTACTATGATTTAGGGAAAATATATTATAAAGAAATTAAAATAACTGTTAATAGTGAGTTTACATTTCATAAGAAAGGTATCTAATTAATTTATAGGTACCTTTCTTATGAAATTTTATCAGAAGTCTACATAAAATACAAATTTAAATTTCATAAGATGATACTGATACTTGTAGGTACCCTTCTCAGTTGAAATTGAAAAATCAAATTAACTTCTCCACACGTGTTTCGCAAAAATATATCTATATCACAAAAGGACATTTACGAAACTGAATGTGGCTTTTAACTAATTTTATAATATTTTAACAACTTAAATGTACAAATCTATTATAATTAAAGAAATAGCAAATAATTGTATTAAAAATTCAGTATTTAACTTAATACTAGACAGAAACTCAATCCACGTGACGTTTTTTTTATTATTGCTCGCATGATACTTCCGGTCTTCCGTAGATTTGACTTACGGTGTTATTATTGACACAAATTTAATTTTTGTATATACTGTTGTTCGTTAGTTTTGGAAATTATAATCTGTAAGTATATATCTACTTAATAACAACATTCGTTAAATTTACAATTTTTTCCCTAATTTTAGAACATAATGTAAAAATAATAAAATATTTCAGAAATAACAAATAATTGTTTTAAAAATTCATTTTTCATCGAAATATATTTTTGCTTTCAGACAATATTGTCCATGTTCATTGAAATAAGTAAAAGCGATTAAAAGCTTTTGAAATTAAATAATATTTTTGTTTTATTGAGTTTTGTATGTTACAATTCAGAGACGATTTTCAGGTAGAGGTGGTCCAACTAAAAAAAAAAAACAAAACATGATTTGGTTTCCTCAAAACCTTGTGCTTTTAAGTAATATAATCAATAATCCTCCCAAAATTGAAATTTTAGAGTTTTCGTACAATTAGTTAGGAGGGGTGTAATACATATGAAAAAAAAATATTTCTGCCATGACTTTAATATAAAAAAACATATTTATAATAAGTTCCATCATTTGTGAATAGTTTCTGGAAGGTTCATTAAAATCCGACAATTATTTTTATTTTTGCAAGATTTTCCAAATTAATCATACAGAAAAAAAACATGATAAAATGTTATATGTTTTTTACTAGTTCCGGTGATAAAAAGAGAAACAAGGTATTTTTAATCAAAATTGAGAATGTTCTAAAAAGAAGGAAAAATTTTTTCAAAAAATTAAGAAATACTTTGATCTTTCCTCTCAATAATAACATAAGCATTTAGACGCTAAAAGTTTGTTTTCGTCAAGTTTGGTGTCTTTTTCATCATGCTATGCTCTGTTTTTAGCGATCTCATGAAGGTACCTAGGTGAACACTTTCATCAAATTTATATCATACGCGCTTTGAGCGAAGTATTTATTATTATTATTATTATTATTATTATTATTATTATTATTATTATTATTATTATTATCATTATTATTATTATTATTATTTATAAAAACGTTTAACCTACAATAAAGCGACTTCCAAATTAATAATGTCATAGAGGATTTTCTTTGCAAATTTTGATTGCATGTTATTACAATTAGGCGCCATTCAATACAACCAATAAAACGTTTGAGGTGTTTTTTCTTTTAATCTTAAAGAGTTTTAGAGCAGAATCCACCCTTACCTTTAGCATCGAGTCAATAGTAAGACAGGAAAAACGAAACGGGTCCGATTAACGCTTCGATCAAACCAAAATATTTACCTTTGTTGTTGATTTATTTAATGGCATATCAACTTCTTATGGGTCAATTAATGCCGAAATTTAATTTTCCTTGGGAGCTTTGAAACAATAAGAATATGATATATATATATATAATTATTTATTTGAATATTACAACATAAATATGTTATAAAATCACGACAAAAGTAGCCATTTTGTTTCAACACTTCTTGTGTCTTGTCAAGTGATAGTATAGAATATAGAATAAATGGTTTTAAAAGTTTCAAATTAATCAACGATCCTTAGCTAAGAGTAAACGCTGTTACATAAGCTAGAGTGGCCAATCAAAAAACAAGTATAGGATGATTCGAAAAATTTGACAACTAAGCAAGGTTATCTAGATATTAAAAGATTTATAAAATTTGATATTAAAATTAAAAGTAAAAAATTAAAAAATTAAAATTACCTATTTAGAAATCTAAATCAGATCTCTATTAAGTTTTAAATTGTAGAATTACCAAGGAGAAAAAATATAAAAATAAAAATAAAAGATATATATGCTATTTAATTTATATTTTCATTGAAATTCAATCCTAAACTTGTATATATATATATATATATATATAGTCTTAAAGTGTGCTATATTTATGGGATAAAGTGCTCAATATCAGAGATAGAGCGTCTGTAAATATAAAAGTGAACATAGAAGTCAACACTTGACGGGCCCGATGATTGCATCTAGAAGGAAACAGACTGTCGCCTCTAAGTGTTGACTTCTATGTTCACTTTTATATATATATATATATATATATATATATATATATATATATATATATATATATATATATATATATATATATATATATATCATATATATATATATATATATATATCATATATTTATATATATATATATATATATATATATATATATATATATATATATAATTCTGCTTCACAATTGAAAACATGGAAGATAATACTCAGCTTGTATTTGCTAATATTTGCTTATTTTGTTTATTTTCATATACAAGTTTGTGTAGACATAATTATTACAATCGGTGATATGTGGGTTTTATCTTGTAGTTGTGCTATTATATTTTGAAATATATTTTAAGGAATTCTAGTATATTATATGGATTAATCTCATGAAATTATTCATATTGGTTGTTTGCAATGGTTGGGTGGTTGGCTGATTTTATTTAGCAGTATATCAACCACTATGGGTTATTTAGTGCAGAAATCTAAATAATTTGAACACAATTTTATGGCTTCAACTATAACTTAAACGTATCTTTGGTCATGTGATGTCGGTCTTTTTATATAAAAATATATTGCTGATTAGTTTACTATTAAAATGTATTCATATACTTTTCTTGTCTGTTTTTTTTTTTACTTGGGGGTTTGACTCTTTGTTCTACCACCCTGAATCAGGGTGGACCTGGGAACATCAATTAAGATGTGGTTCCAGACTCTTCAAAACCATCAATCTCCCAATCAGATGCCTTGTTGCCGGATATAGTTTATCGTCTTACCCCGGAGTAAATATTTACCTGACAGGGAGGAAAATGAGATCAATCATTGGAACCTACTATAAATTTAAAGCTACTAGCGTAGAAGGGTAAAAACCCGAGTACATCTATCTTCCTAGAGTTAAATGAATGGCAGAACAGGACTGAGAGGAATGGTAAGAGGGTAGACATTACCTAGAGAACGGAAAGTTCTGCTGA
Organism: Acanthosepion esculentum; assembly: GCA_964036315.1. Lineage (NCBI taxonomy): Eukaryota > Metazoa > Mollusca > Cephalopoda > Sepiida > Sepiidae > Acanthosepion > Acanthosepion esculentum. The sequence goes on along the minus strand of OZ038480.1, from coordinate 37,043,603 downwards.
GCTATGATCGCCCACGCTTGAAGGAAGATGAAACATAAAAAAAAGAAGAGGTGTTGACATGGACCAATAGAACGTCAGATTGAAGGAGATGATATCGACGTTGCGGAACGAAGACGCTTGAACGCAAAAGCAATATGCTGTTCTCTTGAGCTGTGAATAAAATATTCGAATTCGCAAAGGACTCGAAGACAGAAATGGAAAAGAAAGATTACGATTCAATTTCAAATTTCTAAAGAGAAATTACTTACCGCCGCTGTATAGAAATATTATGTGTAACAGTATTAAATCTTGGTAGAACAGAAATTATGAACACCTTCATACACGAACAACAGGTAAATTCTTCTTCTTCTTCTTCTTCTTCTTCTTCTTCTTCTTCTTCTTCTTCTTCTTCTTCTTCTTCTTCTTGTCGTATACCTTCAAAACGTAGTCATAATCGATTATGGTTCTCCACAACTTGGTCTGTTATCTCTTGGCAATGTTTGTCTTTTTTGCTTTGTCTCCTAATCTCTGTTCTGCCAACCATTTACATAAATTCGTTTGGTAGATTATTCGCTGTGCACCTCTGTCAATTTTGCCTCCAATATCTTTTGTGAGTGTCAAATTTTCTAATCACTCTTTCCTCATTATGTGCCCTAGAAATATCTACTGTATCTTTCTAATGTCTCCGTTTTGTTGCAATTTCCCTTAAAACTTGTTCATTGCTCACGTCTTCATTGATATTCTCGGCACTCTTCTGTGGTTGCCTTAAGTCTCTTCTTCATCTGCGAACAGATTTCTAGTATTCGCCGCCATATAGGAGGCACGATATGACATTTCAGGATTATTGAGAAATTACTTAACACCGCTGTATAGAAATATTATGTGTAACACTATTATTTCTACACACACGTCTGTTTACTGCTTTGTGTTTTAAACCGGCTCAGCAATATCACATGCTAAAGAATTAGAATAAAACTTATAGAGAATCTTTGAAGAGAAGATTAAACTAAAAAAGATATGGATGACGATTTCGGAGACACTTTCTAAAGATAAGAAACAGAGACAAAGAAAAATGTAGAAGAATTAAAAGTTGCATTTACTAAGACAAACACTTTCGTGTTTCAGCTGGGAAGCTCCCCCGTATTAACAGCTTCACGCAATCTCGATGCAAATCAATGACTGACACTGAAACTACTTGACTTTCATACAAATCTAACACTTTGGCTAGAAAGGGAAAAAATGACGGTGGGGTATGCGATGGGGTGCGTAAAAGGTGGTTTATGTTCTTCTAAAACATTAATCAAATATTGGCGTCGGGTATTAACTTGCGAAATGGTGGAGGCTTTTGTTACTGAAAAATTAATGTCACAGTTTCATGAAGAATTATGTGACAACGCGGAGGAAGATAGAAAGGTTGACACAGCTAGGAATGACTTACTGCATCTATTTCTCTTACTTTCAAACACACACCAAAACGCGCGTTCGCACACACACATACATACATACACACACACACATATGGTCGTGAGCAAGAAAAAGAAAAAACAGAGTCGAAACGTCATGACGTCAGTATAATAATAATCTCTTTTACTATGTTAACACTTTATTTTTATTTTTTATTAATTTTCCTCCAATAAAAAACCGAAGTGCCGCTCAAGGTAGAGTTTTATTCTGTGGTGTTATATGGATGTGGGAAATTGCAACGAAGTGGAGTTCATGGGTCTATGCCAGAAAGATAACGGTTAACCCGAGAAGTGAATAGGTTAAGGTTGTAGGAATTGAGGGGAAAAAGCCTGTTATAAACTATAATTAATTAGAAGTATTCACTACTATCTCACTAACAGTTTCGTCGTTCAAGGTCAGGATTAGTTTAGCCTCCAACTGTATCAACTTCTATACATATACAGGGTGACCCAAAAAAACGGGAATTTTTGAAGTGCGTATTGCCAGACATGAGCAAGGGGCAACACTGCGACACAGTGACCTTGAGCAAGTAAACATTTCGCCATTTTAGTAACGAGAATGAAATTCACAGTATCCCAGCTGAGATGTTGCAGCAGTCAATGAGGAATCTCAACAGCAGATTTCAAGAATGCATTCGTACAGGAGGACGCCATCTACAGGACGTAATTTAAAAAAAATGAAAATTCCAGCATTATTTCATAAATGGCATGTTTTAAGGTTTCGATTACTATGAATTAAATATTTTTCTTCCATCACTCTTGGTATTATTGGATTGTTAAAAAGTTCCCGCTATTTGGGGTCACCCTATATATATAGTGGAGATTTACATATGAATACACCATAATCCCCAACTTCTTTTTTACAAAGTAAATTTGAAATACTTTATTTCGGCAAACGAAGAAAAGGAATGCAGTAAATAAAAAGACTTACCCAATTTGCTTCCATGGTATCTGTTATCCCCAACTATTCAAATGCAATGTCAATCGACATCTCCAGATGTCTTGATCTATTCCCTGTCCTTCTCTTCATCTTTTCCTCTATCACGCCTCTTTACTCTTGCTCCCACTCTCTGTAACCCCTTGTGTGCTAGTGGCACTCCCGTCCTGCTTGGAGTAAAATGCTTAAAAAAAATAATAATTGTGTTTTAACCTTTTTTTGTTTCTAATTTTTAGGATCTTTGGTGATACGCTCAGAGCGCTTTAGAGGATTTGGGTGGGGGATATTTTTGCAGTGGTTGCTAGGGGTGAGGTTACAGGTTCCTGGTCCAGCCCCTTGTTGAATCACTGGAACCGATTTTAGTACAGTATCTTCTAATTTTGGTATGTTATTTCCAGCCTAATCCGGCATAGGCCTATTGGAGACTATTGTAACTGAATCAGTTTCGAAGATAGGCGTTTCCTCCACAGCAGGAGCGATGTGACGTAGAAAAACAGTACTTTCTTTTCCATATAGAAAACTAAGCGTATTCAATATTCACCTTAATCAGATCACTTTCCGTACATTAGGCCCGTATGTGTTGTTCTAAACGTAGATTCTCGTGAGCACTACTAGAGAAACAGTAGTGAATAATTCTAACGAATTACAGTTTACATAATTCTATTAACTATTATTTCTTTAGTAGTTTCGTCGTTCAAGTTGAGAATTAGTATAACTTCCGGCTGCATCACCTGCTATTTATATCGTGGAGATTTGAAAATTAATAAAATACATCCTACCGGGAGTCTATTCCATAAAGGAATAGTTCTTGGGAAAAGCTGGAACTTACTTTTTTACTTTAGGAATACGAAGAGAATGGAGATATATTGTTGCTGCGTATGTTGGTGTTTTTTATGGTAGTGAGAGGAAAAATTGTCGTTGGAAATAATATATATATAAAATCGCATATATATATATATATATATATATATATATATATATATATATATATATATATATATATCCCTGGCGTGTGCCGATGGCTTACTGGTAGAATGTCCAACTGACGCCAATTCAGCCGGGTTTCGATCCCCTGCTAAAGGTAAAACAGACGTCTAGCCACACTAATGAACTTTGATACAGCGAAACAGTCTGTCAGTGGATGACAATATATATGCTCCTAAAAATTTATTTCGGTTGAGCTCTCTGGGGAAGGAAGTGTGGATTTGTAAACAGTGACTATTACGGCTAATATAGCATGACTCTTCGGTAAAGCGATTTGAGACCTCTCAGTTACTGTGTGTTTATCTAAAAATAAATACTCTTAAATTCACCTTCATCCCTGCCGTGTATATATATATATATATATATATATATATATATATATATATATATATATATATATATTAATAAGGTTCTATAAGAATCTATCGCTCGGGCGCCCTGAGTATGACGATAAACTAGATCCGCGTCCAGGGTAAGACGATAAACTACGTCCAACAACAAGCCCTCTGATCAGAAGGTTTTGAGGAGCGTGGTACCACCTCTTAATTGCTGGTTTCCCCAGGTCGGGGTGGTGGCACCTGTTAGTGTCCCAGCTATTGGCAAATAGTTTACCAGGAAACTGAAGTAAAAATCATTATGAAAGTCTAAAAAGGTTGAGATTGATATGCTGTACAACCAAACAAACAAACCATCGCTCGGTTTCAAATACTACAGTTTGACCTTGTGATGAAACTAAGTAGACAAATCATTGCGAGAGCTTTCCATGGTTTTACTAGCACGAAGTCAGAAGTACTTGTGACTTAGTCTTTAATCTTACTGGCCTTCCTGAATTAGTAATAATGCTAGAATGTTCGCTCTATCCTAGAAAGGTCTTCTCATATTTGTTGCATAATAAACCACATGTTGGTTCCGTGTGAGTTGACCGAACACTCATTTACCTGAGCAGGCGTCTGCAATAGTGATTAAGTAGGGAACCCAACGGAAACGATGCGCCAGCGATTACATTAGAGATACCTGTATTGTCTTAAATGAAACAGCAGTAGATAATGTAGGGGCTTGAATTTAGTCGTTCAGTTCTAGCACTAAGCTTACACTAATATGTATTCATTGAGTATAATAGCTTGTCTTTCAGATGTCGATGTAATAAATGAAACGGACGATTCCAATTAAATTTCTTCATAGAGGAAACCGAATTTATTTCCAAAATCATATCTGACATTTTGATATAAAAAAATGAGGGCCAGATATCGTAAATATATTTCTTATTCTAGAATTTGCCACAAAAAATAAAGAGGAATCAATAGAGGGAAAACTTTTCTGCCGTTTCAAATTTATTATTCTCGAGCGTGTTTATATATTTTGCAAACAGAAAATAAAGGAGTAAAAAAAAACAGATAATTTAAAATTTCGAGGGCACATATTGAGGAAACTGGACATGGAAAATATGATACTCACAGGGCATATTGTATGCAGGGTGACAGAGGAAAACAACCCCTAACCTACCTAGTGAGCTTTAGAGCTACAAAGGACAAGAAAATGTGGAGAGCCATGATCTCGAACGTTTTGAACAGACACGGAACTCAGAAGAAGAATTTACAAGTGTATTTTATTTCAGTTTATATTTATAGAAAAGGTCAAGGTCGTTTTGATTTAAAACGCTTTTAAGTAATGAAGACTTTAAGAAAACCATATCAACCAGCTCATACGGAAAAATAAACTCAAAACGCATTCAGAACAATTGGAGAAACAATTCATTCTTTTTCATATTGTTTATGCTTTTCTTTAGGTTAAATCAGAAAATTACAAAACCTCCCACAGAAGATAGCGTAGGTAAGCGAGTAGAAAGGATTAAACATCAGCTACAAGAAAATAAAATGCAAAAAAATAGAATGTTAGCAACAGAATGAGCCCAAAATGCATATTACCAATCGATTTGGTTTGGTTTGTTTTACGGCATATCAACCTCAAAGGGTCATTTAATGCTGACAAAATTTTCATTTTTGGTAATATATTTTAACCAAAAATCTATTTCTGGTAATAATTTTCCTTCGCTGGTAATATTTTTTTTTCAAAAAATGTATCGATGGTAATATTTATTTATTTATTTATTACAAAGTATTTCTGTTGTTAAAACCTGTTCTTCCTCTTACAATGTTTGACGCCAGTTTATTTTTTGTAAGTATTTGTCCATAGCTGGGGGCCTAGCGAGTGCTACCATTCCAGATTAGGGTGGAAAATAATGTTTACACGCTCCTGTACACCCCCCGATCAGAAGCGATGTAGTTTATCGTCATACCCAGGACGTTTACCAATCGGAGATTGATTCCAAAAGCTAAGCAAAGTATTAAGAAACAGAAAAACTTCCTGAGAAACAAAGAAAGGAGTACTGAACTGTTATTTGATATATGTCCTCTTATATGACAGAGAATGCTGGACATTCTCCTCAAAGCTGAAGAAAAGACTTGAAGCAACTGAAGTGTGTTTCTACAGAAGGATGCTGAGGATACCATGTACTGAATATTTGAGCAACGACGAAGTTTTACAGAAAATGGAAAGAAAAAGGAAACTTATGAAGAAGAGACAATTGAAATATCTTGGAACATAATGAGGAAAGGGGACTTAGAAAATGTGATACACGCAGGGCAGATGGAAGGCAAGAGGGATAGAAAAAAACAAAGCATAACATACTTGGTGAACTGGAATAAATGGATGGGGGAACAATGTTTAAAACATAAAATATAAAAAACTAGCAGCATAGCCCGGCGTTGCCCGTGCTTGATTCAAAAATGTTACGACTCATACAGCAATCGCTAACACTTGACTTAAAATATTTTTGCCCTTCCTTGCCTTTAAAGGAGTGCCCTTTGACGTGCTGATGTTGATACATGCCTTACTTCTTGCCTATCTCACACTGCCAATTTTTTATAAGCTCTATACTAAACATTAAATCTGTTACGAAAAAAGAACTAAACAAAATGAACACAGAACAATCAGCTTTGAAAAAGGACTCGTAACTGGAAAAAGCGAATGATAAAAGAATGTTAACAACAAATATTTTTTTCACACCCAACCCAGTTCTTCGGAATCAGAATCAACGTTGAGTTTAAGCAAGCGAATGTGCCAATTGGAGTAAAGTGCCATGCAGATTTAAATTTTTCCCACTTGTGACGAATGCAGCTATCAATTTATTTTGCATGCTAGCATGCTAGTTAACATTCATGTCAGTCAGCTGTTGGCTCTCACGCTGGCCAATAGAATCTTCCTGCCTATTCGTGGCAGCCAGCTATAGGCTCTCACTCAGGCCAGTAGAAAATGGACGCAAACTACATGAAAACTACCGTAGAAGCATGAAAAAATCGATTATTTCCACTGTCAGTGGGAATTGGGAAATGCAACGTCGGTCTTGGCCTAATTATTAACTTGGAGCATGTGCATGTAAGTTCTGATGCAAATCCTTCGAAAATTGCGGCCGTGCATTCGTTACACACACACACACACACACACACATCCTGCCTTTTATAGATAGAGATTACGAAGGACAGGAAGTTGTGGAGAGTCATGATCGCCGGCGTTCTGACGGGTCACGGCTCATAAAGAAGACGAAGATACTAAAATAGTTACTATTTTGATGTAAAATGAGTTTATTTTGCAATTTAGATAAATTATATCAATTTTAGTTTCAAACATCCTATACGACTTTTGCGGTTGTAAATACTTTTGCAAAATCGGAAATCATTCATACATCATTCATAAACGGTATTCACAAAGAAAAGAATTTTACTGAGCATCTTTCTCGCACTGTCGACTGGGGCTTCAGAATACGCCGACTCTACCTTCACCCCCACCCCGGCTAATCAGGTGTCCTGGGTAAGACGATAAACTACATCCACGTCCTGGGTAAGACGATACATTCCATTCAACAGCAAGGCCCCGGTCAGGATGTTTTGAGGTGCGTGGAACCACCTCTTTTGCTGGTGTCTCCAGGTCCGCCCTGATCCGCGGTGGTAGCACCTATTAGCTATGGGCAAAGAGTTAAACCCAAAACTGGGGTCTAAACACTATGAAAGTGTAAAATATAAGTTTTCATGCCAGCAATACATTTTTGCAAAAAAAATATTACCAACAATGAATTTTTGAAGAAAAATTACTTCCAATAAATTATTTCTATCAATATATTTAAAAAATATTAGCAAATACATTTTTAAAAAAATAAAAAATAAATAAAATAAAAACATTATCAGCAATGCATTTTTTGAAAAATATTACCTTCAATACAGTTTTTTAAAAAAATTTATTAACAGCAATATATTTTTGGAAAAAAAATATTACCAGCAATAAAAAACAGAAAAACTTGTCGATATTAAATAATCCATTGAAGTCAATATGCCGAAAACAAAACAAAACACAGAAATAAACACCTTTCCGTTCAAATGACTCCAATCGTCATTCTTAGGCACAAAGAAGATTATTTCAGTATGTATTTACATCACTTACTGGGAGCAGAAAACCAATGACTACGTACGTAATAAGGTCGACATTCTCGTATATTTACATCACCTACTGGGAGCACAAACCCAGTAACTACGTACGTAATGAGGTCGAAATTCTCGTATATTTACATCATCTTACATCTGGGAGCACAAACCCAGTGACTACGTACGTAATAATGTAATTATCGTGGGCTGACAGAATCTCTCCTCGTCACTATTAAGCGTCAGAAGATGGCATGGTTATACAACGTCACACGTCATAACATGCTCTACAAGACCCTCATGCAAGGCGCTATTGAAGGCGGTACCAAGCGGAGACAGCAACGCAAGTGCGAGTCAGACAACATCAAAGGGTGGACGGATAAAACAACGCAGGAACTCCTGAGAGGACGTTGTCTGCTTGTTTTACACTTCGGTTCCCGTTGAATGTTGAAGGGATAAGAGATGTAGATGATGATAAGATTTGCATTGTTTACTCTCCGAAGGCACGGCTCGGAGCAATAACCGAGTTCGAATTCCATTCAAATCCATTACATTCACTTACGTGCTAAGGAAAAGTATGAATCCTATTCTTCTCCCCCCCCCCAGCTATGGGTAAATAGCAGGGCAGACCGGGTTCTATAGACTTGGATGGCAACTGGTCTTCCGCAGAAAGAAATGGCAAACTACATGATCGCCTAAGCGTCTATCACGCATGCCACATAACTGACTGAGTGAAAATGTGAAGTTTTGATTTTTAACACTTGTTCGGTCTATAAATGACGAATGCGATGGAGTAATGAATAGCGGCTCTGGATTGAGGAATTGGAGAGCCGACTTCGAATTCCAGTCGAATCCATTACATTCACTTACGTGCTAATACCCTTGGTATGATTTCTCTACTTCTCCCCACATCTATGTGTAAATAGAAGGACAGACCAGGTTCTATCGCCTTGGATGGCAAATGGTCTACCGCAGAAAGAAATTGCAAACTACTGCGAGAAAAAAAAGTCTGCCTTGTCAGTCAGTGTCGAAAGATACATGATCGCCTAAGCATGTATCACGCTTGATACATAACTCACTCTTCGAAACTCGAGGAAGTTTTTATCACCTAAAGTGTTGACAGTGTCTTCTTTTCTGAGGCCAGTATGTATGTTAGTATGTCAGTGTTAGTAAAGTGAAACAGCCGAATATGCAAGGTACACATTGGGAATGTTAAAATCAAGTAAGCACGATAATTAAAATATCTTCGAGATGTTTTAAAAGAGCACTGCAAATGCGACACCGAAATCCGAAGTATAGCGAAAGATGCGCCCTCAAACCTAAACAAAATATTATTAACCTGGAAAATTTCGTTAGAAACAAGGAAAATAATGCTGAATTCTTTGATAATATCAGTCGGAACATGCGAGTAAAGACATGATAGTTTTAAGAAGAAAAAAAAACGAGGCCTATATTTAGAATCAAAAAGAGACAGTTGAAATTTCTAGGGCACATAATGAGGAAAGAAGGCTTGGAAAATGTTATACCCACAGGACATACTGAAGTTTCGTGTAAATGGATTTTAGAAAAGGATTTGGTTGTGATATTAAAAAAGCCAACTGTTGTTAAGAACTCCAAAGAATGGAAGGTTGTTGAGAATCCACGTCCTAAATGGACACGGCACACAGAAGTAAAATAAATACGTTAAGCAGTAAAATAATTAATGGTTCATCTTTTAAACAAGGAAATCTATAGTAATCAATTTCATTGACAAGGACTTTTTCAGTGATTGATTTCTTACACAATGAAAAATATATGCGAAAATGCTTCGCTTATAGAAGTGATATGGTCGATGTTTATCTGCCATTCTGCATGAATCTTCCCGGAATGATTCTAAGAACATGATAAAAACTTCACTATGTAACCCCTTCCAACCCGTCTCTCCAAACCTTTTCTCGTTGAAGCACTTAATATGACGTGACCAAGACAAAAGATATTCCCGGAGAAGCTTCACCATTGAATTTGCAACAGATAAATATATGCCATGAACATTCTTACGGCAGATTTCAGAGAAACACTTGAGAGTTTTTATACCCTCCATACATGGTTGGACAAGTGCTATGTTATGGCGCCGGACAAACATATATGTTCTTTATCGCCAATGCTAAATATTAAATTCCCGCAAAATATAATAAAGAAATGAAATAAAATAATGACTGAATATTAATAAAAAAATAAGATGTTTCTTCTTTTATCTGGCATGTCCGTACAGAATATGAAAGGCCAATGCACTCCACAAAGTCGGATACTCTTTGGCTCGAAATAAATGTGGAACCTTTAACACGCCTCTATATCTTTATTCTGCCCTGAATTCAAACATGCTTGGGAAATCAGTTACTCGTTGTGTCCCTGCTTCCGTTGTCTTCAATATATCCAGTGAGTGTTAAATTCCCTTGGCTATGTTTCCCAAATAAATAGAATTAACAGCCTCAAGGTTAAGATTATAATTGATCAAACATTAAACCAAGAAAGCTGAGTGAAGCTGGTTTCGTCTTCTCCGTACATACCAAAAGCTCGCAACAATGCACGAGCACACACACACAGAGGCACGCGCGCACATACACACACAGACACACAGACACACACAGACACACACACACACACATATATATATATAGAGAGAGAGAGGGAGTGAGAGAGAGAGAGAAAGAGAGAGATAATAACAGTATAATCGCTTATGGCCATAAACTGAGAGGTACCGAGAAGATTTATTTGTCCACGCTTCTAGCATCTCTCTCTCTCTCTCTCTCTCTCTCTCTCTCTCTCTCTCTCTCTCTCTCTCTCTCTCTCTCTCTCTCTCTCTATCTATCTATCTCTTATTATACTGTATGCTGTGTACAGGATTTCGGCGGTCATGTCTCCCCACAATTGTATATCTTTTGTAGCTCTTAGTAAAATTATGTTTTTTCGCTATCACTCCTAATCAAGATTCTGCCAACCATTTACACAAACTCGTTAGGTAGGTTTTTTCTCTGTCCCTCTTGCCTTTAAAATGTCCTGGCAGTGCCAGATATTCTAAGCTCTTTTTCCATATTATGTGCCCTTGAAATTTTAACAGCCTCTTCCTTGTGCTACGTACAAGTCTCCTTTGTGTTTCTATTTTCTTTAAACCGTCGCCATTGCTTACATGTTCAGGTGATTGTGTTCTCAGCATCCTTCTGTAAAGTATATTTGTAAATAAGCTCACAACTGCTAAGGTGTTATTTGTGTCTGTGTAGGGCAGGCGTATTAATTTTTCCTGTAACAATGTTCACACAATTATAAATTTATATTTACTTAACTTCTTTCTCTTCAGCCACTCTCGTTCATTGGTCAGTATGAACCGATACTTTTGTGTGTCTTTCTTTATTTTTTAACCAGTTCCGTATTTCAGATATCGGCAAAAGACCATACTTTGTATCCCTCCCTGTTTCCATGTTTTTTTTTCTCCCTTTGCACCAACGTAGAATGGGCAGAATTAATCATCAGAATGATGTAAAATTGCTCTGTTATCCTAAACACTCCGTACACGACTTGAAAAATCTTCAGGTCGTCCATTGAGAGAAGCAACGTAACATCAATCATGGCGGACTTTCTTACGCGGCCCTGCAACGCCAAACTCTTGTATGATCGACGACTACTAATGACTAACCAACAAGGTGATTACTTCATCTTAACCGAAAACCCTTTCTCACCGGCGCCCTATTTCCATGTCCGGTTCGTTATCAGCAAACGAAACGCCGTGCCGGCAGCCGTGCACGGGTTCTGACTTCAAAACAAGCAGGCTGTATGCTTGGCAAACATTTCACAAGCGGCTATTCAGCTTGTTTCTTTCCTCTGCCTTGTTATTACTGTCAGGCGAAACACCTTAACCCCGATGATTACAACATTTAAATAACGTTTCCCCGTTCTCTAGTTCTCACTAATATTCCTGGCGCGTTTTTTTTTCCTGCAGAGGAATAGTATGACTTTCCGCAAAGTTCTTCACCTGAAACTTTTTTAATGATTCCAACAAGAATATATAAATCGACCAATTGTTCATTTCTTTCCAAGACTTGTATTTTTTTAAATTTCTTTTTAGCTTCAAAGTTAGGAACTTTGCAGACAATCATAAAGTAGGATCGGTTTTTGCCGAAAAGAATTTTTTAGCCGTAAAAATAAAACAAAAGCTCTTAAAACTGGGAATACATGAAGAGAGACTCTAATGTTTTGAGCATTTGTAAAATTGACGTGCTTTACTGATAATGAATATTATTTCATTTTTCACCTTCCCGTTGCTGTTATCATTTTGACATTGCTCGCGAAAAGAGAATATTTTCACTACCAAGTCTTCTTCTGTGCTAATAATAAATAGTTAGAATTTGGTGCGGGGTCTTTAAAAATATTCAATTCTCTTATGACTCTTGCGACTTTTGATCGGATAACATTCCAGTGGAGTGTGTCGAATTCCAAACCCAAATTCAGGTAAATATTGCAAGGTATCGTTTTCAAAGAATACCAGTCGGAATAATCATGGAAGTCGCAAAGATTAACTATTTAATTCCAGTCTCATCAGCCTGGCTTCCCAGGTAATATCTCACCTTCAACTAGTACCAACAGCTCTGTGTGACTTCTTTCATAATGCCTTTTGCCAGATATGGTTTTATTATACTTTAATTTTCACACACACAGACATACACGCACACTCTCACACTCACACACACACACACACACACACACACTCTCTCTCTCTCACATTCAAACACACACGTACAAACACACACACACACATACACTCTTATACTCAAACAAACGCACACATACACACACCCAAACACACTTATACTCAAACAAACACACACATGCAGACATACAAACACACACACACACACACACACATATATATATATATATATATATATATATATATGCTGTATATTTAGGTAGCAAATCTTATTCAAGGCAACTGCTATTAGAAAAGGACAGACTTTTTGTTTGGATTAATTTCCAGGTTAGGAATAACCCTTCTCAGGCAAGGAATAAACTTTGTCTGAAATTGTCCTAGAGTACATTTCGGAAGAAAAGCACAGAAAATAAGGTCCAAGCTTTCGACTGCCTTAAGTCATCGTCAAGAAAGTCGATTGGCAAGTTTAAGAAAATATTTATCGTACTTTATCAGACACTTTCGTAAAATATATAAAACAAAGGTATACATCCATTTTCATTTGTATTGCTGTTTCTGGTAAAATTCTGAGCATAAATATTGCATTCATTCTTCCAGTGTCTTTTAGGAAACCACACAATACTTACTTTATTTCCTATTTGATACTGCTATACGTACTATTCATCAGAATTCGGATAAGTTTCATTATGTGGTACATTAGGCTGATTGGTCGATGGAGTTCGAATTCATTTGCACCTGACCTCTTAGGAAGTGCTATGAAAATAGATCTATTTAGGTGTTCCGGTATATCACCACTGTCGTATATATCATTTATTATTTCTGTGATTATCCAAGGACGAAATTATGTAAGGCTGCCAGAATTTCTGCTCCATTTCCATCCGGTTCTGATGTTTTGTTCCTTTTGAAGATAGCCATTGATGATTTTCCTTTGGGCTATAAATATTTCTGTTCTTACCCTATTTTTGTTTCTCGTACTTTTTTCTCTTTCTTTGACATATTTTTCATTCACTTTCTGATTTCAAGTCGCTCATTATTGTTTCCATTTTCCGTAAGACTTCTTACTTGATGACGCGCTTCGTCCGCTCTTTGTTTGTTTAACGACATATCAACTTCTTATGGTTTTTTTCTTGCGAGTTTTATAAAAATAGTAATGTATTTTCTTTTGGTATTTTGGAGGCAAAAAATATATTGCTGGTAATTTTTATTACTACGAAAATGTATTGCTTGTAACATTTTATTACTACGAAAATGTATTGCAGGTAATTTTTATTACTACGAAAATGTATTGCTGGTAATTTTTATTACTACGAAAATGTATTGCTTGTAACATTTTATTACTACGAAAATGTATTGCAGGTAATTTTTATTACTACGAAAATGTATTGCTGGTAATTTTTATTACTACAAAAATGTATTGCAGGTAATTTTTATTACTAAATAAATGTATTGCTGGTAATTTTTATTGCTACGAATATGTATTGCTGGTAATTTTCATTACTACGAAAACGTATTGCGGGTAACTTTTATTACTAAGAAAATGTATTGCTGGTAAATTTTTATTACTACGAAAATGTATTGCAGGTAATGTTTATTACTACGAAAATGTATTGCTGGTAATTTTTATTACTACGAAAATGTATTGCTGGTAATGTTTATTACTACAAAAATGTATTGCTGGTAATTTTTATTACTAGGAAAATGTATTGCTGGTAATTTTTATTACTACGAAAATGAATTACTGGTATTTTTTATTACTACGAAAATGTATTGCTGGTAATTTTTATTATTATGGAATTGTATTGCAGGCAATTTTTATTTCTATGGAAATGTATTGCTGGTAATTTTTATTATTATGGAATTGTATTGCAGGCAATTTTTATTTCTATGGAAATGTATTGCTGGTAATTTTTATTACTACGAAAATGAATTACTGGTATTTTTTATTACTACGAAAATGTATTGCTGGTAATTTTTATTATTATGGAATTGTATTGCTCGCAATTTTTATTTCTATGGAAATGTATTGCTGGTAATTTTTATTACTACGAAAATGTATCGCTGGTAATATTTATTTCTATGGAAATGTATTGCAGGCAATTTTTATTACTATGGAAATGTAGTGCTTGTAATTGTTACTACTACGAAAATCTATTGCTGGTAATTTTTATTACTACGAAAATGAATTGCTGTTAATTTTTATTACTATGAAAATGCATTGCTCGCAATTTTTATTGCTATGGAAATGTATTGCTGGTAAGTTGTATTACTACGAAAATGTATTGCTGTTAATTTTTATTACTACGAAAATGTATTGTTGGTAATATTTCTTACTATGAAAATGCTAATCCACTATAAATTTCTCATATTTTTTCTCTCTGTTTTTACCCCAGTTTGGGCGTTAACTATTTCCCCATAGCTGGGACCATAATATGTGTTAACATCCCGGATCAGAGTTGACCTAGGACCAACAGAGGTGGTTCACGCTCCTCAAAACCTAACGAATATAGGCCTTGCTGCCGGATGTAGTTTAGAGTCATCCCCAGGACGGTCGTCGATTGTGTCCTTAGTATCATTCAACAGAACAAGATTTTTAACTGTCTTTAGCATTCGGATTGCGGTGGGGTATTTTTCACACACTTTTAAAATACTTACAAGATATTTAAACTTATGTAACTGTTAGATATTGGAATTTCCAATTTGTAGTTCGCATCTTGAGCTTTTAAATAAAAATCGTAAATGTTTTCGAATTACGTTAACATGGTTGGGTCTTTCGATACGGTTAAAAAAACAATTCAAATTTTTTAGTTTGTCCATATCTTGGCATTTAAACTATACCATAAGAACGATTCCGTTTTCAGAAAGAAAACATGAACAAACCAGCAAATAATAATCTTAAATGTTGAGTAGAAATATAAAGTTGCCACAAATCATATATTGTACTCGTAACAACACACATACAAATATGAAACCTCTTGACGAGTGGACTGAACAATTACAAAAAGATTAGTCTTCGAGGCGCTAGTAACGAGATGCTGAATATAACATCAATCAGCTAAGGAAAATATTTTATTGATACTCTCTCTCTCTCTCCAATATATATATATATATATATATATATATATATATATATATATATATATATATATCTGTGTGTGTGAGAGAGAGAGAGAGAGAGAGAGAGAGAGAGAGAGAGTCCATTGTGGTAGAGGACACAACCTCTGATGCTTACACCACCATATAAAACCAACCCGGAGTCTTTTATCGGGCTGACCCGATTTTCTGTTACAATATATATATATATATATATATATGTATATATATATTTATATATATATATATGTATATATATATGTATATATATATATATATATATATATGTATATATGTATGTATATATGCATATTTATATGTATGTATAAATCCTAATGAGCCAGGTACGAACTACCTAGGTTTCACCACATGGGATCATCAAGGTGATCCCATGTGGTGAATTCTAGGTAGGTAGGACCTGGCACATTAGGATTTATTTATTTTACTTTTGCTCTACTTAGTGTATTGAGCATTCTTCGTTTGAACTTATTACTCGTTGGGTGGGGTGGGGGTTTTTGTGTACCAGAGATTTAAGGCACCGGACGAATTATTTCGTACCGTTCGAAGGTTTTCTGGTGCTTTATTCTTTTTTCCCAAATTTCCTCGGATGGCAACTTATTTGAAAATTGTGCGATCCAGATTTTTTCAACCATCGAGTTTAAATTGATTTATATATATATATATATATATATATATATATATATATATATATATATATATATATATATATATATATATATATATATATATATATATGGGAAACACGAACTCCAATCGAATCCATTACATTCACTTACGTGCTAAATCACTTGGGAAATGTCTGAATACTCTTCTTTTCCTCCCAGCAGTTATGGGTAAATAGCAGGAGTGACTGGGTTCTATAGCCTTGGATGGCAACTGGTCTAGGAGAAGGAGTGGTCTGAATTCAAAACACTCGGAGTGTCGTTTGGGGACCTTGTGGGTCGTGGTGCAGCAGGTCTCTGTATTCGGCTCTTCAAAACGTACGGTTAGTTCTGCACAAAGACTTCAGCACTGTAATCAAATCATATGTGCAGGTGTCTGTCTGTCGGTTCCTAGGAATACAACGGGTGAGTCCAACAGATATACATATACATATATATATATATATATATATATATATATATATATATATATATATATATATATATATATTAGAGATGTGTAAATGTCTGGATATACGAACATCATATATCGGTAGTAAATATCAATGTATATAAAATACAAATTGGTATAATAAGATATACAAACAAATTTATATACTGTACCATTATATATTATTGCCAATTTATTTTATATACCTATTTAAAACGGGGCTTATCCACGTGTTGAGATATTTACCTAGATATGATTAGTCTGGCAAAGGCCATATTATTGTTAGAGAATCTAGTAAAGCTGTACCAATCGAGTCGCGCGCCGGGGCCACCATGTTTCCCACTGTGTGCAAAGAAGAAAGTTAACAGATAACCAATAGGTAAGCGCTCAGCGAGATTTCGTTTTGGAGGGGCGGGTTGTTTTCTTTTTTTTGTAAAACACGTTGAATATTCTTGAAGATTTCATTTGACATTTAAATTAATTGGAACTCGACAGATGAAAAATGAAAAACCTATCCGAAAAATAAACCTTTGCCCTTTTCGTTTGTAAACTTCAAAACGATTAATTTTTCCTTTGTTTAATATTTTGGGGGATATATCCATCTCTATTATTTTCTCTTTCGCTCTCTCTCTCTCTCTCTCTCTCTCTCTCTCTCTCTCTCTCTCTCTCTCTCGATATATATATATATATATATATATATATATTTGCATGTATATATATATATAATATAATATAAAATAATATCCGGCCACTCGTATTCGAGGATACGCGTCTATTATGCCGGCTAGCCAATCCTTATTGCAGACGCTCGCTCTGCACATGAGGCTTATACTGCAACTATACCGAGCAGACCTTAGTTACAGTTTCCGCGAGCGAGCGTGTTATCTAGAGTGATCAACAATCTGAACAAGGCCATCACAATCAAACCCTTCGTGATAGAACAGGTATTGGCAAGGGTTATGTCTACCAATTTAACTCACAGGGCTTGGGTCAACTCGTGGGCTTTCCAAAGGTGCCGCACGCTGGGATATATATATATATATATATATATATATATATATATATATATATATATGCACATTTCATTAAAAATGACTGACAATGTGCTTTTATTTAGTTTTTATACAATTTCTCATGCGATCTAATAATGTTTTTCTTTTCCGATGATAAATTATATAAAAACTTTCCGAATGTTCTTTTTATCCGAGCGCTTTTGGCTATACATTTAGCCATTTTCAAGGATTATATTTTAAATGTTAGAGTTAGAAATAGTTTGTTATATGTATGTTTTATAAAATGTTTCATTTTTTTTGTTTCAAAACACGGTCAAGATATTATGTCCATGTTCAAAGTTGATATTATTAAGTGCTGGTTTGTTTGTTTTTATTAATAAGGCTTAAATTATTTTTAGCCTTTTTTTGCATGTGGATGATGCTATTATGTTAGTGTTGTCGACAAATATGTTCCGAATAGTGTCCGGTAGGTCTCCATGAATATTTAAATGAGATCTATTGTCAGAAAGGCGTAGAGTTAGTCTGCGTGTTAAACAATTTGTAGAGTGTCCTAAATAATTATTTTCAAAAGTTGATTCTTGAGGAATATATATATATATATATATATATATATATATATATATATATATATATATATATATATATATATCAATTGACTAATTTAAAAATATGGTTCCATAACGAAATAATTCCTTTTGTTGGTATTAGGAAAGATTTTCAGAGAAATTCCGAAATTTATTTTTTCCAGATTTTTTTCTTGTTAAAAATAAAGATTAAGAGAGCTTAGCTTTCATTAGTAGCCGATGTATATATATATATATATATATATATATATATATATATATATATATATATATATATATATAATAAAGAGAAAGAACAGTAAGATCTATAATCCGGTGTTCTTATTAATTATATATATATATTTAATGGATACCCATGTTTTAGTAGATGCATTATGTTTAAACAATATGTGTTACATGTACTGGAATGCGCACTGAAGAAAACTGGAAATGTTCTCTCCTGCACATTGCGTCTCACTTCATGTAGAAACCACCATCTGCCCTTGGTTGAACTAACTGGGCAAGCGGTCTAAAATATGCGATATATTACATAGATGGTGAGTTTTTCCATGCAAGGGTATACACTGACAAAATGAAACAGACTCTTACCCCTCGGCGTTGACCTCAGTGTTCAATTTTAGTTGATAATCAGCAATTTTATCCATAATTACAGCTTACCTTAAAACTCTACTTTATCATATATATATATATATATATATATATATATATATATATATATATATATATATATATATATATATATATATATATATATATATACAGATAAAATGAGAACAAATGAAGTATAATTCCACTGTATGTAATATTTAATTTATCATTGCCCGAGGAGACACATTTGTAGAGTTGAAACATAATTGTGTAGTTGTAGCGACTTTTAACATGTTTTCCTAAAATAAATAATATATTTTTGACATGTTATCTTATATATATGAATGTGAGCTCCAACGGACAATCAGTTGAATGAGCCACATTCCCAAGCATGAATAGAATTCTCTCGAATAGAGCTCGTAGCAGAATTAGACAATAAATAGGATAAGAACGGTGTAGCGTTGTTCCAGACATTGGAGATACAATATACTATCCTGATAACCAGACTGTTAGCGTCCTGGGTAAGACGATAAACTACATCCACGTCCTGGGTAAGACGATAAACTGCATCTAACAGCAAGAGGTTTTGAGGAGCGTGGAACCAACTCTTACTTGTTGGTGTTCCGAGGCCCACCCTGACCCGAGGTAGTAGCACCTGCGCAAATAGTTAACCCCAAACTGGGGTCCAAACACTGAAAATGTAAAAATAGGTTTTAATACCAGCAATACATTTTTTTTTAAATTATTACCAGCAATGGATTTTTGAAGAAAAAAATTGTTACCAACAATACAATTTTGGAAAAAAAAACATTACCAGCAATATATTAAAAAAAAATAGTGCCAACAATAAGAATTTTGTCGTCATTAAATAACCCATTGAGGTAGATCCCGTAAACAAATCAAATTAAACCAAAACCAAAATGTTATCAGATGACCAATTACTATAAATCTTATATATAGTATATGCATTTATTTGTATTGACATCCCTCTGTTTTTTTTAATTTTCTTAAATAGTGAAATTAGTATTAACCGGCCTAGATCGAGTAGACAAATATGCTATGGTGACATCGTTCAAAGTTCATGGGTTGGACAAAATAATTGGAACAGGTGCAAAATCCACTCTTATGTTTCGAAGACTTATTATATTAAGAACTTTAACTAAAACTTCGTAATTGCAAGTTATATTTATTGTGAATACATTTATTTATTTAATTTACTGTCTTTGTCTTATTTATTTTTAGAATTTAGTAAAATTTAAGCTAAATGCGTGACCTCTCCGAGTTCGAAAGAGGGCAAATTATTGGAGCTTGCAAGGCAGGAACCTCGATCAATAAGGTTACAGAAATGTTTGTTTTTTCAGGAGCTACCATATCAAGGACTATGAAGCAATTCGAGAAACAGGGCAAAACCTCAAGCAACCGTAGCAATTAGGGCCGGACTTGCAAACTTACTGAGAGGGACCGACGTGCATTGAAATGCAATGTGGCAAAAAATCATTGGACTACTGCGGCCAAAGTGACTGCTGAGATGAATAATCATCTGAATAGTCCAGTTTCTATGAAAATTGTTCGTCGAGAGCTCCATAAGGCTGCATATCATGGAAGAGCCGCCGTAAGGAAACCTCTTCTCTCCACTCGCAACATTCAGAAGAGGTTGAAGTGGTGCAGAGATCACAATGCCTGGTCTGCAGACCAATAGAAACAAATCATATTCTCAGCTGAGTCCAATTTTTCTCTTTTCTCAACTTCAGCGCGAGTTTATGTGTAGAGGCAGCCCAAAGAAGCTTACAATGCTGACTGCCTTCTTCCAAAAGTGAAGTATGGAGGTGGATCAGTGATAGTTTGGGCCGCTATAGCATGGAAATGTCTCGCTTCAGTAGTTGCCCTGCATGGTAGAATCAACAGCAAAGATTACCGAAACATTTTGGGAGATCATGTTCATCAAATGGCCCAGACTTTATTCCCTGATGGCGACTGTATCTTCCACGACGTTAATGCTCCAATACAAACCACTCGAGTGTTTAAGAATTGGTATGAAGAGCATGAAAGTGAGCTAGAACACATGGAGTGGCCTCCCCAATCACTACATATCAATATTATTTAACATTTGTGGTGGATTTTGGAGCGACAAGTTAGTAGCCGCTATCCTCCACCGTCTTGTCTTAAAGAGCTGGAGCAGGTGTTAATGAAAGAATAGCTAACAATTCCTCTGGATGAAGTCAGGAAGCTGTATGATTCCATTCCTAGACGTAGTAAAGCTGTATGTGAGGCTAAAGGAGGACCAACTCCATATTAAATACATTTTCTTTGAATTTAACAAGTGTTTCAATTATTTTGTCCAACCCCTGTAGATGGAGGTATAGCAAGATATGACACCTCGCATGAATCAAAAGATACATCAGTTGTTACCTTGACAATCGAGGCATAGATTACTTGCTTGCTGTTCGGCATCCTGAGGGTGTAATTAGAAGAATAGAGAATTTTAGCCAGACGTAGCCCTCCACAACTTCCCATTCCCTGATCTTATATCTATTTACATGAGCTCGTTACATATTTTACTCGCTGTTCTCGGTTTCCTTCTTACCTTCAATATGTCCTGTGAGTGTCAGTTTTTCCAAGACTTCTTTTCTCATTATATGTGCTAAAATGGCCATTGTCATTTACAGATTCTAATTTTAAACGCCCTTTTTATTTTCATTAACTTGTAACTTCCCTGCTACTCACATGCTCCAGCTATGATATTCTCGGTATTCTACTACAGAGACTCTTCTATTTTGCCTCAAGTCTCTTCTTTGTCTGTGAGGAAATTGCCATAAAGTATGCTTGATATTGCAGATTAATTTAGCCCTCTTTTCTTTGGAAACTGTAGCAATGCACAGGCTCTGCGGGCCAAGGTCGAAATTAAACAACTTGGATCCCGGGAGTTGTACAATATCCTAAATTATTTTTTTTAAGAAAAGCAAATCGTCAGTGTCTACTATCATACAAAACACTAAGGTCATCTCATTCTTGTTCGGTAAGGCAAAGCTCTTTGCCACGATTTTTGTCTCTAACTTCACGTCAGATAACAAAGTGTTTCCCCTTCCCGACATCCCTCATTTAACAGAGTAGAATCTCAGTAAAGCCTATTGCTTTGCTTCTACTTCCCTTCGTTATATTTTCAACAGCACTTTATCATTTGATAATCTCTGAAAAGCACATTTGATATCCCTAATGTGGATATTTCCTCCTTCAATAATTGTTACTTTCTATTTTTCGGCATTTGTTAGATCATTTCCATAACCTATGTTCCAATATATATTATGGAAAAAAAATTAAAAACAATATTTTTTATTAGATTTCAGTGGCCTTAAATTAATATTAGTTTAATCTACATATTAACTTCAGTCTGTGGACTTTATAATGAATCTAATAACTTTAATTAACTATGTTGAAAATGTACCTATCTATATTTCTGAGATGAGGTATTATGTACACTATTTACATTGCTCGGACTATTGTCCTCATCTTTGTTGCCATATTTATTACAACGTTTCGACCGTCGTAAACTCCGGCCTTCTTCAGGTGGTTGTAATGTTGAACTGAACCTTTTATTTCGCTCGCTGGGGTAGACTGTTCCTAGTTCCACGTGCCATGTCTAATGTATGTCAGTTATCAGTTATCTCCTGTTAATTCACCTCCTCAAGCTCTTCACTGCCTTAACCAGGTATTGAACTCACAACTGTTTGGGTCCTGTCTCTGGATCTAACCAACACCTTTATCCACTGTGCCATGAGTCCTTAAGGACAAGTTGAAACTTTCTACAAATTGAGATCGAGCATTGCTTTGATGTCTAAAGTGATCGTTTAAAATTTGACAAACATTGTTTAAATTAAGTTCGAGTCATTGAGGTTTATGTGATTTGCATAATAACTTTCAACAGACTATATATACGTGTGCGTGAAATTTAAGTTTCTTTAACTTAATTTAATTTTTAATGGTGAAAGTCAATCTTATTTAAAATTCCTTCACTCACACGACTCTTGTTCAATACTTTATATACAGAGTGGTGAGCAATATTGATACAACTTTTGCTGAAACATTGAAAAGGTGCATGCTACTTGATTTGGTTCTATTAATAGTTTTGTTTCACAATCATTAATCTATATGAGAATTTCGTTTTTAAATCCAGAGATTTAGAAAGAGAGATATACAGGGAAATTAAATGATATAAGAAAATAGGAGGAGAGTATACAATGATGGAACAACATCATTATTATGCCATGCTTTTCTTACATACCGGTCCCAATATTTAATGTTACAGTGTTTGCATTTCATTGATGCAGATGTTAAAAACATGAGACGTTAAAGACACCAAAACAGCGTCTTTCATTGCGTTCAAAATATAATAGTTCATTGTTTATGTGGAATCGGTAGGAGGTAACGAGGGAACACGCGGAATTATACGATGTGATTTGCACAGTAGCTCCTCCGGCTTTTCTGATGTAGCTGTCGTATCCAGTATACTTTCGGATCTATAGACCGATTTGCAAAGCACTGTAAATATAACATTTTCTTAATTTTATTTGTATACAGTATCCTCTGATATTTATCGACTTGTCTGCATCATGTGATTCTGACAGAAAACCAAAACGTTTTCACGTTTTATTGAATATGAAACCCCCTTTTTTTTTTACAATAACGTTCACTCTGTATAAGGTCCAACAGCTACTGAAGGTAGGATTACAGAGTATGAGTCACATTTTATGGGGATGTGTGGGGAAGATAACGGTTAACAGGTTAAGATGGTAGTGATCAAGGAAGCGTCCTCTTGGAATCGGTTCCACAAAATAGTTGTTCGTGTTAAGAAGCTACTCATTAGTAGAATACGAAGAGAATAAGTGTGGTTTGATATAATAGGCGTGGTGTGGCCGGTCTTACCCATGAAGGTTAAAATTAGTAGAACTACGGAATTAAATTCATCTGAACACTTTCCATGGAAATAGCGATGGAGCAGTGAGAGTCTTGCGAGGTTACATCTGTGGAAAAAAAGTTGCAGGGCGGGAAATAATTCATCATCCGCAAGGGTGGCTTTTAGACTCTATCAAAACTGGAAACGGGTGACTGGACAGCAGCTTTCCATATATGGTAGCAGTGCTTTATTTTCGGTCTGATCTGTTTCTTACAAAGGTAGAAGACAGCAAAAGAAAAAGGGTACTTAATGGAGCGGTAAATTATACCGACCATTTCCCCATGTACAAGTTCCACTTGAGACATGTTGAGTTTAAGTCCCAAAAGGCGCCCAAGGAACGGGGCTTCCCTGAGAGAACACATTTCGTTCATTCGCGATAGGCGAAAATTCTGGGTCCGCTCGGTGATGAAGGAACGTTACTAGTTTGTTTTTCGAGACATTGAATGTGGCCAGCAACTTTTCCCATACTGAGCCATTGCAGCTAGACCAGAGGAGAGGTTAGCTGCCAGGATCTGGTGACCTAAAGTTTTGGAGGTGCACCCATATACCGGTGTACCATCACTATAGATATTCACAAAAGATCAGTGTATACACTTACGCAGATTATTTATATAAAATAGAAAGAGAGTTGAGCCGTGAAGCGAGGTTTCGGGAACGCTGCCATGACCGCTTAATCCTCAGATGACTGACCGTTAACTACCTTCATTGACCTCCCCAGTAAGAAAGACTTGATAATAGAGAGGACACTTCTGGTGATTCCATAGCTAGAGAGCTTGTGTAGAAACCCTCTTTGGCATACCTTGTAAAATTGTGGATGGGCAGTTGCGTAGTGGACATTTGCGTACTGGTCAATTGCGTGCCAGATAATGGATCTCTGGACATAACTTTGAAATATCTAATACGGTCGTCCCTGAGATTAATTTGTTGACAAGCGCTTCGCTAGTACTGTGACTATGAGCAGTAGATTGAGCCGATATAATTTCTTACTCGCCCTGTTGATTATAGCTTCAAAAGTTTGGTAATGACACTGAGGAGGCTAACATAGACGAGGAGGAGCGCTCACTAACATTCTTGAAAACAGAGCATACACTTGACAATTTCACAAAATTGGGAAGAATTTCTGCATCAAGCAGCGGTTAAAAAATTTCGTTAACATTGAGGATAACTGAGGATTAATATTTTCAAGTACAACAACTGCGGTTTTATCTGAACCGGCAGCCTTTTTAGGGTCAAGACTTTTGAGAAGTCTTGAGACTTTGCAGGCCGTATACTAAAAATATTACTCTGAGTGTGCTCTTTGGAACGAGGGATGTCGGTATAACGACAGCCTTTGTCATCTAACGTGAAATTAGAGGCAAAAATGCTGGCAAAGAGCTTTGCCTTATCTGACAAAAACAAGATTACCCCAGGATCATTTATGATAGTAGGCACTGATGATTTGCCTCTATTAACACTTTCACTGCTACTCATTTGCCGAGTGCTGCCCCCATCCGGCCAGCCATTTTCAGAGTCATCGTCATGCTAGCCGCATTTTCGTCATGAAATATTTTCAAATTAGATACGAAACTACCATGAGGCTGACTAATAATTTGCATGATAGAACAGTTAGAATTTCCGATAGTTAGATTTTCGATAGATGGCGCAACGGGACACTCATACCAGCGGTATGCAAAAAACGTAGGTTTCCGGACTTAGCCAGCTGGAGCAAGATAAGAAAAACGAAGATCTCCGTAGTTAGCAGCGGAAGTGTTAAGAATGTTTTAGGATGTTCTAGAATTCCCAGGTTCTAAGTTGCTTAGTTTCCACCTTGGCTACATAGCTACACTTTCCAAAGAAAAGAGGGCTGAACTTCTCTGCAATATCAACCCTCCTTTATCACAACTTCTTCACAGACGAAGAAGAGACTTGAGGCCAAATATAAGTGTTTCTGGAGTGGAATACAAAGAATAACATGGAAGTAGCATGTGAGTAACGGGGAAATTATAAATTAAATGAAAATAAAAACGTTTAAAATTAGAATCCGAAAAGTGGACATTTCTAGCACATATAATGAGAAAAGTCGTTTTGGAAAAGCTGACACACAAACGACATATTGAAAGGAAGAGGAAAAAAGAGAAACAGTGAGTAAAATACGTAACGAGCTTATAAAAATGGACATCAGATCAGAGAGTGGGAAGTTGTGGAGAGAGCCATGATTGCCAACGTTATGAAAGGACATGTCACATAGAATGAAAACTACATTACTAAAATTCACTATTCTCCTAATTATACACTCTGGATGGCGAATAACTGGCAAACAAACCCGGCGCCGATATCAACTGATGCATCATTTGATTTATGTGGGATGTCAAGTTTTGCTATAACTTCCTACATCTATCTTGAACGATGCCAGCATCGCAAAAAGGTCGCTTTATGCAAAAGTGAATTTACTGGAGAATACTTGAATATGATCTACTTTGAAAACAATCACATCCATTCATTTCAACAACGAACACAGGGCTTTCAGCATGAATCACGCTATTTGTGATTTACGTGTCCATATCAGTAATTGTTTGGATACAATGGGCATTAAATGCTAATATTATCGATGGCACTTTCAAAATTAGACTTAAGTGGGCAGTTCAAATAAGATCACGTCATCGCAGACGTAATAGATATTTTTTTCTTGTCAAACACAACAAAACAATCGCAATTTATCTGTTACTGTCGGTGTTAGTGAGATCAATAAATAGCTGTTATTTTGAAAAATAGCTTGATAGATTTTTTTCGCACTTTCATCGTCTAAATCTAGATTGATTTGACTGTTTTCTGTTTCTATTTTACTCTTGGAAGATATATATACTTGAAAACACTATGAATAGGATGTAAGTGTGCTACTCGATTGCCAACTAGGTCTCACCGTTTTGATTTTGAACTAGACAGATGCAGCCATCTTTTCTATTCTAACAGTTTCTTTTCTCGCACTTCTCATATGTGGAACTCCCGATGTCTTGCCTCCCTCCTTTCTACCTACTATCTTCAAACATCTAAATAGAAAGTCAATCGCCATCTTTTGTCTTTCTGTTCCGAGTTTCTTTATTCTCGACTCCCACGTCTTCCCACTAAACTGCACTGTTTCGATTTCCGGGAAACGCTGAGTCCTAATAGCATTATCGTCTTGCTTGGGTTTAAATGATTAAAAAGAATAATTAAACATTTCCAAACACTGATTGGAATTTGAAATTATTTAACCTTATGAATAAAAGCCGCTGAGCAATATCTTAATACGATTACTGCAATTTTTAAAACATCATTTTATCCTTTTTTTTCCGATGGGAAGTTCTTTAACGGAAGATTGAAAATACAACATGAATTGGAACAGCAAACGATGCATTGAAAAGGTTATCAAAGTAAAGGAAAATGTTATTATAAAGAAAGTAGTACTGGATTACTAATTAATTACAATCTTTCTATACAGCAGTGAATGTTGGATAATTTATTCACAAATGAACAGAAGCCTGGAGGCA
This sequence comes from Acanthosepion esculentum, assembly GCA_964036315.1. Classification (NCBI taxonomy): domain Eukaryota; kingdom Metazoa; phylum Mollusca; class Cephalopoda; order Sepiida; family Sepiidae; genus Acanthosepion; species Acanthosepion esculentum. The sequence continues at coordinate 37,016,242 of OZ038480.1, read as the reverse complement.
ATAGCAATGTGGTTCTATAAAATGGCGCTTAAAATACAATCATGAAGCAAGTAAGCAATGAAAACTCTTATGGAAAATGTAAACAAAAGGACACATACTCAGAATGAGTGAGAATCATTTGAATATTCTTGGATACGTAATGAGGATGGACGGCTAGGAGATTTCGACATTCACAGGACATATCAAAGGTAAAATGAACACAGTGAGGTAATATGCCATCTACCTGATTAGTTTGTGTAAAAGCATGGATTGAGGGCGATGACAAAAAGAGAAATGTCACTAAGCACATAAAAGAAAGAAGCAATTCTATTTTGATAAGTTTAACGGAAATTATTCTGCGTCAATTCATGCAACTTAGACATGCATCAAGATAAAATGCCGTCACTTGATATATTATCAAATATGGGAAGCACATATGTGTCTTTGACATTTTCTCCTGCTAAGGATTTATATTCTTTTCTCCATCGTAAAACCTCACTTGCAGTAGGTTTTATAGTAATATTTTGTCGAACTTTCATTTGATGTTTTAGTCTACCAACTGAGATATATTCGTTTCCAGACTCGCTGCTGGTAGAAATGCCGTCTAACGTGTAATGAATTACATCTTTCTGTATGCGGCGTTCTTGATGAATTTTGAGACATGTTCCACTTAGACAGACACGACCACATTCAGTACACGTTACATAAAAGTTTCTAGCAACATATTCAGGCAAATTAACCTCAAGACATTTGCCAATACCTACCTTCAATTTCTTGACTTGCTGAAATTTAAAAAAAAGGATCTATTAAAAAAAAATAATGTTATACATAACAATTTATCAAATGAACTATGTATAAACAGAAATAAGTTCAACAACTTCGAACTAAAGTATACCAGACTTATTAAAATAGAAAATAACTTACTTAAACACCTACGTCTCAGACCCTCAACCTCCGGCGGCTAATTCTCTGGGTTGAGGTGTCTACTCGGTCCTAACCGAACTTAAAAGAGTGGCCATAAGTCCCCTGAGCATCCGTAGATTATTCGACCGGTCCGCAGGTGTAATCTTGCTTCCTGCCCACGTTGTGATTTGTTTGATCCAGAAAGCAGAAGTGATGTCCGTCCATTAACGGTTGACTGAAGATGTAGACACGGCTGGGGAGTCTGCGCTAAGAATTTTAGAATGCAGCAAAAAAAAGAAAATATCTGCAGAAAGCCGGACAAACAACCTATTCAATGGTTGAATTGTTAATGTCTTTTGTATAGCAGAAAAGAATAGTAGACAAAAGAAACGTGTTAGAGAAAAGAAAAGTATTTAACGTAAAAACTCATACACTGGATTCTAGACACAGGGAGAGAGTGTTTGTGATTAAGGTGTTGTTAAATCGTCTCAGAACGATATATGACTCTTGCGATGGAGGGATAAGGATTTCTGTGCGGGGCTTAAAGTTATAGTGGCGTTCCTCCTCCCAACGCTTGCCCGGGCCAATTCTCTCTTCTCTCTTCAAGAATTTTCTCCAGTCTGCCTTTTTCAGCATAACTACGCGTTTATATAGATAAACCCAGCTGGTTATAACTGACCCTCGGCCCTACTACTTCGCACGCGATTATCACGGGTTCTGGCTACTTCAACCAAAATCATGGGAATTCCAAAGTTCCTTCTAGCTTACTCAGCTCTATTTCAATTTTTAATCGATAAAAATTATTTCGACCATTTACATTGTCTTCTGATGACCCAGATTCAATGGGTACAACTTCTGCCCTAGATCAGATTTCCCCATCAGTAAACAAAATGCTCTCATTTAATTTCGCTATTCAAATCTACTCCGATTTCACTAAAAAAAATATACGTGTGTGTGTGTATGTGTGCGTATGTTTCCCAGACTCTCTCTCTCTCTCTCTCGCTCTCTCTCTCTCTCTCTCTCTCTCTCTCTCTCTCTCTCTCTCTCTCTCTCTCTCTCTCTCTCTCTTAAAAACTTGCCAAAATGTAAATATCTACCTTTTTACTAAGCAAACATACATGGACATAATTTTCTCCTTTTTTTAAATTTAAAGAAATGTTTAAATCAAAACCTTCTTTTATTTAAAATAATAAAAGATATGAAACGAAAAATTCAACAACACCAACATTTACTCACTTTCTTTAATTAGGCATGAAGTTATGTCGCGTAACATGGACCACGTCCATAGTTTACATTTTATTCGACAGTTAATATGAAAAAATATTTATGACCATTCTTAAAGTTAAACATGTTGACAACTTAACCATTTCGAATTCCAGTCGAATCCATTACATTCACTAACGTGTTAATGCCCTTGGGAAAGGCATGAATCTGCTTCTCCCGACCCAGCTAGTGGTAAATAGCAGGACTGACTGGGTTCTCTAGTCTTGGATGTCAACTGGTCTACCGCAGAAAAAAAATGGCATCCTACTGCGCGAAAAAATCTGACTCGTCAGTATCGAAAAATATATGATCGCCTAAGTGTGTATCACACATAGCACATAACTGACTGAACGATGGTTGAAACTTCTATTTATAAATATATGTTGCAAAATTAAATCCTTACAGTTCTCTTTTTATAAAGTCCATCAGAGGAAGAAATGCGTTAGTAAAGAACATATTTCCTTTTGTTTCTATCCGTATAGTCTTTTGACAGCTATATATTTTCTTTTTATATCTGAATTTAGCACACGCACACACACGCACGCACACACACACACAAACGCACACACAAACACACACACACGCGCGCACACACGCACGCACGCACGCACGCACGCACGCAAACGCACACACACACACGCACGCACACACACAAACACACAAGCACACACACACACAAAAAAAAAACACACACACACACACAAATAGACACGCACGCACACACAAACACACGCATACAAAAAAAAACACACACACACAAACACCCAAAAATCACACACACGCACGCACACACACAACAACACACACGCAGGCACACACACACACAAACACACGCATGCACACAAAGACATACACACAAAATACACAAACAGACGCACGCACACACGCACACACACACACACACACACACACACACAACGAGAGAGAAAATTACGTTGTTTAAAGTCCACACTTCTCCCGTGGGACAAAATTCGCTACCACCTTGGAGAATTGGCACTTCTTAACTATTCAGCTTTATTTTCTTGGTTTCGAAGAGAATTTTCTTATTTCTGGATAAGTTTTTTTTTTTTTTTTTAGCTTTCGGAAGGCATCTGTCGCTATACTAAACAGTTTTCGACATTAAATGTTTCGGTTATCAGAGATCTTATCTTTGTGGTTGACACTGCTGATAGAAATCACATAGCCAAGATGAAATGCCTGACCAAACAAATGAAAAATAGAAGAAATATCAGAAGAAAACGTTCTTTTGAAGACTGACTGGAAAAGGAAACAGACAGAACACGAAATAAATTTTTCTTAAAACGAATAATAATGACAATTCTTCTTTTTAGATATTCAGAAAATTTGAATAATTATTGTGAGTTGAAAATCATTCGAAAAATGAACGCGTTCTAAGTGTACAAATTACGAAATAAATTGTTGATAATATTACAAAATTCAGAATTAAGATACAATTTGCATCATATAGAAATTTGCTATTATATCTTTCAATCTAATAACCGTTAGGATAACACAATAGACATTACTATCTCAAATGCATCATTGACCAGCATATAGAAATAGTCAATACAAAATACAACACACATTGCCAGAAATTTGTGATCAAGCATGAAATAGACTATTGCTATTTAGTATTGATCTCAGTGTCAACTTTTATATTTACAAACACTCTCTGTGCTTTTATCCATAAATATAGAATATATCAGTCTATACCATTATATATATATATATATATATATATATATATATATATATATATATATATATATATATATATATATATATAGAGAGAGAGAGAGAGAGAGAGAGATAGATAGATAGATAGAAGTGTGCGTGTACATGTCTGTCTCTGTGCGTGTGCATGTATTTAAAGAATTAATTGAATTATTTTAATCAGACTTTTATTACTTAAAATGTTATTGTAGTGAATAGTCTTATTTGAAAGTGATGCCCGGTTTTTATTTTATATTAGATAGTTCGACGCGTCTTTTTCAGATACAAAGTATCTACTATAATAACGTTTGAAGTAATACATATATATATATATATATATATATATATATATATATATATATATATATATGTATGTATGTATACATATATATATATATATATATATATATATAGGTCATAAAATATGTTAAATATCCGGAAAAATTACCGTACCAAAAAACGGACGTATAAAAAGTGAGGAACACTTGTTACCCAGCCACTTGATGAGACCTCGCAGTTGAAACCACGGCAGTGCCCGGAAGTACGCGGTGTTTTACCTGGTTATATATATATATATATATATATATATATATATATATATATATATATATATATATATATATATATGTATGTATATATGTGTTATTTTTAAACGTTATTTTTTTATAGACACTCATATGCAATTTGAAGGTCAGTTTCTTTTAAAAAATTAAACAGTATTTTTATCCAACAAAATATACCGGCCTGAATATTCGAAAAATCTTATAAAAAAAAGTATGCGCCCTCCGGAATGATTCGAACCTGCATCCCTTATGGCCACGTAGGTCTTCTGGTCAAATAAAGCCCGAATAATGCCTTTGAACACAGACTTCACTGCCGATTTTCGAAACATCGATATCCCCTCTGTATCGTATTCTAACGTAAACAAAGACAATTTATTTTTAAGAAATCGGTTAAATCCGACATATTGCTATTTTTAACTTATTTTGTTCAAAAGTTATTTTTGATGGATCGTCAGATTCAAGCAGAAGCTCTGTTTTTTAATTAAGCAGTATTTTTTTTTTATTATCTAACTATATCTACCGGCCTGAATATTCTATAAATATGTATGTCGATGTTTGTTTATAGGTTTAATGTGTTTTTGTACCAACAGGTTGTGTAAAATTTGAAATAACTACTAGGTTAAACATTTTACCAGAAATAAGCTTGAGCACGCGCGCACACACACATACCCACAGACTTGGTCACATGCAAATTTAGAAAAAGTGGTAGACGTTTATTATTAATTATATTTACTATTCTTTGCATATTTTCCTCTTGGTCCTGAATATATGCTAGACATGTAACAAAATAAGAGAAACAAAAGTAATCATTTATTTCATTTTTCCTTTTTTCTTCTTTTCTAATTTTGACGCGAAGACTCCTGACTAAAAAAAAAACGCTAATCAAAGCAGGGATGCAAAGAAGACAGGGTTTCCGCTCCAACGGCAACGACTGTCAACCGAAGCAAACCTGATTGAAACATTCAAGGCAGAACGACCGCACTCAAATGTAAAATAACTTTATCTTTCGAAATGAATCACGTTTCCCGCCTCTTCTTTAAGCGGCAAACTCGGCGGATATTCATTGAATAGTCGTGACACGTTTCTACTTCCTCGTCCAGGTTTCTGTCTTTGAGTCGACGACCGTAGACATTGACAGATTTCGCCCAGAAATTCTGTGTGCATTTCTGAAAATCAGCGAACTGATTTACAGTTAGTTTCTATTTTTTCTTTTTTTAACAAGATTTGACTTTTTTCTGTGGTAGGTTAAAGCCGTTATTTCCATAGTATTTAGTCATATCAGCTTTTAATCAGCATCGGTTGAACGTGAATTTCTCATTAAATATTCATGCGATCTGAAATACATAATAGTCAACTTTTCACGGATAATTTTACTTTTCAGATATGTAATTACCAAAATACTTTAATTAATTCTGAACGCTCACATTTCTCGGCTTACTTACACCGACTTATTGATGGATTATCAACTCATTGGAATTTATTTAAAGCCGGAAAAGCTTTCTTTCGCGTGTAAGAGTTTTGGTTGGTATAATAATGGTTTAATGATAAAAAGTCTTACTAATGGGCGGAGAAGTGGTGGGTCTACACCAAGGATATTTTCGCGTAAGGGAATATAATGAAATCAACGGGAATTTGAACTCGACTTCCTATTTAACAATTCCGTGCCATTATCAATTACACCATCAACCATCCAAGCTTACAACACTTATTATTCGCAGTCGGTCACTCATCTAGTTAATGACCAGCCCCGACGATGCTTAACTTTAGTGACCGTATGCCGTTAAACCAACTTACATGAAATACTAATAATTTTTTACTCCGTTAGTGTATGGTGTATTTGGGCATATTGGCGTGGTACAATGGTTAGTAAGCTTTCCTTGCTAAAGCAGTTATGACTGAGTAGTGAGTTCGATTCTCACTGAGTGCCCCATACTCTCGGTCTTGTGCCAAATCTAAGCTACACTAAGAAAATCAATAAAATGGGCACCTCGAGACGGTGTAATGGTTAGCAAGCTTGTCTTGCTAGAACAATTACAACTGACTAGTGAGTTCGATCCACATTTGGTACCCCATACTTTCGGCCTTGTGCCACATCTAAGGAAAATCATTACTTTCGGCCTTGTGACACATCTAAGCCGCTCTTAGAAAATCACAGGATGTGTTGTAATTGTTAGCAAGCTTGTCTGGTTAGAACAATTACGACTGATTTCGATCCTCATTGGGTGCCCCGTACCTTCGGCCTTGTGCCACATCTAAGCTTCGCTTAGAAAATTAATATGGGCCACCTCGACGTGGTGTAATGGTTAGCAATCTTTTCTCGCTAAAACAATTACAAGTGAATAGTGAATTCGATCCTGACTGGGTACCCCACACTCTCGGCCGGAACAGCGGCCTGGGGTCGCGCCCTCTCATTGCACCAAAGAGAGGGATCGGTGCTCGCACCGAGGCCAGCTCAACTGGACAGTTGCGGGGGCTGAGGGCAATTTTTGTTCCTAGCTCGGGTGTACGCGGTCGGGTCCCCACCTTAAAAAAGACCTTGTGTCACTACTCGTCTTTGATATATTGTTTTTTGCAGAATGGGTTACGTAAATTATAAAAACAGCCTGCCCTTTGTCAACAAGATAAGTTAGAAAAAAATACTAAACACTTAAGGAAACCCTATGCAGTAATTGGTTAATTTCCGCTGTTTATCCTCCATGTACTCATAAGCTTCACTTACTATTTGGTACACTTGCATTTACACCATGTACGTCATTCAGTAAGTCTCTGCCATCAGTAGCCCTTCAGCTTTGTGTTGGGTAAATATTAATATATTTAAAAAGTTTGGCCCCGTTTTATTAGTTAACTAGACTACCCATAACCCGTTGGGTCACTGACAGTTCAGGTTATAAAATATTGAAGTTGATTTCAACATTCCATTGAAATGAAAGTTATTTTTTATTATGATTCAGTTAAATATTTCAATTCGTTCGTTTCATCACTGGTCTGGTTTACAAGTGTTGCTGATTGTTTACAGCATTTAATAGGAATAGAACTTCTGGGATAAACTTTAAATCAGATTAAATATTTTTTTTAATATGTCAAAATATATTTTAAAATCATATTCACATGAAAATATATTTTAAATATGACGAAAAACATTTTTAAATATTTAAAATATTGTTTGTTTGAAGAAAGCTGAAATATAAATAATTACTCTACAAACAACTGGACGAAACAGCAAAGCGGGATCTCTTTGTGTTTGTCTTTAATTTTAAAACACTTCCATTAAAGAACTGACTGTATGGAGAAAGTTAAATTAAAAAATACTTACTGTATAAACAACTCGCAAATCGTTATGCGCCGGACAGACGCACCACACAAGCAATAATCTCTTGTGTCTGAGTGACTTTATTAACTTGCTTGATATGAAATGATTAACATAACTCTAGACAACCATAGCCTAGCAGCCAATCTCTGTCTTAACCTGTCTCTAACAGATCTATTATAGCATTCAGTATCTGTGAATCCAAACTCGTGACTTCGCCTTCGCTGGACATTCCATGAGTTTTCTCCGGTCATGATGAACCCTGATACTCTCAATGGGTTTCGTTGCTAGAATCGTCTATTGGGACTCAAGCTTAATTCCGACCAGAAGTGGAACTCGATTTCCATCTCTAAATATCCTGGAAAAATGGTCGCTTTCTAGAATGACCTTATAAAGTGTCTGGCTCCAGTTAAGAACAAAGATGGAGTATTGCTTTCATATCTAGAATAGAGGTGTCCGATCCTTACATTCCAGAGACGAAAAGCTTCTACATGGCCTTGTTGTCGATGAATTGCTACCCCAACTTGCAAGCCCTTTTCCACAGAAGTGAGGTTGCTAGACTTGTGTTATTCTAGCGGTATTATCCATAACCGTTGTTCAGGCGAGGTACATTCCTTTATTCTATAAATCCAGACCTTTACATCAAAGCCTGATTCATTTTCGTTCCCTTCGTATTGCGTTCGAAAGCAGGAAATTCAAATAAGACAATTTCTTCCCCAGAACGGTTACACTGTGGAACAGCCTTCCGAAAGACTGCTTTCCCGTTCATTAAAATCTTAACCTCTATAAGTCTACGATCAACGGTTACCTAACCTACACAGCCTCATAATACGTAACTTGTACTCCCTTCGTGTACATCCTAAGAAGAAACTCATTTAGTCTAAACTGGGTGGCTCTTGGGTATTTTCGTGCTTGAACCATAGTATAAAAAAGATATAAAAAATATGCGAAGGCTTATTGACTTACCAACAGTACCAATGAACTGTCAAATTGTTTTGTCTGCCTAAGTCAGATATTCAGCTGTGATTATCAGGGCTTGGTATAATCAATAGTCTGAGATCACTCATTCGTTACTGATTGAAAATTTAACCCGATTTACATTTCAAAAGTTGTTTTTTTTAACTGTTCATCGATGTCGGTGCATGTGCTTGCCCGACTGTTATAGTGAAAGACACCTTGTCTAGATAATAGACTCTCCCACCTATTATAAGTAGGAGTCAGTAGGTAGTCGAGGGACGAGTAAGTTATCTGCGACCACAACTCGATTACTCTGGGTAACACTTATTTACAAGTTCCTAACGTTTCTGTACGTTTACCCCATTTAGGAGGCATTTAGTCCGACTACAAGTTCTATTGTGGAAATAACTCCACAACACCGACTTAAGACAAATAAGTAAACGCATAATGCTGAATTAACACAAAGAAATAATTCTAAAATTTTTTGAGAAAATGATATTAAATGAAAATCTCTATCTACACACACACACACACACACACACACACACACACACACACACATATATATATATATATATATATATATATATATATATATATATATATATATATATAGTTAAACCTAGAGAGCCAGACAAACCTACCACGGTTTCACATAAACAAACAAATAAAAAAGCAATAACCACGTGACCAAAAAAACCAAAAACAAAAGACAGCGGGCAGGGTTGGGGAGAACCATTTATTCTAAAAATTGACGAAAGAGAGAGGGGGTTTAAAGAAAAACACGGACAAATAGGGGTAGTAACTATTTATTCCATCGAAGTAAAAATATTGTTATTATTTTATATTATTATTACCGGTGTTATGTTTTTTTTTTGTTATTGACTATAAGTTTCCGTTCTTTCTTACCTTGTTAGCCGGCCTTCCCTGACTATCTGTTTAGGTGAAACCGTGGTACGTTTGTCTGGCCCTCTAGGTCTAACTAGGTCTCGTCTCTACTCACAGTATTGAGCACTTTATTTAGTTTTTTTGCGTACTCGTATCGGTTTTTTTTTCTTTGGGCCTTGGACTTGCATACTGGACGATTATTTTCGGCTAATGTTCTTGGTTCTTTCTTTTTTATACCATTTTTTCCCTTTGGTGTTGGTTTGATTATTTGCAAATCAAAACACCGAAGATTTTCCGATCGAGTATCTCGTCTTATACTTAGAAGTCTTCTACTTATATATATATATATATATATATATATATATATATATATATATATACACTAATACTACTACTACTACTAGCAGGCTTTGTCCGCGCGCTATCCCTTCCCAAAGTAAGATATATTCACTACTTGAAATCTTTGAAACAAAAATTTTAGATGAACATTTAATTCATAAATTAGCTTGTTATTTTAAGGAAAGTTTCACAAATAGATGTCAACTTGTTGAAGGCCATGTAAAATGCAAATTTCAAATACTTTTCTTCACTATATAAGACGATATTCCTAAACAGAACAATCTTTTATATGAAAATCAAAAAAATTATCAAATAAAAGAACAGTAATGCAGGAAAGTTAATTAATGAAATAAACCTTTTTTTTAAAATCAATATGGAAATTATTTAAACTTGCAGAGTGATATTGCCTAGAAGTAGATAATATATAATACAGATATTGAGGCGCCCGTGCGTAAATTACTATAAGCTGCCCGAGGCGTCGCCCTCCCGTTGCACAAGAGGGAGGGATCGATGCTCGCAAGGCCAGCGCAACCGACAGTTGCGGGGGCTGTGGGCAATTTTTGTCCCTGCCTGAGTGCACGCGCTCGGGTCCCCACTTTAAAAAGGCCTTGTGTCACATCTCATTCTCGTGGGGGAATGAGTAAACACTGCGTAAATTACTATAAAGTAGTGTTGGTGTTTTAATCTCAGAATTTGTGGGAGAATTGAGCTGCAATTTCGTATTTATTCACAGAGATTCCATAATGTGGTTTTACTTAATTACCTATTATGTTTCTCTAACTCTTCAAGTGTTCATTGTATAACTAATTTTAATTTCTATTTTCTCATCTTTGCACTTTTTAAATTTTATTTTATTCTATTTTTATTCTGTTACCCATGAAATAAAAATAATTCTTTGTACGGAAAATAAGGATCTACGTACATCAAATCGTTTTTAAACCCTGAATCTAAGCTCAAGGAAAAACGTTCCCTCCGCCTAAATTTTCTAAGGCTTTTGAATGCGCTATAAATCATTGAAACCGACCAGTGGAAGGGGTGGAGTTGCTTGGACACACACACACGCACAAATACACACACATACAGTGCATCATATATATATATATATATATATATATATATATATATATATATATATATATATATATAATACACTGAGGTCAATATATATATATATATATATATATATATATATATATATATAATACATTGAGGTCAACACCCAGAGGCGACAGTCTGTTTTCTGGTTTAACGCAATCTTTATCATATATGTACCAAAATTGTCCAAATCGTGTAAGTTCAATATTGTTAGATTAAGATCTGAACCGTTCTAGTTAGAAATGATTGAAGATATCTTAGTGGAATACTCCGAGCATTTTATAACACTACTGGACTCTACTTTGAGCAATAACAATGTATTTATCTCAAGTTGAAATGATGATCCCTCTTGTTGTTGTGACCTTCCCACCCAGTTTTTCTTCTACGCTCCTTCTTTTTAAAACATATTCACCGTTCTCTTGATAGTTCTTGAATCGACTTTTGATGATGGAACCCAGAGTATGAATGTTGTTCCTTAATGATCTTTTTCTCTCACCATTGCTCAGTTGGGAAGAAATAGTGGGGTTGACACAAAACGATTTTAAACAATTCTCTTTGTAGCTGAATAAATGAAAGTTTTTTTCAGTAATTCTTACGACAGATTGTGTCAAGATGGCTAAACATCTTATCTGAAAATTTGGAAGAAAGAAACTAAATTAGTCTAGTGGTTTTATAAATATTAAACATTTTGTAGGATGGAAATTATCCCATGTTGTGACATGATTTTCTGCTACACCTGGTATATATATATATATATATATATATATATATATATATATATATATATATATATATATATAAAGACAAGTTGTCAATATACCTCATAAAAACCTAGAGCGCTTTTCAATCTGTTTGTCTGAATCGTCTTCAAGAAGCGAGAGCAAGATCTCAAAGGTCTGCCAATCTAATCGGGATCCCACAATCCTTACTCTTTCTCCATATGTGGCCACATTTGTAAATCACTAGCGAGTCTTAAGTGCCACTTAAGATTATCGCACAAAATTCCATAACTGAATCAATTGGTTAAGTTGTCAGATCCTCAGACGTTGAAACCGACGGGAAAGTTCAATATATATATATATATATATATATATATATATATATATATATATATATATATATATATACAGAGAAAGAGAGAGAGAGAGACAGACAGAGATACTGGAATGCTGCAAAAGTCGGTATACAATAATATTATACCAGTATTATAATACTGATGCAAGGATTTAATTAATATTAGAAGTTTTTTTCCATTATAGTATACTAGGAACGTCCCAACATTTTCTTAACAAGATCATAGCATGATGAAGAATCTTTGTTTTTTAGGATTTTGCGGGCAAACTTTCTAAAAAAATGTTTGATCCTCAAAATATTTATGGTATTATTAATCGGAAAACGAAAGAATTTTTTTTATCTTATTAAATGCTTTAGTCCTTCGTAGCTTGTTTGAAATTTCGGTTAAATATATATATATTTTTTTTTTGCGTCAGTGGGTGGGCCAAACATGAGTATGTGAAATTTACCGTCTTTTTTATGGTAAAACTCTCATTGTTTTTTAAAATACTTGTAAAAATAAAATAATTGTCAGATTTCCATGAACATTTCAGCATTTATTCACAAATAAATGAAATTATCTTTTAAAATATCTTTTTATAAAATCCCGGTAATTTTTTGTTACATTTGTTAACACCCACATACTTAATTCGATGAAATAAATATTTCAGTATATTAAAAAACATAATCCTAGGAGAATTTAAATCATTTTTTTTATCAAACAGAAACACCATTTACCGAAAATCTGCTCTAAATCGTAAAATAAAAAAAAGCAACAGAACTATGACATTATGGAAATAGAAAATTTTATAATTGCCTTTATAACTAAGATATATTATGGAGATTATTGTCTTAACAAAAATAAAAATTTAGATGAATAATCAATTTTTACAAGAATTGTTTTAATTTTTTTTTAAATTGATTAGAAAAAATTATTAAGTTTGAAATATTTTAAAATTCTTATTAATTTCAGCAGTTATGCTGATATTATTAAATATACCTCAACCACCTCAAAGAAATTCACCTAAACCCTTTAACATTTCCTTCTCCAGCATCCGTGGTATTCGTATGTATTTCTGCAGTGTAGAATCGTTCTCCTTTGATAAGCCTCCTGATGTGTCAAAAGTTTTCTTTGTATAATTCAAAGTGAACAGGGATATACAAATTAATTTAAACATAATAACGCGTAAAATTTCCCAATTAAACATTGGTTCTCATCGCAATAAAGGATTAATTTACTTTACAATGTGTAGTCCTATGTTCTCACTTTTACATGTATTTGTAGTTAAGTGTGCCAAAAACGCTGACAATAAGCTAAGCAAAATGAAACTGTATATCTGATTTAACAATGAAAACAGGTAATAATTAAAAGAAAATACACTAATTCCAATAACTAAAATCTTAAAATACCAAGTAAAACTAATAATAGTCATTCAAATTTATATGATATGCATGCTAGAAGATTATTACAAAGGTTGCAATTTTGTTACAACATTTTCGAAATAAATTTCAACTTCTATAGTGAATAAAAATGATATACACATATATATATATATATATATATATTTATATACACATATATATACATATATATACATATATATATTTTTGAATTGGACATAGTCCGACAATTTATTTAAAGACATTTATATTATGTTTAACGTTCTTTTTATAGATACAAGTATTTAAGCAAATGCTCTGTTTTTATAATAAACAGTATTAAATAACATAACTGCCTGAATGTCCGAGAAATTTCGACAGGAATCGAACCTGTATCCTATACGGAACCATCCTTTCGCGTGATGTGCCTTAACCGTTCGGCCACAGATGAGCGTCTGGTTAGCAAGGTCGATTTTACTATCTTTAAACTTAAATCTTCCATGAATCTCTTCTATTCATATCTGCTCTAGCGTATCAATTGTAAACAAATGACGTCATATATTTTTGAATTGGACATAGTCCGACAATTTATTTAAAGACATTTATATTATATATATAAAAAAAAATAAATAAAAAAATAAAAAGAACGTTAAACATAATATAAACGTCTTTAAACATATATATATATATATATATATATATATATATATATATATATATATATATATATATATATATATATATACTCATCCACAGACAGACCTATTTCGCAGCTCATCATTGTGGCTAGACGTCCGATTGGTTCAGGCCGGGATCAAAACCCGACAATCTGCACATGGTTTAAAGAAAGGCGAATTTTTACATACTTACTCTCCGAATAAACACGCCAATGACTCACAGTGCTCAATTCAGGGAAGGGAAAGAATCTTGTAATCTTACTAGTAATAGTCACTGTTTACAAATTCACACTTATCTTCCACGAATGCACGACCGAATTTAATTTTCATCCACAGCTCATCAGTGTGGCTAGACATCCGATTGCTTCAAGCCCGGATCGAAACCCGACTGATTCGGCAACATTCGGATATTTTCCACGTAAGCTATATATATATATATATATATATATATATATATATATATATATATATATATATATATATATATATATATATATATATATATATATATATATATATATATATATATATATATATATATATATATATATATATATATATATATATATATATATATATATCAGCATCACTGCTGAAATTAATAAGAATTTTAAAATATTTCAAACTTAATAATTACATCATATATATATATATATATATATATATAGATATATATATATAGAGAGAGAGAGATATGCATAAAAAAAAACAGTGAGGCAAAGGAATAGAGTGAAAGAGGCAGCATTTATACAACTTTCTGGAAATGTTATTAATCAATGTTTCATTAGTTATTTTGTTAAACTCTCCGAAATATTTTGAGGCTCTTATATTCAGTTTTGTATCTTAAGTTCTTTTTTTTTCTTTTCCCTAAAGAAATGTATCTTCTGTTCTCCTCTTCTCTCCAATCCAATTCCAGTCTGTGTGTTTTACGAAGTGGTTTGCGATGTATAATCTGTACAGCCAATTTTTATCATTTAACTCGAGACTTATTTTAAGATCGAATAGGGAAATGGGTAAAAATCTAAACCCAGACCTATTTTCATCCAGCGATTTCTTCCTCACTCTTATTAATGTAAATATTTGGTTATTCCTCGCGTGTTATTTTCGGAATTTCTCACAAATATCACTTGATGACGCCTTGCCCAAGGCACCAATGATATGACAGTTATGTTGTTCGCGAAAGACGCAATCTTTGTTTTTTTGGTTTTGTATATATATATATATATATATATATATATATATATATATATATATATATTAAAAACGTACATCGGTGAATTTTTAGAGTCCGAATCTCAACAAATGGATGATATTATCTGGATATAAATCTAAATTATTGAGTGTCACCAATATTCTACCTGAAACAAGTTTATGCATCTATGGAAACTTATTGTTAAAATTTATAAATACTGACGGGGAATTATTTGCTGTAATTGACGTCTAGCTTCAGATTTCACAAGCATCGCTTTCCATATAGACGCCGATGTAGTGACGATGAGGTAGGTATTCCGATTATATGGCTATACAACGTTGGGTTAAGAATGATCTTGTGCATAAAATCGGCATGCTCTAACATGTGTTCCGAGAAAAAGGACAAAGCAAGACGGTAAAGATTTATTAATTACCTCGAGCAATAAACGATACGAAATTGTGGTGGGTCCTGAAGATGATTTGATTGATTCGTTTTCCACGGCTTATCAACACCAGGTTATTTAATACCAGAGAATATTATAGAGTGAAAGATTTTTTTTTCATTTTGGTCATCGTAACGATTTAGTGATACAAGTCTTACTAATTAACCCATAACTGGGGGAAGAAAAATATGGATTCATACATTTCCCAGGGGTATTTGCGCCAAAGTGAATATACCGAATCCAAACCGGAACTGTATGTAACTCGGCTCACCTATTAAGAATTTCGAGTCATTATCTATTTTCATGGCAACTGCTGTGACGAGCTATTTTCACTGGTGTCCCAACTGCATAAATTTAAGCGTCTACTAGGTTGACATCTCAATCCCAACATTTTACTATCGCAGCAGTTAAATATAACCGCCATCTACTCCAACAGCTTCTTCACTTCACTGCTGTGGAACTCCCTTCCTCTTACTTGCTTCCCTGATAACTATAATCTATATAATAATAATTTAAATATAATGTCAATCGACAACTTCTGACGCCTTGATCTTGATCCTTCTCTTTATCTTTTCCTCAGGCACTCTTTACTCTTACTTTCACTATCTGTAACACCTTGCGTGCTAGTGGCACTCCCGCCTTGCTTGAGGTGAAATGCTTAAAAAACTTATGCAACACGCACGTCAAAGCTTAATGCACCTGGTATACCTATGATACTTGCCAGGCTCGACGTTGCTTGTGGGTCATCAAGAGATACAGCCTAAAGGTAAAGCCAACATATGTACGTTGTTTGGACTTTCTTTCATTATGATTGTGTGTGTGTGTGTGTGTGTGTGTGTGTGTGTGTGTGTGTGTGTGTGTGTGTGTGTTCGTATCAGCAGTAAAGTTGACTGGAAACTCACAGAAGAGGAGTTGCTTATTTATTTTTTGATGGGTTGGCGTCTTTTTTCGGCGTACGTCTTGCTATCGGATCTTGCAGATGATCCCAGCTTTATTATTCTTGTTGTTGTTGTTGTTGTTGTTGTTATTATTATTATTATTGTTATTGCTGTTATTATTATTATTAATGTTGTTATTATTGTTGTTGTTGTTGTTAGTATTATTATTGTTGTTGTTTTTGTTATTGTTATTGTTGTTATTATTATTATTGTTTTGTTATTATAATTGTTGTTATTATTAATATTGTTGGTATTATTATTATTGTTATTGCTGTTATTATTAATGTTATTATTATTGTTTTGTTATTATTGTTATCATTATTGTTTTTATTATTGTTGGTGTTGTATTTATATTGTTGTTAATATTATTATTGTTATTGCTGTTATTATTATTAATGTTATTATTATTGTTGTTGTTGTTGTTGTTAGTATTTTTATTGTTGTTATTTTTGTTATTATTGTTATTGTTAATAATTGTTATTATTATTGTTTTGTTATTATTGTTATTGTTGTTGTTATTAATATTGTTGTTGTTATTATTATTATTATTGTTATTCCTGTTATTATTAATGTTATTTTTATTGTTGTTTTTATTATTATTGTTGTTGTTTTTTATCATTGTTATTGCTGTTATTATTTTTTTTATTATTATTGTTTTGTCATTATTGTTATTATTATTATTATTGTTATTGCTGTTATTATTATTGTTATTATTATTGTTTTTGTTATAATTGTTATTATTATTATTATTATTATTATTGTTATTATTATTATTATTATTATTATTATTATTATTATTTCTTCTTTTGAATGTTGTTATTGAGTAAAAGTGAAACACATCCACTACAGTGATATAAGAATGATCTCCAACCAAAAATTATCATCCACGATCAATTTTTCTCATAAATCGAACTCAAGATAAA
The DNA here is from genome assembly GCA_964036315.1 of Acanthosepion esculentum. NCBI lineage: Eukaryota > Metazoa > Mollusca > Cephalopoda > Sepiida > Sepiidae > Acanthosepion > Acanthosepion esculentum. The sequence goes on along the minus strand of OZ038480.1, from coordinate 36,998,630 downwards.
CATTTCAAAAACAGAGACTCTGATCTGGAATTGAAATGAAGACAGTGATGCCTGGACCCATCATTTACAAAATAAATAATGTGGAATTAGTATAATACTAAACATTTCAAATACGTCGGTGTATTGAAACTGAACATAAAATACACTGAACTGAGTCTAGTTTCACCCAACACCACAAACTTCTATAATATCAAAGTATTTACCTAAAAGCTCAAGTCATGTTCTTAAATTATTTCGACAGATCAAGACTTTCATTTGAATATCATTCATAGCACTAAACTAGTTCAGAAATATCCAAATTTGTCGGATCTATCCACCCGCTTTCTAGAACCAATGGTTACAAATGTAAATGAAGACTGTATGTCTAGAAATGAGTTTGCCAACCCTGAGTTACAAGATACAATCATGAACCCCGGACATATAATACATGACTACAATTATTATTCATATGTAATAAATATCGTATATCCCATTAGTATCATACCATATATATTGTTAATTTCATCTATCGATGATACAAGTAAACAGCTTCGTAATGTTACTGCAATCCGTTCGTTCAGCTAGACATACCGTACGGTATCTTCCACCCTAGCCACTTAATACAGGCTGAAATTTACGATGCATGTGTACACCAAGTAAACCAGCCTTATTAACGCGCTTTGTGTTCTGTTGAAACAAGCCAATTATGTTCAATAGCCTAAGCCTTAATTCTTAATGTATGGTCAATTCCAAGTACCTACTGTTTGCCATGTTTGTTTATGTTGTAGGTGCCTAATCCAAATAATAATAGTTAGTAATAAGTTTCAAAAATGCGAGTATGTGTTGAACAGAAAGAAAATGACACCACAGAGTCAGCAACTTGTTCTTGCTAATAAGCTAAGTGTCATCTATTAAGTCCTCAGATATGGTTTTCCCCAAAAATACCTCGCTAATTATAACTTGCAACCTCGTAGTATACGGGACAGACGGTAGATATTACATAGATTGCATTTTCTTGCCGTTCGGCGTTGGCAAGATGTGACAAAATGTAAGTTCAATGTGGAGAGCCAGAGCGTGTGCATGAGTGTCAGGTCCTAAAATAGCCAAGTCCCCGCAATCATCGGTTAAATTGGTATCAGTATTAAAACGGCCCTTCCCACCTATTTAGTGCAATGAGGGAAGTACTCCCACGGGCAACAGTTTCGCGAGGCCAGGCACCTCTCAGTAATATTCTCAGTTTCTTCATCTGAGAGATGAAATGTAGTTTATCCGCCTGAAGACAGATACTACACTTTGATACCAGTCAGAAGGCTGAGAAGCGGGTATATTTTCAGTGCACCCGCGTCGCTGCCGAAGGTGACATCAAAGCCAGATTAAAGTTGGTTTAACAGCAATACTGTGGGAAAATTACCGAAGTCCCCTCGGTACATCTTCTCTTGGGGACGCCTCAGGCGCCGGGCAATAATTCAGCCCCCTCTCGAAGGAAAGGTACTACCTTGGGGGAAGGCCCCTGGGTATTAGAATTCATATATTTATTCAATCACATATGTGATATCTTGTGCCATTGACATCTTTGATGCAGACTTATAATTCCACTCTGTCATAACTTAGCCTCGTTCTGGAAAAGGATCTCTTCTAAGTGATTTTTGCTGGCTACGAGAGAATTAACGTTAAGAGAAATGGGATTGAAATAAGATTTAATCCGAGATCACAATTCGATGAGTGAAGTAAGACAGTCCAGACAAGTTGTATAAATTTCTGTCGGGTTTACAAAAGGACGTGAATAGTTAGAAATTTGTACTACATGCGTAGCTATACCGTTCACAGAGACAAAAAAACAACCATGTAATAGAGGCAGAAACGTACGTTTCAGATGTGCAACAGGAATATCAACCTTATTACTGCACTTTGTTTAATACTGCTATTATAACAACCTTCGGATTAGCCAATGTCGGTCGTCAGCCAAACGTTACGAACATTTGTTTAGAATATTTTACGTATAAAAGCATCAATTTGGATGCGACTCTTAACTGCTGATGTCATTTGCAAACTGAATATCGATTTAAGTAAAACCATCATTTGTCATGCAGCAGTTCTAAGCTCATTTTTGTTTTATTCAAATTTATATCGAATCTCTCTGTTTTATTTTTAAACATAAATATCAGTCGGTGTATCTGACATTATTTAATGAGAAATAGTTAACTACAATGAAGACAAAACCTGAACAAGTACACGCCCGTTTCAAACTGATACCCGGCCTAAACAGAAGGGGGATATTTATCCTCATAGAAAAGACGTTAGATTCAGAATTAATCAAATAAAAGTCAATTTTGCGATCGGCTCTCATCTGGTTGCTACGAAAATTTCATAATCTTCAACCATTTTCGACAATTCAAGTGCAGCGCGCGAAACAATTTTCTTAAAATGCCTACAAATCTTTCTGGAATATCTCTTTAATAATAGACATCGTGGAATAGCTAGGAACCTTTCCGATCGAAATTCAATAAAAGTGAAGCCAAAACCACATTCTAAATGAGCGTCTATTCATTTTTGGAATATAAAATGCAATTGCTATTATTGCGAGTAGAAGAGCGCTGGTAAGTCAATGCAAAAAGAAGTTATTAAAATTTGAAAAAGTATATTCCAGCTTTTAAATTCTTTTGTATTTATCAGTCAATGTTATCGCATTGGGCATTAAATAAAATTGCATCTATCAAGTGCAGCTGCAACACTTTAAATAATCTGCAAATAGACACAGTGTCTTATATCTAGGGCGGACATATTCTAAAGAACATAGATGTTAGATGAAAGCAGGGATTTCTGTATTTAAGTGAATGGAAACATATCTTCATGTTCACAATTGGTTAATATTGAGAAAAGGCATAACCTAACACATGTATAAGAGGTGGGCGAATAAGTGGACATTTTAAAGTAATTACCAAGGAAATGATCGCGCGCGCATCCCCCCATATATATATATATATATATATATATATATATATATATATATATATATATATATATATATATATATATATATACGTATGTATGTATTGGGTATCCCAAAAATGTAATCACTTTTTGACTTATTAACTTACTTATTGACATTTTTCCTTTTTTCAGATGCATGCATTACATTTCATTTAATATTTAAATAAACAATTGTAAGTGAATAAACTGCATATATATCCATTTAAAGAGTAAGTACGTTTAAAAGACAGCTTATATATATATATATGTATATATATATATATTTATATATATATATATATATATATATATATATATATATATATATATATATATATATATATATATGTATAAAAAG
>OZ038480.1:36957823-36990323 GCA_964036315.1 Acanthosepion esculentum | reverse complement strand
TCTTTATGTACACGCTCTTAGACTATTACACACTTTAACATCCTAAATGTTCCTCACGCATGTATATATATATAATCTATTGTGTTTATCCACGTCACGTGTGTCGGATCAATGAGAACTATAAAAAATTAGAACATTCCTGTATTCTATCTCTTTGCTCATTTCATTTCTATTCTCGATCTCTGACGAAACATTAATAATGGTGAAACATGATAGATTCATTTTCTAATTTGTTCTGATCTACATTTGATCTTCAATTCATACATATATATGTGTGTGTATATGTGCACATGTGTGTATGAGAGAGAGAGAGAGAGATACGTGAGCGTTTATATATATATATATATTAGTAGCCTAATTCCACCACACCCTGTAACCGCATGTGTTTTAGTGGCTTTACTGCCTTGCGCGGGTTGATACCGATTAAAAAAGAAAAGACAGCCTGAGCAGTTCGATGAGCTAAAATGTGAAATTGATCCAAAAATGACATACAGTCTGCTGTTACCTAGTACAATGATTGGCATGTTGACTCTAATCGTTCCAAAACGAAACTGACCTCTATTAATCAGCTGAAAGACCTATTTCTGCCTTCCACCAGCAGGAGTGTGAATCGTTGCGCCATTTCGAGCTAACATTCTCGCCTGACATGAAGCGAAAAGATGGGGTGCAGAATTAATTTAAACTTCACCCTCCACGACGCGAATGAGTCCGAACTTTTATTGTCGATAACTCCAAAACGGTAGATTTTATCAAAATTTATTTGTTGTTTTCGAATTAAGCAAGTACATTTACACATAAATGGAACTATTTTTATTAGAAACTGAGCGCGGGGATTGAACTGCAAATTACCCTTTTGAGGTTCCGAGTTGAAAGTAGTTCTGTCACCCGAAAAGATTATATTGAATCAATTGCTATGTCTGCTGCTAAGAAAGATGGTTCACTGTGTCGTGCGAGAATATTTTTCTCTCCAGAATCTATCTTGCATATTTAGTAGTCTGCCATTCGTCCATATATAATCTGATGATCCTGCTGCATATTTAGTGACTAGCAGCATGGCCCGGCGTTGCCCGTGCTTGATTCAAAAATCGTACAAAAATCATACAGCAATCGTTATCACTTGACTTAAAATATTTTTGCCCTTCGTTGCCTTTAAATGAGTGACCTTTGCCGTGCTGATGTTGTTACATGCCTTACTTCTTGCCTATCTCACACTGCGAATTTTTCTAAGCTCTATACTAAACATTAAATCTATTACGAAAAAAGAACTAAACAAAATGAACACAAAACGATCAGCTTTAAAAAAGGACACGTAACTGGAAAAACCGAATGAAAAAAGAATGTTAACAACAAATATTTTTTCACACCCAACCCAGTTCTGCCGAATCAGAATCAACGTTGAGTTTAAGCAAGCGAATGGGCCAATTGAAGTAAAGTGCCATGCAGATTTAAATATTTCCCACTTGTGGAGAATGCAGCTATCGATTTTTTTGCATGCTAGTTAACATTCATGTCGGCTCTCACGCTGGCCAATAGAATCTTCCTGCCTATTCGTGGCAGCCAGCTATAGGCTCTCACTCTGGCCAGTAAAAAATGGCCGCAAACTACATGAAAACTACCGTAGAAGCATGAAAAAATCGATTATTTCCACTATCGATGGGAGTTGGGAAATGCAAAGTCGGTCTTGACCTTTATTCTAACTTGGAGCATGTGCATGTACATTTTGGTGCGAAACCGTCGAAAATTGCGGCCGTGCATTCGTTACACTCACATACACATCCTGCCTATTATAGATAGAGATTCTTGATAAAATCAAAAAAAAATTCAGCAATATTATTGGTCCTTATTTATATACATTATGGTTCTCTTCTACATTCTGTCATTTGCTGTAAGCTTTGATGTGCGGGTGGCCTAATGGATAATGTCTAGGTTTCGTTAATCGGATGAGCCGGGTTTCAATTTCAGTTGGATTCTTTATATTCACGCGCAAATAATCTTGGAATCCACATCTCCTCACTATTACGTCTTAAGTAGTACGTATTTTATCAGTAAATCCGTCTTTAAAAAAAAGGAATATTCTTAGACAGTAAAAATATTTTCTTGCTTTAAATATCCGGAAATGGGGGGATAAGCCATAGAAAATGAATGATTTCATCAATCTTCAACTTCCACGTGTTTTTGTGCTGTTTCTTTTATTCATGTTTTTTCTGGTCCTTGTGGCAATAAAATAACATATTTGTCGATTCCGATTGTGTTGTTCTTAGTAGTAATATTTCCTCAATCCCTTCTTTATTTTTCCTGATTTACATCAAGGTTTCCTTGGACACCTCAAAGTGCAAAAAATATTGTGAGCAAGGCTTTCATTCTCTCTGTCTACACATCTTTTAGATCTCAATATTCTTACAACTTTCCGTCCTGGGTAAGACGATAAACTATATCCGACAGCAAGGCTCCTGATCGGGAGGTGTTTGAGGAGCGTGGAACCACCTCTTAATTGCTGGCGATCCCAGGTCCACCCTGACCCCGGTTGGTAGAACCTGTTACAAGCCCAGCTATGGGCAAATAGTTAACCCCAAACCGGAGTCTAAACACTATGAAAGTGTAAAAATAGGTTTTAATACCAGCAATACATTTTTATTAAAAAAAATTATTACTAGCAATGAAATTTTGCGGAAAAAATTATTACCAGCAATACATTTTTGAAGAAAAAATATTACCAGCAATAAAAATGTTGTCGACATTAAATACCCCATTGAATTTGATATGCCGTAAATTAAAACAAACCAAATCAAACCAAAACTTACTATTTTTTTTCCCATATTTTTCATTTTTCTTTATCTATGTGCAAAGATCAGCTTAAATAGTTACTTTTACAAATTAATAGAACTCACTGTTTGCATTCACGAAACATTAAACCGGCCTCTTTGCTTTCGAAGTGGTTTGTTTGGAGTTGATTTTTCCTTAATATATATTTTTCTTTTGAATCTTCAAAGACATCTTCTGTTTTATACCCATGGCAAACGTCTTCCATGCATTTTTTCTTTTTTAAATCAACTTACCCCAAGCAAGGCGATAATGCCCCTAAATTGCTAGGGGCGACTTTAGAAGGAACCGGAAACCCAATCCTAAATAGGGTACAAGCGATAAACTTCTACTTCTGTTCAAAAGACCGAGGAAGAGCATAAAGCGGACGATAGACGAAGGTATCTACTCCGTTTGAGGTGAAAATATATTTGGTAAATAAATTTTCAGAGTTAAACCGAAGACGTTTTATAAGTATAGAGATGAAGTAGACTTAGAGAAGGAATCGGAAACCCAATTCTAAACAGGAAACAAGTGATAAACCTCTACTACTGTTTAAAAGATCAGGAATGAGTGTGAAATTGATGATAGGTGTACTTAACTAGATTGTCATGGTTTGTCGGCAATCTCCCATGAGGAAACACAACGTTGCATCAACTAAGACAATCAAAATAATTTCCTCCAAGTTTCTTTTCACTGGTTTTCTTTATCGGGAGAGTTGACGGAGTTGAGCTGTTATCGGTCGGTTGGTCAATCGCAGGGGGAGAGGGAGATTGAGAAAAGACAAGTAAACCGGTCGGCCACCTACCGATACTATCCTCGGGCGTGGCTTGTCGCTCTGCTGAAATGCTTACAGTAGGTTCGCAGTTTCAAATATTTGTCAAAGTCAAGATTTATTTCCAGCTGTGAAATCTTTCATTTCTGACATTGCTAGAAAAGACCGGGGTGGGGAGGAGGAGGAGGAGGTGTGAACAGCGCAATAGCGTGACATTATCTACTCCTTTAGGAATGAATTTTTTTTTCTTTTTACTTGGTTGAAAAATAAAAGCGAAACGATGACATTCAACGTTGAATATCGAACGATTTTCAAACTGACTTCTGTGAAGCGCGCTTCGCATGAAAGCCAACAGAAGTCTATAATCACAGTCAATTCTGCTCAAATAAATCGGTTTTCGAAAATGTACTTGGAAGTGAAAATATCCTGTCCGGCATCATTCCATATTGCCGTTGCTCACGTGCAAGAAGCATTGGCACAGGAACTGAAGAAGCTGTCAATACGAGAAAGTCACCAGCTCCTTTTTACTGTCATCGCTAATAGTGATTGCTTCGTCTATGATTTCTTCTTAATGGAAACCAAGCCATGACTAGCAGCAATCTGCTGTACTTACGAAGTGTCCACGGCGTTGTAAGTTAGCTGTCGAGCCATTTAGTCGTCTGCGTGCATCGGGGCAGTTAAGTTGGCTTGACTAATTGACGCACTACGGAGACAGACCGACCAACCGCTGCTTCACACTACCGTGCCGTTCAAGAAGCTCATCTTATTTCTTGTCATCCGTTGGGAAGGGTCGTCAGAGGTAGTAACTTGGACGGAATTTGAATTTAGAGTATTTGTGAACAGCCCAAAACGTAGTAAATTCTCCTGCTACGTCGGTGATTATCTTCCGAACGTCCTTACACACAATGTCTATACGGATGCGTTTGAGGACAAGAATAGCATCCTGTAATGGCTCTGCCTTTTCCCATTTCTTTATAATTATCGTTCATTGTAGAGAACTGGTACCATCGTTCAAATCCATGGAATAAAAGAAACGTTAAAAATCTTCAATTTTGACAAGCGAGTGGCACGAATTCGGCGTTTAACCGTATCTTCTTAAGGTTAGTTTAAACTGAAGATTTTTACTTTTTTCATATACCCAAACTATGGATATAAAAATAGAATGATAATTTAAGAAAGTGAGAAGCACTTTGAAATCAGAGTGTGTGTTTTCATTTGAAATCAACGAACTACGACATTTAAGTGGTAATGGTATCAGCCATTTTTGTCTCTTAGGAAACACTTCGAGTTTATTGATCGAACAGCCAGTATGATTTCAGTTGAAGTTTATAAAATATTTCTCTCAAAACACTTTCATTTGGGAAAACCATTTTCTGAAGTCCATTAGGTATTATCGCTCTTTCCTGTAGGAACGGTTTTCCACCATAATCCTTCTACTTGAAGTGCTCTTAAATGGTTATAATACATGAAAAAATCAGTTGAAAATGAGGCCTGGATAAATTAGTATAGTTGAGAAAAACAAACATTTACAGATATTTAGTGTCGCTTGGACAATTACCTAATTACAAAAAGATACACAAACACACACACACACACACACACACACACACATATATATATATATATATATATATATATATATATATATATATATGTGTGTGTGTGTGTGTGTGTGTGTGTGTTTGTGTGTGTGCGTGTATCTATATGTGTGTATGTGTGTGTATCTATATGTGTGTATGTATATATAAATGTATATATGTATATGTATGTATACGTATGTATCTATGTATATATATGTTTGTATATATATATACGTATGTATCTATGTATATATATGTATGTATATATATACGTATGTATCTATGTATATATATGTATGTATGTACATATATATATATATATATATATATATATATATATATATATATATATATATGTATATGTATTTAAGATATTTTTTATATTTTTACGTGCTTTTTATAGAGACAAATATAAAAATGTCTTAAATAATAGTCGGACATTGTCTATGTCATAATGTATATGTATGTAACTATGTTTGTATATATATATGTATGTGTGTATATATATATATATATATATATATATATATATATATATATATATATATATTTATATATATATATATATATAGATAGATAGATAGATAGATAGATAGATAGATAGATAGATAGATATATGTGTGTGTGTATATGTGTGTGTGTGCGCGTATATATATATATATATATATATATATATATATATATATATATATTGATATATGGGCGTAATTTGGCATGCAATTATTTAGAAAAGTTTTGATAAAGACCAATGGACATTCTTCAATAAGAAAGTTATTATTTTCTTTAGATTGGAATATTTTCTTGTCAATATCAGCATTTTTTCTATTATATCTTTTCAATCTTCGAATAAGATGCTGTTTATCTGAATAAAAATATGGATTAACGATCCAAACTTCATTTTTTAAAGAACCTAACATGCTAATTACACATTTGAGATATGAAAATCAAGCAGGTACAACAGTTTAAATAGCTGGAACGCATTTAACAGGGAACTGAAAGTGCCACACCGGAATTAGGAGGTCCCTTGTGTTAAAAATAATATTTGATCATTTGAATTGGATCAATCAGCGTTGGACCATTTGAAATGGGGCAATATTACTTTGTGATTTGGAATTGGACAAACGTCTTTTTTTTCATTTCGCATACAACAATATGCTTTAGTAACTTCTGTTTGGCCAATAAGCTATGATTATTAAAATTCAGACAGCTTTGCTCATTTGAATTCTGAGCATCGTTTTAACAGAGGATGGAAAATACAACACCGAATATGCACTGGGCCAGCGAATTAACCATTCCAAAAGCTAATAAAGGTGAAGCGAAACAGAAAAATGTCGTTAGAAACACAGAAAGAAATGTTGGATTGCTATTTAATATCCATACTTTTGTATAGCAATGAATCCTGTTAATCTCCCCACGGACTAGAAAAAATTTGAGTCAACAGAAATATTGTTCTACAGAAAGTTACCGAATATTCTATGGACGGATTGAATATGTAACAAAGAAGTCTTAAAGAGAATGACAACAGAATGAATACTTCTACTCAGAAACAGGAAAAGATAAATGAAATTCTGTGCACATATAATGATGAAGGCTTAGAAAACACGGGAAGCTTGGAAAACTCACGGGACATGCTTTGAACAACAGAAATATGAGAAGGCAGCAAGACGTTTAGCTGACGAGCTTGTGTGGATAGATTGTTTATCGGGAGCGGGAAAGCAAAGTGTGAAAAACTTCTAAGAATCGCACGTGATAGAAAGTTGTTGAGAACCATGATCGGCCATGTCCTGAAGGAATGCGGTACGTAGAAGATAATTATGGAGAGAAAATTGACTACGGTTTTATTCCTCGGTGTTTTTTCCTCTATTCTTTCCTTTTCAATTCAATGTACCGCTGATATATCCGTTAATAGTCATGAACAATGAGATAAAAGGACTGTCTGATGCCGTAAAAGAAGTCAATATCAATAATTCCTTAAAAATGATAATTAAAATATGTATCCTGGGTGTATATATGAATTCGAACAAACAGCAGAAGAGAACCTCGCAAAGAATTAAATTGTCATCGTATGAAAACATTCCATTATTTAATCAGTTATGGAACAATATGGCTAAATGTAATCGACTTCTGGTTAACTCGATAGTCGAGCATTTATTTCATTATATGTGAAGTTAATATGAAACGGATTTCATTTAGTTTCAGTAATTAATTCTCAGTGACAATCCTCCTGATGATTGTAAGGAGCCATCATTCCTTAGATAATTAAGTCAGGTTAGTTTCTAAGAAGCTATCAAGAATTGATTAGCGACATTTTTCCATTTTTAATAAATATGGTGATTAATACTTTATATTATTTATTTCTCCTGAGCTGAATTTGAATGCAAATTAATCACTTTGTTTTTTCAAATTTATTTGTTTAAGGTTTCATGAAGTCTCTTGTATCGTTCATATCTCAGATACTAAATAATGAGCCGGGGAAAAAAAACGAACTTGTGTAGCTGTCTGTGATGGAATTAAGGACATTTTAAAGTAATAAATGATACAGAAAATTCTGGCGTTTTTAATATCATTGAATCCCTAGGCTGACAAATATTTCTTGGAGAGGCTGATGATTGTAATAGTATCAAAACCAGTTCTTAATGAAAATAAGCATGGGATTTGCCTAAAGATCGCTGTAATATTGTAAGCGAGTTTCACCAATCCAAGTGCCAAATAGCCCTTGCAAAACATTGCTTCTATCATTTGATGTGCAACATTGTACGCTACAGAGGCAAAGGCGTGGGCTAATGGCTAACAAGCGAGTCTGGCTGACCATTATTAATGAATAGTGAATTTGGTTGGCATGGAACCATCTTCTAGCTTTTTACACTATTTACATTGTTCGGTCTGTTGTCGTCATCTTTACTGCCATTTCGCGAAGTTTCGGTCCTTGTACGCTCCGCTCTCCTTCAGGTGATATTAGTTTGAATTTTAAACCGAACCCTTTATTTAGTCCACGTGGGTAGATTGTTCTAATTCCACGTGCCATGCGTTTGGCTATGTCAGTTCCAGATAATTTCCGTTGTTAACTCAGCTCTCCAAGTTTTTGTTCCCTCTGCTGTGGCCAGGTACTGAACTCACAACTGTTTAATTTCATCTGAAGAAGCCCGGACGATACAACGGCCGAAACGTTGTGAATATGGCGATAAAATGAGGGCAACAGTCAGAGCAATGATAAAGAGTGTAAATATTTACAATACATCGTCTGAGAAATATAAACAGATGTTATGACATTGTTCCAAAATAAGCTGGGTTTTACTGTAATAGTTAATGAGCTGGTCTTGGCTATTACTAATGAGTAAGTGTGTTCGACCGTAAAATATTCTTCTGACGTTTAGCCTTCTGCTATAATTATTTATCAAGTTAACCGCAGTCGGTAACATAACGCCATTGTGAACACGGCCGATAGCATAATGTCATTGTGAACACTGCCGGTAGCATAATGCCTTTGTCAACACTGCCGGTAGCATAATGCCAATGCGAACACTGCCGGTAGCATAATGCCATTGTCAACACTGCCGGTAGCATAATGCCATTGTCAACACTGCCGGTAGCATAATGCCATTGTGAACACTGCCGGTAGCATAATGCCATTGTGAACACGACCGGTAGCATAATGCCATTGTGAACACTACCGTTAGCATAATGCCATTGTGAACACTACCGTTAGCATAATGCCATTGTGAACACTGCCGGTAGCATAATGCCATTGTGAACACTGTTGGTTGCAAAGTCTGTTTTGAATCCCGAATGCTTCCCCTCACCTAGACTTATTGTCAAAAATGGCTAGAGGGACCAATATGCACTACTATTTAATTCGTAGAGTGAGGAAGAAATGAGGGATTCATACCTTTCTCAATGGTATTTTTCTGGAAATGAATGTCACGAAACTCGAATGGTTCGAACTCAGCTCGCCGATTTCGAGTTCCAAGCCACTAACCATTATACCACCTGCTCATCCTCTAAATTCAGTGTCAAAAGTAATCACAGTAAAAAGCAAAACAACAAAAATATATGTGTAGATATTGTATTTACTAGGGAAGCTGAAATACTCTTGATTGGAGTTTTATCCCAAAATAGGACCACTGTGTAACGCAATGTTAGTCCTTGGATAGCAACTGCAATTTTCTTTTTGTTTACGCCTAAAATGTATTGAAAATGGTTGACATTTCCTTCAAACTTTGCATCTGCAATCAGGATAATGATTTTTCTGAATTTTGCCTATTCCTACTTGGAAAAATGGTGAATGTTAAAATTCTCATTCATAAAATGCACATGATCCAAAAGTAGCAGTTCTGTATTCACGGATTACAAAAGAGAGATATAAATGTTTAGATGTAAGTAGCTTTTCGTGATTTACGCTTATAATGCAAATTACTTTCACGAAACAGCCCACAAATATAGCCTCCCATCATGTTTTCGTCATACGATGCTTGGTAGCGACGCTCAAAAACCAGTATATCCTGGTGGAAGCACTAGTAATTCTTCCCTGAAACGTACGCATGTTCTTGAATTTATCAAGTTGTGCCTCAAAGATATGGACTTTAAGGGACATCCTGCAGCTCAATTTACCGTTGTTTTTCACCAGGGTCTCAACATGTTCCATATAGATTTCGGACTTGTGATTCCCTAGGAATCCCTGAAACACTACAACAAAGCGGGTTCACGCTGCTTTCTCCGTCCCTGTGAGTTTCTTGAGGAATTCCGGCACTATAATCATCTTTATTTGTGTTCCGACGAAGACACCGGCCTTGACTATTGTCACAGACAGCTTAGGAAAAAAGTCTTGAAAGTAATTCAAGGCTGCAGACAACTTATCTAGAGTTGTTTAAAATTGTTTAATGACGTACAATTTTAAGTGAGGTAGAGGAAACAATACTTTCCAAGCGTCCAACTGTTTTTTTTTTTATTCTTGTGCATACCAAAGCTGTGCCTACCTTTCTGACTCTCGTGCAAGCCAAATCTATGTCTATAAGATTGTTTCTCATGGAAATTAAAGTGTAGATTTACTTTTCCGAATACTATGCAAACAAGTCTCTTATGAAAACCGCCTACTTTTTTATTATCATCTAGTCGGCTTTATGTTACTCTCGCGTAAACCGGATCTATACCTACCCTTTTTTTTTTACTATCGTGCATACTGTTTACAGCTTTAGTCCCGTGCAAGCAGACGATTCTTTAAGTCTTGAGAAAACTGAAAATGTATGTCACAGTTGTTGCTTACGTGCAGCGGCATAACCTCCCTCCCAAAGTAGGATCACCTTTTTTATTGTAGCTCAGTTTTCAGTTTTTTACGGATGTGTAAACCAAATATATGTCTACTTTTTTGACGATAACAAACTGTCAATCTTTCGACGGTCCTTAAAGATATTTTACTTTTTTTTTACTCTCAAGCAGTATGTACCTTTTGTAGGAGCCCCTTGAGAGGATGCGGTATTATGGTGTATGGAGGATTGATTGGTGACGACGAGTTTTTGTGGTGAATGTGGAAAATGTAATGAGTGAATTGGTCGTGTATCGCATTAGCTAGGTATAAGATAGTTAATGTCGGTCAGCCTCAATCCCTCCCCTTTTTTGGCCTTGTGCCGTAATTGTGTATTTTTTAAAATAAATCCCAATAGTATGTAGCTTTTTGAAACTCGTGCAAGCAAAAGATATGTCTATCTTTTTTATATCTCGTCCCATCCAAAACTGTGACTCCCGTTTTACCTCACGTCTAAACTAAACTTGTATGAATCTTTTTTTTACTCTCGCCTAAGTTTAATCTGTCTATCGTTTTAACTCTTGTTAAAGTCAAACCTATTTAACACTCGCCCAAGCCAAACTCATGCCCACCGTTTTACCTGTCATCCAAGTTAAAACTTTATGTACCATTTTGATTGTCGTCCAAGCCAAAATACCTTTTGAAGTCTCGTCCAAGCCAAGTACATGTTTACTTTTGTCACACTCGTTCAACCCTATGTCTATCTTTTTCACTCATGTCCAAGCCAAACCTGTCTACCTATTTCACGTTCGTGCAAAATAAAATCTGCGCCTACCTTTTCGACCCCCACCACATATTAACCAGTCTCCTTTTGACAATCATAGAAACCATCTACTTTTTTTAATATCGCGCGTTCTATATTTTGCACTCTTCTTTAAACAGAACCAAAGACTATATCGATTTTTTACCCCCGTACACATCCAGACATACGTCTACATTTTGACTGTCAAGTGGTCTAGCTTCTTGAGTCTGGTGAAACACAAACCTACGTCGGTGTTTTTAAACGGTCGTGCAAACTAAACCTATATATTGCTTTCTGAGACTCGGGAAAATCTGTCTACCAAGGTATTTTATCAAAATTACAGAATTCGGCATGGGTCGATTGATATTCCATGAAGCAAAAAAATCTAGACAATTCTTGTGAACTACATTCAATCATATTTTTCCTGATCTTATTTAAAAACAACAACAACATTTATAACTACTTACTATTTGTGCGTATGACAATTGTTGAGAACAAACGTGTTTTGTTAGCAAATGTAACAGTCATCTGTCAGATTGACTCAACATTACCGGCAGTAACATCGATTATAGTTCGATATAAATATCAAATAAACATGTTCCTCACGTCGCAAATCATTTCGACAAAGTTTATACTTCGAGGTTCAAGTGGAAATATCTACAAGCGAAAGAGGTTTACTTGGGGATAAACAGAATTAATTCTATAAAATTGATGTAAATAAATATTTTTTTTTTATGATGAAAGTGATTGGCTGATATCCGACAGTGAAGACAAGGGTGAAGACGATTCACATGACATTAACTCATACTGATCTAACAGAAAACAAGTTACAAATCAGTTACAAATGGCATTAATCACAACAAAAATGACAAAATATTATTTGGATTTGCTTGGAAAACGACGTCTCACAGGTGTCTTACTTAATTTTCTCATCTGTTAATAAACACTTCTGTGAGTGAATCCGATTAAATACTCGTTTATCTGTTCGGTGTCTAGGGATGAGTAAATTAAAAAAAAAAGAATTTACTGTCGACTCGAAAAAGATAAGAATATAAATAAATACTCAGATTTTATGGAATAACACATCATTTAAAACTTCCGAAGGGTACTGACTTCTAAATATATGAAAGGTTACAGATGACGTTTATTCAATGAAAAAGGAAGCGCATTGGCTTTAAAAATATTTATTTCATATCCTTGTGAACACTAGTGATTCAAGAAAAGAATTTCTGATTAAATATCTTTCGTCAGATTTTTCAGATCTGTTTTTTTTTTCTTCAATGCTGTTTTGCTGGTCTTAATTTTCTTTCAGATGACGTGTTAACCTTTCTGCCTTCTTTTCTTTCGTCAGAAAAGAATATGATTGTGTGTCTGGCTGATTAAAACTGAATATGTGATTATTGGAAGCTCGTACATAATAGATGAGAATTGGCAAGCGAGATTTCAATCAGAGTAGACAATGCAAATTCGTTCAACTTCGGATTAATTGACGAGATAATTCCATTCTTTAATTCTATCTCTATTCTTTCGTTTTGTCTTTTTTTTCTTTTACTTTTTCTTTAGTTTTATTTTCGTTGCTTTCTTTATTCCTTTATTTTCTCTTTTCTCTTCTTTTTATTCTTTCCTTGTTCTTTTATTCGTTTCTTTCATTTTCTTTTTCTGTTTTCCTTCCTTTCTTTTTTATTTTGCGTGTTTTACTTATCTTCTTTTTTACTTTTCTTTTTATTGCTTTCTTTTTCCCTTGTATTTTTACTTTCTTCCTTGTTCTTTGTTTCTTTTCGTTTTCATGTATTTCTCTTTTTCTTTCTTTTACTTTATTTATTTTATCGTTCCTTTTCCTTTTCTTTTTTCTTTGTTCCTTTCCCCTTCTATCTTTCTTGTCACTCCCCTTTTTTTTTCATTTTTTGGTATTATTTCTTTCTTTCTTTTTCTTTTTTCATTTCTTTCTCTTTTTCCATTCCTTCCTTTACCGTTTCTACTTTCTTTTCTTCTTTTTCTTTTTCTTTCTTTCTTCTTTCATTTTCTTTACTTTATTTCTTTTTCTTTCTTTGTTTTCATATTTTTCTTTTCTTTGTTTCCATTTGTTCTCTTTTCATTCTTTTCTTCTATCTTTGTCTTGTTCTCTCATCTTTCTCTCTTTGACAGCCAAGATATTCTCCAGGGAAGGTAATGAATGCATCTCATTTTAGATAGGGAAGCTAATACACATCTCAGATGACGCAAATGTCGAGAGTATAATTTAAGTACATAATCGAAAAACGTTCCGTCACTGAGCCGATCATTACAATGTCACTGGCATCTTAAGAGGATACTGGCTATCAAGTATCATAAAAACAGTTAATCACAACACTAATTTGCCTAAACATATATATGCCTATGCATTCGTCTATTTACTTGCCTTGGAGAGGAATTCATTTGGCGAAGAAGACAAAGTATTTCAATATTCAATGCGCATAACTTGTTTCAAAGAGATTCGTTCGCCTATTCTAAATCATATTCCCTTTGGAGCAAGCATTAAAATGCAGTTGATGACGAGCTGGGCTCACATGCAGTTAATTGAGTTTTCGTCCCTCTTTTAGGTGGTCCTCCTGTACGGCAGTAAATTCTAGACAATCTTCTCACAGATGAAGAACAAACGTGAGGTCATAGAAATGCGAATCTACAGAAGAATGCTGAAAATATTCGTACAAACAAAAAATATGCCTACATTTTTGACTCTCGTCCAAGCCAAACCAATGTCTACCTTTTAATTCTTCCCCACAGTCAAACGTATGTCCACCTTTTTGACCCTTGTGCAAAATAAAATCTAGGTCTATCTTTTCTTCTTCCATGTTAAGCAGCCTCTTTTTGAGATTTATTCAAACCGTCTACATGTTTTTAATATCGTCCAGTCGACAGTTTTGACCGTCGTTTAAACCGAACCGATAGCTACCTTTTACTTCCTTAACTCTTGTGCACAGCCAGTCAGCTAAGTGCCACGCATGATACACGCTTGGATGATCATGTCTCGTTCGATACATGACTGAGTAGGCAGACTATTTTCCCGCACTAGATTGCCATTTCTTTCTACAGTAGACAGGTTGTCAACCAATGTTATAGGATCCAACTTGTCTTTTTCTTTCAGATTTAACAACTTCAGTCTTTGGCAATTTCAGCCATGGAAAGATTAACAATCTAACAACGTGTTCAAGTTATCGAAATCTATTACGAAAATGGACGTTCAAACAGAAATGCAATGAGAAGTTCCCAGGTCGCATCATCTCTCGAAACAGCGAAGTCAATTGTCCACCATGATCGTGCGACTTGACGCCTTTAGATTTCTTCCTTTGGGGTCATCTCAAAAGTAAGATCTATGCCGACAAGCCAACAACAATTCAACAACTGAAGGATGAGATAATAAGGCATATTGGTGAGATCAAAGAGCAACAATGCAGAGATATCATCAATATTTTGACTATCAAGTGGAGGTGTGCCGCCGAAGCTTTGGCGGACATTTGGGCGATATTATAATTGCCATAACTTAAATAACATGACCCAATAGAGAAATACATTTTCACCAATAACACTGATATATTTACTGCTGACTTTGATTCCTCTTAAGGAAACACCCTTATATATAATCCTTCTTAATGAAACACCCTTAATATACCAAAATTCGATTAGTGCATGCATAATACTCGATTAGTGCGATAGAACATTCTTCAGTGTAACAATAGTAATTTAAAATTGATTTTTATAGTTACCGATTAGTTAAAAAAAAGTTCTAAAATTGAAAAATAGAAAATGGCTAACTATATTGTGTGTCAAGTGGTACGTTATCTAAGCAATTACATTAGTTTTAAAAATAGATAGTTGCATTCGTCACAAGTGGGAAAAATTTAAATCTGCATGGCACTTTACTCCAATTGGCCCATTCGCTTGCTTAACCTCAACGTTGATTCTGATTCCGCAGAACTGGGTTGGGTGTGAAAAGGTATTTGTTGTTAACATTCTTTTTTCATTCGGTTTTTCCAGTTACGAGTCCTTTTTCAAAGCTGATCGTTTTGTGTTCATTTTGTTTAGTTCTGTTTTCGTAAAGATTTAATGTTTAGTATAGAGCTTAGAAATAATTCGCGGTGTGAGATAGGCAAGAAGTAAGACATTTAGCAACATCAGCATGGCAAAGGGCACTCATTTAAAGGCAACGAAGGGCAAAAATATTTTAAGTCAAGTGATAACGATTGCTGTATGAGTCGTACGATTTTTGAATCAAGCA
This sequence comes from Acanthosepion esculentum, assembly GCA_964036315.1. Classification (NCBI taxonomy): domain Eukaryota; kingdom Metazoa; phylum Mollusca; class Cephalopoda; order Sepiida; family Sepiidae; genus Acanthosepion; species Acanthosepion esculentum. The sequence goes on along the minus strand of OZ038480.1, from coordinate 36,974,873 downwards.
CGGGTAACGCCGGGCCATGCTGCTAGTTCACAATAAAATCGGTCCAAGTTATTGGAATCCCCTTTTATACTAAAAGTCTGTGATTGTGTGCGTGCTTGTGTAGTGCGTCTGTTCGGCGCATAATGATTTAAGCTAATCTGATTTAAGTGAATAAGATTTAAAAATACTAGTTGTTTATTTTGATTTTCTTCAAACAGACAATTTTTTAATTAAAATATTTTAAGTTAAAGACAGACACAAAGAGATCCCGCTTTGCTGTTTGGCGCAGTTGCTGTAGAGTCATTATTTATTTTAGCTTTTTTTTAACAAACAATATTTTAAATATTTTTGGCATATTTAAAAAATTAAAATTTTATCCCGGAAGTTCTATTCCTATTAAATGCTGTAAACAATCAGTAAAATATTAAACATGAACTTATAAACCAGACCAATGATGACACGAAATATTTAAAGTGAATGATAATAAAATTAACTAAATTATAATAAAATTAATTTTCATTTGAATGAAATTTTGAAATCAACTTCAATGTTTTATAATCCGAACCGTCAGTGACCCAACGGGTCAGGAGTAGTCTAGTAATTGGATAACTTTTATAATATAAGCCGATAATAAACATATATATTTGAATATTTGTCTCTATTAAAAGATTTTTAATATTTTGATTTTTTTTTTCATGTTTATTTTGAAGGTCTTTAAATGAGATTTCGGATATTCTGTTAAAAAATGGATGATTTAATTAGATACAGAAACTTACATTTATTAAGAAATATCGAAATATAAAAGACGTATACATTTACTATGGAAAGATTACAAATAAACTTTCCAGGTTAAAATACTAATGATTATATGTTTGGAGCATTTCCAAAAATGCAGGCAGTTTCAAAAGTCTATCTCACATTCTAAGAACTATTATATCATGAAAATGGTAGCATGATTGAACTGGTACCATTTAAAATCTAAAAGTATCAAGTTTTCTTCTGATAATTTTACTTTAATTTATTATTCAAACACCTCTGCTTGACAGATCGTTCGGACGTTCTGGACAGATTGATCGAGTGTTCCTGCGATAGTCAACTAGGTTTATAAAACACATGTCATGTGAAAGGCCTCTTGAATGTTCGTTCCCTTCCCAGAGACCTGCATGATGTGAATACGCCAATAACTTAAGCCTTTTCAACCATCAACAACGCTATACTTGATCGAGTTTTTGCAAGAATTGGATTATCGTTTGGATGTGCGTCATGTAATCCCCGGTGCTCACATTGAACACCTGTAAAAACCTGTACAGAAACGTGGAAATATTAGCCTTCAGGAAATACAAATTGTTTTCTAATACCGTCTTTAGTTATTAAAATTTCAAGTATCGTAATGTGACACAAATTCTTGAAACACACTAAAAAATATGGATTATCGTTTGGATGTGTGTCATGTAATCCGCGGCGCTAACAATGAACACCTGTAAAAACCTGTAGAGAAATGCGGAATTATAAATTGTTTTTTTATATCCTCAGTAGTTATTAAGATTTAAAGTATCGTAATGTGACACAAAATCTTCAAACACAATAGATAATATGGATTATCGTTTGGATGTGTGTCATGTCAATTTATCGTTTGGATGTGAACACCTGTAAAATTCTGTACCGAAATATTAGGTTTTAGGAAATATAAATTGTTGTTTGATATCCTGAGTAGTTATTAAAATTTAAATATCGTAATGTGACACAAACTCTTCAAACACACTAGATAATATGGATTATAGTTTAGATGTGTGTAATGTAATCCGCGGGGCTCATAGTGAACACCTGTAAAAATCTGTACAGAAAGGTGAAAATATTAGGTTTCATGAAATATAAATAGTTGTTTGATATCCTCAGTAGTTATTAAGATTTAAATATCGTAATGTGACACAAACTCTTGAAACACACTAGAAAATAGGGATTATCGTTTGTATGTGTGTCATGTAATCTGCGGCGCTCACAATGGACACCTGTCAAAACCTGTACAGTAACGTGGAAATATTAGTTTTTAGCAAATACAAATTGTTGTTTGATATGCTCACTAGTTATTAAGACTTAAAGTATCGTAATGTGACACAAACTCTTGAAACACACTAGAAAATGTGTACCTATAGTTTAATTAAATTTAGAAATCTATTGGGAAAAAGACTAAAAATATGAAGTACAACATAAATCGTTTCCTATAAAATTATTACGTTTTAGATTACTGTGTATCTTATAAGGACTCCCTCGAGAAGTCCCTCGGTACCTGCCAGATTGACCATCGCCATTGGTCGACACTTGCCACTGACCGTCCAGCCTGGCGCCGCACCGTCCACATGGCCGTCTCCACCTTTGAGGACTCTTGCAAGCCAACCTGAAGGAGAAATGCTACGGGAGGAAAATCCGAGAAGTCTCAGCATCTACATCAGTCCAGACCTTTAATTGCAGTCGCTGCGGCCGGACTTGCCAGTCCCGGATCGGACTAGTCAAACATCAGCAAGCATGGAGTCGACGTGGTAGCCCACTTCATAAATCTTCGTTCGCGTAGCCAAGCCAAGAATCTTTGAATGTACACATTAGTCGCACTAATCGAGGGATCCCTTTATATATAGCTTCTTTGTTAACGCTCGGACATTTACATGGACTGAAAGATGAAGTTTTAAGGAAAATGGTAACAAAGAGGGGACAATTATAATTAGAATCATAAAAACACAGTAGAAATGTCTAGGACATTCCTAGCAGCCACCCGTTACACCACCCGTACATCCACTGGTAATTGAGATTGAAAGAAACTAAGACAACGTCATTGAGTACGAAAGGGCCATAAATGAACGGGAATCAAAGTAACAGAAGATGGCGGAAATGAATATTCTGAGAGGCGAGTTTCAGTCGGATTCGTCCCATTCACGTACGCGCAAAACCCTTAGGAAAAGTATGAATCCATCTCTTCTCACAAGCTATGGATTAAATAGTAGGACTTGTATCTGGAAAAATTGTTGTTATTCTCAAAAACTTGTTAATGGAATATTAACTCGCAAAAGTGACAAATTCTTATAATCAAAAATATGTTTCAGCTTTAAAAAATCAATGATGGGGTTGACAACCCGTAAATAAAATAAACAATCACTGTTAGCACATTGTGTCTTAGGGGCTTTATCGCTTTGCTTGGAATAAACTGCAATTAGTTCTCGAAGAAAAAACGTTCTAAGAAATTTGTAGACTGTAATTTTTTTTTATTTATTTGACAAGAGAAAATAAAGGAATTCTTTGAAAACTTACAAGAAAATTACTTAAAATGACGTACATATCGTCCGATGACTTTTCTTTCTTTACGTTTATTCTTCAACAATTCAAAAAGTCCTTTCTGGGTTTATGTCTTCTTCTAAAAAGGAGATATTAGATTTCTAATCGTAATGAGACTTAGTTTCGGTAACCAAATACACACATACACACACACACACACACACAGAGAGAGAAGGAGAAAAGGAAAGCGAGAAGAAATGACTAACTATCAATTGCAAGTGACAGAATGTATGATTTTTAGGAAAAACGACAACTCTAACATGCAAATTACAAAAGGCTGATATCAAAATCAAACAAGTACAACAATGTAAATATCTGAGAAGTGTTTTAATAGAGTACAGAAAGTACGACACTGAAATGCGAAAGTTCACTGGGATAAGAAAGATACCTTCCAAAAGCTAAGCAAAATATTAAGAAACAGGAACATTTTGTTAGAAATATAGTAAAGACAACAGAACTGCTAGATAATAACAGTCCTCCTACATGGTAGGGAATGTTCGACAAAGTCTTCATAGATGAAGAGACTTGAAGCAGAAGAAATGTAATTCTACATGAATATGCTAAGAATACCATGGACTGAACATGTGAGCAACGACGAAGTGTAAGAAAAATTAGAAACAAAATGGATGCTTAACATCAGAAAGAAACTGCAGAAATTCCTATGGAACATAATGAGGAAAAAGGGTTTGGAAGATTTGACACAAGACAGATTGAAACAAGGAGGATAGAAGAGAAGGTATATCATATCAGACGAACTTGTCAATGATGGCGAAACAAGCTTTCTGAGAAATGACAAAAAGACACTATTTACTAAGAGCTACAAAAGACAGTAAATCGTTGAGAGCCATGAATGTCAACGCGATGAACGGTCAGTCTACATGGAACGAGAAGAAGAATTTACTCGTCAGTAATCGCTTTGCTATCTATCTATTTTTCTGACACGAGGTATTATGTACACTATTTGCATTATTCGGACTATTGTCCTCATCTTTTTTGCCATATTTGTTACAACGTTTCGGCCGTTGTACGCTCCGGCTTTCTTCAGGTGGTTGGAATGTAGAACTTAACATGGCACGTGGAACTAGAACTGTCTACGCCAGTGAGCTAAATAAAGGGTTCAGTTCGACATTCCAACCACCTGAAGAAGGCCGGGGCGTACAACGGCTGAAACGTTGTAATCAATATGGCGACAAATATGGGGTCAATAATCGCTTTGCTGTTCGAAAAAGTATGTGAAGAAGATTTTTTACTGCATAAAAATAGGAATGTTCACTACCTTCTCGTAGAACTGCATCTGTGAAATATAAAGAGCTATTGCCAAAAGAAAAAAAATCCCTATGTTTAGGTTTCTGGACTTCAGTTTCTTTCGTGTGTCATCTATGACCGAATAGATGGCAAAATCATTAATTAACCATGATTTGGCAAACAGTGCAAATGTCAACACATTCATCATCCAAGCAAATAAAAAGGAAAAAAAATCTGATGAACAGTTGTCAACCAGAAGTGCGCTGTTTATTCTGTTCTGCATCAAAGAATATCTCCCCAAGCAGGAAAGAAATACAATATCTAAGATATTTACCTAAGGCACTATCAGTATATTTCCAAAAAAGATCTGACTTCAAAGATTGGCTTGAAATTATGCAACTCCTCTCAGTAAATCTGTAAGAAAATTGAGAACAGAATCGGTATTTTTATTATATATTCTCGTGTCGTCTTCTGTTCGACGACGATCTCTACAATTTGTAAGTCTTTACATGTTTATATATATATTCTATAATCTACTGTCACTATTTTTGTCTGTATTTCGTCACATTGATATACGTTTGACCAACCAATTGTCCCTCATCCCTTTTACTATTTAGTTTTCTTTTCTTTAATTTAATACACTGTATATTTTATAAATAAAGTATTTTTATTATATATTCTCGTGTCGTCTTCTGTTGTTCTGTGACTGCGTATTGTTCGTTTTCTCACTGCATTCATCGACGTCCGGAATTGGAGAATTCCCCTCACATCGTTCTTTTCATCAATATTACATTGAACCCTGGGATACTCTTGTTTATTTTTTTTATTTTCTCGTTGCATAACAATATACACACGCACACACACATACATATATATATATATATATATATATATATATATATATATATATATATATATATATATGGTTTGTTAGTTTGATTTATTTGTCAAAGAGGTATATCAGCTCCTAATGGATTATTTAATGCTGAAATTTAATTTTCTTCTTAGCTTTGACTTAATAAAAATGACTAAAATTCACAATTGAACACATGGTATATGCTTCTCAGTGTTTGTGTATATACATGTTTGTGCAGCCGTAATTACTGGAGGGGACGATATGTGTGTTTTATGCTGTAGTTTTGTTTAAGCTAAATTTTGGACAACAGTTTTAAGATACTATATAGACTAACGTCATGAATTCATGTTGGGTATTTTAGCGGCCTTTCTACCTCTTTGGGTTATGTAATGCTGAAATCCAAATATTAAAAAAAAAACAATTTAATGGCTTCAGCTACGTATGTTTTGAACGCGACTGTATGCCTTCAATTTCATATGAAATGTATTGCTGTCCATTTTCCTATAATTGTCGGTATTTCTACTATAAATATGTATTGTTGGTATTTTTTTTACATATATAAAACGTGTCACTGGAATTTTTGCTATAAATATATATATTTATACTTTCAAAGTGTTGTACATAACTGGGACCCCAACAAGTGCTACACTCCGCCCAGTTTAGTTCGACTCGGCAACTGATAGGTGGTTCCACGTTCCTCAAAACCTCCAATAGCCAAGGAGAGGCCTTTCTACGGGATGTAGTTTATTGTCACACCCAAGACTCTCACTCCCCGTCTCTCTCTCTCTCTTTCTCTCTCTCTCTCTAAAGTAATATGTATGTGTGTGAATGTGTGAGGGTGTTTGTGTGTGTGTGTGTGTATGTGTGTGTGGTTTGGGTGTATGTGTGTTTATCAAGATGGAGACTGTTAAACCCATGTTCCTAAATGAAACCAAAGTTGTACAAAACGTTTTCTATGACTGAAGGCCAATCCACTCAGATTATGCTTACCACTATCTGCTCGTTATTATTTGATACAACGTTTTGTCTTTGCAATATTTTCAGGCTCCACGGAATCGGCAAATATCGCCAGCAGCGGACGAGCCAACCTGTTGATAAAGAAGAGCTTAAGCGATTCTTCTTTCTATTCCAGAAGCGAAAGAGATTGGCTACTGGATTTTGTTTCTGGAGCGCGACCTTTTCGGATTTGAAAGGATAATGCATACGAATCAGATTAGGAGTTTGCCCGTGCACAACTTTGCTGACTTTGCGAGCGAAATGCTGCTTACTATTCAGTTCTTCAGAGACTAAGAATCGATGTTTGCTCTCGCCCTGTGGGATCTTCCTGGCATTATAATCCTATTGTCGACTGTTTGTGCTACGCATTCAGTTGCATTGAAATATATCCGACTTCTGCTACAGTTGTTATACATCATAAACCAAGTTTGTTCTGCTCCGCACAAAAATTGTGTAAACAATTCCATTTAACCTTCTCGTTCACATTAAAGACAAATCGGGAGGCTCTGTGACTTGTACAAGTTTACACTTTTTTTCTTCTTGTATTTGCAGAAATATTTGCTTTCATCTCAAATCACACGGTTTTCAAAGACAAACTTTAGTGGTTGTTGTGGAAAAGATCGAGAAAGCCTAGAGAAATGTTACACGAAAACTACCGACTATCTCTCCTTTTGAAACAAAAAACTTTTAAAACTGGCGTCTGGACTAGTTATTAAAAAGGTTGTTTCCCAAATAGACGTTTTTTCAAACAAGCTTCTTCTGATTCGATTGTTCAGTTTTCCCCTTGATGCTGTGTAGTTTATCAAATTATAGTAAAAGGAAAACAAAAAGAATTCCATGGAAAAAAATTATCCAATCACTTAACATGTTGCACAACTTTTCATGCAAGAAAAAAGAAAGGAGGTGAAACAAAATGTCGAAAGGTATTTATTTTAGTCGACCACATTTAAATATGTCAGTAATGCCATCATCAGGGAAATAAAAAAGTTGCTGAAATATATGATAAGGCATACGGAGAAGTATTAGACAATTTTAATGTGTTGGGAATTGAGAAGAGATTGGGTTGTCTGACATCAAAACCATTTAAAGCATCTTTTTATCGTAGAAAAAAATTGGAAAATTTATATATGTATATGCATTAAACACACAATTCTCAAGTGGTTTCTTAATCACAAGATGTTATATACAAGGTGTAAAACATATATTTTGCACCATTATTACGAGTTACGATCTTGAAACGTGAAAATTCTTTTTAGTTTGACTTCTTTTTCTTCTTCTTTTTTTCTTTTTTCCTTCTTCTTTTCCTTCTTCTTCCTTTCCACCTTCTTCTTCTTTCCCTTCTTTCTTTCCTCCTCATTCTTCTTCTTCCTTTCCTCCTTGTTCTTCTTTACCTTCTTCTTCCCCTCCTCCTTCTTCTTCTTCTATGCCCTCTTCTTTTCCTTCCTCTTCCTTTACTTCTTCTTTCCCTTCTTATTCCTTTCCTCCTCATTCTTCTTACTTTCCTCCTCCTTCTCTTTCCCTTCCTCTTCCTTTCCTCCTCATTCTTCTTCCTTTCCTCCTTCTTCTTCTTTCTCTTCTTCTTCCTTTCCTCCTTCTTCTTCTTTGTCTCTTTCTTCTTCTCTTTTCCTTCTTCTTCTTTCTCTTCTTGTTCCTTTCCTCCTCATTTTTCTTCTTCCTAATCCTCCTTCTTCTTTGTCGTCGCCTTCTTCTTTTCCTTCTTCTTTTCCTTCTTCCTCTTCTTTTCCTTCTTCTTCCTTTCCACCTCCTCCTCCTTCTCCTTCTTCTATGTGACGTTCCCATTCAGGACGTAGATAATCATTGCTCTCTCCAATTTCCTGTGCTTTTTAGCGCTTAATAATTCTGCATCTTTTGCCTTCAATATTTTCTGTGTATATCAAATTTTCCAAACCCCCTTTCCTCAGTAAGTGTGCTATAAATTTCAACTCTCGTCCTGATGATGTTTTTTTTTTAAATTTTCATTAAAATTTGTTGGTTGCTCACATGTTCGGCGCTTGGTATCCTCATCATCTTTCTGTAGAACCACATTTATGTTCCGACAAGTTTCTTATTTATCTGTGATGAGACTTCAAACATTCCTGTTTGTTAATACTTTTCTTACCTTTTGGAAGGCTTCTTTCGCTACTTCAATGTGTTTACCGATTTCCTTGTCGCATTTGTGAAACACTTCCTGGATATTTAAATTTTTGAACTCGCTTGATTTTTGTATCTTCAATTTTTGATTCATATGTTAGGCTGTTTGTTTTTCCTAACAACTATACATTCTGTCTTCTTATAGTTGATATTTAGTCCTTTCTTCCCGTTTTCCTTTACAACGTTCTGCCGGACCACCTATAGTTCCCTTTCTATGTCTGCTGCCAAGGCTTTAACATTACATGTCTGAAATACGATATATTTGATAGAATCTGACAACGATCAAAATTCGTGCAAAAATAAAATAGCTGTTTTACATGCCTTTTCATTGTTCCGTGAATTAACAAATCGGCAATTCGCGATAATTCCAAGTACTGTTTTTTCAGTGAAATTTTGCGCTTTGAACCGAACACGCGAGTCTTACTTTAGTATTGGCCCGCCTCTCTAACTCACATTTCCTTCACCGTCGCTAACAAGTAGTCGGCAAAATTACCATATAAGTATCAATGAAAATAGCAATACATACCATATTCGTTTGAGTATTTCGACGTAGTGTAATGGTTATAAAGCGTGTCTCGCTTGATCAATTAGAATAGTCTTTTCGATACTCACTGTGTCCCCCATATTTATGGCCTTGTGCCACATTTAAGCTACGCTTAGAAAATCACTATATCATATACGCTGTGCTGTTTAGTAGTAAAAAGAAAAGTTATCCTGGTGAAAAGTCGGTGGATTTGATTTTCAGTAACAGACAGAGACAGTGCGGCATTGGTAAATTGACCAGTCGTGAAGACTAAAATGTCGACACAAATAACTCAAACCCCACGCAAAAATAACAGCAGTCCCCAACCATCCTTTCGAGCCACATACTTTGACAGTGTAACATTTCTCCAGTCTTACGAAACAATAGGATAATTGACAATTTAATAAAATACAAAAACTGAACATTTAATGAAATCTATTTTTACTACCTATGCCATTTTTTGAAGCGTGTGCAGAGTAAAATGGACGTTGAGCAGGAAACAGCTTTTTTTATCAGTAGATCAAGTTTTATGGCTTTGTTTAAAAGATTTAAATGTCGAATAAGACTAGAAATTGGAGTATTAATATTTATCCCCCACCTTTGTCATTGACGGGTGCCGCTATGCCAAATTTCGAGAAGTCGGCTTTTATTTGTGTCTCTCGGCGTTGCTTTCCCCCGACGACCAAATGTCTGGAGATTGGCAGATGTACGCGAACAATAAAAGCCTTATCGGTTCAACCGTAAATTGCCGGAACGTGACGAGCGTACGAATGACAGCTGATAAGAGTGGGAACGCAGAATGTATTATAATCACATATGTGTACATCATTGAAGTTAATTAACTTGTGAAATGAATGGTCGAGAAACGATGCTGGGAAGAGTTACCTTCCCTTGTTTTCTGGACCTGTCGCTTTGCCACTCCACGATCGTTGATTCTCGCCCCTCTCTCTCGATCTGATTACCGATAATGAGCCGAAAAGACTAATTGTTAACGCACATAACCTATTTTCAGTGCCATCTCTTCGGTGTTCGTAATTTACGGCTATCGCTGGTCTCTGATCAGTCGCATATCTCTCGTATCACTGCTGCTGTAATTTCTACCGCCGCTGGTGATACTGACTGTATGTAATTTCGTGGAGTTCAAAAGCGTTTACGACGCCTTTTGGGTAATGAACTATTTCCCTAACATCTAAGAACCGCTACAACACATACACTGTCGTGAACAGCTTCTTATTCCATTAGTAAGAAAAAAGTTAAAATTGTATAGCTTCTTACTATGGACCGCTACCATATCAAAACGGCTCCCAAGAGGATGCTTTCTTGACATTACAATCTCAACGTGCTCAGTTCTAGGCTTAACCGTTATCTTTCCCAAATGCCTTCATAAAATGCGCCCTATACCTCTTACTCTCACCGCTCGTACAAAACCTTCTTCATTTACCCTCTTCCTTAAGTGGCTCTGATCCTGTTTTTCTTCCCATTTTCTGGAAAAAAAACTTCCCCGTTGCTTATATGTTCCGTCTATGTTATTCTCGTATTTTTAGTATTCTTCTGTCGAACCACGTCTCTTATTTTTCTAATCTTCTTTTCGTCTGCGAGGAAATTGTCCTGCATTCCCGGCTCTGTAGGAAGATTGATATTGCATAACAGCTGATCACTCTTATCTTTCCTTCCAACGAAATGTTCTTGTTTCTTAATATTGTGCTTAGTTTCTGGAAAGCATCATCATCCTCATCCTATCTGTTGTAATTGTGGTTCAACGTGACATTCCATGCAAAATAGGGAAATGGCTGGCAAGTTCCTTTTGCTCAGGAGATGTTGAGGTTACCCCTCCCCACCTCCCAGAAGTTACTCTTCCTGCTAAACTCGTTGACACCCGAGGCAATGAGGCTGAGTACTATCCGATGGCTACTTGTCACAGATATGTCGGGGAGATGCATTCCCCTTCACCGTTCGAAAAACCCATCCGACTAACCTCACACATTTTAGCCCTTAGGTCGATGCCGCTCACCGGGGTGTGGTCGATGCCGTGCCCATGCAACTTCTTAGTGTCATCTGTAATAGTTTGATGTAGATGGTAGACAAGTACAGTTCTACATGCCAATTCATCTGAGCAAGATAGGATCGACCGCTTCGCTTTAAAGTTACGATCACTGACAATACATCTCTTTTGTAATGTCAACGAATACTCTTTGTCATTTTCGTTGTAGTAGAGACTTTGCAATCGCAGATACAACTATAGTAACAGCTTTGAACAATGCAATCGATAATAGTCGCTCGAATAGTCATCCGTATAGGGATATATAGAGAAATAGTATAGTGAATAGCGGCCTGTATAGTAATAGAGGAAAGTATAGAAATAGCGATCCGTATAGTAATAGACGTCAGATGACTTCCTATTTATACGTTTCTCTTGTGGTCACGTGATCCACTTAATTCAATAATGGGATCGACTGTGTTTGCTCACTGGCGATCTATGTTCAAACTCAACTGTCGGCAGCGACGCTTTATTCTTATAGAACAATCCTATACAGCCATATTGATGGATAACAAAACAAAAACTTAAGAGGCATGGTAAAGAGGTTAAATTTACTTGGAAAGAAAAAACAAAGGAAGAAGTGGCGTGCCATATCCACCAACCTCCGGAACAATGCATATATAAGTAGAAAACATATTCAAATTCAAATATCTGGCCAACATCGAAAATTTTATTTTGCTCTAACAATCTCTGAATTCAAATGTTCTTCTCGTCTTTTTTTTTTTTAATTCAGTATGAGAAGAACAAGTAACAATGTCCAGAGTGAGTTGGGAATTAGAAAATTGCCTAACACATCGTGGAAAACACGTGTGCCGTACTACCGTCCAATATTCACTTGACGTGATTGTGAGAAGACAAAGTTGTTAAGGAGTAAGAATCCGTAGATTGCTTTTATCAGGACTTTGCTTCGAAGTCGCTGTCTGAAATCATATTACTTTCATTCGTTCAATTTTGATGCAAGTGTTATTCCGTCCGCACTTACAATAATGACAGTTCCAAGATCAGCTGTTATTAGACATTCATTTCAACGAAAATGGATTTGAACTCTCTCGTTGAGTTTCGTATGGAGGCTTAGATTTTAAGTAAATTTAGATGTTGAGAGAAATCGCGCCAACAGAATATTACGCGCAGTTATAAATTCAGAGTTTTCGTTCTTCCAGTATAATTTGTGAAAATGCTTGTTTCCAGTCAAACGATGAGAGAGTCGAGTGCTCGGCTTCTCTACGGACAACGTCCAACTGTTATTGATATTAATTATTCTCTATGCTTGAATCACACCAACTGCGATGTAACCGATCCTGGTTTATAATTCGTTCTTGTTACAGCTACAAGTTTGAAGTGACAAGATATTCCGTACTGCCAATAACAGATAGAGCCTTACAGATTAAAAAAGATACTTCAGATTTCAAAAGATTATTTTCTTCTTCTTCTTCATTTTTTTCTACTACTACTACTACTTCCTCTAATTCTTCTTCTATTTCTACTACTACTACTACTACTACTTCCTCTAATACTTCTTCCTCTACTACTACTACTTCCTCTAATACTTCTTCCTATACTAATACTACTTCCTCTAATACTTCTTCTATTTCTTCTTCTTCCTCTAATTCTTCCTCTAATTCTTCTTCTTCTATTTCTTCTTCTTCTTCATCTTCTATTTCTTCTTCTGCTACTACTTCCTCTAATTCTGCTTCTATTTCTTCTTCTACTACTACTATTATTTTTCCTCTAATTCTTATATGTCTTCTACTACTACTACTACTACTACTACTACTACTACTACTACTTCCTCTATTTGTTCTTCTTCTTCTACTACTACTACTTCCTCTATTTGTTCTTATTCTTCTACTACTACTACTACTTCCTATAATTCTTCTTCTTCTATTTCTTCCTCTTCTACTACTACTACTAGTACTTATTCCTCTGTTTCTTCTTCTTCTCCTCCTCCTACTACTACTACTTCTCCTAATTCTTCTTCTATTTCTTCTTCTTCTTCTACTACTATTATTTTTTCCTCTAATTCTTCTTCGATTTCTTCTTCATCTGCTTCTTTTTCTGTGTGCCGTGTCTATTACGTTATCCGGCAATCATTGCTCTCCACAACTTACTCTTCTTTGTACTACTTCGCAATGTTTAGTTTCTTTTAATATGCCTCCGACTCTTTGATCTGACATCCACTTCCATAAGCCCGTTAGTTGATTACTCGCTATTTCGTTCTGACCGACTTGCCATTAACATGTCCTGCGTGTCTCAAATTCTCTAAACTGTCTTTCCTCACTATGGACCCTAGAAAGTTCAACTGTTTCTTTATAATACAAAGTATTTGTCACGCATGAAATAATTCATGTTTTAGTTGTTTGTTGATCCGGGCGTTTAGCGAAATAAACTCATTAGTATATAGAAAATCTTGACTTATTCCTAACTCTTTATCTTTCCAGATAATTTCTTTTTCAATATATTGTTACTCATAAGCCCAATGAAAATGATTACAATGAAACAATTTTGCGTAATCTTTCTGTATGCGTACAAAGTGGATCTTTCTGTATCAGACATTTCGGAATATCAAGGCGGCCTTTGGTAATGGTATTGTTGAAATTAAAACTGTACAAAGATCGTTTCTAAAGTTTTGTTCGGGACATTATAGTCTTGAAAATAAACCAAGGGTAATACCAGATACAATCAATTAAATGCTTTTTTGATCAAAATCCAAGAACTATAATCCGAAAACTTGCATCAAAACTCGAGACATCTCGCACAACTGTTTCCCGGCACTTGAAAACAATTGAAAAAGTAAACAAAATGGATATGTTGGTTCCTGTGACTAAAACCAAAACAAAATAAAAACGTCGCTTCGAGCCGTGTTCTCTGTTGCATTCCCGACAGGAAAAAGAACCACTTCTGCATCATATCATGACCTGCAATGAGAAATGGATACTCTTTGACGACAGAAAGTGAGTAGGCCAGTGGTTAGATGCAAGTGAATCATCAAAACAATACCCGAAACCTTAACTGCGCCCTAAAAAGTTAGTGTTTACTGTATGTCGGTCATTGAAAGTGTTTATTCATTATTCATACTTGCCTTAAGGGAAAACAATAACAACAACCTCGTATTGTGGACAAAATGGGTGTATACAATTGAAAACGAAACAGACTTGACTTGTGAATTGGTACGGCCTAATTTTGCTGTACGACAACGCAAGGCCGCACGAATCTCAATCAACTGTCCAAAATTGCATATCGTGAATCATGAAATTTCGCCTCATCCTTCATATTCACCTGATATCTCTCCTACTGATTATCACTTATTTAAGCATTTTGAGCTCTTCATACACAATAAAACATTCTTCAATATGGAAAACGTAATCGAAGCATTTGAATTGTTCATCACATCAAAGGATGAGAATTTTTTAAAGATGGGATGAGTAATTTAGAGGTACGTTATTCATCAACATGGTGCCTATTTCAACTAAATAAATTAGTTATTTAACATTTCCGAAGCGTTTTATTAATTTCTTATAAAGTGCGTCATATACATGTGTGACAACCAAATATAAATACCATTTTTGTTAGCATTTACATTAAAACTTCCTTGTTGCTTAAATGCTCTGTACACGATATTCGCTAAATTCTTTTGCGTAGCCACAGTTAGGTTTGTTTTAAGTCGGCACTGTAGAGCAATTGTCCCAAATTCGTTACCCTCTTTTAGAATTTCTATAAAATAACAATTCAGCATTATTTCCCTGAAATCTAATGAAATTTATTATTTCTTTATAATTTTGTTATAATGTGGAATACACCTGTCGCTATACAGATCCTTTTATGACAACGAATGTATCTGTTATAAGAGATTAGCTTTGTGATCGACATTGTTGAGAGAACTAACATAGCAAAGCTTTAAGCACTGATTAAACAAATGAAAAATAAATAAATATCAGAAGTAAAAGTTCTTTTGAAGACTGAGTGCAAAATAAACTGATATAACACGAAAAATAATTAATAAAAATGAATATTAATGACAGTATTCAGTAAAAATTGAATTAGTATTACGAGTTGAAATTCATCCTAAAAGTGAACGCTTCCTAAGCGTACAAATTACAAAATAAAGTCTTGATAATATTATAGAATTTAGACTTAAGATACAATTTGCATCATATCGAAATAAAGCACTATGACATTCAATCAAATATATATATATATATATATATATATATATATATATATTGATATATATATATATATGTATATATATATGTATATATATATATATATATATATGTATATATATGTATATATATATATATATATAGTCATCAACAGACTTTTTCACTGTATCACAGCTCATGAGTGTGCCTAGATATCCGATTGCCTCAAGAAAAAAATATATATATCAGTTGTTTGTCCGAAAGTTTTCAGGTCGGATCAGTTCTTTTCAATCAATTGTGTGGTGCAGTTTAATTTACATTACAATGAATCATTGATGCAAAAAGTAAATTAATAAAGTTAATGAGATAAAATGGCGAACTACATTTAAAAAATGCATTAATCCACTAACTACTCCATGAATGTTATGATCCTTGTTTTCTTTTTAAATTATAAACTGCATTAGGTCTTCCTTAAATATGCAAGTACTTTCGACAGGTTCTCCGGTCATCATCAGGCATGGAAAGTATTTTCTCTTTGCTAAAGTGTGTTTGTGTGTGTATGCGTGTGCGCACGTGTGTGTGTATATATATAAAATCACTACAAAAATATCCATTTTATTTCAACACTACCGGTGTCTTATCAAGTGATGGTGTTTTATCTATCTATCTATATATATATATATATATATATATATATATATATATATATATATATATATATATGATAAGAAGTAGACGGTAACATTAATTTTCCATTTCGTTTATAATTTTATTTCTTGAACACCGAGATGTTCAACTTATCAGAATAATAATTATTTTAATGGTCTGTAGTCTACATTGAGCTCTCCCTGTATTTATATGCTCCTCGGAATTATCCCTTCCAGTCACAAAATGGTAAGACGAATAATTATATATATATATATATATATATATATATATATATATATATATATACAGGGTGAGGCAAAAATTGCGCATTGTAAGGTTAAATGGATAGGTCGAATAGGTCCTGTTAGGTTATCACTGAGGTCACCTGACCTCACACCTTTGGACCTTTCTTTCTGTGGAGCCATTTGGAATCAGTTGTTTATCAGACGAGCCAAAGATATATTGAGGTACTTAAAGAAAGAATTAAATATGAATTCAGAAAAATGACAGAGGAAACTCTCCGACGTGTTAATGAGTCATGCAGGCCGAGAACTGCAAAATGTTCTAAAAAGAGGAAATTTTGTATAGTACATTTAACAGTGAAACAAGTAGTAAATAATAAATAAGTAATTATAATGATAATAAATAATCCCTATAGTGCGCAACTTTTGTCTCACACTGTATATAATATCAATTGAAAGTGCTTTAATCGCTAGATCATCTACAATAAATTTACCTCGAGGTTTTTATATTTCTCCGTTCTTGGCAAAACTTCTATTAGCACAATGTTAAATACTTCAAAACAAAAGAGATACAAGCGTAAGGAAAAATTAAAAGAAACTAAATGAAATCGGTTAGACTATTTACCCAAACACATCTTGAGATAAAAATAAAATTCATATGTGTAAGCTTTCGGCGTCACCACCTTTCCGTGTAGTCATATCAACATAAATATCCCTTCATTCCGATTACCATTTTGTCATTCATTTTCCTAATTTTTTTTCTGGTATATATATATATATATATATATATATATATATATATATATATATATATATATATATATATATATAATAAAAAGATTTAAACACTAACATTCCATGGTCATAATTTATTCCATTGGAATCGTAAATACGATCCAATTCATC
>OZ038480.1:36950323-36952823 GCA_964036315.1 Acanthosepion esculentum | reverse complement strand
GACATGGCGAATGATGACTGAGATTGTACCATTAATAATCGGAGATCTGGGCCTCGTGAGAAAAGGAATGGACAATTTTACTAACAGTGTCCCGGGTAACATCAACATAGATGTTGCCCAAAATATCGCCCTACTAGAAACATCCCATATCATAAGTGCTATCAATTAAATGACAATTCTCCTATAGGGCCTAAGAACAATAGTTTGGACCGAGCTCTACAGAATACAAAGCAGAAAACATAACATACACAAATAATAATAATAATAATAATAATAATAATAATAATAATGTGCCTAATTATCACTGAGAAAGAATGCATCATTAAACATGACAAGCTTGAACAATATATTCATTGGCATGTCTCTTCAAACTGTGGTATTGAAGTCCAGGATACACAGTTGGAAAACCACCCAAATGATGTCACAAATGGTAGTAGTGCGACTCTCCTGCGAACATTCAGACAGGAAAATCGATGCTAATAGACTAGACATAACCATAAATGATTTCAGAAAAGGAACATGGCAACTAATTTTTGACTGGCCCCAAAATGTCAAATATTTCTAAAAACTGTCAAATTATAAGGACCTGCAAATCTAAATAGCAAAAAGGTGTAAACTTTTAATTAGGATTATCCCCGTTTTGATAGGGCCACTGTGTATGATAAAGAAAGGTATCGAAAATCATGTGAGTAAAATTCGTGGAGACATCAGTATCTCAGAGCTACAAAAAATTACTTTGTGCCGAACTGCACATATCATTCGCAAAACGATCTCCATACGTGCCAGATGTGCATAGATAACACTTTAACTAATCTTTTTACTCATAGAACTCGGAGATAATTTGGTAATTAGGCACTTAATATTGCCCTATCGCAAGATGATACCACACATATTAATAGCAATAAATAAAACTACCTAATATAACGTACGCCTTTTCTAAAAACTCTCAGGTTAAATTTAAAATCAAAATATTAAATATCATCACCTATATCATATGTTGTAATACCGTTTGATATTAATATTTACGAAAAACAACCCCTACATTCAAGGTTGTGAGTTATTGAATAATATTGTAAGAGCGTGAGAAGGAACAGTAAGAATTACAGTTTATGAGGCTATATAGGAGGTTATATAGTAAACCGTACTTTGTTAAAATTTTAGTGATCGAGAAAAGAAACTGTCAGAAATCTGTTCCCCAGAAGATTATGCTTATTGACATAGCAGTACAATCTGAGAGAATCGGAGACTACAGTTCTTGGAAACAAGCTGAGTGGAATTCTAATCTTACTCTGAAGGAAATGAGGATGATTGGTCCTAGTGCAACTGGTATAACGTTACCCAACTGCGAAGCACAGAACTGGTAGAACCAAGAATTGCAGCTCGCCAGTAAGTTTTTTTATCATGGAAATAGGTATCGATTAGCGACGTTTAGTCTGTGGCTTGTATGGGGAAATAATTAATCACCGACAAGACCGTGTAGACGTTTTTAAACTCTACGAAGTCCGGCAACTAATGACTGGAAACTAATGTCTAGATAAGGCAGCAATACCCAAAACTTTAGGTCCGATCAAACTCTTGTAAAGATATAGCATAGCAAGTGGAGTCAGATACTTACTAGAGAAGTGAAATGAATTGATAATTGTTTTCGCATCCTTAGTGATTATTCCTGAGGCCTTGGGCGAGCTTGGGTGTCAAAAGGCGTTCAAGTGAAGGGGTATCCTTGAGTGGAGAACCATTCATCATGATAGGTGAATGTTCAGGATTTGATCGCTGATGGTGGACAGTTACTTGTATGGCTTCAGAGGTATTAAATGTTGCAAGTTAGTCATTCACTCATTGATCAACACGTCGTATAGTTCAGACGATAGACATTCTGCTATATTCTTGTTATCCATATTTTAGGAGGTGGATTATTTTATTTGATTTCTGGTGTATACTCATTTCTCTCCGGGTCCCAACCAGACATCTATGGCCAGAAAGGGCATCATGACATTTTCCCTGATTATTTTTTTAAATAAAATATGATCACACGCGTTTTACATGGATAAAGCCCTTCGTAAAGTTTGAGCTGTAATTTTGAGTACATCTTTTAGTATTTCTGTAAGGCTGAGGCTACGAATCGATCTTTCAATAAGTGTTGGGGCCAGAACAAAGACACAAGAATGAACTTGAGTTAACAAATATATTAATGAAAATCAGTAATATACAAACGAGCAAGAATGTTAAGTTTGAACTGTCAGAGCTGACTATTCGGAAAAACTCTCCTGACTCAAAGAAGTACCTGCTTTTATTTGTAACATGGAAGAGTCTATAGGTGTATGGGTAATTTACCATAAAAAATAAGTCTATCGAAACATTTTACAGTAAAATCCAGGGCTCCAACAACAACTGGAATTGTTCATGTTCCACATTTTTCAGATTTCGATTTCAAAGTCTTTTTACTTTGATATTTTGTATTAAGATTTTCAAAGAAACATTATAATCTGCAGCTACTGCCATG
>OZ038480.1:36931531-36950123 GCA_964036315.1 Acanthosepion esculentum | reverse complement strand
GTCTGTTATATTTAAACTGTGAGATTTTGAGTTATATTAAGTCTCTACGAGCGTTGCAAAAACGGTGTCAACAAAAACATCACGATTTATACCACAGCAGAGATCAAAGCGTATAAGGGCATTGTACAAAAAGATGACTTCGTTGAACGCTTATTCATTAAAATTTTCTTTGAATGTGTGAAATGTCATATTTTAGGCATTACTCTGCTTGAAACAAAATTCGAAATTTTTGTTCTCCATTAAAAGTAAATGTACAACGCTAGACATGTCTGTGTGTATGAAGTTACTCTTTCCCCACCCGGCATGCAGTTTAAAGATGAGAAAAAGTTTTATGAATATTTTACTATTGAAAGGCGTCTCATTTAATGTCGGTATATATAATATTTTTAAACGACAACTTGATCACTACCAAATCTAAGCTTCAACAAACCAATAATTTTTTTTTATGAATTCGTTTGTGTACTTGGTGAATGCTTTCATAATAATAATAATAATTAAAATAATAATAACAAGAATGACAACAAAGAATTCCCTACATTAGTTGCTTACCGTAATGAGCTTGACCATAATTACAATTTCATAGACTTTCTATGTTAATAAAAAGAGGAAGCTATTTACTAAGACGAAACTGTACAGTAAGTACTTTAATCGTTACACAGTAAATTCGCGTCCAGTCTCTTATAGCATTTAACATTTCTTGTCAAATCGTCTATCGCCATAATGTGGTATACTTTGTAGCAAAAGTGATAAAACATTATAAAGAAAAAGAAATTAAATGAGATTGGCTAGATTATATATTCAAACACATATGAAAAATATATAGACCTATATACATGCACACACACACACAGACACAGACACACGCACACGCACACGCACACACACACATATATATATATATATATATATATATATATATATATATATATATATATATATTGTATATATTTAAGCATTTCAGCCCAAGCAAGGCGGAATGCCACTAGCATGCAGGGGTTACAGAGTGGGAGCGAGAGTGAAAAGGTGTGATGGAGGAAATGATGAAGAGAAGGGCAGGTGATAGTTAAGGGCATCTAGAGATGTCGATTGACATTACATTTGATTAGTTGGAGATTATAGCTATCAGGGAAACAAGTAATAGGAAGTGAATTCCGCCGACGGGAGGTGCGAGACATGGAGCTATTGGAGTAGAAGAGACGGCCACATTTAACCGTTTCGACTGTGAAAGGGTGGGACCGTGATGCCAGCCTAGTAGCACGCTTAAATTCCTGCAGACTGGGAACTAGCTAGAGTAGCTCCTCGGAGCAGTTGCCGTGACAGTATTTGTTGAAAAACAGACGGAGGCGTCGGTACGTCTGTGAGAGAGCGACTGTAGACGAAATGCCAGATCAGGACCAAGGCACATATAAGCCTCTTCCGTTAGCCAGCGATCATATCGTTCATATTGAAGGAGTCAAAAAAAAAATAAAGAAATTCAAAGAATTTATCCAGACTTTTCAAAACAACAGAGAGGACTATATATATAAGTTGAAGATCAAAAGTAAATCATATATGGATATGAATCCGACACGCAGTAGATAAAATATAAATATGTGTGAGCAACATTTAAAATGCTGAAGTGTGTGACAGTGTAAAAAGTGTGTAGGTAAATAAACGCTTGTGTGTGTAGGTGTATATAGGACGGTAACGTTAATTCATGTAAGTGTATATGTGTTTATGTCAGGTAAGTATACAGATATCACCCTCGTATTTTGTCGTTAAAATGTAGCGATATGATACAAGATAATTTTGTATTAGTTTGTATTTTATATTTTCGTGTATGAGTATATGTGTATGTGCGTGGGGAGAGTCTGTGGTCATCAACTATGTGTGGGTTGGTGAAATGAAGTAAGATATTGTAATAACCTAGTTTTGCTTAGATTTAACAAGCGTAATTTTGAAAGAGGGAAATTTGTAAAATAACTCATTATTTTCGACATAAGTTAGATTCATGAATAATAGATCTGTAGAAAAATGGTGAAAAGATGTAATGTTTTAATGGAGTGTTGGTAGTAATTCTATGAATATATTTTTTAAATATTGTCTCCTTAAAGGGCTATGTTCTTTTTTAATTAGGCTAGCACTATTGAAATCAAAGTTATGTACCACGTGGTTTCGATGTAAGACGAGAGAGTTAGAATGAGTGTCTAAACGCAAGTCTCTCTTGTGTTCATAGATCAGGGTTTTTACATCGCACGATGTTTCCCTCACGTAAATTGTTTGCACTTTAGATAATTTATCAGATAAATTTCGGCATTTGAAATGTTGTCTTGTTTATTTCTCTTAAACCAAACATCATTTCAAGTTACAAACATTATTTCAACAGACCGACACACATATTTGTGTGTTTGTGTGTGTGTCAGTACTATTTTTAACTCGTGAAAATTCCACGCTGTTTCCATATTAATATTCTGATGAATCTTACTTCTTAAGTTAATGATTGTATAGGCTCATGGCGAAGTTTTGCAACAATAAAATATCCGTAGAAATTCCCCTATCGCCTCAATAAATATTTGAGCTTACCAACTTACAAAATATTGCAATAGCAATCATAAATATGAGTGTTGATCATTACTTTAATAAGGAAAGAGGGAGACATGAGAAGATTTGAAATTGGCAGCTTTTTCATTTTACTGAAATAGACGTTAAAAGACTTCAATATTCCCTTCTTTCCTCCTTTCTTTCATTCATTTTCTCACTGAAACCAAGTATTTTATTTTCTAATCTGTTCACGAGATCTAAAATGAATAGTTTATTATTTATGAGGTATTCACAGGAGTCGTGAAACAAGTCACATTCCCTTCTTTCTTTCATTTTCTTATTGAAACAAAATAATGTCTGCCCTCTCTTTCCACCAGATGAAAACGGAATAGACCATTATTTATAATGTATTGGGAGGAGACGTTAAATGCTTAAATTTCACTTTCTTTCTTTCCTTATATCTTTTTTTCATGCATTCTCACCGAAACGTAGTGTCTTTTCCACTCTTTCAACGCAATCAAAACCAAATAGTTCATTATTTATTCGTATTGACAGGACGTTACGCTCGTGCAAACTAACAATAGGAGTGACAAGCACAATAATAATAATAATAATAATAATAATAATAATAATAATTCAATCATGTACAGGGGTTTCACAACCACTGCATTATTGCGCCGAGTAACGTATTATTTATCTGATAACTGCTCGATTAAATTACATTCCAATAACAAAAAACGCATGAATTCTATATCATGTAAACCCTTAAAAACGATTACAAATAGCAGAAACATTAAGCATACAAGCAAACAAGTAGCCTAGCATAAATAATATCTTACTAATTATACTTAATATAGTTAATTAATAAAAAATTTAAAGAAACGCGGACGTTAAGATGTCAAAAAGTCATAATTGAAAATGTCAAAACAGACATAGCCCCCAAATCAAAAATGATTTGATAATGTCACATGAAAGTAGAAAGAACTGAGATTTGACAACTTAAAATGAAATATGTACAAAAAAACAAGAATATAGTCAAAAACAGAAAATAGTTTATAAGGTCCTTCTCAAAAATTATATATATATATATATATATATATATATATTTTAAAGATATTTTTGAAGGTACCAAATTTTATCACAGCAATAAACGTATGAAGCTTGATATTACTAGACATATTAAAAACGGGCGAAGCAACCGGTTACATCGGTTTACATCGGGTCCTGCAAGCCTTCCTTGTGTAAACAACGTGAGCGTTTGTTGGGGCTCGCTGTCATTTGCCTCTAGCTCCTTTTGCTCATTTTTTCCCTCCTCCTCCTCCTCCACATTTTCTTTTATTGTACATTTTCTGTGTTTTTAATTTAAATTAAATATCCCGTTGAAAGCCTGATGAGCGGGAGCGAAACCGGTTGCTTCGCCCGTTTTTAACATGTCTAGTAATATCAAGCTTCATACGTTTATTGCTGTGATATATATATATATATATATATATATATATATATATATATATATATATATATATATATATATGGTGGGATGGGTAAATTCTGACCAATTTATATTTTTTAATTTTGCGCGTGGGCTTTTTTATTTTTTTTATTTTGTCGACTGCGCACTATAATAGAGTCAGTTGGGCACCGTCTGTCAGAAAAATAACACTGTCACGCAAATCCCTCCGCCAGCAATTTGGAAACGAAATGGTGTACTGCTTGGCATTCGCGCGGAAAGCTCCAATACGAACATTTCAAGGAGTTTGGGTGTCAATTTGAGGACTCCGTAGAGGATTCGGAAACGTTGGCTGTGATTATGAAGATATGACAGCGCGAAAAACTTAAATATATTCTTTAGTATTTCACGATATTTTTGTGTAATTTTCGTAAATATGTGTTAAAATGTCAGTGTTATTTTCATTTTAATGTAATGGAGACGAGAATTTATCCACTGCACCCCCTCTCTCTCTCTCTCTCTCTTTCTCTCACTCTCTCTCTCTCTCTCTCTCTCTCTATATATATATATATATATATATATAGAGAGAGAGAGAGAGAGAGGGAGATAGATAGATAGAAAGAAAGAATAGAAATATATATATAGATAGATAGATAGATAGATAGAATAGAAATATATAGATAGATAGATAGAATAGAAATATATAGATAGATAGAATAAAAATATATAGATAGATAGATAGATAGAATAGAAATATATAGATAGATAGAATAGAAATATATAGATAGATAGAATAGAAATATATAGATAGATAGATAGATAGATAGATAGATAGATAGATAGATAGATAGAATAGAAATATATAGATAGATAGATAGATAGAATAGAAATATATATATAGAGAGAGAGAGAGAATGAGATAGTGGGATGGAGAGAAAGGAGAGAGAGAAGCAAACCCTTTCAGAATGACTTATCCTCGCAATCATGTCGCTAATCTATAGTAATTTCCCTAAAAATTCGTCAGATGAGAACCAATCTTTAGTTACACCACCAGTTTTGTTATTTACAACCAAGACACGCCATTGTATTTCACCACAGTCGAATAAGCTTCATTTCTTCCGTATTTTAAATGTATTAAAAAAGTTTTCGCTCAGTTTCGAACCCTCCAACCAAAGAATTCTCCTCTATAAAAGAGTCCCCTGTGTATTTACTTCTCTAAACACTATATTCTTGGCAGCTTTATGTCAAGTCTCAAATGTGACCTGCCCTCTTTCTTCTGATGATCTTTACTTCCTACCAACTCCTCTGTCATTTATATCAAACACTACATTCTTAACATTAGTACAAAAATATGCATTCATGCTTACGAGTTTACGAATAAAATAAATAATACTGCAACACCGCATTATCAAAGTGAAGAGTATCTAAGATGTTTCGAACACCATATTCCAATGAAATGTTTTAGGACAGTTTCAAATATCGCAACCTGTTTATCATAAGTTATACAATACGACTTTAATGAAAATCTTTTCACACTAATCTAATTTACCCTAGAATAGAATAAACTTTAATACGTTTATTTGATCATTTTTGTATGTGTTTAAATAAACAGACTAAAGTGTTTCCTTATAGAATTCAGATACTGCCCAATGTTTTTTGCTCATTTAACGTAGCGACAAACCATAAACTTCAGTCATTCATTTTCATTTATTTGATTATTTCAAAGTCTTTTGATTATTACAAATTTTCGGGAGACAGTCAGATTTGTAATTAATGTCATTCGTGCCTTATTTTCAGATTCATTTAAGTCAATTGCAGTATTGATGGCTGATGATATTTTTAGCTTATCATTTTAAAAAGTGGCATTTACAGCAAAAGAAGTATTCGATTTGAGACAACTTAATAGATTTAGAGCTTCAAATCACTCACTACTTTTGATATGTTTAATTACTTATTGACTTGGATATCTTGAAGTGAGTTGAAAATTTCTACAAAATTTAAAAGGAGAAGACGACCTCTAAATATATTTTTAAAGGATTAATAAAAGAGGCAATGAAAAACGAAAACGACACGAGAAAAAGAAATAAGAATATTAAATAAAAAAGAAAGAAATCCAAAGTCATGAAAATCATGACAGAACCAAAGTTCCAGGGGAGAATAGCCTAGGATTAAAAACGTTGGATCGTGATTTCGGTGACATAGTAATTGTGAGTTCAATCGTTGTACCGGGCAGTGTGTACCATGTCTCTGGAGAAAGAGAACGAGCAGTATTAAATAAAAACTGGACGATATAATTCTGGATATGGATAGCGGAACACGAACTATCTACTTCCCGTACATTAAATAAAGTGTTCAGTTCGAAATTCACTTAAGATTATTCTGATCGACACACTCCTGAAGAAGACAGGATTGCACATTAGCAGAAACGTTGCGATTGCAACAGCAAATATTTACTGCTTGTAAAATAAAAATAAAAATAATATAACAGTAAAGGAAGGAACAACGAACAAGGAAGAAACAAAAAACGATCATAGTAGCAAAAATATTGTAAGAATAAAATATGAATGTGCCAAAATATATCTTTTTTTATTTTTTTTTTACAAGAAGGCCGATAGTCCTCCTAATACGCAGGGGTTACTGAGGATGAATGAAAATGACAAAAATATTAGTGAAGAAAAAAGACAACAAAAGATAAGGATTCAAGAAGACATCTGATTTCAAATGACGTACTTAAATGTTTTGAAGATACTAGGCAATAGCGAAGCAAGAAGCCATAAGAGAGATCAACAGGAGAGAAGTGCGAAAAAAGAAACTATAAGAATAGAACTTACGGCTCCATCTAGCGATTTCCATAGTAAAACGATGAGATCTAGTTCCAAATATAGCACTAAATTCATGCGATCGAGATACCTCGGAGGAAATCTCATTAGAACAAATGGCATAAAAATGTTTATAATAAAAACAGAGAGCGGCTATGTTTCGGCGGTGGGAAAGTAACTGAAGCCGAGATAACAGGTCAGGTCGGATAAAATTGCAGAGTTTTCTGTGGGTGTCATCAAGAATCTAAAGATATAAAATAGAAGCTCAAAATGTAACGAAGCATTCGAATTTTACCGACTCATAAGATTTTTTCTGAAAATTCTGAATATTCTGAAAATTCATAATACAGGGTGTCCATAAAGTTCGTGTGCACTTGTAAGTTATAAATTTTTTAAAGTGCACACGAACATTATGGACACCCTGTATTCTGAAAAATCTGAATACTTTTCAATTTTTAGATAATGACTTTTCGATGAATGCGATTTCGAATGAAAGCTCAGAATAATTTTATTCTTCAGAAAATGTTATCAGATCTCGGAGCTTAGTAATGAAATAGCCCCAAAAATGAACAGTAGTCGGTGCTCAAAACTTTATAGACATTTCCTCTTGAAGAAAATAAAAACAAGTGACGAGAAGAAAACTGGGCGTATCAGTGGAAATGTCGCATGGAGGTAAACTTTTGCCCCGATTTTTTTTTAATTAACGTCTTGAAAGTTTATGGGTACTGGATATCTGTTTAAATAGATAGATAGATAGATAGATAGATAGATAGATAGATAGATAGATAGATAGATACGCATGTATCAAGATAGATATAGATAGATAGATAGATAGATAGATAGATAGATAGAGATAGACTCTTATGTATCAAGATAGATAGATAGATAGATAGATAGATAGATAGACAGACTCGTATGTATCAAGATAGATAGATAGATGGATAGATAGATAGACAGACTCGTATGTATCAATATAGATAGATAGATAGATAGATAGACTCGTATGTATCAAGATAGATCGATAGATAGATAGATAGATAGATAGATAGATAGACTCGTATGTATTAAGATAGATAGATAGATAGATAGATAGATGGATGAATAGATAGATCGATAGATATATAGATAGATAGATAGATAGATAGACTCGTATGTATCAAGATAGATAGATAGATAGATAGATAGATAGAATGGAAAATATCAAGATATAGAGAGAGATAAATAAATAAATAAAAATTGTGAATTATTAATTTCATGTCTGAAACGTTCATCAGACCGCGTGTTTATCTTTCATTTTTGTTTAGCCGATATATATATATATATATATATATATATATATATATATATATATTAATATATGTTTCATTAAATAATATAGATAAGTGTTGTCTATATATTTTATGTAAGTTTTTTTCATATAGTCTGATAATCTTAATAACATTATCATTAAATAATGAAAGAAAATCACAATATTGATACATACTTTTTTTTATTTAATCCAATCTGAGCTTTCGGCTTACATAAGCCATTATCAAAGATGACAATTACACAATATATTTATGCAATACACGAACAAGAAATTGATGATAGTATTATTTGTTTACATGGATGATTTCCAAGCAACGATAAACACGTGCATATAAAACGCTGAAAGCGAAAATCGCACAACAGCTCATGACGTCACACATGACCACGCGAGAGTGAATCCGATGAGTATTGAGTATGGAAAGCCGTTGGTATGAACCAATGACTTCTGTTACTAATTATAGGCATTTAAGGATATTTTTGGAGATTTCATAGTTTATTTTGTTCAGGTTAGGTTTCAACTGTTTTATGTATATAGCTTCAAGAATTTTTAGTTTTTGTTTATTAGTTTTCATGTTTAAGCATACTTGTGTTTTCGACGAGGATTTTCCGGAATTGTGTATGCGGCCAGGCATGTTGTTTTAAATGCCTAAAAATGTGTTAGAGTTATCATTCTTAAAAACATAGCCATGTACATAATATTAGAGAGATATAACTTGATAACACAATAATACTCACACATACACACGTAAAAAGAATCTTCAGATACTGGAGGCTATCTATATTAAAACAAAGCAACCCACATTTCAAACTAGTCACAACACAGTATATTGCGCCTAGACATTGGTTCTGTTGTAATGCTTCAGTCTATCGCGTGGTATGACGTCATAGAACCGCATCTTGAACTTACGATCTGCGTCTGCTATTCCGCGTCCGTTAACGTCGCATAGCAATCTTCTATGTCAACATAACAAAATATCATCTTTGACGGGGGGGGGGTATCTTTTTTTAATTTCTGTATAACCACTCTGAGGATGGCTCATGCGAACCGAAAGCTTAGGACAAACTTAATAATAAATTTATTTTCACCAGAAATTAAAGCAAACATACGCACATTAGAACGGCTAATGATCAGACATAATAAACATCCACTGTCTGCTATATTTAATAATATAAATGTAATGATCTGCTGACCCAATACACTATATATATATATATATATATATATATATATATATATATATATATATATATATATATATATATATATATATATATATATATATATATATATATATATATATTACAGCAATAAAAGTATGAAGCTTGATATTACTAGACATATTAAAAACGGGCGAAGCAACCGGTTTCGCTCCCGCTCATCAGGCTTTCAACGGGAGATTTAATTTAAATTAAAAACACAGAAAATGTACAATAAAAGAATTTTTTTTACCCCTCCTCCTCCACATTTTCTTTTATTGTATATTTTCTGTGTTTTTAATTTAAATTAAATCTCCCGTTGAAAGCCTGATGAGCGGGAGCGAAACCGGTTGCTTCGCCCGTTTTTAATATGTCTAGTAATATCAAGCTTCATACTTTTATTTCTGTGATAAAATTTTGTACCTTCAAAAATATCTTTAAATATATATAGATATAGATATATGTGAGTGTATATATATATATATATATATATATATATATAGGTTATGAGAGTATTAGGCTAACTGAGGGGAGAAGAAAACTGGATTTCTTATGCTTTTTTGTTTAGAACTCATGTTTTATATTGTTTATCGTTTTCTATTATTTATTGTCATGAGATTTTAGAAGTATCTGTAAGTTAACGTGACTTTTTGGGAAATATAGTGGAGTGCCTTCCCGTTAGACTTTCCTAGGATTTAAATTCAGAATTGTCCTTCTAAACTGTCTGCTTTCCTAAGACCAGACAGTTTAGTCTACCCTGCTATTTAAACCACAGTCGAGGCGAGAAGAGATGGATCCATATCTTTCACAAGAGTATTACTGCGAAAGTGAAAATATCAGATTAGACGAGTATTTGAACTCGGCTCGTCGTGCCCGCTTTTCAGGACCCTTACACTACGTGGATATTTGCCAGAATTTTTTTTTCATCGCGGAAAACAATAGTTCTACATTCATATATATGAATAAAGACAAGGAAAACTTACCTTAGCTGACGTGTTTACTCTCAATATAAATATAAGGATTTTATTTTGCAACAAATTTTTTTTTTTAATTCAAAGCGGTCATAAATATTCATCAGGCTAAATGAAATGTCTAGGCAAATTATGGAGGACGCTAAGTGACATAATTTAATATCTAATAAAGAAACGTGAGTAAATTTTCTTGTTGATTGATTGTAAAAATTATATTTTAGCTTGAAATTCATTTATGTATTATATATTTGAAATAATGAAAAGTTATGAATTTAAACTTTTTGTTTTTGGGGGGGGGTTGTCAATTTTAACATTTATTTTCATGTATGTTGGATTGGGAAAAGGTATTTCTTCCAGAAACGGGGATATTTGAAAAAATCTGGGTAGCTGATTTATATTTTGGTAAGATCCGATAGCGGCACTTTCAGGTATTTTCCGTCGAAGTAGTCTACTTTCTCTTTTAATAAATGTGGCATTCTTTAGATCGAAGTTGTAACTGTATTTATTCCTGTGGATGATTAATACATTTGATAAATTGTTGTGGATATAATCCTTTTCCTTGTCCATATATATATATATATATATATATATATATATATATATATATATATATATATATATATATATAAGGATCAAACACTAATATTCCATGGTTATTATTTATAACATTGGAATCCTAATCACGATCCAATTCATCAACTGAACTGATGAATTGGATCGTGATTACGATTCCAATGTAATAAATTATCAGCATGGAATATTAGTGTTTGAGCCTTTTATATTATATTCTTACTCTGTCCTGGACATTGAGTTCTACCTGAATTTTATCCTCTTGGAAATTCACACACACACACACACACACACACACACACACATTTTTATATATATATATGTATATATTGATAACTGATATTATCTATATATATATATATATATATATAATTATTGTCATCCACAGAAAAAATGTTTCGCTGTATCACAGCTCATCAGTGTGGCTAGACGTCCGGTTGCCTCTAGCTAGTATAGTTTGCCTCTAGCTAGGATATATATATATATATATATATATATATATATATATATGTATGTATATATATATATATATATATATATATATATATATATATATATATATATATATATATAAAGAACAGTAAGATATATAATCCTGTGTACATATAGATATTTTTATTTTTACGCAATAGTGCTCAATGTAAATGTACAGAGCATTAATATTATAAATTAACTGATTTAAAATATGTTTTTTTCGCTACACAGTACTAACTATGTTTCAAAAATGGAAGCTAGAAGCTTCGAATTTAATTTTGCTATTTAATTAAAGACATTAGTTCCATTTACTCGTCAAGGGAATTTTGGAGTAACTAATTTTTTTAAATTTACAGTTTTACATGCACGGCAAAGATTCAAAATTGAATATATATATATATATATATATATATATATATATATATATATATATATATATATATATATATATATATATATATATATATATATATGATATCTTTTCTATTCATACGTTATTTTAATACATACAGTTTATTTAAGTGAAAGCTCAGTTTTTAAAATAAACAATATTAATTACATTTGCCGACCTGAATGTTCGAGAAATCTTCTAGAAAATATGTTCGACAGGAATCTTATCTGTAACCCCAATGAGAACGATTATTTGATTTGGTGTGCCCATTTACCCACAAAGAAAACAATATCCAAATTACTGTTCATAAACAACAACTCTTTGACGATTTTTCCCGAACATGCATATCTGCGCACGAAACGTACCTTAGCGTCAACACTGATAACATATTATTAAATGGATTGAGTCCGACAATTATTTAATATATGTTCTGTTTATACGAACATTCAGGCCGGTAGTTGTAATTAATACTGTTTATTAAAAACAAAAAACAGAGCATTTACTTAAATAAATTGTATCTGTTAAAATAACGGATTAACAGAAAATATATTAAATAATTGTCAGACAGAATATGTTGTCACTGTTTTCGTTAATGTACGTTTCGTGAGTAGAAAATAATCGTGGGCGTCAGATCAGAAGAAAGGGGTGGCCATAAAATCTCATAATTTCACGAAATCACCCGGAAAACAAAAGGTTGATTAAATTCAAATTAAAATGCACATATTTTGATACTTTGTAAAGATTTTTTCAGCAATAATTTTCCTATGTTAATCTAAATTCTGGAAAATAATATAATAAAAATTACGGAGATATCTCATGTTATAACATTTTTGAGATAGATGACTTTTAGGACACACGGTATTAAGTTCCAAGAAAAACGAGCAATTATATCAGTGCATTTTTACATTTGAGAAAAGAGAACGGACACGTAATCTATAAGTATATCTAACGATAGCTAACACGTGCACGTCTTTTTCTATTGTTATTTGTTTAATTATACATGATTTATTTATCTTGATTGTATATTTGCCTGTGCTTGTATGAGTTTGGAACTGTGTTTCCGCAACATAAACGTTACGAGTACGTCACGTGGTAGCAAGTGTACGCGGTTTGATATACGCATTCATCTCGAACGATTGAGTTATAGTTCTGTATATTAATAAGAGACAATCCCTGCACATAGAAGAAGAAATCATTAAACATTTTAACCGTCACTAATCCAAATGAACAATAATACATGTAAGAATGATTTCCTCCGCTTTTTTGTTACGTTCTTACGTTGGTGGAGGCAATTTCGGTTTAAATGTATAACTGATTACACTAACCAACAAAATGTAACTTAATCCGTGGGGGATCAAAATTGTATTTAAACTTTTATAAAACATTTTAAAGTATATATATATATATATATATATATATATATATATATATATATATATATATATATATATATATATAATCTAAAACAAAGTGGGAGAATAATAAAGAAAGAAAATTGTTCGATCGTGAAAATGTAACAAAAACGAAACATAAAAACAGAATTAACCGGTTATCGCTGTTCAGAGCCACTAAAATAAGGAGAGAGAGTTATTACAATGGAATCGATAGTATAAATGAGACAGATTTCGTTTAGATTTATCATATATATATATATATATATATATATATATATATATATATATATATGAAAGTAAACACTGAAGTCAACACTCAGAGGCGACAGGCTGTTTCATGCTGGACGCAATCGACTGGCCGCGACTGCTTGATATTTCCTCGGCTATTCATATATATGGGTCAGTAGTGCATTGTGGGTAATGGGTTAATGTCTATTCTATTATTTTTAAATATCCACCTTTCGCGGCCTGACGATTGCGTCCAGCATGACACAGCCTGTCGCCTCTGAGTGTTGACTTCAATGTTCACTTTTATATTTATATTTACAAACGCTCTAGCTGGGATATTGAGCACTTTATCCCATCAATATAGCACAATTTAAAACTATATTTCTTCATATATATATATATATATATATATATATATATATATATATATATATATATATATACTCTTGTAACGTGCTATCCAACGTATCATGCTACCTGCCAAATTTTCACTTATAATAAAATGATTTTATCATGTCTCTCGTACATCATGTGAGTTCCTTTTTTGGGAGACCAAATTACAATGGACTAATCTTTTTTCTTCGATATTATTATTCCATCTTCTAAATATAAAATATTCAAATTAAAAGAGAATGACAAAAGTTTCATTAATAATACTAAACTTGTTGTGTAAACGCGTACATCCATAAACAACCGAACGAGAAACAAAACACCTTATAAACGTAAACAATAGAAAAAGATTCATATTAACGATATTTATATTTTATAATACGATACTAATACGTGACTATTACAGCCATTATTATAATACGTGACTATTACAACTATTATTATTGGATACAATTAAGTGAAACATCAGTTTTATCAAAATCATGATTATTTCAAATACAGTTGTACGTTTTGACTACAGTTAATGAATATATAGTTTCGTCAACGGCGTAGTCAAGGACAGCAGTACATATGCTAATTTTGTATTTCATGTATGATGCGACCCCCTTAAAATTAGATTCAAAATTAGGTCTTCAAAAGTCGCATGCAGGTTATTTAAAGCCGGAAAACTTTTTCAGATTGTAAGAATTTTAAGAGACAATAATGATTTACTGATAAAAGTCCTAGTAATTAACTGTGACGAAAGACATGACTTACTTCGGAGTTCAAAACGAGCGCGAATGTGTCTTGCCTGACGAAAAGAAACATGGCCGCTAATGATGACTCAATTTATGCGCGCCTATGTCGTCCAACACGAGATGATATTTGCACACATGCAAATTCTGGCCGTATCAGACTGGCATAAAAAGCGAGGTGCCAGCAGCACGAGGGAGGCCGGAATTCACTCGGCGGACTTTGTGCAATACAGTTGGACGTACGAATTGACAGACGGACAAAGAATAAGTCGAAGTAGGCCCGGCTGAGTTGGTGTCTGTTTCACCACTGCCCGGTGAAACGGCCGAGAAAGGGAGTCACGCAATTCTTTTCCTTGAGGCGACCGACGACGAAGGAAGAATAGCTTGTCTGCCGGCGAACGGCGTACTGCACTTTCTGACCCCGCTGTCATCACCCCGTTTTTCCTTTTTGTTTACTACATTAACCCATAGCTGAAGGGAGAAGAAATGAATTCATACCTCTCCCAAGACTATTTACACCTAAGTGAATATAACGAAACCAGAAACGGAAATTGTAACTCTGCTCCTCGACTTCCAATTCCGAGCCATCACCCACACATCCAAGCTTAAAGCACTTGGTATTCCCAAGCCGTCACCTGTCTAGGTACTGATCAGGTTCGACGTTGCTTAACTTCGGTGATAGTACCAGAACCGGTTTGTCAACATGATATGGACGTAAGCCAGATGGATTTCATTTTATATTGGGGATTGTTTTTTGTAATGTCAAGGTCGGTTATTAAAAAAAACTGTCACATTCTTTTTTGCTCATGAGGCCTAGGTTTTATGCCATAGTATTGTTCATATTAATTTTCTAATGTGCATTGTCTGAAAGTTAAAAATTTAACTAGAGTCGGCTTTATCTCTAAAACGTAAATGTATTCAAGAATAAACATTGTCTATGTTCATTGTTGCATAAACAATATAATATGCAGACTTTGCCAGAAAGTTAAAGTTGGACTGACACGGAATAAGGAGCATAAATTTCGTTTTTTGCTTTTCATTTTGTTGTGATAACGTCAGAAAATCGGGGCAACCCTGCAAGTGTCATGGTTAGCAAGCTTGTCTCGCTAAAACTGTTACGACTAAATAGTGAGTTCGGTCCTCACTGGGTGCTCCACAATCTCGGCCGTGTGCCACATCTAAGCTATGCTTAGAAGATCATTCGGTCACCACGAGGTGGTGTAATGGCTAGCAAGCTTGTCTCGCAAGAACCATTACGACTGAGTAGTGAGTTCGATCCTCACTGAGTGCACCCTACTTTCGGCTTTGTGCCACATCTAAGATACGCTTGGAAAGTCGTTATAACATCAGAACATTAGCAAAACGGTTTTAATTCGATGGGAGATTTGGAATTGTCCAGATTCTCCTATACTTGTAGAATATTTATGTACATGGTGATCAGGAAACATCTCGAGACCCCTCCCAATTTATGCCAGCCATGTGTTAAACACTAACGCCAATATGCAAAGAGATCTAAAGATATAATATTAATTTAATATTATCCGTTTTCATATAAGGAAACCTTCGCAATTTATTGACTTTGCACCTAGTACTGTTTTCGGCTGATATTTATAAACTTTTTCTCTTAAAACACTTACTTTTTTAAGAAAACAGGTTCTGAAGTAAAGTAGTTATTATTGTTCTTTCCATTATTGATAGGGTTTTCCTTGCGAACTTTCTATTTGAAGTGGTGTGGAAAGTAAAAATATTGATTGCGCCATTACTTTCTCTTCGAGTTACATGTTCTATTCATTTTAGTCTTTTCGTTCCTCTTAGTAGACCTCAAACGATGTAGTTTCTTTTATTTGCTACAGTTCTTTGAGGTTCTGTAGCGTTAGCGCACAATGTTCAATGAAGGATGATGTTTGCTAAGACGCCTATGTTTTAATTGTTCAAAGCCTCTTTTCGCCATTGATATTAGGAAGCAGTTGTATACAACTGACAGTTTAGCTATCTCTGAGCGTGATATCCATATGAAAACTCGATTTGATGAGGCGGCTTTTTAAGAACATGACTCGAGTTTTCAGATTGTTGTTTTGCTTTTGTAGCAATTTACGGTGTTGGTCAAAACTAAATCTTAACAGTGGACAGAAAGTCTTGTCACCGCTCTATAACATACTTTTCTAATTCAGATAGCTGACACGAGCTCCTACACAAAAATGATGGTCTGACTCGATGTCAATGAAAGTGAATAAACTGAATCCAATACATGCGCTTTGTATTACTGTATTCTATAGTTTTCATTACGTTTTGCTAAGGGTGACAAGATTTTCGGACCGCCCTGTATATTCAAATACTTTTTCTCCTATTCTAAATCCTGTCCTGGGTATGACGAAAAACTACATCCGCGTCCAGGGTAAGACATTAAACTACGTCCAACAGCAAGGCCTCTGATCAGAAGGCTTTAAGGAGCTTGTAACCACCTCTTAATTGCTAGTGTTCACAGGTCTACCTTGACCCGGGATGGTATCACCTGTTAGTGTCCCAGCTATGGGCAAATAGTTAACCTCGAAACGGAGGTAAAAAGCATTATGAAAGTGTCAAAATAAGTTTTAATACCAGAAAAAAAATTATTACCAGAAATAAATTTTTGAAGAAAAAAAACTCTTATCAGCAATACATATTTAAAATAATATTACCAGCTATACATTTTTGAGGAAAAAATATTACCAGAAATAGATATTTCACAATACAAAATATTACCAGGAAAAAAAGTTGTCGTCATTAAATGACCGATTGAGATTGATATACATAAAACAAAACAAACCAAACCAATTCTATACTAAATCTGTTGTAGCTTCTCCGTACACCGAGCTATTTAATAATATTTATTAATTCTACATCTTGTATTTTTATCATAGATCCAGATGCCATCACTGTTTTCATCCCAATTACAGATCATCGTTTTCGTTTTGGTAAGGCTTATCTTGAGTCCCATTTGTGGGCACACAAGATAATAGTGCTGATTTTCTGTCCATTATTCCAACTATGAATACGTGTGTCAACAATGTGACATTTCAATGATATGCTGACGTCCTAAACATCACACAGCTGATCATTACTTTATCCTTACGATGGCGCCTGGTTACAATGAGAAACTTTTCCAGAAACTCAACTACCCAAATCTGTATTTAGCATTTCACCCATTGTTCCAGTGGCTTGTATCTGCTCCGTAAATCTTTTTACACAGTCGCCTTAATTAGAAAAAGTGATAGCGATACGTTAGAGAATCTTCCTTAAATATCTAGAATTGCATCGCTTATTTCTTTTTAATCAATTCACTCTAGCCAGGAGATAGACGGGCTACTGGGATTGAAAGAGAATGGAAAGACTTTAAAAAGAACCGGAAACCCAATTCTAAACAGGAAACAAGAGATAAACCTCTACTCCTGTTCAAAAGAGCGGTGAGAAGTGTGAACCGGACGAACGGCGAACCTATTTGCTCCTATTGAGAAACAATTATCAGTAAATAAGATTTCAGAGTTCAGGCGGAGATGTTAGAAGTATCGATTTGAGGTAGATTTTGAAGGAATCGGAAGCTCCATTTTAAAAAGGAAACAATTGATAAATCTCTGCTATTGTCCAAATAACCATGGAGGAGTGTGGAATGGACGATAAACGAAGATATCTGGATTCTCAGGGTTTGTCATCAATTCCCTTGTAGAAACCACAACTCTCCATCGACTAACTCAATCAGCGATATCTAATTTCTTTTTATTCGTTTTCATTTCTAGGGAAGTTGACACACTTGAACAGGTATCAGTTCTTGGCGGAATCGAGGTGGAGAGGAAGACTGAGAGAACGTACGCCAACAGGACGGCTACCTACCGATTCTCTCCCCGTGCATTGTTTTGTCGCTCTACGGAAATGCTTTCCAGTAGCTTTGATGCTTCAAATATTTGTCAAAGTAAAGATTTATTTCCAGCTGTTAAATCTTTCATTTTTGCATTGCTTGAAATAATGACGAAATATGCTCTATTCTTCTTCTTATTATTATTATTATTATTGTTGTTGTTGTTATTATTATTTTTATTTTCTTTGATATCTGGCGTTTACGCATTTCTTTCCGGGTCCCGCCCAGGGACCTAAGGTTAGAAATGGCATCATGAC
>OZ038480.1:36881531-36926531 GCA_964036315.1 Acanthosepion esculentum | reverse complement strand
AAGTGAGAGGAAGGGGTGAAAATGTCGCGCGTGCGTCAAAATGAAGGTGGGGGTAGCGTGAATCCCACAGATTCATCAAGTAAAAGTGCTGTTTTAAATTTAAGAACGATCAAAAATCTCCTTAACGGTAAGTCTATCGAGTTAAACTACATAGTCTGCTAAAGGAAGTAATCTAAAGCCTAATAAACGAAAGTGATTATATGTTTTTATCCTGTTGATTTTTTATTATTTGCTCATATACGTATTAATTAATTTATTTATTTTCTTATTAATGTAATTTTTATTTTATTTATGATTTTTATGTATTTATTTATATTAAATATTTGAAGCGTTTGATTTAACCTTATAATTTTAAATTTTAAAAGTTTATTTTCATGTATGTTGACTTGGAAGTGAGTATTTCTTTTAGGAAGTGAACATGCAATAATAGCTAGATGTCCTCTTAAGACTTGGAAAATTAAACAAGCGTTTATATGACATTTCAAATAATAGGAGAATAAAATTAATAATATTCAAAAACTCAGTCTTTGTCTATATTTCTGAGATGCGGTATTATGGACATTGTTTACATTATTCGGACTATTGTCCTCATCTTTGGCGCCATGTTTATTGCAATGTTCCGGCCTTCTTCAGGTGGTTGGAATGTCGAACTGAACCCTTTATTTCGCTCACTGGGGTAGACTCAAGTACATATGACACATTGGATGAAGGCGTTAGTTAGATCCAGTGACAGGACCCGAAGAGTGTGAGTTCAATACCTGGTTAAGGCGGAGGAGAACTTGGAGAGGGGAATTAACAAGAAATAACTGGCATACATTAGACATGGCACGTGGAACTGGAAAAGTCTACCCTAGTGAGTGAAATAAAGGGTTCATTTCGACATTCCAACCACCTGAAGAAGGCCGGAGCGTACAACGGCCGAAACTATTGTGATAAACATGGCGACAAAGATGAGGACAATAGTCCGAATAATGTAAATATTCGAAAACTCATTTTTTTTTCAAAATCTATAACAACCGTTACATATCATTCTCCCTATTTTAAATTTTATTCACGAAGAATTTTGTAAATTTACAAACAAGAATACTGTTTTAATAGTTATTTCTTTATAATATGATAAATGATAAATATGATATGATAAATATAATACAGTGGAACCTCGGTTCACGAAGTTAATTCTTTGCTGAAGCCCGTTCGTAAATCGAAATGTTCGTAAACCGAAACTATTTTTCCAATAAGAATCAATGTAATATGGAATAATCCGTTGCTGGTCACAAGATGATTGCTTATTTAAACATTAACGACAGTAATTTGTGCACAGGTTTATACACAAAACTAATGAAAATCATTAAGTCTAAGAAAGAATTAAAAGAACCGAACTTGCATGGAAAATTGCTGCCATATATGGTCTGGGGCCGCTTCTATTTGTCTCAAGGTCCTTGATGAACTCCAAAGACGGATATACAAGTAATTGGCCCTGATCTGGCATCTCGTCTGAAGCTGCTCTCTCACAGACGTGCCGTCGCCTCCCATTGTCTTTTTTACAAATACTTTCATGGTAACTGCTCCGATGAGCTGCTTTCGCTGTCTCCCAGACTTCATGAATTTAAGTGTTCAACTAGGCTAGCATCTCGATTTCACCCTTTCACTGTCGAAATTGTTAAATGTAGCCGTCTCTTCTACTCCAATAGCTTCATGTCTCGTACTTCCCACCTTTGGAACTCCCTCCCCATTTCTTGTTTTCCTGATAGCTATAATCTCCAACTATTCCAATGTATCGTCAATCGACGGCTTCAGATGCCCTGATATATCCCCTAACCTGCTCTTCTTTCTTTCCTCTATCACTCCTCTTTGCTCTCGCTCCAACTCTTTGTAACCACTTGAGTGCTAGTGACTTCCCGCCTTGCTTGAGGTTGAAAAAAAAAACTAAACAGATAAAATATAGACGAACACTTCTATTTTACCGTACCTGTAAGTAGGTGTGTAGGTGGCGTAAGTGGGAGGGGAAGGAGAGAGATGTTATTGTTTGGAAAGTGGAAGGAAAGACGTGATCGTCTCTTTATTTATAAGAATAGAATTGATAGTTGAATTTGCCATACTAACAAAATGGGACGCACTTAGAGACGCTTTAGTTAAATTAGCAAACGATATCATCCCAAAGGAGAGAGGGCGAAGAAGGAAAAACGAATGGATGACTGATGAGACTCTCGACATGATGGAAAGAAGACAGAAAATTCGGCCATTTTACGGAACGGATTACAGCAGATTACACAATGAAAAAAGGACCAAATGCAGGCAAGCGAAAGAAGAATGGCGAAACGAAAAATGTGATGAAATAGAAAGATTGGTTACTACCAACAAAAGAGACATGCACAAACAAAGATGGGAACTAACAGGACAAAAGACATGCTTGTGTACAGGCTGCCTAAAATCAAAGGATGGAACGTTCATATTAGAGAAGGAAAAAATTCTTCAGCGCTGGAGCGAGTTTATTGGAGAACTCTTCCACGGCGAAAGGGAACAACAATACACAGAACTACTGACGGACCTGGAATTCTGAAAACCAAAGTAAAAGCCGCACTGGCTAAACTGAACAGAAACAAGGCAGCTGGACCAGACGGAATTGTAGCGGAAATGCTGATAGCCTTAGATGACTTTGGCATAGATAAGATCACCGAAATAACAAATGAAATCTATAACAGCGGGCATATACCGAAAGGCCTCAGCAGATGAATCTTCATAACGATGCTTAAGAAACCAGGCGCAAACGAATGCGAACTCTACCGAACAATAAGCCTAATGAGACAAGTGACAAAACTCATCATCCGCATTCTGTTGAAGAGAGCGCGCAGCAGAATCAGGCCAGAGATAGAACTGTTCAGCAACCTCGATATATTCGGGAAGGTTATCAGAATAATCAAGAACCTATACTGTCAGCAAACATCATGCATGCGCATAGCGTACGAGTTCAGTGATTAAACAAAAATAGAAAAGTACAAAATCTCCTACAGAAGGTAGCGTCGGAGACTGAGAAGTAAGGACTAAGCATAAACTACAAATAAAAAAAGAATGCATGGTCATCACTAAGAGGATGAGCCCGAAATGCGATTTGCCGGTCGGGAACATTAGAATCAAGCAGACGCGGAAGTATAAATATCTGGGAAGCGTTCTGACAGAAGACGGTAAATCCGACACTGAGATCCGTAGACTTATTGGGATGGCCAACGACGCATTCCAAAGCTAGGCAGAGTACTGAGAGGCAGGTGGATTTCTTTGGTAACAAAGAAAAGAATACTGAGATGTTACGTGGCATCTGTCTTTCTTTACGACAGCGAATGTTGGACGATTTCCTCAAGGATGAAGAAGAGACTCGATGCAACGGAGATGTGTTTCTACAGAAGTATGTTGAGGATTTTGTGGCTCGAGCGTGTGACCAACGACGAGGTCTTGGAGAGGATGCAGACAAGGAGGAGGCTTATGCTTAACATCAGGAATAGGCAGCTAAAGTTTATCGGACACATAATGAGGAAAAAGGGCCTGGAGAATCTCAAATGCACAGGTCGAATAGAGGGAAAGAGAGACAATGGAAATCAACGCGTGACATATCTGGCGTGCTTAAGCACGTGGATGACAGAACGTAGTCAGCTGTAGGAAGCAGAATGAAGGAAGTTTCTTAGAGCTGCAAGGGATAGAGGGAGTGGGAGATCCATGTTCACCTGCGTCCTGAAGGCACATGGCACATAAAAAGAAAAGAAACTGGATAGGAAGAGAAAATAGGGTCAAAATTGTTTTTTCTCTTAACTTTTCCTTTTCCTTCACCGGTATCACTGCTAGCTTTCTTTGTAGTTATGACCGAGGACTAATGAAGAGAAAAAAGGCGCAATACGATAAGATTGGTATAGAAAAGCACAACACAGCATACGAATGTATACAACACGGCGGCCGACTAAGAAAATATTCCATTCAGATTAACTAGGTTCTGCTCGGTTCACCAATTTTCATCTCGAATATTCTGTTCGAAAACCGAGGTTGCTCTGTATGATAAATAATAAATATATGATAATATAATATGATAAATAATAAATATGCCAGGATAAATATAATATGATAATAAATATGATATGATAATAAATATGATATGATAATATAATATGAAAAATAATATGATATGATAAGTATATGAAAAATAATATATGATAATATAATATGAAAAATAATATGATATGATAAATATAATATGACAATGAATATGATATAATAAATATATGATAAATAATAAATATGATATGATAATATCTGATAAATAATAAATATGATATGATAAATAATAAATAGGATATGATATGATAATAAATACGATAAATAATAAATATATGATAAATATAATATGATAACTAATAAATATGTCAGAATAAATATAATAGGTAATAAATATGATATGATAATATAATATGAAAAATAATATATGATAAATATAATATGACAAATAATGAATATGATATAATAAATATATGATAAATAATAAATATATGATAATATCTGATAAATAATAAATATCATATAATATGATAAATAATAAATAGGATATGATAAATGTATGATAAATAATAAATGTGATATGATAATATATGACAAATAATAATTATGATTATATGATAAATATTAAATATGATATGAAAATATAATACGATAAATAATAAATATATGATAAATATAATATGATAAATAATAAATATATGATAAATATAATATGATAAATAATAAATAGCATATCATAAATAATAAATATGATATGATAAATATATGATAAATAATAAATATGATATGACAAAATAATATGATAAATAATAAATATGATATGATAAATATAATATGATAAATAATAGATATATGATAAAAATAA
Source organism: Acanthosepion esculentum (assembly GCA_964036315.1). Classification (NCBI taxonomy): domain Eukaryota; kingdom Metazoa; phylum Mollusca; class Cephalopoda; order Sepiida; family Sepiidae; genus Acanthosepion; species Acanthosepion esculentum. The sequence continues at coordinate 36,921,628 of OZ038480.1, read as the reverse complement.
TATGATAAATAATAAATAGCATATGATAAATAATAAAAATGATAAATATAATAAGATAAATAATAAATATAGGCATTGTAGTTGGTTCATTATATTGTTATCATCTGTCTATATTTCTGAGATGACTATTTATTCTATTTACATGGTTGTTATGAGAACTTACCCATAATAATAATGGACTATTCCGGACATCATAAATACTGCGACTCAAGAGGGAGCAGTCGTTCAGAGTCGTTCAGACTCAGTGACAGAGTCGAGTCAGACGATTACTGTAAGACATTGGAATAGTGATACTTGTCGAGACAACATAGTTCACTCTAACCAAATCTGATATTCATTACTAATACTTCTTCTTTGTACATATTTCTGTTTGTAATATATTTGTATTATTCCACACCTGTGTTCGAGTTATTCTTCATTGGTTCTACCTTGGACCATCACCGTGGTACAAGGAACTTGGACCATTACAAGTGGCGACGAGGTAACCCAAAGGAAAAACGAACTCTATACGCGGAGGACATACTTTTTTTTGCTATCCGTCGCACATAACAGTGATCGACGAGTAAACTAAAAAAAAACCCCAAAAACCAGGTTTCTACGCGAACACATAAAAAAAGAAAAGAATTTCCTTTTTGGATATCAATTTTACTGGCAACAAAGGAATTTTTTTTGGCGTACCCAGGTTACAGAATATCAGGTTAAACCAAAATGATGTCAACATGGAATGATTTAATTCAACCATTGTGGATCTTATCAAAATCCAATTTGAAAAGCAACAAATGTACGAACAGAAACATCTGGAATTAAAGAGTTATTGCTACGTGTAATGTCAAACAAAGGTAAAAAATCCTAGAACGAAACAGTTCTCTCACAAGACGCTATTTGGAGTACTATCGAAGATTTCACGTACGCACCCGACGAAGACAAAATTTTTGCAAATTACTTCCGAAGGTACAAAGATCTATATGAATTTGACTGCAAAGATTGGTCAGACGCGTGTAAAGTACTTCTATTACTAAGAAAATTAGGCACATGCGAATATAGCAAATTCGTAGATTATATCCTTCCAAGAAAAACAAGTAAACTAACTTTCAAAGAAGCCATAAAACTGCTAACAGAACTTTTCAGCCATAATACTTCACTATTCCACAAAAGATGGAAATGCATGAACCTAAAAAAAAAGGACAACGAAGATTACATAATTTCGCGTCCATTGTCAACAAATATTGTGACGACTTCAAATTATCGGACAATTTCAAATGCTTAATTTACGTCCAAGGTCTGGTGTCAACCAAAGACGCGGAAATGAGACGCGAAACCCTTACTAAATTGGAGAGTGAACAAGATCTGACACTTCAAAAACTAGCCGAAGACTGCCAGAGATGCTCAGTGTCAACAAAGACTCAAAAGACATAGAAGAAGCTGGCACCGCACACATGCGTAAAGTACGAAGTCAAACCAACTTTCCCTCCTCACAAACAAACCAAACCGATTTCCCCCTCAAGAACAGGTAAAACAAAATTTTCTAACTCTTAAAATCAATATCAGAAAAAACGACCACCCAGTCCATGCTATTGCCGTGGAATTTGGCATTGGCTTAAAGACTGTACATGTCGTTTTAAAACATGTCTATCATGTAAAAAAATAGACCATAAAAGTTATCATTGTTGGAATAGAAGAGAAAGTAAAAGCAGAATAAGAATTACGAGGACTGACCAAGCTGATGAGACTAACATAAGAAAATACGTACAAGTTGAAATGCAAAAGAGAAAAGTTAGGTTACAGCTGGATTCTGTCTCAAACTTAACTATTATAAACCTACAAACATGGAGAAAACTGAACAAACCTGCCATGTTAAGAACGAATAAAATTGCTAAATCAGTTACAGGGAGAAAAATAAAATTCGAGGGTGAAGTAATTACAAATGTAACATTTAATGGAATGACAAAAAACTAAAAAATGTACGTCTTAAGAAATACAGAAAACCTATTCGGAACGGAATGGATGAAAAAATTCGAACTGTGGGATTTACCTATAAGTACGTACTGACAAAATGTAAAAACCTTATCAACCAAGGCAGACAAATTAAAAGAGAAACTAAAAACGAGTTTCCCCGAAGTATTTTCAGCAGGTCTCTGAAGATGTAAGAAAATGGCAGCAAATATCGAAGTAAAAGAAAACGTTCAACCTATCATCATGAAAAAAAGGAGCGTACCGTTTGCGTCAATAGAAAAAATTGACAGTCTACGTCAAAAAGAAATCAGGAGAAATCCGAGTTTGCGTTGATTTTTCTACAGGTTTGAACGCAGCAATAAACGACTACCACTATCCTCTACCCAGTCCAGAGGAAATATTCACTAAATTAAATGGCGATGGGGAAAGTTCAAAACGACTATGCATAAACACACACAAAGGATTGTACAGATACCAAAGATTACCTGTTGAGATTAAGGTCGCGCCGGCTATATTCCAACAGGCAATGGATACGATGCTTGCCGGACTAGAGTACACAATTGCATACCTGGATGACGTAGTCATTAATAGCGAAAGCGTTGAACAACACTGGCAACATGTACAAGAGGTGTTTAAGAGAATACAAAGTAAAAGAAAATAAGTGCGATTTTTTCATGAAGGAAATTAAATACCTTGGCCATATCATAGATCAAGAAGATAGACGACCAGACCCTGAAAGGGCAACAGCAATAAAAAAAAATGCTTGTTCCTAAGAACATAACAGAACTACAAAGTTTTCTAAGATTAGTGAGTTACTAGCAGGAATTCATACCTAAAATGCATAAACTACGCGCACCACTGAACGAGCTGCTCAAGAAAGAAAAAGTTTGGCAGTGGACAGATCAATGCCAGGAAATATTTGACGAAACAATTAAAATGTTAACTTCAGATTTATTTTTGGGACACTACGATCCTAAACTAGAAATTATTGTAGCAAGTGACGCGAGCGCCTACGGAGTCGGCGCGTGTATATTACATAAAATGCCAGATAGGACAATAAGACCCATCGCACATGCTTCTCGAAACTTACTACCAGGGGAGAAAAAGTATTTACAAACAGAGAAAGAAGCTCTGGGAATTATCTTCGCAGTCACAAGGTTTCATAGGTACATCTCTGGTAGATATTTTACTCTTCAGACGGATCACAAACCGTTACTGACAATTTTTGGTTCGAAAAAAGGTCTACAAGTTTACACTGCAAATAGGTTACTTAGATGGGGAATAAATCTTTGAACTACAATTTCAGATTGGAGTATTTACCAACGAAAATAATCGGGCATGCTAATGGCCTGTCGAGACTTATACCAACAAAGACAGAGCCATTGAAAGATACGGTAATCGCAGCCTTAAGAAACGAAGAAGATATCAGGACAGCACTATGTTGTACAGTTAGAAACCTCCCAGTCACACTACAAGACATAAAAAATGAAGCCAAAAACGACGAATTTATAAATGAAACAAAAGCAAAAATAGCAGAAAAAGATAAGCAAATATCGGACAGCTTTTCGCTATGCGAAAATGTGCTACTTTACAACGAAAGTGTTGTAATTCCCCAAATACTACAAAAGCGAATCCTAAAGGATTTCCACAGGGGCCATCCTGGTAAAAATAGAATGAAGTCGCTAATGCGAAGCTATGTATATTGGAAAAATATGGACCAGGATATTAGTCAGATGGTGGAAATGTGCAAGGTTTGTAACTTAGCAGCCAAAGCACCGCCAGTCATCAATAAGCCATGGCCAGAGACTGATCGTCCGTGGTCAAGAATACACGCAGATTATGCAGGACCAATTGACGGTTTCTACTATTTAATCATAGTGGATAGCTATATTAAATGGCCGCGGGTGTTTCGTTGCAAATATCCCACTGCGGAAACGACCATAAATTGCATCCACGAGCTATTCGCTCGGTTTGGTGTAGTGGATTGCCTAGTCACAGATAATAAAACGCAATTCACGTCAGCAGACTTCCAAGAGTTTTGCAAAATTTATCAAGTCAAATATATATAATCCCCGCCTTATCACCCAAGATCTAATGGGCAAGCGGAGAGATTTGTTGATACACTCAAAAAGCGTTACGAAAAGCATACGATGTGCCTACGGAGAAAGCATTACAGCAATTTCTTCAGGTATATCGAATTACGCCAAATAATGCTACACCATCAACATTATCACTCGCAGAAGTGATGTTTGCTAGAAAAATCTGATCAGCTTTTGATAAATTGCTTCCAAGTCAAACGAAACAAGTAACACAGTCCTACGCTCCAAAAAGAAAATTCCTCCCAGGAGAAAAAGTTTTTTTTAAAGCATATAAAAATAATACATCTTACTGGGAGCAAGAGACAATTGAAAACAGAATCGGGAATAAGGTTTACATAATACAGGCACACAAATTCTCACATAAAAGACACGTAAACCAAATAAGGAAGAGACTGTTGTGTAGGATCCACCTAATCTGCATAGGTGACTACCAACTATATAAATAATGGTTGGTACCGGAAGACGAGGAGGAGGAATCACGAGATCCAACTAGAGACTCTGATCGACTGCGACTAGTCAACACATTCTCCAGGAACGTCTTCACAGAAATATACAGAAATACTATATGTACTTATTGTGTACACTTTCTTGTTATAATACATTCTTGTTCTAAGTACATTTTGTGTTGCATTATTATTCCATGCATTAGGCGAGATTCAACAATGGGTCAAGACTCAACAATGGCGACGAAGTAGAACGAACCATACGTCAAGTTTCAACAATGGCCACAAAGTAGAACGAACCATACGCCAAGTTTCAACAATGGCAAAGATGTAGAACGAACCATACGGAAAGAAGAAAGAATTAATAGTGAGAGTTTTCAACAATTGGGACAAGTCATTGAAGAACCCAGGCTGAAAAAAAAACTATTAATTCAAAGTCCAACGTTAACATAACGACGAAGGATTCTAAACTTCTGGATATGTAAAACTCGTTAAAAGACGACTAAGCATAAAGGAACGTTCACTCAGAAAAATTGGAAGGTGTCGTAAACGAGTAACGGTAATTTTAAATTAAAAAATTATCAACAACGAGACACCCTCTAAAAAGAAAAATTGGCCGACTACAAAAACATGCATGGATTAAAAGGAGCACAAATACACCGTGTCGACTTTGAAAGGTAACGAACTTTAAAAAAATTGTTTTTTTATTTGTTCAACAATATAGTGACGAATTACCTCTGATAAGAAAATCAGACGTTGTCATTGAAATACGCGAACAGAAGTCGGAAACAAAAAAAAAAAGTCCGACGCTCTCTGTTCACGAAAAAAAAAAAAATACCAAAGTTGATTAGCACGGGCGTGAATGTAAAAGCAAGACATAAAATAGAAAAGTCGTACGTTGTTTCGATTTTTTTGGTCAGCTTATATGATATTCGTGGATACACAAATTAAAAGTATATTCCTTGTTGCATGAACACTATCAGCTAAAAATGGAGGAACTATCCAAAGTCATATCTGAATTATTAAAATCCCAGCAGTTGAGTCAACAACGTCAGCAGGAACAGTTTGCCTTATTAATAAGGGAACAACAGATAGCACAGCAAAAATTTCAAGATAAACAACAAAAATATCAAGATAAACAAGAGGAAAGACAACAAGAACAACAGATAGCACAGCAAAAATTTCAAGATAAACAACAAAAATATCAAGAACGTCAAGAGGAAAGACAACAAGAACAACAGATAGCGCTGCAAAAATATCAAGATAAACAAGAGGAAAGACTTTTAGAAATTCAAAAGTTAACACTGGAGAAATTAAACAACTATCAGGCAAATGAGGGAAATTCTTCATATTCTAATAACACCATGTTTAATTCGCTGGAAACTTTCAACTATGTGCCAGACGAAGAAAAAACGTTTGAAGCGTACTTTAAACGATATGAAGATATTTTCTACACAGACTGTGAAAACTGGTCGAATTCAGGAAAAGTCAGTCTATTACTAAGAAAGCTAGGTACAGCAGAACATAGCAAATTTGTAGATTTTATTCTACCGAGGAAAACAACTGAATTGGAATTCTCGGAAACAGTGAAATTGCTAAAAGAGCTGTTTGGAGCAAATATGTCGCTTTGGCATAAGCGATGGTTATGCATGAATGTCTCTAAATCCGACGATCAGGATTACTTAACATATGCATCTATAGTGAATAGACATTGTGACAATTTCAGATTGGCAGAGATTACGGTTGAAGAATTCAAGTGCTTAATTTTTGCTCAAGGACTGGTATCCAGTAAGAGTGCCGAAATAAGACGTAGAGTTTTGTCTAAACTCGAATCTGAACAAGGCCTTACCCTGCAAAAGTTAGCAGAGGAGTGTCAACGGGCCGTAAAGTTAAAGAAAGAGTCGCAAAAAATCGAAGAAGCTGGCATTGCTTATATTAAAAAAATAAAAAAGCAGTCAAAGTACCCATTAGAGAAAAATTGGAGAAAAAATTCAGCGTATTTTAATAATAGACAAGAAAATAAAAAGAACGAAAATAAAAAAGTCCCACCATATAATTGCAGACGTTGTAACGAAAGACATTGGGAGGTAAATTGCCCATATAGAAATAAGAAATGTTTCGTGTGCCAAAAGAATGGTCACAAAGGATCGTGTTGTAAAACGAAAAAATTCAAGAGCCGAATTAGACAAGCAAATTCGAATATCAAATCAGATAGAGATTTGAGGAAATATGTGACGACTGAAATATTCAAAAAGAATATCAAATTTCAACTCGATTCGGGGTCAGATTTAACAATAATGAACGATAAAACATGGAAAATTTTAAAAAGGCCTACAATAATGAAGTCAACGAAACTCGCTCGAACGGTAACTGGAAAACAAATTAACTTCGAAGGCGAGGTTGTACTTCCAATGAAATTGAATGGGATCGTTAAAAAAATAAAAGTTTTTATTCTGAGAAATGGAGAAAACTTGTTGGGTACAGATTTTATTGAAACATTCGAATTGTGGGATAAATCGTTAAACTCATTCTGCAGAAAAGTAGAAAGTAATACGCAATCAAGACAGGACATTAAAGATGAATTAAAGAAAAAGTTTCCGGAAACCTTTACACCTGGTCTTCGAAGATGTAACAAGTTTGAAGCTAAATTTGAATTAAAAGAAAATACTATGCCTATATGTAAAAAGAAACGTAACGTGCCTTTCGCAAGTGTAGAGAGAGTAGTAGTACCAAAAAAGTTGCAGAAAAGAATCCTACGGGACTTTCATATGGGTCACCCGGGGATTAATAGAACAAAAAGCTTAATGCGAAGCTTTGTATATTGGAAAGGAATGGATGTGGATATCGAAAACATGGTTCATCGATGTAAAGGGTGTGCGTTAGCAGCTAAGGCACCACCTATAGTACACAAACCATGGCCAAAGACGGATCATCCGTGGGGAAGATTACACATTGATTTCGCTGGTCCAGTAGAAGATTATTACTACTTAATAGTGGTAGATAGCTTTACAAAATGGCCGGAAGTACTACGCTGCAAAAAGCCTACGTCCAATACCACAACAACTTTTTTGCATGAACTATTTGCACGGTTCGGTGTGCCAGAGTGTATTGTGAGTGACAATGGTACACAATTCACTTCTGACGATTTTAAGGAATTTTGTGAGTTATATCAAATTAACCACATAACGACGCCGCCGTATCATCCGAGATCCAATGGACTCGCAGAAAGATTTGTAGATACGTTAAAGCGCGCTCGGAAGAAAGCCTCAGGAGTTCCAACGGAAAAGGCGCTTCAGCAATTCCTACAAGTATACAGAATCACGCCTAACCAGAGAACACAATCAAACATGGCACCAGCTGAACTAATGTTCGCTAGGAAAGTTAAGTCAGTGTTTGACAAGCTTTTGCCAGGAAGAAATAGAATAAAGAACACTATGTATACAGCTAGAAAAAGATACACCCTGGAGAGAAGGTGTTTTTCAAGTGCTATAGAAACACCATTGAGTTCTGGGAGCGAGGCATAGTGGACAAGAGAATCGGTGACCTGATTTACATAATAAAAGGGCCGAAGAATACTCATAAGATGCACCAGAACCAACTCAAAAAATGCTACGTGCTAGAGCATGAAGAGAGTATGCCGGATGAGGAGGAAGATCCCATTGATGTAATGTATGATACTTTTCAAGTAGAACCTCCGCAGAGTGCTCATGAACCGAGAAGATCCGGTAGGAAACGAAAGTTCACGGACCCATTGGACGTGAATCCAAAACGAAAAAGATATTGAAAAAAAAAAGATATACATATGAACTATGCAAAGGGGTTCTACAAAGAAATAACCATAATCATCATCCCATATAGTAGCCAGTTTGAAATCCAAAAGGATTCCAAGGCTTGGGAGGGGGGTGTTATGAAGGATCCACCTAATCTGCATAGGTGGCTACCAACTATATAAATAATGGTTGGTACCGGAAGACGAGGAGGAGGAATCACGAGATCCAACTAGAAACTCTGATCGACTGCGACTAGTCAACACATTCTCCATGAACGTCTTCCCAGAAATATACAGAAATACTATATGTACTTATTGTGTACACTTTCTTGTTATAATACATTCTTGTTCTAAGTACATTTTGTGTTGCATTATTATTCCATGCATTAGGCGAGATTCAACAATGAGTCAAGACTCAACACTGTTACAGGATGCTAACGGTCCACCGTAGGAAGAGTTAATGGACACGATCTTTGATACATTTGATATAAAAAGGCCGCGAACAATACCAGAACCAAGAAAATCGTCTAGAAAAAGAAAGTTCACAGAACCTTTGGAAATAGATCCAAAGAAAAAAAGATATTAAAAAACTTTGCTACGCAAAAGGTTCGGAAGTGTGTGTGGGGGGGTGTTATGGGAACTTACCCATAATAATAATGGACTATTCCGGATATCATAAATACTGCGCCTCAAGAGGGAGCAATCGTTCAGAGTCGTTCAGATTCAGTGACAGAGTCGCTGTAAGACATTGGAATAGTGATACTTGTCGAGACAACATAGTTCTCTCTAACCAAATCTTATATTCATTACTAATACTTCTACTTCTTTGTACATGTTTCTGTTTGTAATATATCTGTGTTATTCCATACCTGTGTTCGAGTTATTCTTCATTGGTTCTACCTTGGATGGACCATCACCGTGGTACAAGGAACTTGGACCATAACAACTGTTCTGACTATTGTCCTGATCTTTTTTGTCATATTCACAATGTTTCAGTCGACGTACACTTCTTCAGGTGATATACGTTGGAATTTATTCAGTCCACGTGGGTAGATTGTTCAAGTTCCATGTCTTTTCTGCGGTTCTACGTTTCAGTGATTTGACCCAAAGAGATGTGAGTTCAATACCTCCCCATACCAGAAGTGAAAAACAAAAATTAAACTTGGAGAGTTTAATTAGTAAAGGGAGGTAACTGAAACTGAGATATCGAGAAAAGCCATGGTAAGTGGAACTAGAACAATCTACCTCAGTTTACTTAATAAAAAGCTCGGTTCGAAATACCAATCTATTAAATAATCAATCGGCACTACTTAAGTAGACTGGTTCATTCAAAAAATAGAGAAATCTTTGTGGAGAAATACATTTTTAGATTAACATTCAGTCGGCACAGGCCGCAACACGTATTAGAATCGGAAAATATTGATTGGTTACCGATTTAGAGGTTGGGGCCCTGGTTATAATATCGATACAGTGTCAAATTGATCCTTATTTTTACAGAGTTATTGACCTTTTCGCATGCGAAAACAGAATCTATTGAAGCGGGCTTACAGAAAGATTTTTATTTAAATAACGAGCACAAATCATTATGATTAACATTTACATAAATATATAAAATTATGTATTCGTTTCTTCATTTAAGATAAATTATTATGAACTTCAAAGTATTGTGCATGTGATTCTGAAAAAAATATATTCCAAATGTTTTTAAAAAAGGTTTAACATTCTGAAACTTAAAAAAGAAAATGTGTAGTATGAATGATGTTAATACATTTTGACATTTGTAAATTACAGCTAAGTGAAGGGATGTGTGTAGAGTGTGGTCGTATACCACACCACAGATTTTCAATCAGTAATCCTGGCTTTTGCAGCAGTTTTTCGTCAAGCACATTATTCCCAAGGTTCGACAACCGTCATATTCCCCCAGATCTCACAACTTGCAAAGGAGATTAAATACCGAATTGATATGTTTAGTTAATTTCTTTTTATAGCACCAGTCCCGATACCTTTTGAACAGATCTCTTATACCCTCCTCTTTCGAAATTAACAACGACCGTTCTTTATTCGTTCGCGGACAGTCAAGGCAGTAGCAGAATTAACTTATATTAATAAAATATTATGAAGAAAACAAGACATTAAAAAAAGCCATGTAACATCACCAAACACTATGCACATTGAGGAAAAAAAAGGAATGAAGCAATATAGATTATGAAGAATGTGTCATTTTTATCGGAACATTAAACAAAGAAACACAGAATATCATCGACTTGCGGTGAAAGTATAAAGAACTTTTAAAAAATGGCTCTTAAGTTGTTCATAATAGTTGGAAATTACAGGAGAAATGCGTCTGATGAGAAGTTCCAATTATGGTTTATTTACAGGGATTGGCATTACGTCTGGTTATGAGACGAGAAATGATGGAGTGGCGTTCAGGTTAACTGAGTTGAAAGGAATGAGAAGGAAATATAAGAGATCTAAAGAATTCAAATGAGGTAGAAAACTATATTTGACAATGAGGTGGGATTATTTGAAAGGAAAGAAAAATGTCGGGAAAAGAGAAATGAATAAAGTATGGCTAAATAGTTTTGAAAGAAAACGACTTCACAAGGAAACTACGAACACAATAAAAATTACAAATGTATTTCAAGTGAAAACTCAAGAAGGAGCAAAAGATTAAGAATGTTGGAATGACAAAAAAAGGCAAATAAATTAAAACGAAAAAAGTCATAAATTCCATAATGAAAGAAACAAATGAAAAGAGACCATACCCAATAGGGAATAAGAAAGAAAAAAAGGTTTGTGAAAATATGGAGAAAAATAAAAGAATATGAAAAGAAAGACGGAAGGTATTTATATAAAAAGAAAGAAAGAAAGAAGTGATATGAATGCAAAGAAAGAAAGAAAGAAAGAAAGAATGGATATGAAAAGGAAAAGAAAAAATAACAAGAAAGTAAAAGAAAGAAAGGATATGAAAAGAAAGAATTTAAATGAAAAGAAAGAAAGAAAGAATTGATATGAATGCAAAGAAAGAAAGAAAGAAAGAAAGAATGGATATGAAAATAAAGGAAAAGTAAGAAAAAAGAATGAAAGAAGAAAAGAAAGACAGAAAGAAAGAATTTATATGAAAAAAAAGAAAGAAAGAATGGATATGAAAATAAAAGAAAAGTAAGAAAATATGAAAGAAAGACAAAAGAAGAAAGAATGAAAGAAAGAAATAAAGAAAGTATAGACATGAAAATAGATAAAGAATAGGAAAAAAGAAAGAGTGGATATGAAAAGAAAGAAAGAAGCAAAGAAAATGTTAGTCAACATTAATCATTTCAGACAAATAAATTGTAATCGCAATTCTAGATTTTTTTATTTTGTTAAGATTTTTATTGAAATCCAAACTAAAAAATAAACATGTTTACATCTTGTGAGTCTGAAAAAAATGAATATTCTTAAGTTTTGTCTGCATTACTTCAAGCTTCTCGTGATGAAAAATAAATATTGAAACGAGGATTTTTTGTTTGCTTAACAAAACAAAAGAAAACACGGATCTAGAAAAAGTTGGACTTGCTAGTGTGATTTATTTTATTACCTAAAAAAACCTTTGTATGTATGTGTGTGTTAAAGAATAAATACAAAAATATTGAAAAAAGAGGTGGTCAATAATATTTTGGGGTTGCTGCCACAAGAATGAGTTAATAAAGGTATTTATAAAAGTTGTAAGAACAATAGACTAGGCTATCTCGGCTGACTACAAATATGTGTAAAGAATAAATGATATTTATTTTTAATAATACAAAAGGTGTGGCGCAATTTGCGAAAGGGGGAAGGCTGGTCTTCATCTGTCTTCTATTTAAACTTAGCTAGCCACAATCAAAGACCCAAACATACCACAATAAAACTTATAACAAAACAACACATTCTTACTATAGTCACCATCGTACCTGAGTGTCTCTATGATGCCCTAAGTAGTCCCCATACGTACAATTTGTCTGTGAGGAGGGGAATAATAACTTTTAAAAATGTAACCCTTGTTTCTTCAGTTCCCACCACAATATGATTATACTGAACTCAGGATCTTATACTGCGAGTTTTCCAAAATTTGAACGCCTTCATTTTCAAGAAACATTTTTGCTGTGTGTTAAGGAACACTGTCATGCAGAAAGATGTTTCCATCTTCGTGGATGGATTGAATATTAGACCCGAATATAACTAATATAATTTGAACTATTTATGTTTCAATTCATTTCATGCGTGATACACGCTTAGGCGATCTTGTAACTTACGATACATGACTGACGAGGCAGATTTTTCCCCGCAGTAGGTTGTCATTTCTTTCTGCAGTAGACCATCCAAGGCCCGGTCTGTCCTGCTATTTAGCTGGGGGGAGGGAAGAATAGGATTCAAACCTTTCCCAAGGGTATTTGCACGTAAGTGATTGTAATGGACTCGACTAGAATTCAAACTCGGCTCTCCGATTCCTCAATCCTAGCCGTTTCCATTACTTCACAGTGCCTCAATTGTTTCAATTAACTCTTTTTGCAATGTTCCTTCTACTTCACTTTATTTAAAGCACACACCATTACGTGTCCACCACCAAAATTTCTCATTTGTATGCTGTTTCTTGAATTGTTTCTTTCTTTCACTGATGTTCTTACAAATTCTCTTGCATTAGGATAGTGACTCTATTTTGCATCCAACACAACAAACGACTTTTTGAAACTTTCCCATGTTAGATGTTCTTTTGAACACTTCAGTCTTCTATTCTGACTTTATGGGGACTGCTATACGGTGTTTACTCATTCCCCCACGAAAATGAGATGTGACACAAGGTCTTTTTAAAGTGGGTCCCAAGCGCGTGTACCAGGGCGGGGACAAAAACTGACCACAGCCCCCGCAACCGTCGGTTGCGCTGGCCTCGGTGCGAGCACTTGCGCAATGGGAGGGCGCGGCCTCGAGCAGCTGTTCCCCAGGGCTGGGCACCTCTCAGTATTATTTTCTCAGTTGCCCCTCTGCCCTTCGACAGAGAAGCCCCTGAGCGCAAATTATTTATAGTAATTTACGCATGGGGACTGCTCTACGTCCGTTCAAGTTGATTTGTTATCGTAATATTCTGCCCACTGTCTCAAATGAAACCTCGCTGTTAAGACTGCATTTATTCCTTAATTTTCTGGTAATTAATTTTGGATTACCGATTGAGATTCTCACAATTTTTCTTTCATCTTTATTATCTAACTTTTTTCTGTCTTTTGGTTTTCTTTGCACTTAAAACATTCATTCAAAACAAACATCTTTTTAGTGGTTTATACACTGCATTTGGAAATTCCCAGCCGTTTGGCTATCTCTCATTAAGTGATCTTTTACTTCAAAGACGAGGCTATGTCAAAGGGCAGAGTCTTGTCTCGGGAAACAACTGTCGACCCCGTTTTATACAGGATCTTAGGGAAATTTCTCAGCAAGGCTATGGACTCTGATATCCCACATTAAATACGGCCTTGTGCCATATCTGACCGCGTGAGGCGGTTGGTAGGTATCCTGCTGTTGGAGATTCGTCTCCAGCTGTGCTGGCCAAACTCTCTGCCTCTGGACAGAGAGGATCCCCAGACGAGGCTATGTCGAAAGGCATAGTCTCGACTCGAGAAGCAGCTACCCGACTCTGTTTTATGCGGGACCTGTGGGGGATGTTTGACCGAGTTTATGGGCTCGAACACACCATATTAAATTCAACCTTGTGCCATATCTGACTGTGTGGGGCGGTTGGTAGATATCCTGCAGTTGGAGATCCGTCTCCAGCTGTGCTGACCAAACTATCTGCCTCCGGGCAGAGAGGATCCCTAGACGAGCCTCCGTCGAAGGACAGAGTCTCGTCTCGAGAAACAGCTACCCGACCCCGTTTTATACGGGATATACGGGGAATTTTTGGCCTAGCTTATGGGCTCGGATAGCCCACATTAAATTCGGCTTTGTGCCACATCTGACCGCGTGGGGCGGTTAGTAGATATCCTGCAGTTGGAGATTCATTGTGGAATTCACTTTACTCACTTCTAGCAGTTGACTACTTTTTCTACTCGCCACTGGCGAATCTTATATGTGTTGTTCTTGTCCTAAGTATTATCGTTCATTACCAACCTGTGTTTGATCATTCTATTCAGTAGCCTTCTTTTGGATAAAACAATGTCCATGATGGATTCTGACGAGAAAGGTTTTCTGGCACAACAAAATGACCCAAGCCAATTCGTTGTTCGCCTTTTTGGCTGTTTCTTGTGCTGGCAACTATAGATTCTCTCTTCTGACAATTGACTGTCCTTTCTTCTCATTTTCCTTTACTGCCTATAGTAGGGGCTCCTGTAGTTTACTTTCTGTGTCTGATATACCCAAATTCTAAAACAACCTTCTCGGAAAAAAATGAAAACTTTCTGCAATCGCGGTTTTATGTTCTTAATCAACTTCATAGGGAACCAAGAAATATTTTAGCTGATTATAAACATTTAACCTAACCATATATTTTGTTCGTGGATTCAAGGGTCATTTAAATGCGGCAGAAATACCTTTGCACATATACCTTTCAGAAATAACTCCAACATAACGCTAGGATATTAGCTAGATGAAGATTGCCACTAATGTTTACCATTATGTCTGTTATGGAGGTATATGCTGTATGTATTTCCGCCGCACCCTGTATAACCGAACCCTTGATTTGAGATAATTAGTCTATAGATACCTGAACTTTTAAAAAATATCCATCCAGAAGCTAGAATCCCAGTAGGTCATCCTTGTTTGCAATGATGCAAAAGATAGAGATCTGCAGTCAAAATATTCATTGGGTAATAAATATCTTTAGCATTTAAAGATGGTCATTGCTCGTTCATTGTAGCACTACGAAAGAGTGTAACATCGATTTCTAAAAAGGAAGCGAACTGAATGGGGTTTTAACTTCATGTAAATAAATTGATTTCGATGAAATGAAGAATAACCCTCGGTACAGCCAAAAATTTACCCCAGTGGGTAAAATAACGGGACTGCCAAAAATATGCTGTATTCCGATTCGTTAAATGAGGTCTTTGAGAAATTGCTGAAACGAAGTTCAATATATAACAAGAAAATTGGCTTTTGTCATAAAAATAAACTTCATTCCATGGGTAAATAGCAGGAGATACTAGGTCCTATAACATTGGGTGGCAACCGGCCTAAGAGAAGGTCAAATATGAATTTAAAACCTCTAACTCTGAGTTAAATATTACTGTAGTCTGGGCTCCGTAAACTTGGTTGGCAACCCATCTAAGAGAAGGATGTCTATGAATTTAAAACCGTATGTACCCTTGCAAAGAACATACTATGTAGCTAAGGAAAGGGTCGTGTATCATTGGCTCTTTGATTCCCACTCCCACAATTAGGCTACAAAAATCTCTTTAGTCGGGTAAGCATAGAAATATTCTATCCGAACCAGTAATACGGAGTGCTAGAGAAAAGCAATAATAACAACAAAAATTGCAAGATGATCTCTGGTAAAAGATAAAACGATACTGAGGCATTAAGTTTATAAATCCCCCAAATTAATACAATGATGTCCTCAAGGACATATAGCCCAGAGGATAAAAGTTTTGGTTGGATCTAGTGACTTAACCCAATAGTTTAATACAAAAACGTGGAGAGTTGAGATAACTGTGACATCCGGAAGAGGCAAAGCACGGGGATCTAGAACAATTTACCCCAGTGAATGAAATAAAGGTTCCGGGTGGAAATTCCAATCACCAGAAGAAGGCCGGAACGTACAACGAGCGAAACGTTGTGAATACGGCAACAAAGATGAGATCAACAGTCCGAAAAGTGTAAATTATTTTTTTATATATATTTTAAAGACATTTTGTTTTAATTTTGTGCAGATTCTTTGTAGAAGCGAGGAAATTAAAAGAAAATTTCCTCTCGAAAATATACCATTGCAGCTATTTTAAAACATAAAACCGTTGAGAAAAGCTTTTCAGTGAAAGCCCTACAGCATCAAGGAATACTTAAAAATTCAGTCACTAAATAACCAAGTTAATTTGAAACTAATGAAACCTTTCAGAAAAAGAAAACATAATTACATTGTTATTCGGACTTCTTGGCAAAATAAATCATGCAAGTAGCAAGTATAATGAAGTCTATTCATTTTATTTTTTGACCTCATTTACATATAAATCAAACTTCATTCCCAATTAGGTTTTTTTGTGCTTGTCCTCTTTAATTTTGACAAAAAAATTAAATGCTTCTTTTCTAAAAATTTCTGTTTTAAAATGTCTATCTTCTGGTTTGGAATTAGTGGTTCCTCTTAATTACTTAATTTGATTTTCCCTAGATATCAGACATTTTATATATAAAAGAAAATAACAGAGAAAAACAATTATATCTCGAATATATTAATAGTATATATAATATAATGTCCCCCATTGTATCACCTATATTTCACCAATATTTCTACGGTGGGAAAATTTCTTAATTCTTAATGTTCATAGGAGATGGTTTAATCAATTTTCTATCACACACGTCTAGATTTGTAGGTGTTAATCCCCTAAAAAGGTGTTAATCCCCTAAAAGTAATTATTAGGAATGGAAAACATTCCAATAAGCAAGTATTTGTCTGTAAATTATTGTCATATAAATGCTTTTTTTTATAATTGTACAGAAGATTGTGTTCGAACAACGCTATTTTAATTATAAAACGTGCAAAGGCGATTTTAATGATAAACCGTAAAGCTGTCAGATTTCTTCTTCTATGTACCGTTGTTCCTTCCGGACAAGATCAATTATTGCCTTCCACAAATTCCTCTCCTTCGTAGCTTTCAGTATGCTCTGCCTTTTCACGAAGTTTACTCACTGTTTTCCTCTGCGTGTCCTGTGTGTGTCAAATTCTCCAAGCCTTCTTCCCATTATGCATCATAGAAACCAACACACTCTCTCTCTCTCTCTTTCTCATTATAAGAGTCCATTTTGTTTCCTTTTTCCTCAAACGTTCCTCGCTATTCATACGTTCATTATTGTATTTATTCCTCGTTCTGTAGAACCCCATTTCTATTGGCCCTAGACATCATGACACTGAAATAACCATTATCATTATTTTCGTTGTTTCTAACCTAATTTTCCTGCTTTTTCATACTTTGCTTTGTTTTTGGAAGACATCTTTTGCTAATTCAATGCGCCTGTGAATTTCAATGTCTCGGTTTCCGTCCTCTGAAAACAGGTGAACCTGAGTGAAAAGAAGACCATCCAGGATTTATTATTGGCCGACACAATATTCTGAGAATGGAAAACTCCAAGAGAAAGTCGTAAATGTATATGAGAAGAAAGGACTAAAGAAAGTAGTAAATGTAAATGAGAAGAAAGGACTGTAGGAAGACAATTTTTGGTTTTAATCAAGAAGAACAGCGCAAGATGCAAATAACTAATTGACACAGTTCTTGAAAACCGTGTTTTGATTTTATTTCAATTTATAATGCAAGCCAATCAAAAATCAATAGTTAACTTGTCCCTTCTACCCGTTACCTCCCCATTTTTTTCCTCTGTGCCGATTCTTCGACTTTTTAGAGCCAGGATAGAAGGATAAAAGCTGTTTCATTTCATGAAGAGAAAAGCTTTGTTCTTACTAGTTCCAAATATAGAAATACCTTTTTCTTACCTTCTGTATTCAACAATATCACGTATATCATATATACCAGATGTAACAGCAAAATTGTCCAAATCGTGTTACAGCATAATTTTCCATCCCACAAAATGTATAATATCTTTAAAAAATTTTTTTTTAAATAAATCAATTGAGCTTCTTTTATCCAGGTTTTCAGATAAGATGTTTAGCCATCTTGACACCACTTGGATTGAGAATCGCTGTAAATCACTTTGAGTTATTCAGCTAGAAAGAGAACAGATTAAAATTGTTACATTTAGCTATTTTAATAATAAAACGGTGTGACCTAGATGTCAATCTAATAGCACGCTTAAATTCATGTAATCGAGGCACCAGGAAAAAAGCTCCTCACAACAATTACGATGAAAATATTTGTAGAAAAGACAAAGGGAAGCCACGTCATGTCGGTGAGAAAGTGACTGAAGTCGAGATGTCAAGTCAGATCCGATTGCATTCCAGATCCTTCTTTGGATCTGTCAAGAGCCTCGAGATGAATAGCAGGAGCACCAGACCAGATATGGCAGCAGTATTCAATGCACAGATAAATGGTAGATTTTTAGATGTTCAAGATGGAGTCTGACGAGAAAAAACTATCTGGCACAACACAGTGACCTAACTTTCCTCGCAGTAGATACAGCTATTGATTCGACGTAGTCGATTCGAATTCAAGTTGAAAAAGTAAGGCCAAGAAAGTGCAAAATGTTGCTCTCCAGGAGTCTAGCCTCAGCTATGTTGTTGGCGGGCTGGAAAACTTCTCTGTGGCGGTTCAATGTAGCAGTTTCGTTTTGGAGGCATTAAAATTCACAAGACATTTCCTGTCCCAGTTAACTCCTGATTGGAAGTCCTTTTCAAGAGCAGCAACCATGATTACTTTGTCACCTCTGACGGATTTGCTATAGAGACAGGGGTAAATGGTAGTATCATCTGCTTGAATGCCTACTTGGGAACAGATGACATCAGAAAGATCGTCGATGAAGATCAGAAACAGCATAGGACACAGGATAGAACGTTGAGGACACCGGCGTTAATGTTAATAAATTTGAAAGAGGGTCCATTCAAAACTACCTTCATTTCTCGATTTTGTAGGAACGTTTGGATTAAATCAAACAATCAAACAATCATCCTGTAATACCGTAGCCTTGGAGCTGATGTAGAAGACCAGCGTGCCAAACTATGACTTACGTCTGTTGCGCTAACAAAACGGCAAGCCATTATTGTCTGTCAAAGAGTAAGTCGCGAGCGATAAGATACATAACCACTGCAGCATTGATTAAAGCCTCGGATACTTTACTGAAAAGAAGTAGGAGCCTAATAGAGAGATAGTTAGAGGAGTCAGAATGTTTCCAGATTTCTTTTAAAAGAGGACATACAGAGCAGGACTTCAAAAAGTTGTAAAGCAGAAAGTAGCGAGGCAACAGTTGTAGAGTTTGGAGAGAACTCGATGCAGCTCGGGAGCACATTTCTTTACTACAACAGCTGTGATTTCGTCACCTCCGCTTGCCTTATGGGAATCTAATTTAGAAATGAGGTCTAAGACCAGTGACGGGATTATGCGCTTATCACTCAATAGATGCTCTGTTCTAGGGAGAAGTCGTGTGTGAGTACATCAAATTAGTCGAGTATTGAGTTGGAAGAGAATTTCCGAGCAAAGCATTCAACCTTATCTGCTGTAGATGTCAAGACTTCGAATTCATTGAATGGAGGAATTTAGAAATTTGCTGTTCTTCGGCATACTCTTGTAGAGCCGCCAATAATCTCTAGAACTGAACTTGCGAGATGCTATACGTTGATTTAGTAACATCGCTTCGTTGAGAATATGCTTGCACTCATTACGAGCAGAAACAAAAAGTGGTTTGTTGCAATTAGACGTTTTGCACTGGTATAGCCAGAAGAAGTGATTCCTCTAGCTATAGCGGCCGAGCATGTAGGTGAGAACCAAGGAGATGTATGCGATTTAACTTGGTATTTTTTCTGGAATGAAAGCATCGATACTGGCTTTCACCCAGGAGAGAATACAGGCATGTATTTTTGAAAAGGATGATGAAAAACTCCATTCCAAAGCACATGATTTAAGAAATCACGAAACGAATCCCAATCCGTTCTTTGATAAAATAAAAAAAGATATTCTGTTGGTTGGAGGTTCTTGGCTGGTCGTGGTGCGGAAAGAGATGTTTACAAATACTACCGCATGATCAGAGTTGCCAAGAGGGCAGAGCTGCATAGTATGAGATGAGTCATGGATAGAGTTTAAAAAAAAGATCTAGAAGAGAAGCGTGTCCCTGAACTTTACTGTGGAGACGCGTGTGGAAGTCAGCCACCTAACTTAGACACTGAGTGATTGAGATCTTCAGGGTTTGGTTGCCAGCGAGATCAGTGAGAGTGTGTTCAAGCCACCTAGCATGGTGGGAATTAAAGTCACCGAACACTAATATATTTACAAACGAGTATAGGGAAATGGCTTCGTCTATATTTTCAGAAATACTATCGAGCACGCAACAGTCAGGAGAGGAAAGGAACTGTAGAGAAAGAAGAGATAGCTGGGTGAATTTAGTAGAGAGAGACGGAGACACATGTAAGAATGGTCTTGAGATTCATGAGCGAGATGTGGACATTAGAGTCCATCCTAAAGAGCGGAAGATAGGCAGGAATCGAGAAATCAGAGGAGGGGATTGCAGAGTTTAGTATATTTTCGCAGATAACGAGGATGTCCGGAAACTTTTCGAAGAGGAACGATTTCACACTGCAGAAGGTGGCATGAATGGTAGGAATGTTGCAGAAAGAATCGTTGAGGGGTTTAGGTGTTTTTTTTTTTTTGGTGTACATTCAGAAATTTTATCTGGGGTGTCGGTCTGCGTCGCCAAAGAACTTTTTGACTATGCGATGTTTGACTCACATTCTAGCATATTAATGGGTATAGGAGTTATTAGTAGGTAGTACGCGCACAGACACACACACACACAGTCACACACATATATATATATATATATATATATGTGTATGCATTTATGTTTTTGTTTTCGATTTTTATATAACAAAGTAAAATTATTTTTCGTGTCTGAATTTGAGATATGTTCTGATCGTTTATTTAGTAATCTGTGTTTGTCATGGAAGGCAATTATATCTCCTTTCTCATCCAGAGAGAGTTTAAAGTTTTGGAATTAATTTCGTAGGCTGATATATTTTTCCGTGATATTTTTGGTGTATACTGTTTGTTGCACTTATTTCCCATACATGTTTCGAAAGGTTTGTGCTGTTCTCGTGTTTGTAAGTATTTGTAAAGGATGGTATTGAACATTTTTACCTATACATATAGTATAACTTAAAACTATATTTTATCAATTTACATATATATCTATATTTTTGGAGGTTACTGTCAACAATCCAAAATATATTTCGGCTTTAAATAAACCACAATGTGTTGATAATTCGTAAAAATAAATCAATTACTCAATCCGAATTACCAGGCCCAATGATAGAACGCATGATTATGTCACCATATTCATGAACCAACGCATTAATCCCGTAATAAGAGCTAGACGAAACAAACCTGTACATGTACAGAGAGATGCAATCATGCTACACATCTACATTAAATAAAGATTTAGAAATTGTCTGCAGGTTAGGCGGATCGACAGGTAGCAGAAGAAGGCCGGAGGACCTAACGACCGGAAAACTGTGATAACAGCAACAAATTTCAGGACCATAATTTGAATGTAAATAATATAATACATAGTTCCACCTATGCCGTTATCTATTGTGGCTGTCAAGTCCAGTCCGCTTTCCTCTACCGGAAGAAGATTGATTCTTTTGATGACTACATTGACAAAATCTTCAATGCTGATGGGACTATATCATTTTTCTTTTTCCAAGCTAATCTCTCGTAATTAGTTTTATGTTTAGCCATTAATTTTCTAATTCTTTGATGTTATTTCCCAATTCGTTTATCGTCCAATTCATAAAGAAGGTAGATCATGTTACTATCTATACTGTCCATGTTATACCTTTTATAAGATTTTCCTGTTTCGCATAGTTTTGAATATCCCATATAGCAGTAAACGCTTGGCCATTTCCTCACAAATGAAGAAAAAACGGAGTGACTGAGATATGCTTTCAGACCTGGTGCGAGATACTATGGCCAGAACATGTGACCAACGAGTAAGTCTTAAGAAAAATAAGTAATTTATACTTTCAATCAGAAGGTATAAGAAATATCGGAGCGATAAATTATTGTCAAGCCTCTTGCTATTTTCATGGCAAAATGTTCGGACGAGATCCAATCCTAACTTCGACCAGTTCAAAACTCTTTACACTCCCTGTACCGCCCCACCTCCTGCGTAGTTGTGACATCCCCACCTTCTTCTTTTATGTGTCATATCCATTGAGGACATAGTCAGTCAAGGCTCTCCATTACCTCCTGTTTCTTGTAGCTCCCAATAAGTTTGGACTTTAAGCCCATTAAGTATGTCACGCGTGGCTTTCACTTGTCACTCTTTCCCTTCATTCGCCCTGTGAGTATCAGATTTTCCAAGCCCTCTTTTCTCATTACGTATCCTAGAAATTTCAACAGCCTCTTCTTGAAGTTAAGTATGAGTTTCCTTTTTGTTTGCATCCTTTCCAAAACCTCCCCGTTGCTCACATGTTCGGTCCATGATATCCTCAGCATCCTTCGGTAGAACCGCACCTCTGTTGCCTCGAGTCACTTCTTCATCTTTCAGGACAGCGTCCAACATTCGATGCCGTAAAGGAGGACAGATATCACGTAGTAGTTCAAAAGTCTTTTTTTTATTACCGAGGTAGAGGCAACAGGTCACCACTCCACTATTAATCCCAAAATATATTGTGGCAAATTTCCACCTTGCTTGGGGTGAAATGATTTTTAAAAAATCAGCCCATTACTTAATCATTATATTCATGCCAATTCAGAAAATGTTATAGTAATTGTAATAATAGCCGCTTCCTTATAAGGCAACATTCGTCATCTCTTGAACGAGCACCCAGTGCAATTTTCAGTTGAAATGCATAAGATCTATCTATTAAAACAATTAAAACAATATTAAAACAATGAAATGCAAAAGATATGTCTATTCAAACAATTAAAACAACATTAAAACAATGAAATGCATAAGATCTATATATTAAAACAATTAAAACAATATTAAAACAATTAAATGCATAAGATCTATCTATTAAAACAATTAAAACAATGAAATGCATAAGACCTATCTATTAAAACAATTAAAACAATTAAATGCACAAGATCTATCTATTAAAATAATTAAAACAATTAAAACAATATTAAAACAAATGCATAAGATCTATCTATTAAAATAATTAAAACAAAACAATATTAAAACAATTAAATGCATAAGATCTATCTATTAAAATAATTAAAAAAATGAAATGCATAAGATCTATCTATTAAAACAATTAAAACAATTTTAAAACAATTAAATGCGTAAGATCTATCTATTAAAACAATTAAAACATTATTAAAACAATTAAATGCATAAGATCTGTTTCTTAAATCAATTAAAACAATTAAAACAACATTAAAACAATGAAATGCATAAGATCTATCTATTAAAACAATTAAAACAATATTAAAAGAGTGAAATGCATAAGATCTATCTATTAAAACAATTTTTCAGGAAAATAGGTTTCTCATATCCAGTAGCTGTTATAGCTCTTTCCAATATCGATGGCGGTTACTTTCTAAAATTTTATTTGAAGTCGTGTAGAATGCCAACATGTTGATTATGCCATTATTTTCTTTTCGATTTACATGTGCTTCATGTTTCTATTATTTCTTACAGTTCTTCATGTGATAATGTAGCGCCAGCTCAGGAAGTTCAAAATTATTCTTCGCCAAGACCTTCATTACAAGTCATTTTAAGCATTAGCTTTACATTACTGTTCACATAATTATTAGTAATGATAATTTCTTCAGGCTGGTTGATTAATTATATTATTAAAGACTTTGTAAATATGTCTGTTTCTTTTCTTTGACGAAGCCATTGTCATATTCTTCATTATTTATTGTTTTGAAGTTTTTATGCATTATCACTTTCCTCTTGATTAAAATACATTCACACTCTCAACTGTTTCCGCTTTTTAATCTATTTGCCTCTCTTTACTTGAAGACAAATTATTTCTTGCCAAAAATAAAAGCTCCCTGATGATTAGCAAATGATTTACGTCAGCTAAATTAAAGCAATGATTCTTTTGTTTTTCGATTTTACGAGGCAAGCTAACATTTTAGACAAAGCAAATGGCGTTGTTGGAAAATATCTCCGACTTTTCTTGATAATTCTCTCCTAAGGAATCAAGGTTTATGACAGAAAACCAATATTAATTTATGTGAACGACGAAATATTATCATATAACTGCTCGCCAGATTTTGTTCTAATCAAAGTAACGGAGAGATTGCTTTGGGAAAAATGTTCTGCGCTTACCATAGAAATTTTTGGGTAGTGTAATAGATAGCAGCATGGAATAAAAAGCCGGAGAGCCGAGTTCGAATTTCAGTCGATTCTCTTACCGTTATTTTGGACAGGTATGAATATATCTCTTCCCCCCAAGTTATGGGTTAAATAGTAAAATATGTATTTGGAAAATTATTGTTATGTTCAGGAAAATGTTATGGTAATAGTCTCTCGCAAAAAATAAACTAATTATTTTTACGTTCTTAAAATATGTTTCGGCTGTAAATGACCCACCAAGTGTTGATAATCCCTAAAAAACAAAATCAATCAACTGCGTTTCTTTGAGGGAAATACTATGCACCTCATCTGGGTGAATGCTAAACCCCGAAATTTTATTTACTTTTTTTTTTTCAATAGTATTAGATATATTTGCCTTTCGCACGGTTCACAGCACTTCCCCGTCTTACGAACAGATGTAGAAGTTTATCCCTTATTTCCTGTTTAGGATTGTGTTTCCAGTTCTTTCTCCTAAAGTCTGCTCAGTCGTTGTTTCCTTGTATACGTTTTATCAAATCTTTGTAGGTTATTTAAGCCATAATTTTTTTTTAGATTGAAGGAATGTTTTGGTGGGGTTTAGGAAGATAATAATAGTTTAATGATACAAGTCTTACTAATTAACCCATAGCTGGGAAAGGAAAAGTTGAATTCATCCCTTTCCCAAAGATATTTGCGCGTAAGTGAATATAACGAACTCAACTTGAATTGGAACACGGCTCTCCGATTAACAATTCCCAGACATTATACATTACACCATCCACTATCCAAGCTTACAACACACTAAGCGGCCACGCGTCTAGATACTGCCCAGGCTCGACGTTGCTTAACTTTGGTGATTGTACGAGAAATGATGTTTTAATGTGATGGTACTGTAATCCCCATTTATTTTGCCAATGTATTTCTTTTAAGAAAATACTATATATTTCCGTTGAGAATCTTGTTTATTTTGACATGAGGAAAAGATTTGTATTCCTTGTCTAGGCATGCTGTGCATTTCTTTTAGCAAAATGTAATCGACCTGTGGGCTTACAATGTATTTCCTTTGTGGAGATGTATGTATTTCTTTTGAGTAAAATTTATGAATTTATCTCTGTTGGCGTACTCTGTATTCCTTATGGAATTTTATGCATTTCTTTTAGGGATGTCATATGCATTTCTTTTGCTGAGTTAAAATGCATTTCTTTTAGGGAAAAGTTATGCATTTCTTTAAGGAAAGTGACATGAATCTCTTTCGGGGTAAATAAGGAACCGACATTACTACACTTTGCTGAGTATAGAAAATTTCAAAAGATGGAAAGAATTTTAAATCGGCGATTACCATTTCAGGTTAAATATTTATTTTAAATACACTATGCGAAATATCTAAATTACGTCAAACCACTCTAGAAGTGCTACTGGTATCATATAACCGTACACTGCTTGTTGTATGGTCGCGGTATTGGCAACTTAACCGGATTCCTCGCATAGCTTTTATGGTAAGTAGTGTGGCAGGATTGAGAAGAATGGTCAACAATGATCTAGCACAGTAGACTGGGTCCCATGTATGCAGACAGTGCGGTCGTGCCTCGGCATGGCTAGGCGGAAAATTGCAAAAGGCAATGGGGAGTGTTCTCTCGATGCAGTCATCGGCCACCGGGCTGAAACCAAGGCGATCCTTCAAGTAGGGGGGCATAAGCTGTCCTGGCGAGGGATGGGCTTCTTTTGCCCAATCATAAGACATGATGATGATGATGATGATGATGATGATGATGATGATGATGATTAGATAGACAAAACAAGTCAGGAACATGAGATGATCAGTCACACCCTCCAGGGACACGGAAAATAAATGATGATGATGATGATGATGATGATGATGAACTCTCACATAAGTGGCATTTCCTTAATTCGAAGTTTTCCTTTTCCTCTAAAATGTTCACTTTATATAAGCTGACAATATGAATCTGTTATCGGATCATTTCATCTTTTCATCGAATTGATTCATTTTTTACGGTTTATCAATCTTTTGTAGGTTACTTAAAGCCGAAACATATTTGTCGATTGTAAGACTATATATATATATATATATATATATATATATATATATATATATATTGCGAGTGAATATTGTATTAAGAATTTCTTGGAAATAACAAATTTATAATACAAGGCTTACTATTTTAACCCCTGTATAGAAGTAGTGGATGCATGTCTTTCCCAAATGTATTTGTGCATAAGAATTATAATGAACACGACTGGAATTCGAACTCGGCTTTCCGACTTCTCATTCCGAGCTCTTACTCATTACAACACGGGTACATCCAAGCTTACAGGAACTGATATTCCCAAGCGGTCACCCACCAAGATATTAACCAGTCTCGACGTTGCTTAATTTCGGTCATCTGTCGAGGACCGGTTTTCCTCCGATTGATATTTAAAAAGGAAATATTGATAGGATATGGTAACAAGAGCTGTTTTATTCTACAAAATTTGAAATTAAAAACCATACGAATGTTTAGGTGCCAAATTAGAGTCAGAAAACAACCAGAAACTACCGTTTTTGCCACGCCTCATAACTTATCGTTGTATAAAATAAACTGAAGAATAGCTTCGCAGAAAGGAAAGTAAGATACTTTTGTTCAAAGACAAAGATAGGTCCCATTTTATTCTTAATTAAATACTCAAAGGCTAACAAAACCTGCCTATGTGCAGCAGTCAATCAGAAAAACAGAATTGCCAAACCGGGCGACGAGTAACGTAAATGGATTACGTTTGATACTTTTTAATTGGGAATTATCTTTACATCGCATTCGTAGCTTATATTAGCCTCAATAATTTTAAATGTATGGAAATCGTCGATAGGATGTTTATGTCGATTGGATGAATCAAAATTTGCGGAAATTTGAATCCGGGATTTTGCAGCTCAGGCTACAGATAAAGAAATTTAAAGGAAACCAAGGGACGAGAGGGAGAAAATGAAATAACTGAACTCTTTCTAGCTTCGGCATTTTGTGAAGCTATAAAAATAGTTTGTGTTATAACATAGCCCAATCAGTTGGATAAGTAGGACCATACATCTTGCAACAACACAATACAACAAAAAAAAACCCAAAAGGGCCATAATTAACGAAATGTACAATTTATTAGCTTGGATTTTTCTATATTAGCCAGATCTAACATCCTCAGCGCTGTTTCTACCTTGAGGTACACAGAAAATGTGTACGATTTCTTTTTTCTACATGGCGGCAAGTATGTCTATCTGCTCAGGAAAAACTGTGTGTGTGTGTGTGTGTGTGTATGTGTGTGTGTGTGTGTGTGTGCGCGCGCTCGCGCGTCTCTGTTTATGTGTGTGCCTGCGTGTGTGTGTGTTCGCACGCGCGTCTCTGTGTATGTGTGTGCCTGCGTGTGTGTGTGTGTATGTGTGTGTGTGTGTGTGCGCGCGCGCTCGCGCGTCTCTGTTTATGTGTGTGCCTGCGTGTGTGTGTATGTGTGTGTGCGCACGCGCGTCTCTGTATGCGTGTGTGTGTGTGTGTGTGTGTGTGTGTGTGTGTGTGTGTGTGTGTGTGTGTGTGTTTACCATACATTAGAACTTCTACATACATATCAGAACGGAAAAATACTAATGTTATCACATTAATTTTAAAAGTAGGGGTCCTATTTATAATATGAATATATACTCAAATCGATCCCTGATTTCTTATAGATTTATCTCTACTTCGTATTTTTTTTTAATTTATAAATGTCAAGTTTGAAACCGAACTTACACCATTAATAGCTGCATACTACTCATGTTTTCCTTTTTCCAATTCGGAATAAAACGCAGTTATCAATTATGTGGATGAAGTTTCATATTTGATATTTACAAATAAAAACAAAGTATAGATAACCCTTGAAAAAGTATCAGCGTTCGATTTCGTACTCTATTTATAAAGGACGTGGAAGAAATAAATCCCATATGTCTCATTCAGAAACATCTTCCACATAATAGTAAGATATTACTACCCATAATGTCTTCATCTAGCCAATGTCTTACCATTAGGTGGGGCTTATTTTCGAGAGATATGCGAGAGGTATTTCCGACACACCCTGTGTTATGAACTATATTAGCCCTCCTAAAATGATTTTGAAATTAAATATCTTTCGATTCTGACAAATATCCTGAACAAAAGAATGTTTAATAAAAGCTAATATATGAAAAATGTTAAAATCTCACACAGCAATATTAAAAAGTGAATTAAACCAATAAATTAAGAAAATAGCATCAATATGAAATAAACGCGCGCGGCAAATATTAACTTGCCCGCTCGTAAAATATAGGAAAGTATTTCGAAGAGATGAAACCTTTTTCAACATTATCATTCATAAGGCTTTCTTCTATAAACGACATTTGTCAGAACCGTAAAAATATTCATATTTATCAATATAAAATCAAGGGTCACCTTTATAATATAAATACAGAGAAACAGAGTTATCTCTATTTTCTTAGTTTGTTTTTTTTTCTTTACAAATGTCAAAGCTTACAGCCACATCACGTTGAAACACCGTTTCCCATGCGATCACCAAAGTTAAGCAAGATGGAGCCAGATCACTAACTAGATGAGTCACTGATTGGGAATACCTGGTGCCGTAAGCTTGGATGTGTGAGTGGTGTAATAGATAATGGCTTAGAATTGTTAATTGGATAGCCGAGTTCCAATTCATGTTGGGTTCGTTATATTCACTTACGCATAATTATACTTGGGAAAGGTATGAATCTACGTTTTCCCTCCAGCTATGGGTTAATAAGTAAGAATTGTATCCCTAAACCATAATTATCTCAAAATATTCTTAAAATCTAAAATATTGTCTGGCATTATATAACCTACAAAGGGTTGATAAACCGTCGAAAACGAATCAACCAAGCAACAAATGTCAAGTTTCAGTCATCGTTTACACTGTTAATATTCGAAATATTGTCCTCATCTTGGGTCTTGTTATCACAACGTTTCGGCCTTTGTATCCTCTGGTCTTCATCAGGTGTATAGGTAAGCTACAGTGAATTCCAAACCGAACCCTTTATTTAATCTACGTGGATGGACTGTCCTCGTTTCACTGCCCTTCTCTAGGGATATCTCGTCTAGTTCCTATTTTAAGTACTGCTCAGTTATTGCACGCCAGCTTCCACTAAGTCCAAGTAAGAAATGTCCGGTTCTGTGTTTGAATTCACAATTACTGTTCAGAAACCCAAGATTTAATCCACAAGCCTATTGCCCCGGGTGATTTAATGCTTACGTCATTAATTACCGCGTATTACGGATTGTGCAATTTTTTCCAATTAGGAATAGAACACAATTATTGGTGACGTAACCACAGTTTCAATCTTGGCATATATAAATGTAAAATAAATATATATAAGATCTTTAATGGTAGATTTGACACAGTATTTATATTATGAACAGAACTAACACTTCCAAAATGAATTTTTTTTTAAATCAGTATTTTTGATTCTAACAAATATCGTGGCTAGAGAAAGGGTAGATAAAGAATAGATAACGGTACAGTTTAGATATATTTTTTAATCCAATCGTTCATATCAAGTCGTTGAATGAAGGTCGTTTTGAACGGGCTCGCTTCCAGCTCCTTTCACACAAACGCGGATGGCCCCAAGGCTTCATCCTGGGTTCTTGAATATTACTGCCATATCTGGCCTAGTGCTCCTGCTATTCATCTTGAGATTCTTGATAAAATCCAAAGAAGGATCTGTAATGTACTCGATCCTAACCTGGCATCTTTACTTCAGACAGTTTCTCATCGACGTGACATGGCTTCCCTCTGTCTTTTCTACAAATATTTACATGGCAACTGCTTTTACGAGCTTTTTCCCCCTGGTGCCTGACTACATGAATTTAAGCCTGCTGCTAGATTGGCATCTAGGTCCCACAGTTCTACTGGGGAAATAGCTAAATGTAACTGTCACTTCGACTCCAACAGTTTCTTTTCTCACACTTCCCACCTGTGGAACGCCCTTCCGATTTCTTGCTTCCATGTTAACTACAATCTTCAAAATTTTAAATGCAAAGTCATTCCCCATCTTCTGTCTTGAATCCCTGTCATCATTTGCCCTTTCTTCAATTCTCCCTATTCACGGTCTTTTCTTTCATTTTCACTCCCTGTAAACCTCTGGGTGCTAGTGGAATTTTCGCCATGCTTGGCGTGAAATGATTAAAATATGCTAATCTACGAAAATTGTTGGAAAAATTTGTCTTGTGTATTACGAACGGTCCATTTAATATGAATAGTACTAATAAATGAAGTAAAATTTATACATTCATTGTTTAATGACAGAATGTTATAAATTGCACAAAGAAACCCTAAGTGATAACTCGTTCATCTAATGAAATGCAAAAAATTGCCATGATTAGGTGTCGTTCGGCAACTGATATTTTCAGCGGATTCGTGTATTCTAGCTTGACATAAGTAAGACTAGTTAACTGTGATGTAATATCCGTCCTTCTATATGGCAGTGAAAGCGGGACAATCACTTCACAAAGGAAAAAGAAACCGTTTTAATCATTTCGCTAAAAGCAAGTTAATAAAAGCACTAAGGCACAAGGGGTTACTGAATGTAAGAGAATATGGGAAAAATAAAACATTATTAAGGAGAGAGAACAATGAAAGAAGAGGAATTAAGAAAAAAGGCGATAACGTCTGACATTGCCTTTAAAAGTCTGAAGATCAAAGTTGACTTGAAAGCAAGAAGCTGTAAGACAGATACACAAGTGAGAAGTACCAGAGAATGAACTGGTTATACAGAATTTACCGTTAAATCTAACCATTGAACAGAACGATTACAATGAAAATAATTTATAGAAGAGGCACTGTTACGGCGGTGGGAAAGTGACTGAAGACGAGATGCCAGTCTTTAGTCCCGCCAATTCTGAGCTTTACGGCTATGAGTCGCCATGCTGCGAAATTGTAGCGAGCCATCCATATTCCCTTTGTATTCCATTGGCGAGAGGTAAGTTCCACTCGTGCAGCTGCTTGCCACGAACCGCTGCTTTGTGGAACGACTCCCAAGAGGACGATTACCCGATCGCTACAATCTTAACTTTCTGAAGTCTAGATTTAACTGTTATCTTCCTCTACCAATCAGCCTAAATTGTGCCTCTTACTCTGTAGCCCTCTTCTTTAATCCTTGTACAAAGTGAACATCATTGTAAAGCAAGAAAAAAGGCATCAAGACAGACATGTGGGCATTGGGAATACCATGGACGGAGCATGTAAGCTACGATGCAGTTTACGGAAAATGGAAATAAAAAGACGTTTATGCTTAGAATAATAAAGAGACAGATGAAATGTCTAGGGCACATAACTAAGGAAAGAGGACTTGGAAAGGTTGACCATCACAGAACATAATAGCGAAAGATGCCTTCTAAAAAGCAAGCAAATAATCAAGAAACGGAAAAATTTAATTAGAAATAAAGAAAATATTACTGAACTGTTATGCATTGTAAGTTCTCTTATATGGCAGAGAATGGGAGACAATCCTCTCATATCAAGAAGAACCACCAGAAAAATGTATCTACAGAATTATGGTGAGAATCCTTTTCTTTGAATATATGATTAACAAAAAAGGTTTAAGGAAAAATGGAAAGAAAATGGACAATTATACTTAGAATCGGAAAGAGACGATTTATATTTCTTGGACGCATAATGGTGTAAACGGACTTAGAGAGAACTCACAGGACATACTAGAGGCAAGAAAGACAAAAAAAAGTAGTGAATAACCTACCTTACGATCTTTTGTCATTGATTGGACGAATAATGATTAGGAGAGACAAATCTTACTAAGATCTATAAAACACAGGAAGTTGTGGAGAGCCATAATTTCCCAGGTTACGAAGTAGTACAGTATATAGAAGAATATTACAGTTTATTATATACAAAGACAAATTTATCACGATTTTCATGGAAAAATGGTGAGATGATCTTCATTAGTTCGTTCCACCATTTCAAGCCTTTACAACTAGGATGCGCTATAGCATTCCCACACAGTCGAATCACCTTCATTTCATACATATTTTATAAGTAGGGATAAATTTCTAGTCACACTGCATCCCCACCACCCCAAGAACTGCTGCTTTGTGGAAGAGATTTCCGCATAGATCTATCCCTGATGACTAGAATTTTAACTTCTTCCAACAGTATATCATCATACTTATACTTATAATCTTCACTTCTTACCAACTCCTGTTTCATTTATATCACACAACACAGTTAGCAATGCTCTACCTTGAGTGCTTCTTTAGCCTTGGATTAGATCAATCTCAATATCAAAAGATAACGTTCTCCAACAATTCATTCTTGGACCTGGCTCGATATTTCAAATAAAAGTTTGACGACAAAACCGATAGAGCAGACGATAATTTGTAATGCGACGAGAGACAGACACTTGTGACAATGTCATAAATGCCAAATAATCTTATAAATTATTTAAACGTCATTTATTTATCAGAATATAGAGTTAACATTTTCGGACTTAGTGCCAACAGAAAAAAACAAAGGCTCTATTACGGCAAATAGATTTAAAATATCAGATTCTTTGTGAAGGCGCTTAATCTAATGGAACCCAATAGTTAGCATAGGGCGGAAATTATTTATCAAAATTGAGTTTACGGATTTCGTACACACACACTCACAGAGAGAAGTGAGTATGGTACGAGAAAGACATGGCACTGAAGATGAGAATAAGCGAATGTCGTTCGATAGTTCTCCCTTTTGTATGTCAGTGAATCATGGACCCCCTACAGACTTTACATTAAGTCACAGGAAGAATTCCATCACAGATGCATTAGAAACATCAAAAGCTCATATATATATATATATATATATATATATATATATATATATATATATATATATATATATATATACGTATACGGGCTATTAATACATCGGTGTACATACAAGTCTACATATTTCCAGAGACACCATTGGAAGTAGAAGACAAAGCCCTGAACTATGTCAAGTCTTTCACTTACCTTGGTAGCAATGTCAACTACAGTGGAACTTTAAATGATGAAATCATGCATCGGATTGCTAAGGCTGCCAGTGCTTTCGGCAAACTTCGCCATCGCTTGTGGAATGAGCGGGGTATTCGACAGGATACGAAAATTCGGGTTTACAGAGCTGTTGTACATGCCATCCTTTTGTACGGCTCAGAGTCGTGGACTCCATACAGGTACCATATACGCCAGCTAGATGTTTTCCATAAAAGCTGTCTGCATGCAATCTGTGGAGTTAACCTTCAAGATAGGACATCTAACATAGACCTGTTTAACAGGTGTAATATTGGAGAAATCGAGACTTTTCTCAGAGTCCGTTACGGTGAACTGGTTGTCTTGAGAATGTCTGATGACAGGATACCCAAGCTCCTAATGTCCAGTCAGTTAGATCAGGGGTACAGGAATGTAGGACACCCATGGCTAACATACAAAGACAAGCTGAAAAGCAACTTGCCAGCTGTCAATATACGACATAACACCCTTGAGCTCTTAGCCTTGGAGCGGGTAGAATGGAGATCAACGTGTTTTAGTGGATTCAACAATTTTCAATCTGTTTGTCTGATTCATCTACCAGAAGCGAGGGCAAGAACTAAAAGGTCAGCCTATCTAACAGTGATCTCATCTCATAAACCTTACTCCTGCTCCATATGTGGCCTCCTTTGTAAATCACTAGCGGGTATTAAGTGTCACTTAAGATTATCGCATAATATTTCATAACTGAATCAACTAAGCTGTCAGATCCTCATACGTCGAAACCGACGGGTGAGTTCATTATTATAATTATATTATAAACAATAGGAATTAGGATTACTCCATAATATTGAAGATGATCATTTCACCTTATAAATTAAAAGTAACTCTTGCATTCTAGTTTGACAAAAGTAAAGTATTAACTGTGAGGTAACATCTGTCTTTCTATATGGCAGTGAAAGCTCGACAATCTCCTCACAGAGTAAAAAGAGAACGTTTTAATCATTTCGCTAAAAGCAAGTTAGAAAAGACACGAAGACACGAGGTGTTACTGAATGTAAGAGAATATGGGAAAAAGAAAACATTATTCTTGAGAGAAAACAACAAAATAACAGGAATTAAGAAGATAGAATATAACGATTGACATTGCATTTAAAAGTCTGAAGATCAAAGTTGACTTGAAAGCAAGAAGCTGTAAGACAGCCTATATATATATATATATATATATATATATATATATATATATATATATGTATATGATATATATATATATATATATATATATATATATATATATATATATATATATATACGTATACTGGCTATTAATACATCAGCGTATATATATATAGGCAATATTATTGAGTAATGCTAATTCTTGTTGTTCACAATATATATATATATATATATATATATCTATATATATACATATATATATATACGTATACTGGCTATTATTACATCAGCATATATATATTGTAAACAATAGGATTACTCTATAATACTAACGATGTTTATTTCACCTTATGAATTAAAACTAATGTATAAGGATGTTCAAATCCATCAGGTTAACCTAAAAATCAAAATCGAACTATATTAATACTAATTTAAAAGTCAGAAGTAAAAAAAAGAAAAGAAAAACGGAAAAAAGAAAGAAAGAAACAGTAAAAGGAATAGTGAGAAGATAAGTAAAAGAGAGGAGGAGGTGGGAAAGGAGAATGTATAAGGAGTAGTGACTCTAGACATGTTAATGGAATCAGGCGATAGATACATATAAACAGACCTGATGACAATCAGTAAAAAAGTGGAAAATTATTTTCAATAATCTTATATTAAAAATATCTTCAAAATTATATATATAATTATATACTTATATTAATGAGAAAGAATTCTCGATATTAATATATTAGTATATTAAAAGATTTAAAAAAACATATAATGATTTAATTATTTTCATTTTAGGAGACGTATCATTTAATGTTCTTCATTTTAAATTAAAAAGAACATATATTAACATCTACTAAACTATTATCATCTACAAGAAAATAAAACTTCAGAGAAGATTTCATATTTTAGATAAGAAACCAATAATAGAGGAAGGATAATTGAAAAAGGAAAAATCTACACTTACAATTAGAAAAACAATGCAGTGCGTAAATAAATCGCGCCTTGTTAATTAATAAAAGCAACACCAAAAACAAAAAAAAACATAAAAATGGCTGAAGAAGTAGTCAAACGGGCTTGGGACAATGAAAAATATGACAAATTCCTGAAGTCTTTTACTCCGACAAAACGGTGAACCTATCGATGCGGGAAAAACTTATAATAATAATTAAATCTTCATTGTGTAGCGTATTTATTGAAAGTTGTTGAAAAGAAAGGTTGCTCTCCAAATATACAATTATACACACACACATACGCACATACACACTCACACACACAAGCATATATATATATATATATTCTTCGGCAGAATTGAGTCACTGTCACTCACTGTGTGTTTATCTAAATCTAAAAATAAACACGCTAAAATTCACCT
Source organism: Acanthosepion esculentum (assembly GCA_964036315.1). Taxonomy (NCBI): domain Eukaryota; kingdom Metazoa; phylum Mollusca; class Cephalopoda; order Sepiida; family Sepiidae; genus Acanthosepion; species Acanthosepion esculentum. The sequence goes on along the minus strand of OZ038480.1, from coordinate 36,885,710 downwards.
TCATTCCTGCCGTGCGCCGACGGCTTAGTGGGAGAAGTTCCGACTGACGCAAATTCAGTCACGTTTCGATCCTAGCTAAAGGCAACAGGAGGTCTAGCCACGCTGATGAGCTGCGAAACAGTCTGTCTGTGGATGACATATATATATATATATATATATATATATATATATATATATATATATATATATATATATATATATATATATATATATATATATATATATAAACATGTTGTGTTGAATGTTAAAGACAACATCGTCCTGCATATTTTATTTTGAATTTTCTCATATTTTCTAAAGGGAAACAGTAACGAAGCCTTAAAACTTAATATATATTATAGTAAATTTAAAACCTCTGACCTGAAAATGAGCAATAACCCTTCTCCAGTTACTGCGGTTGTTGATAGAACCAATGTTGTGTATGAGTTTAAATGTCCTATGTAAGAATGCTCTTCTAATCCACATACATTCATCATTTTTTCTCTTTACGAATATACGTCTATACCAAGTGACTTCTAATAGGTTTAGATCCAAACCTGTTTTAGTTTACATATTACTATAATTATAAATATATATTACTATATAAAAATAACAAAACAAAAGTCATTGAAACAAAGCAAGTTCAGTCGACCAATGATGACAATTCCAGAACAACGTAAATATAAACAATTTTTTTTTCTATCCTCTGCCAGCCGCTATGATGGAGAAAGCATTACCTCGAACCGTCGCCAGTGAGACACGCTGCAAGAGCCACTCCGTTTCGCGAGGCTCGTTCCTTAATCGCGACGCAATCGCGCCAATCCTCCGAAGGAACGCCATCGAACGAGGGCCAATAACCCCTGAAGTCTCCACTGCCACAGGAGTAAAAAAAAATCTATCAGCAAGAGAAGAATATTTAGCTATTTTTTTATCTCTGCGTCTCGGGCGACGAACCCCGGCTCAACCGCGGACCTGATCATATTACCGGCCGAAAATGTATCCGCACAGGTCGCATCCCAAATCAACGACTTACCCATTTTAAAAGGGAAGATGGTAATGCCATCCGGCCGCTTTCCATCACCACGGTCGAGGCCTACGGGTTCGATTTGAGAAGGGAACCCAGCTGCATCCAAACCTCTTTTGATGATGTCGTTAATTGCTGCATGCCGTGGAAAGCGGCCGGCACTACGACGACAGGAAAGAGGATACAAACTAAACTCATCGATGGAGTCTCCACATCTGCATCTGTAACGCTCACATAATTTGAGTCCAAAACGGATCGCGATTCAGACCCGAGTGCACTCATCATCTAAAAGGGTACCGTAGATAAAGAGGGCACTGCGTTGAGCCAGGCGCCACTACTCGGTTGTGAAGCAGATAGTAGACAGGCGAGGCGATGCTGATCCAGAGAGAGCCTCAAATTAGTAAATTATACATATATTGGATTTACAACCACCTGGCTCTCCAGAAGATTAACTATGCATCTAAATAATTCTAGCTCCATATAACAACATATTATGTCACATAATGTTTCCCTTCTGCAATCTGATATACGTAAAATACTTATAGATAATACTAAAATTATAGATAAACATACAGACATTAGACGCCTTAAAATCTTAGAAGCATTACATATTAAAAGCAAAAGACCTCTTATTAATCGTATAGATTACAATATTTCTGGAAACATCCTACAATGTTTATAATATATTTAAATTTTAGAACGTATTCTTCGATCTTTTGGCTTGTATAATAAAAATCTTTTTCACGCCGTCACGTGATTAAAGATCTTCGCCATGCACGTCATAACATCATCGCGTCTTTTGAAATTAAAAAGATTTTAAAGTTTATTTAGTTTGTAAAAGAAATGTAGCAACATGATTCCGCTACAAGACAATTGGCAAAAGTTTTTTAAAAATTTTACTAAAAATTTTGACCCTGAAGATGAACAATGATATTCGAAAGTACTAGGTTATCGTACGGACAATATTTATTTCGATATCATTTTCAAATAAAAAGTCTCATTAGAAAATATGAGAAAATTCAAAAGAAAATATGCAGGACGATGTTGTCTTTAACATTCAACACAACATGTTTAAATGAAAGTTTGCTGCGAAATTAAACATATATATATATATATATATATATATATATATATATATATATATATATATATATATATATAGTCTCAAAGTGTGCGATATTTATGGGATAAAATGCTCAATATCAGAGATAGAGCATGTGTAAATATAAAAGTGAACATTGAAGTCAACACTTAGAGGCGACAGTCTGTTTCATGCTAGACGCAATCGTCATAACACTTGTTCAAAATTCACAGATTTGTTGGTTGTTATTTATCAAAAATCATATATGACTGACTAATAGCAATCGAAAAGGAATTAATAATTTTGACCGTGGTATTTTTTGTGTTTTGTGAACTAACTTTTTTAATGATATAAGTTTTCTGAATAAGAGTAGTATATTTAGAAATGACATGTTAAAATACCTTGTTCTGTCAAAGAGCACTTTGATAACTATTTAACAATAATATTTTCATATGACGTACTAATAATTTTATCGGCGACTATATGTTTACTGCCATTTCAGAACAGTTGATTTTTCGCAATATCCTTTTATGCTGTTCGATATTTCATTTACATGAAATAGCGCCTAATTTTTCACTAAAAATATTACAATATTGTTATCTTAAATAATGTTAGATAAAATTTACATTAATACCCTGCTCCTCTCGAAGTGAGATAAAGTTATCGAGAATTAAAAATTCATAAAACTTAAAATGTATTAGAATTTATTCTCTCTCTTTATATATATATATATATATATATATATATATATATATATATATATATATATATATAGTGCTGTACGATAAAAGTGACTCACCTGATTTTTTTTACTTACAATTTTTTTCGCCTATTGTTTTGGGGTCAAACTAATTTTTAATCTTACTAATATAAAGACCCCTTCCCGACTACCTGGTAAAAAAGTTTACTCACCCTAAGGTATTCTATTGATAATTATAATTGTGGATATAAATGGGATTTACGGAAAAAATCTGTGCAAAAAAAGTCACTCACTTATTTCCTGCAACTAGTAATCAATAGAAACATAACCGAACAGCTTTAAATAAAGAACAATAAAGGTATAATTTATTTATAATAGGTAATATAGTTCTAAATATTTAATAATATAAGCGTCCTCCTTTATTTTGAATAACCTTTTTTGGCATTGACTTCATTAGGCTCTGGCAAATCTCATCTCCAAGCATTGAATTCCATTCGGATATCAAATTCACAGTCAAATCCTCTTTGTTACTCAACTGCTTTCTCGAGAGACTGTACTTTATAATGCTCCATAAGTTTTCTATGGGGTTGAGGTCAGGAGATAGGGGCGGCCATGTCATAACACTGACCTGCTTTTCATCAAAGTATTCCATCACCAATTTTGATTTGTGACAGGGAGAATTATCCTGCATAAAAAATGAGCTTGGTGGGGTCGATTTGCACCCTTTCAGCAGAAGGGAGCAGACAAGACTCTAAAATTCTCTTGTACTGCTCACTCCTGAGGGTCTTTTCAATAGGTTTTAAGAAACCAGTTCCATGAAAAGAAAAGCATCCCCAGAACATTATACTGAACGGATGCTTGACAGTATTTACTGCTAAATTCAAAGAGCTTTCAAAGCTTCTTCTTCGGATTTTAGAACGCTTATCTTTGAATTTAGCTCAACTTTCGTTTCATCAGAGAAGAGAACATTTAGTAAAAAATGTTTTCTATCTTTATATATATATATATATATATATATATATATATATATGAAGAAATATAGTCTTAAAGTGTGCTATATTTATGGGATAAAGTGCTCAATATCAGAGATAGAGCGTGTGTAAATATAAAAGTGGACATGTAAGTTAGCACTTAGAAGCGACAATCTGTTTCATGCTAGTGCAATCGTCAGGCGACTATATATATATATAAAGGGAGAAAAAATCTAATACATTTTAAGTTTTATGAATTTTTACTTGTCGATAACTTTATCTCAATTCGAGAGGAGCAGGGTATTAATGTAAATGTCAGTCACTAGCATTCTCGTCGGTTTCTAAATGTAGTTTTCACCAGAACTTCAGATCGTTATCAGGCTGAAAAAGAAAACGACTCGGAGAATATGTTGCTTCTGACTAC
>OZ038480.1:36859031-36876531 GCA_964036315.1 Acanthosepion esculentum | reverse complement strand
GGAATTCCTAGTGAAATCAGTTGACCCGATTCTTGGGAATGTCAAGAAGCTGGTAGCGAAATCTGGTGCACAAATTGAATTTTACATAAAACCTCATGCTAACCGCTTTCCTCTCATATCCATTTATTGCAAAAATTAATAGAGAAATTATAAGTATTTTAAATTGTGGAGCTACTTTTCAATTACCCCTTACTAATATATATATATATATATATATATATATATATATATATATATATATATATATATGAATGATATAAAAAGGTTCAAACACTAATATTCCATGGTTATAATTTATTACATTTGTAATCATAATCACCATCCAATTCATCAGACCTACAAATTCAAAAAAAACTTTTAAATTTGTAGGTCAGATGGTTTTGATATTAGTTTTTGATCCTTTTATATTATATTCTTACTCTGTCCTAGACATTGGGTTCTATCTGGATTCTATCCTCTTGGGAATTTATATATATATATATATATATATATATATATATATATATATATATATATGTATATATAAATAAAAAGGAAAGAACAGTAAGATATAAAATCCGGTGTTCTTATAGATATTTTTATTTTTACACAATAGTGCTCTATGTAAATTTAAATTTACAGAGCATTAATATTATAAATTAATAGATATAAAATATGGTTTTACCGCTACACAGTGATGACCATGTTTCAGAAATGGAAGCTAAAGCCCCTGAATTTAATTTTGTTATTAAACCAAAGACATTAGTTCCATTTCCTCATCAAGCGAATTTTGGAGTAACTTATTTTTTACATCCGTAAATTTTAAAAAGTAAGTTACTCCAAAATTCGCTTGATGAGGAAATGGAACTAATGTCTTTGGTTTAATAACAAAATTAAATTCAGGGGCTTTAGCTTCCATTTCTGAAACATGGTCATCACTGTGTAGCGGTAAAACCATATTTTATATCTATTAATTTATAATATATATATATATATATATATATATATATAGATAGATAGATAGATAGATAGATAGATAGATAGATATAAATATATATATAGTCTTTCGCTGTATCACAGCTCATAAGTGTGTGGCTGGACATCCGATTGCTTCATGCTTGGATCGAAACTCTACTTGCCCCTAGATTATCGGCAGATGGGATAGAAAGGGGATTTTTAACGCATTATATACGTGCTATATAAACGTCATTCTACCCGCCATAGCGCCCGATTCTTACAAAGAGCGATGCATTAAAGCAGCAGCAGCAGACGATAAAAATTCGCTTTTATCGATAGTGCTCAATCGGCCAACGGGAGTATAAATATGATTATTATTATAATTTTGATTCACCTATTTTTTTCTTTAAACCTAATTAAAAATTGATACTCTAAATTTACTAATACATACATCAATGTATGTATGTGTGTGTGTCGATGTTGATACGCGTCTGGTTGTATACTGCTGTGTATAATCTTGTATCTGTGTGAGTCTTTGTATTTTACAACAGTATATTGATATGTTTCTGATTTTTGTGAATTCGAAACCCTGTTTTTGTATGTATATCTATTTTTCTGCCTGTGTGTGCTTATCTGTGTATGCCTATGGCTAAGCTTATAGAGAAAATTATCTGCATTTTTGTGCTTATGCTTTCGGGTCTGTCTTCGCACCTGCGTGCGAGTGTATGCAGGCCTCTTTTTGCGTGTCTTGCGTGTCTGCGTATCTGTGTGTACGTGTGAATGTATACTCATGCGTGTCTGTATGAAGGCGTAATTATTTTTTTTCTCTTTTCCCAGTTTTATGCCGCGCTTGCCGGAAGGAAACGGCCTTTTCCAGGAGGTCGGTCCTTGTGTGTTTCCGCCCGCAAGATCCAGGTTCATTTATGGCCACCGCTTAAGTAGGTGTGGCTGTGTGCCAAAGCAAGGACCGAAACTTTAGCCGACCCTAACAAAGACTCCGTTCCACACTCTCTCCCCCATCGCTTCTCCGTTGCCCTTCTCCTCGGCACTAAATGCATCAATTTGGCCAAGCAGTTTCACTCCATCTTGGTCGCTCATTATTGATTGACATTGCTGGCACGCAAGCAATCATATTCCCGCTTGAAAAATATCACAGCCACAAATATTGCACGAGTCGAACAGAAAAATTCACCGTTTATGCCAGGCATTAAAATGTCGTTGAAAATGCGAAAGATAAGATGAGTAAATATAAACACATATGTAGAGTTTGGAATAGTTTCTTATATCTATTTATTTATTAATCAGTTCTACTTCTCGAAAATAGGAGGCTTTCTGTCGGTAATTTCTGATAAATGTCGAAAACCGTCTTAGCATTTGGTGTTTACACTTAGGTTACATAAACCATCGCTACAGTCTTAGTATAAAAAATAATGTTCATAGTTATTAATTATTTTTTTTCTTTATCGTCAAACAAAGATTTCTGAGATAGAGTGGCGTGTTAAAAAAAGGAGCCTGCCAGGTTAAAAATCAATTTGCTTCATTTGTAGATAGAAGCTGTAATTTTACGACAATCTACTTTCAGGAGTATTTCCAATTGTCACGTCATTCATTTAATTATAATAATAATCATATTTATACTCCCGTTGGCCGATTGAGCACTTTTGAAAAAAGCGAATTGTTAACGTCTGCTGCTGCTGTTGCTTTAATTCATCGCTCTTTGTAAGAATTGGGCGCTATGGCGGCTAGAATGACGTTTACTACCAATTGTCACATTCATGTTAACACAATAAGAGAAGCGAAAGAGGTCTGAACTCACCGTGATACTGAAGATAAGGCAAACAAATGTTAGGAGTTACTTAACATCCCTCAAGATTAATAGCTTCCCAGGTTAAGATCAAGCAAATTCCTCGTTAAAATTGAATAAAGTTTGCATAAAGTCTGTATAAGTCAGCTCGTCTTTTTTTTATTTCAGTTCTTAAATCGAAGATAGAATTTGGAGAAGATGAAAATTATCGTAATGCCATAAAGGAAGATTCAACTTGAAATCGCTAATGGAAATAGCGATAGAGCAGCGAGAGGCTTGCGAAGTTTCGTCCGTGGGAAAGTATTTATAGGGTGGCAAATATTTAACCACCCGCAATAAAGCGCAGAGACATTTGGACAGAATTATGCTCGTAGGTACGCGTTCGACTTGGCGGTCTGAGTTGGGTAAGACGCTAAACTACAACCACGTCCTGAGTAAGACGCTAAACTACATCCACATAGTGGGTAAGACGCTAAACTACATCCACGTCCTGGGTAAGACGCTAAACTACATCGACGCCCTGGGTAAGACGCTAAACTACATCCACGTCCTGGGTAAGACGCTAAACTACATCTACGTCGAGGGTAAGACGCTAAAATACATCCACGTCCTGGGTAAGACGCTAAACTACATCCAACAGCAACGCCTCTGATGAGTTGGTTTTGAGGAACGTGGAATCACCTCTTAATTGCTGATGTTCCCTGGTCAACCATGACCCGGGGTTGTAGCACCTGTTAGGGTTCCAGCTATGGGCAAATAGGTAAGCCAAACTTGGGTCAAAGCACTATGAAAGTATAAAAATAAGTTTTAATACCTTCAATACATTTTTGTAAAAAATTATTACTAGCAATGAATTTTGAAGAAAATAATTATTAACAGTAATACATTTTTGAAAAAAGTATTACCAGCAATAAAAATCTTGTCGGCATTAAATAACCCATTCAATTGTTGCTATGCCGTAAAACGAATCACAACCAAAACCAAACGAAGTCACAAGCGGTTCTTAATACAACTTTATTTGACTTAGGTTTGCCTTTCTTCATCTTTTTTTCTCTCTGATTGTTTGAATCTTCTTACATTATTCCCAGATACAAGTATTTTTTTGCCATTCAGCGACATCGTAAGTTCTTGATTGGGGAATTCAGCTGCTTCCCGATTTTTTTTTTCCAACCGTTTTACTCAGGGTAGGCAATAAAACCATTAAAACGGAAAAGGTTAGTGAATGTCAAAGACTATGAGAAAAAGACAAACATTATTAAGGACAGAGAGCAATGTAAAACATGAAGTAAGACGACAGGCGATGACGATTGGCATAACATTTAAATTTTTGAAGATCAAAGTTGACAAACAAATCAAGAGACCGCAAACGAGAGGTTGGAGAGAAGAAAATGGCAGAATAGAACTTACGGTTGCATCTATCCTATACAATTACTGCGATATTCGTTCTGAGCTACTGCATAAAATTTTTTGCTGAGTGAATCAAAATGAAATATATATATATATATATATATATATATATATATATATATATATATATATATATATACACACATATATATATATATATATTGTCATACACAGACAGACTGTTTCGCTGTATCACAGCTCATCAGTGTAGGTAGACGTCCGGTTGCCTCTGGCAAGAATCGAAAACCTGCTGAATTCGCGTCAGTCAGAAATTTTACCCTGAAGCCGTACGCGCACGGCAGAGAAGAAGGTGAATTTAAGCGTATTTATTTTTAGATAAACACACAGTGACTGAGAGAACTCGATTCGATTTACCGAAGAGTCTTGCATTATTAGCCGTAATAGTCACTGTTTACAAACCCACACATCCTCCCCAGAGAGCTCAACCGAAATAATTTTTTCAGGAGCATGTATATTGTCATCCACAGACAGACTGTTTCGCTGTATCACAGCTCATCAGTGTGGCTAGACGCCTCTGGTTAAAATCGAAAACCTGCTGAATTCGCGTCATATATATATATATATATATATATATATATATATATATAAGTGAACATTGAAGTCAACACTCAGCGGCGACAAGATGTATCATGCTAGACGCAATCGTCAGGCATCTTGACGATTGCGTCTAGCATGAAACAGCCTTTCGCTTGTGAGTGTTGACTTCAATGTTCACTTTTATATTTATATTTACATACGCTCTCTCTCTCTCTCTCTCTCTCTCTCTCTCTCTCTCTGATATTTAGCAGTTTATCTCATAAATATAGCACGCCTTCAATCTATATTTCTTCATATATATATATTAGATTATTTTCGATGATTTTTTTAAATCATCAATATTAATTAGTTTTTGTTTTGTTTTTTGTTTTTTAAGCATTTCACCCCAAGCAAGGCGGGATGCCACTAACTCGGAATAGGTTGCAGAGACTGGGAGGTAGAGTAAAGGGGCGTGATAGATGAAAGGATGAAGAGAAGGATAGGGAATAGATGAAGGAATCTGGAGATGTCGATTGACATTACATTTGAATAGTTGGAGATTATAGCTATCAGGGAAACAAGTAATAGGAATGGAGTTCTACAGACGGGAAGTGCAAGTCATGAAACTATTGGAGTAGAAGAGACGGCTACATTTAACTGTTTCGACAGTGAAAGGTTTGGATATGGCAGCATCTTCATACGCCATTAGGCTTCAGAAAGCTCTGTACGACATCATGGTCGTGATGATTAATTATATGTCTATAGACACCGCAGTTAAAAAATAAACATCTCTGCTGATGATAATCTCCACTTTCCTACAGTTAGTTCGAATCTTTCCATTTTTATATAGTCTTTATCACAAATTTCATCACACGGAACTTTAAGATATTACGCCTTTATTTAAGATGTGCGGGAGGTGTCGTAGTTAGACGTTTAGAGTGAGAAACAGTAGAGCCGATTTCGGAATCCACTTGAGTTAATTTTCATTCACATACGTGCAAATACACTTGAGAATGGTATGAATATATACCTTCTCTCCCAACTATAGCTTAAATAGATTAGCAGACTAGCATTTTTTAGCCATAGTTGGTAATTAGTCTAGGATAAGAACAACCGTGAATTCACAACACTTTGGGCACGGAGATTGCAACTCCATCCCCCGCCCCAAAAAATACTTCTTGCTATGAAAAGCACAACAGATGAGCTCTAAACTCCTCAGAGGGTCTACGGGTGTGTATGTGCGTGCGCGTGTGCGTGAGAGAGAGAGAGAGCAAGAGGGACAGAAAGTGAAGGAGGGGGAGATATGGACAGAGTGGGGAGAGAAAGAGGGAGAGAATGTGAGTTTTATTTATGATATGTGCAAAATCGAATTTTTTTTACCGCTAAAGATGGAAACCTTTGCCCACACCCTCTAATATCCAATTTTTTAATATTTTAGATCTTTAGTGATTTCAAAATGGCACAGCTAGATTCTTCTTCTTCCATGTTTTAAATTTGTTCAGCTATTTTTTTTTTATCTATGAAAAGCGAATCTCTTCTTCATCTCTTTCCTTTTCTGTATGCTTTCTTCTCCTTTGAAGTAATCAGATTCCTAATATGAAAAATATTTCCTTCCAGATCATTCTATTCATTTTTTTTACATCACAGACAAGTACGTTACCGGCATGTAATGAATGTTACTTTTTTCGAAACTTTTAAATTAGGGTCGACTTGCCTATTATCAGTGGTTTTGGGACGCGTGTCACTATTAGGAATTTATATATTTCTTGAGCCAGTTTCTCGTGAAAAGATTATATTTTTTTTAACCCGAGCCCATGGATTCCATCCAGACTTGTTCTTTTTCCGAGTGCAAATCTCTGTAGAGATGGATGTATCACCTATACTCTCATATGACTTCGTGGTTTGATTTCTCCCTATCATTCTCGTTACATATTTCCGTCTGTATCATCAGCTTCAATTTTTACTTCTTCATATATTTCTGCTTTTGGTGTAAATGGTAACATTTTTCTGTAACTTTTGTTCATTCCTGCCAACATCTTGCTTCTCTAAAGAATTTCTGGTTTGGAAAATCAACCTTTTTTTTTATTTTTGTCTGTACTAGCAAGTCTTTGACTTGTAAGTCAAATGTGTGTTTGACATTACCGAAATTCTTTTCTTACATCGCTTTTGAGAAAACTTTCAAAATAAAAACGGAAAACATTATCATCAAAGAAATGTACGACGATGCTTGAAAGCGCTGTAAAATTAGTGACTTGGCATTCCACCTGTTGTTATATATCAACCCCTAAATGGATGTAGGTTTTCAGTGTAAAAGCCGAGATAGGTTGTTTGAACGAATGCTGGTACAGTTTTTGTTTCCCTTTTTTTTTTTTTGCTATTTTTTAACGTTTTTATCTTTTAAATCAAAAGGCTATTTTTTAATGTTTCGAATGATTTTGCAAAAAATCTTCCATCTCTACTTTACTGAATAAATGTATGTGGTGGATACCAACATGAGATGGATTTAAAAAAATATATATTACACCTTCATTTAATATGTGCGGGTGGTGTAATAGTAGCCTTAGAATGAAAAATCATCGAACCGAGTTCAAATTCCAATTGAGTTCACTGCATTCACATACTCACAAATATGAATAAATCTACCTGTTCTCCTCCGATATGGGTCAAATAGTCCATTAGACTGGGATCTTTAGCCGTAGGTTTTAACCAGTCTAGGAGAAGGACAACGCTGGGTCACCCAAAAGTTGGGATTGGTGCTAGCAAATAAAAAAAAACAAAAAAAAACAAAAAAACTACCACTTGCTATGAACCTCCCGTGACGGATGCCACCATAAGCTGTCCCAGAAAATGAGTTGATCGCTTGAAATATGTTGCCGAAGTGACAAGAACGTCTTTTAACACATCAGTCAAGAAACGACTTTCATAATTGGGTGTAGCTGATTTGCAGACGACAGTTTTGTTCCGGTCATCCGACAGGACAAGCTGAAAACACGTTGGTCTCCTGATTACCCGGATCCGATCCCTATGCAAAAATCCCCGATTATATTAAGACGGGTGAGGGAACATGTTCACCCTAACATTTGCAACTCAGTTTCATAGAAGTATTTTAAAAAAAAAGATATTCCGTAGTTTATACTGGGGTGTCGATATACGAAATAACTCATGCAAAAAAATCATGGGGTCGACAAGATTCCTCACAACACAAGCAACTTTCGGAGAATCCTCGGAGTGTAAATAATACCAGTTTTATGGAAGTCTTGATCGCAATCTCAACCTCCCCATTCATTTCTCGGTAGTGTTCCAAGCGCGCTCATCGCAACAGAAATTATTTCAACATCCATATTCTATATTTTATTTAATTCCTTAATCAGATTCAGTTATTTTTCAATCGTTTCATTTACTTTCTAGTCTGTTCTTGTATCATATGGAACAGCAAAGGAAATAATTTATTACTTGCTACACTCCTTATCTATAAATATACGGTCGAATCTTCGGGCTACAATGATGTGATCTGTCTAGACCAAGAAATTCAATCTTGTGACTGTCATCCACGGCTTCTGAATCATCTGCATTCCATTTATTTTTCACATTTATTGTTATTGTTATTACTACTGCTACTACTACTACTACTGTAGCTCTGCCGTCAAAAATTATTGTTTGTTAGAAATTTTTAATAGTTAGATGCAAAGAAGCAAATGTCATGAAACAATATAATGAGATTCAATAACCCAGAGATAAATAATTTACAACTAAAATAGAAACCATTGAACCGTTTAATTAATCAGTTCCTTTTATATTTTTAAACGTTCAAATGTAACTAGAATTCATTCATTGCTCGTGTTTTAATATAAATCGCCTTTTGCTCAGTGTCTTTCAAGTTAAAAATGTTATGTGTATAACAGCAAAATGGAAATATCTGTCACAGAAGAAAAATTAGCCAGAGTATGAGATAGATAAAACCTATTTCAAGACTAGTTTAAACAAGAGAATCACTTAAGAGACAAAAGCATCTGCCTGCCTCACATGAAAGACTTTAACAATAAGACTGCAATCTAAGAAACGTCGGATTAGAGAACTGATTAATTAAACGATTAATTTCCATCGGGAAGTAATTTTGTCTAAATGCAGATAATTCATTTATTTTTATAGATTATTAAAACGATTACAAGAAGTAATCACTCATAAATTTACTAACTTAAGTCCATTAACCTCACTTTCCACTACAGATAGCACATATATATATATATATATATATATATATATATATATATATATATATATATATATATATATATATATATAAATACACATTGATAATTATTATATGGTTTGATTATTCTAAAATGAAGAGTAGGAAATGCTGAGAGTAGATACTTGTTAGGAATCCATTATATTGTGAGTCCTGCTGCTTGCTTTGCTTCTTGTAATTATATTTACGATTGACGCTCTGAAAGCCTCGATGACACCTCAGACAATCTATCAAAGTGATAAGCATTGATCAACGTTCATTTTCTTTCTTCAGGCACCATCATAACTGAGACAGGCAGAGGGCGAGCACAAACCGTATCTTGAACTTCACTGGGACTGCAAGTGTTTATAAGTCACTCATTTTCTTCGAGATTAAGACGAGATTTAAAATGGCGCTTTATGTGTTTTCCAGCAAGTTCGACAAATCAGTCACTTTCCTGATCCAAACACACAGACACGAAAAGCAAGCACTAAGCTGCTAGTCGTGGCATAGTCTCATAGAAACCAACAGAAATTCTATTTCTTTGAATTGTGATTTAGCTATTCATATCTGTCTATATTTCTGAGATGAGGTATTATGTACACTATTTAAATTATTCGGATTATTGTCCTCATCTTTGTCGCCATATTTATTACAACGTTTCCGGGCTTCTTCGGGTGGTTTGAATGTCGAAGTGGACCCTTTATTTCGCTCACTGGGGTAGACTGTTCTAGTTCCACGTGCCATGTTTAATGGATGTCAGTTATCAGTTATCTCCTGTTAATTCTCCTCTCCAAGTTCTCCACTGCCTTGACCGGGTATTGAACTCACACTCTTTGGGTCCTGTCACTGGATCTAACTAACGCCTTTATCCACTGTGCCATGTGTCCATGAAGGCCGGAGCGTACAACGGCCGAAGAGTTGTAATAAATATGGCGACAAAGATGAGGACAATAATCCGAATAATGTAAATAGCGTAACTCTTCATATATTCAAATTCATCGATGCGTTGTCTCGCTTCAAGACGTGAGCGATCACATCTCTCCACAACTTCCTATCGTAAAGGGTGGTAAGTTTGTCTACTTTTCTATTCGTCATTTATTAATAATCAAAATATACAGTAAGTATCAAAGTGTATTAATTTATATATTTCCTGTCCCATCTGTAGTGGAAATGGGGGTAAATCAACTTAAGTTAGTAAAGATATGATTGATTACTTCACTTAGTTGTTTTTATAATCTATACAAATAACTCTGGACAATATTTGTCTTTTTGATCTCCACCTCACTATTGTTATGTCATCCACTGACAAAAATTTCGTTATTTAAGTTTCTACTCGGGAAAGATATCAGAATAATCGAGAACCTATACAGGCAGCAAACAACATGCATGCGCACAGGGAACGAGTTCAGTGAATATACAAAAACAGGAAGGGGCCTAAGGCAAGGATGCGTCTTCTCACCAGACGTGTTCAACCTATACAACGAGGCAATTCTGAGAGAATTGGAAACCCTAACGGGGTTTAGCATTGGCGGCCGCGATCTTAACAACATAAGATCCGCAGATGACACCGGTACTGATAGCAGACACGGAAATAAAATTACAAAATTTCGTACGGAACGTAACGACGGAGAGTGGGAAGAAAGGACTAAGCTTAAACAACAAGAAGACGGAGCCACGGTCGTCAGTAAGAGGATGAGCTCGAAATGCGATCTGAAGGTCGAAAACACTAGAATCAAGCAGGAAAGCGGAAGTTTATATACCTGAGAAGCATCTTGACAGTGAACGGTAAGTGCGACACTGAGATCCGTAGACGTATTTGGATGGCCAAAGACACATTCCAAATGCTGTGCATAGTACTGCGAGACAGGAGGATATCTTTGGTAACAAAGAAAAGAATACTGAAGTGTTACGTGATATCTATCCTTCTTTACGGCAGCGAATGTTCGACGATTTCCTCAAAGATGAAGAAGAGACTGGAGGCGACGGAGATGTGGCTATACAGAAGGGTGCTAAGGATACCATGGGTCGAGCGTGTGAGCGACGGTGAGATATTAGAGAGGTCTCAAACAAGGAGGAGGTTTATACTTAACATCAGAAAGAGGCAGCTGAAGTTTCGGTGACACATAATGAGGAAGGAAGGGCTGGAGAATATGATACTCACGGGTTGAATAGAGGGAAAGAGAGACAAGGGAAAAGAGCGCGTGACATATATGGTGGACTTGGGCAGGTGGGTGATAGAACGTGGTCTGGGGGAGGAAGCAGACGGAAAGAACTTGTTAAGTACTGCAAGGGATAGAGAGAGGTGGAGAGCCATGATCGCCTACGTTCTGAAAGGACATGGCACATAAAAAGAAAAGGAGAAAGTCGTTTACCTCAGTTACTCTTGTTTTTGATAAGCCATCTGGCTGTCATCTTTACTCATTTTGCGGCCCAGAAATTCCACCTGTCCCTTCTGGTTTCTATGCAAATATATTCCCATTTTCCGTAAAGCATCCTTGTTGTCGTCCAATATTTCCCCATTATCCTTCCGTAGAAAAACACTTAGAATTCGGGATAGTAGGCTCCCCTTCCGTCTTCTTTTTTCCCCTTAATATTTAATTATGCTTTCTACAGCGTATTCCCAGAATCCTTCTGTAGAATCCTCACTTCTGTAGCCTCAAGTCATCTGTTTCTTCTGTGAGGAAATTGTTTACCATTCCCTACTATATATATTAAATAGCAGTTCCGAACTCTTTTACTTATTTCTAATGAAATATTCTTCTTTCTTAATAATGTTTTTTTTTTAGCTTGATGTGGAAAATTGGAAAATAAAAATTTGTCGAAAATATGCGAAACCACGTCGACAAGAATCATAGACTTTCCTCGACAGTTCTTCGAGTAAGTTAAAACATTAAGTGATTAATGAAAACATTTTTCTGTGAAACTATTTGTAGGTATTTAGCACCGAACTTATTTCATTAATTGTACTTCTTTCTTTCTTTCTTAACGAAACTAATCTTCTAAGTTGTTAAATGATAAAAGAAAAAAAAACTTGAGATCTTAAATAAAAAAAAATCTGTTGAATTTAAGCGGCAAATCTTTCTTGAACCATCTTTCATTAAGACTGCATTTTTTTCTGCAATTCAGCGAGGTAAAAATAAACGCGCATGCGCATCTGAGTGCGTATGTGTACGCATGTGCAGAGATATAAACCAGATTCTCTGTTCTTTCCACACTCAAGCGGATAAAAAAAAGAACAAAAACTGACTTCATAATTTCACAGATTTTTACTTCTCATCGAATTTATTCGGAGCATCTTATACAGTGAAGAACTCATTGCGTACAAAGTGACAGGAGTTCCGGGTTTGCAAGTTGTTTTCTTTCTTAAGACTGGTTTCATATTTATTTGTGTGTTGAAACGAGTTGACAGGTAAAATTCTTACGCACTGCCTTTCTCGGGTCTGCTTTCGCAAAAGTGGACATTCCCGAAAAAAATATACGCCTGCCCATCAAAGACAAATGCTTAGAATTTTTTTGATGAAAATGGAACCAAGAATATCAGTCAAATATTTATATTAAAATGGTAACACAAATGCATATGCAAAAAATAAAGTTCTGATGCAGTAACAATAACACAAAAGCGAACAACACAAATGCACACATCTCCCTCTCTCTCTCTCTCTGTCTCACTCACACACACGCGCGCACGCGCGCACACACACACGCACCCACACACACACATCTCCTTCTATAATAATTGATTACGGTTTCGTTTAAACACTGGGTCTCGTACAATCACCGAAGTTAAGCAACTTCGAGTTTGGTCAATATCTACGTAGATGGGTGACCGTTTCGGAATACTAAGTAATAAGACTGGGTGTGTGGCTGGTGTACTGGATAACGGCAGGGAATTTGAAATTTTACTTGTCAACTGGTTTCAACACGAATAAATATGAAGCCTGTCTTCATGAAAAAATCAACTTGTAAACCTAGAACTCCAGTCACTTTCCACTAGGGTTCGTTATATATACTTAGGCGCAAATCCCCTTGGAAAAGTATATGAATCCACCTCTTCTCCCTCCAACTATGGGTGAATTTGTAGAGATTATATCAATATAAATCATTATCAAAACAATTAAATATAAAAATAGTCTTTTTCGTTTAAATAACCTCGAAAGGGTTGATAAACCGTGAAAAACATATCAATCAACAAAGAAAGCAACCACATTCTTATTTGTCTGGTTATGGTTTTTAAATATCTGGCATGTAATAGCACGTCGGAAAGGAAAAGAATTATGTTATATAATCCAGGATATAAAGTTTCAGTCGAAGATTCCCAGGTTAAGGCATATTTTCACCGTAATATATTGTTTTCTCTTTTGCATAAAACTGCATTCTTTAAGATGAAATAATTGTCATACTTAAAGTGTTGAAATACGAATGCATTAAGTGAATTGTTTTGTGTTCCTATAATCCGTTGTTTATATTCTTAGATATCTCAACTATGTTTTTGATGGGATATAGTTTTACTGTATATGTCTAAATTCTGTTTAAACGTTATAAGTATTTGGATTTGCGTTAATTAAACCTCTTTTTGTTTTCTATGTAAAAGATTATATATTAATTTTTGATAAATTATTTTCAATTTTAATCGTGATTTTGTTGGTAGGTAATATTACATGCCTCGTTTTATCAAGGTTATTAATTTCTTTTATATTTCTGTGAATTCTGATAGCATTCTATACCTAGTCCGAAGCTATTAAGCAAATCATATAAACTTCAACAATTCAAATTTTGTTTGGACAAAAATTGTCAAATTTTAAACAATCAATTTAAATGTCAAAACAAAGCCTGACTTAAAATTTTCGGTAGTATCAATATTTCTTCTTGAAGTTATTTGATATATTCTAAAAACACTGCAGCCTAAAGTTATTAGGCAAAACAAAATAATCATATTTCACTTCAATAAAAAGGTAATAAAATCATCGAACATTGATCAACACCTATGATAGAACAAATAACAAACATATTATAATTCTTTGGATCCTCTACATTTTGATATAGTGAACCTTCTTCTCAATATCAGCCGCTAATTATCCATTGATTTTGTTAATTTTTTTTTTTACATCAGCAGGTTAAAACTTCTATAGTTTTAATTGCTTCCCATAGGTCTGCTTTGCTGTTATATTGTTTGTCACTTTCATATAATTTCATCTACACATTTGACCATAAATTTTCGATCAGATTCAGATCAGGATGGTGGTAATTCCATTATCTTCTCTCTTGTAAATCTTTTATGCTCAAAGAATTCACGAGTAAGCTTAGATACATGAGAAGCAGAATTGTGCATAAATACCCATTTCACTTTGAAACTGAAAGATTTGGACTTGTAATATAAGCTTTGTAATGAAAGCCTTGTTCATAAAATCACAATAGTTAGCACTATTTAGCTTAACTACTTCCTCGACTTTAAATGGTCCAATAATGGTTTGGTCGAACATTTCAGCCCATACCATAACACTACCGCCTCCTTGTTGCGTTCTATTAGCCACAGAATTGGATGAGATCCATCATTTGGCACATCCGTCAGGTCCATCAAATGTCGCTCGAGATTCATCCGTCAAAATTATTTTCGATGTCAATTTTCATGTAATTCTTGGCCCAATTTTGACCCTATAAAATATTTGTTTTAGTGAGCGCTGTTTGCCTAAGAGATTGTTTTTGCAGATTCCAATTCACAAAGTACTCTACACCTTTTGTCCTTCTTGACTCCCTCAATTCCAAAGATCTGAGTGCTGATCAAAAGTGATTGTTTCGCTATAACTCGCTTTAATCTCGAGAAAGCAAACTGTTAAAGCCTTTACCTTTGCTTCGAGTTCGTGTCTTAGTTATATTTTCAAGTGTCTATTTTTCGATGATCTCTGCAAATTCCTTTGGTAAATATTCTTTCACTCAATAAAGTTGTTATTTTCTATTTTTCAGCAGTTGTTAGATCCTTCCGTTTACCCATATTTCAACATATGTTATAGACAAAAATATAAGAAAAAAAATTTCTTTATTAGATTTCAAGGGTCTTAAGCTAACATTAGTTAAATCTGCATTACTATATTCAGACAGCAGTCTATTTTCGTAAATTCCAAATATCTCAAAATATAACCATTAAAAATAGCAGAAAATTTAGTTGACTATTTTACCAAGGGCAGAAATTTGAGCTAAAATCCGATGGAGGAATTTATTTTATCTCCTGGAATAATAAAGCTCAAGGAATTTAAATAAACTATTACAAAAGAGACCTCTACACACTTAATTCCTTATTTGCTCGCCGTCATGAATCTTACTATAATTTTTAATTAAAAAAATTCATCATTACTCAAAAAAGAAACAATTTCCTAAGACGAAAGTGTATAGAAAGTGTTTTAATAACTAATTCAGAGTTTCCCAACCTAGGCGATATCGGCAGCCGTTGGACGATTTCAACTGTTGGCAAGGCGATGAACAATTAAGCATAACATGGTAGATGATTGGAAATTCTGTGAGCGATGTAGTATTCTGAGTATTAAAAAAGTATTTCAACATTATCTACTTCAAAAAATATATAAAGCGGATATGCAAAGAACCTGTATAAAAAGAAACAAAAAACAAACAAACAAACAAACAGGAGGATAATTAGGAATAACTGGGTCACTTTCATAGATACGATATAGATATCCCTGCAAATAACGAATATCTTGGTATTTTCTATAGTTTTGAAAAAGGTCATTAACATTCAAATAGTTCTTCAGACCAAATAAAATGTTTTCGGATATAAATCTGATAAGTGAAAGCGAAGAATAACAAAGATATTCGCTAAATTCTTATTAGTTGTGAGTAGATGCTTTTTTTATTTTATAATTATAAACAAAAGTCGTTTATTTTTTGTCAACACTTGCAAAACTAACCCTAACCGTAGATCCAATCGTGACCATAAAACTAGATTATATATATAGTTTTCAATGATGAAGTTTGCTTTCGTTTGTTTTTTAATACAGTATTAGCAGCAGCAACCGCCGCCGATTAAGTCAGCGTTATTTGTTACCTCCCTTTGATATTTTTTTTTTACTACATCATAAAGTCAGTTTATGAACCAGTACCAAACTTTTACAAACAACTTTCGTATGCTTTTGAATATTTGCTATACAAGTGGTCGTTAGAAACGTTTTCCATATGAAAATGCGTGATGACGCAAAGAGGGTAGGGAATATTTGTACTAGATCATCCGCAGTAACTTTTCGTGACAGATCTCTGTGTGTGAGTTTGTGCGGGGCGGTGGGATAAATGCGGGGAGAAATAAGTAGTGTCCGAAGACCATCTGCCAAGTTTCAAAGTTATTCCTCTTGTGCTGTTTGACATTACACGTTTTCCGGGGGGGGTTCTCTCATTGGTCTACCAGAAAGGAAGAAAAACAAATCACCTGCTATTAATACAAGCCGTAAAAAATATATGCCATAACGCTGCTTCAATAACGTATCGTTGCCTAAAATGACAGAAGCTGCAATGCATAGATTACTCCATATATATATATATATATATATATATATATATATATATATATATATATATATATAGTCATCCACAAACAGACCGTTTCGCTGTATCACAGCTCCTCCGTGTGGCTAGACGTCCGATTGATTCAAGCCGGGATCGAAAACATCACTGATTTCATATGAGTTAAATATACTACATCTAGGCCATTATCGCACAGCAGAAAGGAATGGAATTGTAACGTTTTTCTCTATACGAAATATGCCACCGGCTAGGGGAACTCAATTCAATTTACTTGAAGAGTAATGCTTAATATCAGTAGGATCCGATGTTTTTTAGAACACCCTTTTCCTAGAGAGCTCAGTCTTAGAAATGTTCAATTGTGATGAATTTATCCCCCATAGAGAATTGGAAACCCTACCGAGATTTAGCATTGGCGACCACAATTTTAACAACATAAGAAATGCAGATGATACAGTACTGATAGCAGACACGGAAAAGAAATTACAAAATCCCCTACAGAAGGTAGCGACGGAGAGTGGGAAGAAGCGACTAAGGATAAACTACAAGAAAACAGAATTTATGGCCATCAGGATGAGCCCGAAATGCGATTTGCGGGTCGGGAACACTACAATCAAGTAGTCTCGGAAGTTTAAATATCTGGGAAGGGTTCTGACAGAGGATGGTAAATGCGACACTGAGATACGTAAACGCGTTCCAAAAGCTGGGTAGAGTATTGCGAGACAGGAGATATGCTTTGATAACGAAGAAAAGAATACTGAGCTGTTACGTGACATCTGTTCTTCTCTACGGCAGCGAATGTTGGACGACACGAGGCGACGGAGATGTGCTTTTACAGAAGAACGCTAAGGATATCATGAATCGAGCGTGTGAGCAACGATGAGAGGATTCAAACAAGGAGAAGGCATATAGTTACCATCAGGAAGATGCAGCTGAAGTTCCTGGGATAAATAATGAAGAAGGAGGGCCCGGAGATTCTGATATTCACGGGTCGAATAGATGGAAAGACCGACAAAGAAAAACAGACCCTGACATACCTAGTGGCCTTGAGAAAGTGGCTGACA
>OZ038480.1:36839031-36854031 GCA_964036315.1 Acanthosepion esculentum | reverse complement strand
GGGTCAAAACACTATGAAAATTTTAAATAATACTTTTTAATACCAGAAATACTTTGTAAAAAATTATTAACAGCAATACATTTTTTTTAATTAAAAATATAAATATTACAAGCAATACATTTTAAAAAATAAAAGATATTACCAGCAACAAAAAATTGTGTCGGCATTAAATAACCAACCATTGAGGTTGATATGCCGAAAAACACACCAAACAAAACAAACCCAATTAATTTCTTTGAATCATACTTCCCGAATAAAAGCGACAAATCCAATATATTAACAATGGTGTTCGGCGTTGGTCACGTCTTCGCAATTCCCATTTTGTCTTTTAATCCTCATTAAATTATATTTTAAAGATTTTATGTCAAACTTCCACATTCCAAAAGACTATATTTTATATTTACCATGGCGTTTTTATCAGAAAAATATTTTTCTCTTTTCCTTTGTTCAAAGAAAACTGAATCATCCATCAGTTGCAATGATCTAGAATGTTATCTTCAGCCATGTCTTCAAAGATAAGAAAGTGCCGGCGGGAATATCTCAGTGGTCGAGTCTCGTTTCGAATCAGCTGGAAGCAAAAGAGAATTAAATTAGTTAGAAAAGAAATAAACATTACTAATAGTGTTATCTTTATCTTCATGCTGAAAAAAAGAAGAGATTCTTCCAAAGAGGCAGCATTTTCTTTTCAACACGAGATTTTCACTTGTGATAAGGACATTTTAAACCTGACATCAGAAGTGTGGAACTCGTAAAATAGAGAATCTATAAAGAATAATTCTCAAAGAATAATATCCAGACTCACTCTACAAAACGAGAGCTTGAAATTCACACTAAATCTATGAAGCCCTTTATATAAAGTTTCTTAACTTCGGTAAACTTAGCATAAATTTTATCGATTATCTCCCTCGATTCATGCGATATTGAAGATTGGTTGGTTTGTTGGTTGTTTTTTGGTTTAGCGGCAAATCAACACTTCTGTGGGTTATTTAATGCGAAATCTAAATATTTTGTATACAGTTTTCTTTTTCTTGAGATAATAATTATTTTAGTGATACGTGTCTTACTAATCAACTCAGAGATGTGGGGGGAGGTGGCTTGATACCTTTCTCAAGTATATTTACACTGAGTCCCAGCTCTCTTATTAATAGTTCCGAGCGTTTATCCATTGCACCATCCGGTCACCCAAGCTTACAGCACCTGTTGTACCCAAACGATCACCTATCCGGGTACTGACCAGGCTCGACGTTGCTTAAATTTGGTGACCGTACGGGAACATGATGAGTCCGAAGAAGAAGAAGAAATGCGGATGCAGATTTGGGGGGGGGGCTTTGGGAGCATTTTATTAAAAAAAAAAGGTCTTCAAAATCTTACGCAACGTCTGTCGTTAATTCTTGGGCTCCAGTAGTCGTTGTTTGAAACCAAATGAATATTAATGTCTGTTTTTTTTAATTTGTTTCTTCATCTTTTATGTGCCGTGTCCATTCCAGACCTAGGTAATCATTGCCCTCCACAACTTCTTCTCTCTTATTAAAGTTTCGTCTATTTGTTATTTCTCACAAAACCTCTTCCGCTATCCATTTTCTCAAGGTCATCATGTATGTGAAGCGCTCTTTCCCTCAATCTGCCCCGTGAGTATCATATTTTCCAAGCCTTCCTTCCTCATTACGTGGCCCAGGAATTTCATCTGCCTCTTCCTTATGTTAAGTATGTTTCCTTTTTTTCAGTTCATTCGAAATGTATGATGTACTTTTCTCCACAAAGGTTTTTTTTTACTGATAACCCACCACACAAAATAAAAGACAAGTGATTTTGACCGATGGTGGCAGTGCCAGATATTAGTATCATATATTATTATTATTCTTCTGTTGTTCATGATGACGGTAGTCTTTGTGTATAGAATCCAGAGGTTGGCAGTGAATATTTCGAAGACAGTAGGGAAGCGTAGTTCAGGTTAGCAGTGGATATCTCGTTTCAGTAGCAGAGCGTAGTTCTTTCTTCTGTTCTTTTGCCTGACAGGTTGGCACTGGATATTCGGAGAGAGTAATCAAAATGTCCGCCTTTATACACGACGGATTGAATATTTCACGTCTCCTGATTGGTTACCCTTCTTTTCAGAAACTATAAAGTGAGTCTAGTCATTTCAGTTTGCTCACTAGTATACAATGATACACAAACATTCTAACATCTTCTTCATCTTCTTCTTCTTCTTCTTCTTCTTCTTCTTCTTCTTCTTCTTCTTCTTCTTCTTCTTCTTCTTCTTCTTCTTCTTCTTCTTCTTCTTCTTCTTCTATAGCAAATACATTTTAAGTACAATTCCTCAGGTATTGAGAGTTCTGGGTAAGACGATAAACTACATCCGGAAGCAAGGTCTGTGATCGGAATATATATATATATATATATATATATATATATATATATATATATATATATATATATGTGTGTGTGTGTGTGTGTGTGTGTGGGTGTGTGTGTGTGTATACATAATATAAATTATAATATATAATATTTATACAATTATATCAATTATATAAATATTAAGAAGAATATATATTAATTAATATTAATAAATATTTATATAAATATTAATATTAAATAATAAATATCAATAAATATTAAATATTATAATTTATTAATATAAATTATAATAAATTATATTATATTATATAATTAATTATAAAGAATTTAATATATAAATACATAAATAATTTTAATAAAATTAAAATTAAATATATAATAAATTTATATAATTTTTTATAAATTATAAATTAATTTAACTTTATTATATTTATTATTATATTAATGTAATAATTTATCAAATATTAATAAATAATAATTAATATATAAATTTTATTTCATATTATAATCTTGAATATATATATACACACACAAACACACACACACACACACACACACACATATATAGTTGTATATTTTGGCAGCAATCTTTTGTTTATGCAAGTTTCATTAAAAACGACAGACAAGCTACTACGGTTAAGATTTTTATTTAATTTTCCTTGTGTACGAACAAGAGCTTTCTTTGCTGGACAAAGGGTGTGTAAGAAATGTCCAAATGTTTTATTTTTCCGAGCTCTTTCGGCTATACCTTTAGCCATTATCAAGGATGATATGATTTTTCAGCTTAATTGAGTGTATATGTCTTAGCGTGTAGTAGTGTGGCTTTGTTCTTAGTTAATATTGTTAAGGGTAGGCTTTTTCTTTTTTATTATTAAAGCCTCCATTATTTTAAACCTATTTTTACAGGTGGAAGCAATTAATATATTTGTGTTTTCTACTAGTATATTTCTAATGGAGGCTGGTAAATCTTTGTGTGTGTTTAAATCGGTTCTAATGGAGCTGTGATCAGATAGGTGTAACATAAGACATCTGGATAAGCATGTAGTTGTGTAACCGATGTAATTACTTATGAGTCCGGTTTCGTTAGGAACGCAGTTCCTTAAGGGGCATTTGAACTCATAGATAATGTTCGTTCTTTGCAATTTTGACTTAGCAGGTGTGTTGTCATTTTTTGAGGATGATATATATGTATGTATGTATGTATGTATATTGAAAATTTCCCCCAAAAAATAATCCTCAGGCGTAATATTTTCCTTTTGCATAACGAAAATTTAATATTTTTCCCGATTTTTATGGAGACATTCTTCAAATAATACTTAAAGACCATTTAATTTAGAACGCGTTAACATCATTTTCATTTGCTGTATGTGGTTAAATATAAACAAAGTGAGTTTCGAGAAAGTTTTGAGGATCAATCGAAACAAGGAGGACGCTTATTCTTGGAATCAGAAAGAGAGTGTTTAAATTTCTGGAACAGAAAATGCGGAAAGAGGGCTTGGATAATGCGGTACTCACAGGACAAAATGAAAGCAAGAGGGTCCTCTTCATTAACCTTTACTCTACTTGCACTTATAATTTTCTTCTTCTATGTGTCGTGTCTCTTAAAGACGTAGGATATCATGTGTCTCCACAACGTCCTATATCTTGTAGCTCTCATAAGTAGTGTCTTTCCTCAGTCCCTCCAGGTCCATGCTCTACAATCTATCTACACAGTCTGGTTAGGTATGTTACTTTGTGTAGATAGACGGTGTAAATAGATAAGGGGTAAATATTAGGTATGAGGGTGTACTAAATTGCCATTAATGACTGCCAGTCTAAAATAAAAAGACTATGCCGTTTTCAAAACCATGGTGAATATAACGGAGAGAAATAGGAGAGTGTGGAGAGCCATTATGACTCGTCCTGGCATTCAAGGTGGATGGTATTCGAAAAACAATTCCACAAGTCTATAACAGCAAAAGGACTACTCTTAATTCTAAACCATGGTGAGAGAGCAACGGGAAACCACTCCGCTATCTTTCCCAGTGGGTTAATAAAGAAACAGCAGTCTGTGAAGAGCCGTGATTACTTATACCATGAAGGGACATGACATTCAAAAAATGTTACAAATCTATAGGAACCAAAAATCCTTCTGTATTCGAAACTGTGTAGACGGCAACGTGAAACCACGCCAATATTTTCCCAAGAAACCGTGGTAGTTAACAGATAATGAAGAAATCGGAGTGTGTGGAGAGCCATGATTGACTATTTCTTGAAAATACATGACATTCAAAAAATGTTACAAGTCTACAACAATCAAAATATCTTCTGAATTCAATATAGTCGGCAACAGGAAATACGCCAAAATCTTCTCAATAAATCTTGATAAAAACAGACAATAAAGAAATCGGAGTGTGTGGAGAGCCATGATCGCTTACATTCTGATGGAACATCGCATTCAACCAAATGTTT
Organism: Acanthosepion esculentum; assembly: GCA_964036315.1. Classification (NCBI taxonomy): domain Eukaryota; kingdom Metazoa; phylum Mollusca; class Cephalopoda; order Sepiida; family Sepiidae; genus Acanthosepion; species Acanthosepion esculentum. Next base: position 36,849,225 of record OZ038480.1, on the reverse strand, counting down.
AATGTGAAGGGACATTGTATTTTTAAAAAAGATACAAGTCTATCATAACTAAATCTTGTCGTAATGAATAAAACGTCAATTTGCAGAAAATGAAGACAAAGTGATGGAAGGCTAAATTTATTACCATTGCCAAAATATCAACAGTGCATTGTCATCATTGACCTCAATAATAATCAATAATAAATAGGTTCCCACTGCAGGAAACAAATGATTAATGCATATCATTTGGCAAGGCAAATACATTTTTGAACAGTTTGCCATTGAAAAGGACCGAGAAAAAAAACTTAATTAATATATAAAAATCGAATTGGTGTGTGGAATGTGACAGAATCACTCGAGTGATTTAATTCGGTATTGAACTCATAACGACTCAATTTCGAAGAGAGATTAACCATAGTTCTGTGCACCAACTGAGCCGTACCGTGTTCTCTCAGCTGGAAAGAACAACATCGCTTAAACATTGAAAATTTACTGAAAAACAATTTTTTTTTATCCTGCCGACAAGTCATTGGATGATAAATGGTAAAGCCGTAAGTCACAGCAGGAATGCAGTTCCAGGGTGGTATTAGATCTGTATTTTGTCGCACAGCAGGAAGACGAATCAAGCAGACAAAAAAAATCAAAAAAATCTCAATCTATTTAAATCTTCAAAATGATAATAGAAAGATGGCGGAAACAGAGAAAAAAAACTTGTGCCAAGCAAATGCAGACGAAAACAAAAAGAAATCAATGCAAAACAATTCAAAAGGAAAAGAAAACGAAAGCTACTTTATGAGAGTTGATACACGTAGTGAAATGGTATTACTGAGTGGCTTTATATTCTGAAAACCATTCTCTCTTGTATTCAGTCCTTCATCCATTTTTGCGTCTCTTTTAGCAAAATTGTTGTTGGATCTATTTTTCTTATGCTTTGGCTTTTAACAATCGAAATACTTCGAATAATAGAGAAACACTTCTTTCTTTCGAGTGATTTTACGTCACCTAAGGTTATCCTTCAACAAGTTGCGTATCCATTAGTTCTGACGCCAGACATGCAAATAAAATAAATACAACGACGCCGTCGACTACAATAACGTGCAGCTTCACTTGCAATTATAAGACAATAATAATAGTATTGCTTATGCGAAAAGTAAAAGACGGCAGAATTCCAAAACGACTGAACAATGTGGGAGGAGACAGGTTTGAAGCAACCATCGTTGTCATGGCGGCATTAGCTGAAATTATAAAAATAGATTTATCATTGTCACAAAATTCTGACGAAGGTAATAGTCAAACTGCTAGAAAACTATCCGGACAATTTGAAAATAGTCACAACAAATGACATCATCCCCATGGATGTTGCTATTATTATTCAAACTGGTTTTAGGAGATTTTAGACAGAAAAAAAAATAATTGGTTAGAAATTATATTGCTGGTAAATACGGGGCAGGTTCAACTGAATGGGAATTTTTCAGTTAAACGATAGAACAGTGATATTTTAATGTTCCTATAAGAAGAGAAATGATAGTGATTTTAACGTTTTTATTTTGCATTGCGAGGATCTAGGAATGGGATATTAATGTTCTGTTGCGAACAAGAGGAATGACAAAGTTGGTGTTTCCCGGTGAGAATCGATACGTTTCGGATATTAATTAGAAAAGACAATGATTTTAATATTTACATTAGGTAGATCTTCTTTGGTGTGCCCTGTCTCTTCAGTACGTGGGCGATTATCTATCTGTTTGTGATGTTGAAATGTAAAAAAATTCAGTCAATTAAGTGCCATACTTGATACACGCTTAGGAAATCTCTTTCGATTCATAACCATCTAGGCAAAGGTTTTCGCGTAGTTTATTGCCGTTTATTTCCGCGGTAGACTGTTTGCCAACCAAAGCTATACTACCCAATCTGCCCTGATATTCAACCCATAGATGGAAGGAGAATGTGATGTATTCATGCCTTTTCCAAAGGTATTTGCGTGTAAGTGAATGTAACGAACCCGACCAGAATTCGAACTCGGCTCTCTGAATTCTCATTTCGAGCCGATATCTATCATACCACAACGCACAAAAAATATACTTCTACTTTAATTTCATTAGTATCATGACTACAAACCAGATGTTTTTCCCCGGGGTATGACGATAAACTATATCCGGCAGCAAGGCCTCTGATCAGGAGGTTTTGAGGAACGCGGAACCACCTCATAATTGCTATTGTTCCCAGGTCCACCTTGACCCCAGATCGTAGTTCTTGTTAGGATCCCAACTATGGACAAATATTTAACCCCGAAACTGGAGGGAAAATACTATGAAAGTATAAAAATAGATTTTTATTGTAAAAATACTAGCAATACTTTTTCAAAGTAAAATAATTACTAGCAATATATTTTCGTAAAAATTAAAAAATATTAGCAGCAATACATTTTCTGTAAAAACAAATATTACCAGCAATGAATTTTAGAACAAAAAAAGTTACCAGCAAAACATTTTTGTAAAATAAATTACTAATTCCCCCTAGAAAATTAAATTTCGGTATTAAACGACCCATAAGAGCTTGATATGCCGGTAAAAAAAATAAGCAGAAGTTTTGTCCATTACAAAAAATAATTTTTTTTCAGCCATATTAAAAATATTTTTAAAATCCACGATATTATTTCTCCTATATCGTATTAATGATTATTATACAGGGTGACCCAAAAAAGGGGAACTTTTTAACAATCCAATAAAACCAAGAGTGATGGAATAAAAATATTTAATTCATAGTAATTGAAACCTTAAAACATGCCATTTAAGAAACAATGATGGAATTTTCATTTTTTTTTAATTACGTCCTGTAGATGGCGCCCTCCTGTACGAATGCATTCTTGAAATCTGCTGTTGAGATTCCTCATTGACTGCTGCATCATCTCAGCTGGGATACTGTGAATTTCATTCTCGTTACTAAAATGGCGGAATGTTTACTTGCTCATGGTCACTGTCTCGCAGTACTGCCACTTGCTCATGTCTGGCAATACGCACTTAAAAAATTCCCGTTTTTTTCGGTCACCCTATATATGATTATGTTTCAATAAAATTAGAATTTTATATGAATTCTTCTTCATGAAAATTGATACGTAATTCAGTGATTCACGCTACTGTATATTATTGATTTATTACTCTTTCCACCGGTCAATGAAATACGGTATTTGACATTTCATTATTTCCTGGAATTTTCAGATGAAGTACTGACATTATTTAATTATTCCGACTTATATATATTTTTTCTTCACCAGCAGATAAGCATATTTTTTTCTTTTTTTTATTCGCTTTCCCTTGTTTCTGTGAAATGTTTCGGATGGCAAAGAATGAGGTGTACTTCATCACAGAAAACTACTGAACATTAGATATAAATTAGAAAACTAACTTCCAGAGTCTCTCTTAGGGAAATCTATTAACATTAGTATAAAATTAGACAAGGCTATGATCTGATTATTTATCATTTGAGAAAAAAGCTATTATAATATAAGATTATCATTTAAGTTGCTCCCTTAAAGATTACGTTACCTCCTGAGTATTTAGGACAAATGTGTGATGTATTTTTTTATATACAGATTTTTTACTCGTAGGCAAGTATATTTTAAAAAAGAGATGATGGACTATAATTATTATTTCGTATTTATCTCCCTTGAAAAATCTAGTTCTGGGAAATGTTTCATCAGAGAGCCGAAAGAGAAACACTGAAATCAGAAAGCGCAATGCGATAGCAAAAGATGCCTTTTTAAAGCTAAGCAGAGTATTGAGAAACAGAAAAACTTTGTTAAAAATAACGAAAAGTGTACGGAACTGTTCCGTGATATTTGTTCTCATATATGTCAGTGAATAATGGACAATCTAGACACGAATGAAGAATAGACGTTAAACCACAGATGTGGTTCTACAGAAGGAAGCTGTCGACACCATGGACCGAACATGTGAGTAACGACAAAGTTTTAGGGAAAATTAAAACAATAAGGAAACTTATATTTAACATTAGGAACAGACACTTGAAATTTCTAGAGCACATAATAAAAGAAGGTTAAAAGAAGGTTTGGTTTGGTTTGGTTTGTTTTACGGCATATAACTCAATGGGTTATTTAATTTTTTTTACTTGGTAATATTTTGTTTTGTCAAAAATCTATTTCTGGTAATATTTTCTTCCTCAAAAACGTATAGCTGGTAATATTATTTTAAAAAAATGTATTGCTGGTAATATTATTTTTTCTGAAAACCTATTACTGGTAATAGTTTTGTTTTTCTTCGAGAATTTATTTCTGGTAATAACTTTTACAAAGTATTTCTTGTATTAAAACCTATTTTTACACTCTTATAATGCGTTTTACCTCAGTTTCTAGGTTAACTATTTGCCCATAGCTGGGGCCCTAACAAGTGATACGACCTCGGGTCAGAGTGGACATGGGAAAACCAGCAATTAAGAGGTAGTTCCACACTCCTCAAATCCTCCTTAGGACGGTAATGAAGAAAGAAGGGCTTGGAAAATGTAGTACTCACAAGACAAGAGGCATATACGTAAACAACACCTGAAATATTTAGTGAGCTTGAGTAAAGGATCAACGGAACAGGGTTTAAGAGAAATAACAAGAAGGTAAAATATATTAAGAACTACAAAGGCCATTGAGAAGATGTACGGAGACAAGTGTGGTGCAACGATTAGCGACTTAGCAAAGAAAGATATTCGAAATGTGTTCGAATTCCAGTGGTGTTAATATTTAATAGCCCTCTCACGAGGGATGTATGTGGCACAAGGCCGAGTTTACCATGGGTTCTCCGAGCCCGTAGTCTCAGCCAAAAATATTCCCTTCGAACCAGAATTACACGCCCGAGGTGTATTCTGACAAATCGCTCGCTATTATGGTTCCACCTCAGCATGCTTTAACGCCTTAAGTGCTTGGGCGATCATGGCTCTCCAATCCTATTCTTTGTAGCTTTTAAGAATTTTTTTTTCTTACTCTTCTTCATACATCCTGTTCTGCTTTTTTAATATAAAGTTTTCTTTTTCTTCTATATGTCCTTTTCCTTTAGTACGTGGTCGACCATGGGTCTCCACAACTTTCTGTCCTTTGTAGCTCTTCGTACATATTGTCTTTTTTCTATCACTCCTAAATCTTTTCTTCCAACCATTTGCACAAGCTAATTTGATAGGTTACTCGCCGTGTACATCTGTTCCTCAGATTTTCCAAGGCGTTTATGCATCCTGGGTAAGACGATAAACTACATCCAACAGCAAGGCCTCTGACAGGAGGAGCATAACATTTCATTTTTTTCGGCAAATCTAATTAGATGTGTCTCTTCTCACGTTTTGTCTTTCACAGAATTTCAAATATATTTAAAGTGGAAGTCAAACGCAATTTTGAATAAACAAAAGGATTTTTTATTAGTAGTTTCTTTTTTTTTATGTTTTCAGATAAACAAATCTTTGATAGAACATTTTTCTTGTCTGACGGTTCACTAATTGGGGTAAATTTACAAATCGAATTCGATAACTTTCTTTTTATATTTTTCTTGGGATAAAGAAAAAACATATACAATCATGTTATTCACACCAGGGAATATCAGACGGTCAGAATAGAACTATATATGAAATCAGGAAAGGTAAGTAAATGTAATATGCGATGACCCCAATATATACGATAATCCCCCAAAGAGAGACCAAAGTAGATATTGAAGTCAGTGACAAACTAGAATATCAGAAAAGGCAGACCATTTGTTTAAAGTAATGTGAGCCGCCAACATCTTATGTCATTATATACTCTTCGAATTAAATTTGATATGTATATTTTGTTGTTTTCTTTAGTTTCTTGTAGATAGTTTTGTATACACATTGTAAATACTCATTGGGGTAGTTTTTAGAATTGTTATTTTTTCCCTGCCTCCACAGAGATTGAATTGTAAATATGGGAACTAGTTAGTATTTACATAGAGACAGTGAGGCATTATGGTGTTTGGAGTTAGAAAGGTACGTATGAATGTGTTGTTTTCGTGTATGGAATATTTTCGTACGATTGGGTCAGTGATTCCGGCTAGCTAAGTTATAGTTAAGACAGAAGAAGACCATCCTTTCCCCAACCCCCATTAGGCCTTGTGCCACATTTCTGTATGGCACAGAATAAATATTGCTACTGAAAGTCCTTAAATTATGTGGTTTCTGTTCTTTTTTGTGATTATTTTGGTGCTGTCGAGTAGATTCGAAAACGAAGGGTCCTCGACGAGGTCTACAGGATTTCATTCGGTAGAAGCCATTTTTAATCAATGAACTGAGAAAATGTTTAATTTAGAAATGCACGTACGCTTTTGTCGTCATGCACTATACCCATATGAAAATCTCGATCGGACGAAAATTAGATACAAGGGTGGATTTTTTTATAAACTTGATGTACTGCGTCGTGCTAAAAATGTTTCTCGTCAGAATCTGCCTTGCACAATTATAAATCTACCATTTGTCCGTCTATTGACTTATGTTGCCATATTTGGTCTGGTCCCCCAGCTGTGTATCTCGGAATACTTAAAAAAATCTAGGGTAGACTCTGTAATGTAATCGATCGTGACCAGGCTTCTCGTCTCCAGCCACTTTCTCACGAACGTGATGGGACTTCCCTCTGTCGGTCCTACAAATATTTTCATGGCAACTCCGTGATGAGCATTTTATTTTGTCCTAGTTCCCCAACTACATGAATTTAAGCGTGCTACTAGATTGGAAAATAGGTTTTACCGTTTTAGTGTTGAACTAGATTGGTGCAATCACCACTTAAACTTTAACAGATTTTTTTTCTCGCAAATTACACCTGTGGTACTCCATTCCAATTTCTTGCTTCCCTGTTAACTATCGATCTTCAAAGATTTAAATATAACATCAATCGACATCTTCTCTCCTCTTGAAACCTGTTCCATTTTTTGTCCTTTCTTTAATCTTCCCCATTCTCAGTATTCTAATTCTCTTTCACCTTCACTTTCACCCTCTGTAACTCCCTGCGTTCCCGTGGCATTGTCGCCTTCCTTCGAGTAAAACTATTTTTAAAAAAAATCATAGAAAACATTCTACTTGAAATCAGTGTCAGGTCATCGTTCAAATATTGATTAAAATCTGTTTGAAAATTGATGTTACTCTCAGCTTTGATTGTGTTTTGGAACGCCAATAAAACTGGTACGAACTAATTTTATTACAAATAATAGATACGTGGTGGTGTTGAAAGGTTTTCGGGACAACCAACTTGAACTAAATCATCAAACATCTGATAAAATTTTGATTGGGTATAAAACTCTTAGAGACTCTCAGATTTATCATAATCGTATCATCCAATATAAATATTTATTTGCACGCAGTTCCTACTTAATTGCAAACAAAGGTTTTGAACTAAAAAAAAAAGATGCCGAATGTGTACTTTAAAGAATCGTAGGTCTTTACATGGTAAAGACAAGGAAGTGTCATTTTCAAATGAGGCTCAAAAGAATATGCATTAAAATCGTTTTTTTTTACAGAAATTTTCACCGTGCATAAGGCTCAAGAGCCACTCAAGGTAGAAAGTTTCAGATTAAGTGACAAAGTTTATGAGAATATGCGGGGAAGTTATTAGTTTAACCTAGACATGAACAGGTTTAGAATCTTTCAATGATTGCATAGCTAGAGAGCTTTTGCATCAAACTCAAAATGTTGCCCCTTGTCAAAGGTCTCTGAAATATCTAAATTGTTCATGGGATGTATTTGTTGTCTAGATTCTTACTAATTCTGTGAGTAATGATAGTTCGAATATCAGCAGTGGACCAAACCGATCGAAATGAGTACTGCTGGTCGTTAGGGGTTTGTCCCTATTGAGATGATCAAAAAACTTCATCTTGATTATAGCTTTGAAAAGTTTGCTTTGACACTGAAGAGGCTGATGGGTCTATAGTGTGACGCTGAGATATCAGGGCACAGAACTATCTTGCAATTATTACGTACAGTTTTTGAATGCAGCAAGTGTCCAACTACACCGTTCCCTGTGATAGATATTTTAGTAGTAACTATGGCTGTAGCACATCCGATGTTAACCAGGACTGGCTTTCCGGTTTTTGCTGTAATGTTGGGGACGATCCATTCCGAGATGATGGCGACAGTTTTGGAGGCAGTATGTGAAGGATTCTGAGAGAGCTTCTTCTCTGTTTGATCAGAAGCTTTCCAAGTGGCTTTCCTTTACCGAAAGAAAGGTTCTATGTAATGGCATATTAGGTATTTACTATTCATTTGACATTGACTTTGACATTGATGTGTGAATGTTCTGAAGTGACCATAGGTGATGTATGGTAAAACTTCAGCGAAGAATTTTCTGAATAGGATGTGAGTAGAAGGTCAAGGATGTTAGCCAGAAAATCTGTTGCATCGAGAACATGGGAGAGGTCTTCAATAATCTGTATCAGTTCGTAGATGACCGAAAAGACTTGGCTGTATCTGCCTTATTCATCGTTTTATTGGTGGGGGGCATAATCAGTCTTTGTGGTAAATACTGAGGTCAGTAGAAATATGACAACTAGCTGGGGGATAGTCAGAGAAACAATCGTCTCAGCTGTTTGGTCAAACATTACAATTTCGTCAAGCTGAAGACGAAGTTCTCTATTTACGTTTACATCTAGTGAAATGTAGTGTAAATTGTTGAGATCTAGACACAAGGCTAGCAATGCGTTTAAGTTAATAAAGTCAGAAAAATTCTAGTAACATAAAACTAAATGAATTGACACGCCTGCGATAATAACTTAAGAATCAACACTTGTTCAGGTACCATTTCAAAGGAATTAATCATTTATTCCTATACTCATTTCTTCAGTTAACAAAACAATCTATATTATATTTAGTTCAAATGTCCATTCTGAATTCAAATATATTTATATATTTATATATATATATATATATATATATATATATATATATATATATATATATATATATATATATATATGAAGCGAAAGTTGGATCACGTGTGCTATCTCATAATATATAGATTTAATAGGCCGGTTAATGATATTTAGGGAATAAAAAGACAATAAAATGATAACAGTATTGCCAATAACATTGAATATATTTATTATATATTAGCAGGCGTGTCAGAAAATTCCGACATTTAGTCAAAAGTAATATTAATATATAATAAATATAGTCAAACTTATTGCTAACATTGTTATCGTTTTGTCGTCTTTTATTCCTTCCTCAAATTTCATTAACAGGCCTATGAAATTTACAAATACATACACACACACACACATATATATATATATATATATACATATATGTAGATATATATATACACACACACACATATATATATATGTGTGTGTATATATATCTACATATATGTATATATATATATGTGTGTGTGTGTGTTTGTAAATTTCATAGGCCTGTTAATGAAATCTGAGGAAGGAATAAAATAAATATCATGAAACGGCCTGTCGCCTCTGAATGTTGACTTCTATTTTCACTTTTACGACTCTGTAATTATATGGTGGACCCATTTCAAAAATTTCTTCAAAGCTTTCATCGCCAAGACGAAAACGTTATCCCTGCGCTTATATATATATATATATATATATATATATATATATATATATATATAGAGAGAGAGAGAGAGAGAGAGAGAGGGTAGGGGAAATATCAGTGTGTCACACGTTTTCAACTTTACTTTTAGAGGCCATAGGCCAACGTACCATACCATTTTGGAATCAAACCTATTCCGGAGCAAATTAAAAACATTCCGGGTCAGTTCTGCTCCCGCAATCCTGAAATGTTGTATTCCCAAGTTTTTATTACTGCGATTGTTTTCGGCGATTTTTTACGTGACTTTTGCGGCATTTTTTTTTTTATTTATTTATTTGTTTAATAATTTTTTTTTTTTGTAGGATAACAATTTTTATAACTTGGAAATAAATTTCTGAATAATCGAAATTAATTGGCAAATCCAGCGAAAGTCATCCAATAAATAAAACTAATTTTTTATATGCAAATAAGGACCTACGTACATCAAAATGTCTTTAAATTAAGTGGCCGAAGAATAATTACCATTGGACTTTTAAAAGGTAGGCTTAATTATTAATGCCATACTTAAATGCTGTGATTAATTTTTAGTTTTTCTATAGTTTATTGGCACCTTCTACTCCTCCCTACTTATTGTGATGATGACCCTATGAAGAGCCCTTCGCAGGAGCCAGAAAGAGC
>OZ038480.1:36829031-36834031 GCA_964036315.1 Acanthosepion esculentum | reverse complement strand
CACTATTGGCCTCGGCTTTGAGCAATAATAATGTATAATTATTATTCAAGTTTAACAGAAGAATCGTGAATGAATTCGATCATAAACAAAAAATGACACGTTCATCATTAATTAATCATAGCAAAGGATCGGAAGCTCATGAATCATTGAAATTAAGTTCAAATATATATATTATTCCAGGATCATTTTCAAACTTATTCGAGATTATCTTCACCCTCTCTAACTTTTTGTCCTGGAGTAACAAGGTGTGTCACATGTTTCACGTACAATTTCATTTTCAAGTTTTCTTTCACTGGTCTTTGGACTGTCATACCTTAACTCCTCTCTCACGCCCCAAACGTCTTATGCATTGAGTTAAAGCTTTTCTGCTTGACCTCTTTAGCTCTTATGTGAAATGATGCTCCATTTTCATGTTGTCTTGATCCGATTTTCCTCTCCACTTTTCCTTCTTTTTTTAACTTATTCACCGTTCTCTTGACAGTTCTTGAATGGATTTTGAAGAGGGGAATTTTAACGCCTGCCGCTGCTGCTTTAATGCATCGCTCTTCGTAAGAACTGAGGGCTATGGCGGTTAGCATGGTGTGCATATAGCACGTATATACTACGTTAAAAATTCACTTTCCTTGCTCTGCGGCGATACCCTAGGGGTAAGTGTCTCTGACTGATGTCAAAACGGTCGAGTTTTGATCCCGGCCTGATGCAATCGGATATCTAGCCATTCTGCTGAGCTGTGGATGACTATACATACATACATACATACATACACACACACACACACACACACACACACACACACACATATATATATATATATATATATATATATATATAAAGTCTAATAATGTAAAAAAATGAAAGAAATATGAAATAATGCACACCTTAGCACCCAATCAAGAAAAAACATCGCTTTATGAGTAAGGAAACTAAAAGACATTCCAGCACGCCTGTTGTCCTGTTCGGCCTTTCGGCGTGGTGTAATGATTAAGCAAGCTTGTATCGCGAGATCGTTTACGACTAAATAGTGAGTTCGATCTTCACTGGGTACCCAAAACTTTCGGCCTTAGAAAATCACCATCCGTTTTGCTGAGTAAGTCGATAAGCTATAGCGGGCAGTAAGGCTTCTGATTGGGTGGACCAACTTTTATTTGCTGTTGTTCCCAGGTTCATCGTGACCTCGAGTGGCAGCACCTTTTAGTTTCTCAGCTATGGACAAATAGTGAACGCCCAAACAAAAATAACTAGCAATACACTCCTGATCAAAAATTTAAGACCACTTGAAAAAATCTTTGTAAGAGACTGTTTGTCATGGATACATTATAAACTTTTTCTTACTTAAGGTTACTAATTCTATAATCTAAAAGTTTATCTAGACAAAACGTTATAATCCGATCAATTTATTCAGAAATGGACATTTTTACAAAATGAAGCGTTTTACACTTGATCAAAATTATAAGACCAGGGGGTATAAATTGTTAGATCTAGGGTAATTCCAATGTTTTTAGTTCAGTTAGAGATTAGCAATCACTGCGTAAAAGTGCCACCATGCCTAAAAAAGCAAATTTACCGAAGTTGGGTGTGATCGAATTCTAGATTTCCATAATCAAGGTATGTCACAGCGGGCGATCGCAGCTAAGGTAAATCGCAGTAAAACTGTGATTTGCAACTTTGTAAAGGACAGTGCGAAATATGGAAACGCAAAGTCTACTGGTAATCCCCAAACAATTTTTCCGGCATTGAGTAGGAGAATAAGACGGGTTGTTGTGTAAGCCAGTGGACTTTCTTCTAGTCAAATTAAGGCAGCTACAGATGCTGATTGCAGCCCAGTAACCATCAGATGACACTTACGACAAAAATGTATGGTAAATAAAAAGCGTAAACAAATTCCTCGGGTGCTTCCACGTCACAAGGTGAACCGTTTAAGGTTTGGTCGTGAGTACCAAACATGGGACATTGTGAAATGAAAAAAGTCCTGTTTTCTGATGCGAAAAAATTCAATCTAGATGGTCCTGATGGCTTCCAACGCTATTGGCATATCAAAAACATGCCTCCTGAAATTTTCTATAAACGTCTTAGTGGTGAAGGGTCCCTAATGGTATGGGGTGCCTTTTCTTACAGAGGGACGATGGAGTTCCAGGTGGTGCAGGGTCGTCAGACAGCGGCTGGTTATATTAGCATGCTACAAAAAGCATCGTTGATGACGGAGGGCTATCGTTTGTGTGTGGATGGATGGTTATTCTAGCAGGATAATGCTGCAGTCCACGCTGCATGCCGGACCTTGACATTTCTACAAGAAAATGGGGTCCATCTCTTGAGACATCCTGCATGCTCACCGGACTTGAACCCAATTCAAAATGTTTGGGGTGGATGGCAAGAGATGCTTATCGAAATGGCAAACAATATTCAACAAAAAATGAACTTCGTGAAGCTATTTTCAGAAACTGGAGCAATATTCCTCGCAGCTCAATGGAAACACTAATTTCTAGCATGCTCCCCCAAAATTTTTGAAGTCATCAAAACCAGTAAGGGGGGGTAGAACTCATTATTAAATTTGGTTGTTGAATGTTTTCGTACACTTTTCGTACAATTTCGTAGAATTTTTGTCTTTGGTCTTATAATTTTAATAAAGTGTAAAACGCCTCATTTTATAAAAATGTCAATTTCTCAATAAAATGTTCGGATTATAAATTTCTGTCTAGATAACCATTGAAATTATAAAATTAGTAACCTTAAATAAGAAATGCTTCAAACTTTTCCATTAAAAACATTCTTTTAAAAAGAAATTTCAAGTAGTCTTAAATTTTGGTCAGAAGTGTATATAAAAATAGATTTTTATATTAAAAATACCAACAAAATATATTTTTGTAGTGAAATTACTAGCACTACATTTTATAGTATAATAACGAATGATAAATTGTTAGAGGAAAATGACGATATATTTTATATTAAAGTTGAAGACGTAACCTACATTATGAAAATATAAAAAATAAAATTAAAAAGAACAATTTGCTATGATTAATATCAACACTTCTAAGGAGTAACAAGATTTCATTTCTCGTTTGATTTTGTAAGTTTAATTGTTGTAAAAATGCAGCTAAGTAATTATAATTTAGTCATGAAATCATGTCATTTCATATTTAGATTGCGTGGTTAAATAATACATACGGGCAGATATACCTGTAAGCAAAAACAACCAAAACGAAACAAAACATCAACACATCTGGAAGAGTAAATTTCAACAACGAGTAGTAAAATTTTGAAGCTACTGTTATATCCAATATAAAAAAGTAATATCTTTTAACCCTTTGGGCTCTGACCACCGCTTTACCGGGGGTAGAGAAAAATGACGTAATTCCCAGCCATCGGTTGAACAGTGGTAGAGAAAAATGACGTAATACCCAGCCATCGGTTGAACAGTGGTAGAGAAAAATGACGTAATACCCAGCCATCGGTTGAACAATGGTAGAGAAAAATGACGTAACGCCCAGCCATCGGTTGAACAATGTTAGAGAAAAATGACGTAATGTCCAGCCATCGGTTGAACAGTGGTAGAGAAAAATGACGTAATGCCCAGCCATTGGTTGAACAGTGGTAGAAAAAAATGACGTAATGCCCAGCCATCGGTTGAACAGTGGTAGTGAAAATGACGTAATGCCCAGCCATCGGTTGAACAGTGGTAGAGTAAATGACGTAATACCCAGCCATCGGTTGAACAATGGTAGAGAAAAATGACGTAATGCCCAGCCATCGGTTGAACAATAGTAGAAAAAATGACGTAATGCCCAGCCATCGGTTGGACAGTGGTAGTGAAAATGACGTAATGCCCAGCCATCGGTTGAACAATGGTAGAGAAAAATGACGTAATGCGCATCTATCGGTTGATGGCAGTGGTCGAGAAAAATGACTTAATGCCCAGCTACTGCGTGAACCTTTTGTAAACACTTGTAATTACTTTTATATCTACTGTGAAATATTTCATACCAATTATTTGTGAATTTTGACCCATTAACATTCACAATCGAATTCTGAATTAATTCAATTTTCAAGACGATTACTGAATTCCAGGCTCATTTATTTAGATATTCTTTGATTAGAGATCATTGGTTTCGATTATTATTATTAATATACATTGATTTCATTATTTATTTATATTTAAAATTAGTAGAATCATACGACCAACGTATTTACGTTAAATACGTTGATCTTTGCTTTATCGATGTTAATTATTTTTTAATTTAATTTAGTTTGTTTTATTTACATTGTTTAAATTTGGACTAACATCCTCATCTTTCTTGTTATTATCACAAGGTTTCGACCGTTGTGTCCATCGACCTTCTTCAAGTATCTGTCGATTCGGGTATCTTTAGGGAGATTTCGAACAGAAAATTTTGCTTAATGTTGGAAACCAAACTCTTCTCGTCCTGTTTCCCATTTCTCGCGATATCTTGTCTTATTTCTAATCGGAATAACTCTGACTCCTCGTACTAGAAATTAATGTTTTAATTTATTTTAAGGGAAACGTTGTTTTTTTTATTTAGTACGATTAAAACATCAAATTATTAAGGGTTCGATTATTAAGGTTTAATTATTAAGGTTCGATTATTACCTCCATGTATACCGATCAACTTCGCGGAAGCATCCGGTAATTGTTTGTCTCATTTCTGCATGTTGGCATCGCAGTGACTGGTTTCCCGGATTCGACCTTGACGATAACTTCATCTTTTCGCAGCTTCCTCAGAAATCAAGTGTCTCTTTATACAAGCCGTATACAATACAATATGGGAGGCACGGTGTAGTAATGGCTAGCGGCTTTGAGGAATCGGAGAGCCGAGTTCGAATTCCGGTCGAATCCATTACATTCACTTACGTGGTTATACCCTTGGGAAAGGTGTGAGTCCTCTTCTTCTCCCTCCAGCTATGGGTAAATAGCAGGATAGACTGGGTTCTATAGCCTTGGATGGCAAGTGGTCTAGGAGAAGGACTACACTGAATTCAATCCTGGA
>OZ038480.1:36744031-36824031 GCA_964036315.1 Acanthosepion esculentum | reverse complement strand
GTTTTTTTGACACTCGGGCTTTTTCAGGGCACGTTTAGCCATGTTTGCCGGATCGCATAACATATACGGAGAAAAATAAATTAATTGGTAACTTAGATATAATTAAAGAGGAGTAATAAAAATGTTAAGTATAAGTGTCATTTGTGTTTTCATTGCTCACATGTTCAGTCCATGGCATTCTCAGTATCCTTCTGTAGAACTACATATCTGTTGTTTCATGTCTCTCCTTCATTTGTGAGGAGATTTCAGTATTTACTGCTATAGTGGAGGATTGGTAGATAGTACATAACAGTCCAGTACTTTTTTATTTGTTTCTAACAATTTTTTTGTGCTTTTTAAATACTTTGCTCAGCTTTTGCACCGGATCTGTCGCTATCCTAATGGACCTTCAGGATATCCGTGTCGCACTTTCAGTCCTCTGTTAATACGCTTCCCAGATACTTAACTTGTTGACGCTGTTTGATTCGGTATCTGTAATTTGAATATTGGCCTGTTCCTTTTTATTTCTGTCAAGTTATACATCTACTTTCAGCAGCAAGCAAGTCTGCATTATTTACAACACGCCCTAGACAGTGGCATCAGCTTCTTGGTTGACGACCTTTAAAAAATTTGTTATCTACAGAAGCTATCTATGGATTGAAAAAGTGACCTCGTCTTCGACAAGGATTAATGACACACTAATCGAACAACTATGTTTTTTAGCTAAGTCCGCAGATGCACATTGTCTTCAGACATGCGCTTCCTTTCTCTTTCTCTCTATAGATATTAAAAATATTTAACGAGTAAAGACTGTTTCTTTCTATTTAAAAGTTGTCTAGCCAGTAATTTTTTTTTTTTGGAGCGCACGTGACTTCGCCCAGTCCGCCATAAATTTGTGATTGCATTCAAACATATTACTCTAACTGTATTTATCACCGTGATTTACAATTAGAAAGAGACAAAAAAAAGATGAAGACTTGAAGAATGTGGTCGTCGTATGGATATCAAAGCAGAGGTAATGGAAACAGGAGAAAACAGAAAGTAACTTACTTAATAATTTTGTGTGACGGGGGGGGGGGGGGTAAAATAAAGACAAAGATTTATAACAAAAAAATGAGAGGATTTTGTGAAGAGACATAATTTTCTATATCTTAAAATGTCATCGAATAAATGAGAAAATACTAAAATGGCATTGTCTGTGATGATATTTCTTGAAGTAAAATCAAATATAAAATGTCAAATTTGCGAGATCTAATTACATTTCAAATTCTTTTCTGACAATTAAAGATGTTTACTAAATTTAAGTATCCAAAATCAGGGCAGAGAATATTAGAAAATGACTTCATATTATTGCAAGGAAACTTGAAGCAACAGAGATGAGGTTCTACAGAAGGATGCTAAGAATACTTTGGACGGAGTACGTGAGCATCAAGTAAATTATATGAAAAAGGGAAACAAGAAAGATACCTTTATTTATAAGAGATCTAATTACATTTCAAATTCTCTTCTGACAATTAAAAATGTTTACTAAATTTATGTATAAATTATGAAAAAGGGAAACAAGAAAGGTACTTATAAATAAATTAACAAAGAGTTAAAATTTCTGGAACACATAATGAGGAAAAAGGGTTAGAAAATTCGTCACCCACAGGAAATATTGCGTGCAAGAAGGACATAGATACATAACAAGCGCGTTTCTATGGGGAGCAGAAGGGGCGTGGTGAAAAGTCAAAATTTATTCAGAGCGACAGAGGATAGGAAGTTGTGGAAAGACATGATCATATACGTCCTGAAGAGACGAAAAGATACGAAAGCAATCTCCCCAGGTACAAACAAACAGTACTAATTAGACACAAAAAAAATATATCAGTTTATTTTTGGAAAATTACTGATAGATATTGAACGTTAACAATTAGACGGTAATAAATAATTATGGAAACTGTTGGGTTTTTTTTTTCATTAATCTCACCCTAATGATTCTCCTAATTAAATGAGAAATTGCCCAACATCAGTAAGTGCAAAGAAATCATCTCGTATTTTGAAATAGAAAATAAATGGAAAAACAATAACATGTAAATGTGTATGTAAATATTTAAATAATTAAGGAGAAAAATGATTAATTACAGAGAATTATATCTGTTCTTTATGCATGATAACCGAGAGAAATCTAAGGTACAAATATTTAATAATCAAAAATATGAAACAAATCAATCAGTGCGAACTTGTTGTCAGCATTACAATTCTACTTTTTGGCATTTGTGTTTGATATAATTGTCTCATCACTGACAAGCGTATAAATAGCCTCGTTTGGTTTGGTTGATTTTGTTTCGCGTCTTCTCAATATCTATGTGTTATTTGATGCCGAAATTTAAATATTTTGAACGCAATTGTATGTCTTCAACTGTAGATAAACGTTTTTATTTAGAGGTTCACTATTTGCCCACAGCTGGGAACCTAACAGGTGCTACACCCCCAGGTCAGCAAGTAAGAGTTAGTGCCGCTTTCCTCAAAACCTCCAATCTCCTGATCAGGGGTCATGTTGCCTGATGTAGTTTAAAATAGATTGATTAAACTGTTTATTGTTCTATCAACAATTTTCGGGTTGTTAACAGCCGAAACATATTCGGCATTGTGAGAATCTTTTTTTTTTTTTTTTTTTTGCAATTGAATATTGCACTAAAAATTGTTTTATTTTTTAGAATAACAATGATTTTTTTCCAGATGAAAATCTTATTTAACACATATTAGTGAAGAGAAGGACGCATACTTACCCAAGCGTATTTGTACATTAGGGAATGTAAACAACCCGGCTAGAATTCGAACACGCCGCGACCCACCCGAACCGTTATACATTACACTACCAGCACATGTGACTCCTTTAATTAAGTGGCCTCGAGTAAATAGAGCCCACCTTCCAAACTCCGCAAAAGTATCGTGTGGAGCTGCTTTCCCAATAAATGTACGTTCAGGGGTCAAATTTGATGAGGGAATTAAGTCTGGGCCATGTGGTGGATACCATAAAACATTCCAGTCATAAAAGAACATCCCAATCGGTGGTTTCAGTTACTCTTTGATTGGGTTGCACAATGATCTGATTGTGTAGAAGGATGATATTCGTATGGAAACAGCCTGGCCTGGCCTTTTCGACGAATTACACGTTCATTTAATCGGCCTAGTATTTCACTTTAACTGGCGCGATAACTATCTGATGTCACCGTATGAAATTCAGAAGTAACGCACCTTTTGAATCCCAGAACAGGACTGTCATCAATTTTTACGCTAACTGCCGAACATTTAATTCCGACTCGGCCTATACAATTAGACGTTTCCATATATAACGTTCGTTGGTTGTTTGGTTGTTTTTGTTTAGCGGCATATCAACACCTCCATGGGTTATTAATGCCGAAATCTAAATATTTAGTAAGCATTTCATTATTTTTATTTTTAGAGTTACTACTAAATTAGTGATACAAGACTTACTAATTAACCCATAGCTGGGAGATAAGAGGTTTTGAATCCCAGAACAGGACTGTCATCAATTTTTATGCTAACTGCCGAACATTTAATTCCGATTGGGCCTATACAATTAGCCGTTTCCATATATAACGTTCGTTGGTTGTTTGGTTGTTTTTGTTTAGCCGCATATCAACACCTCTATGAGTTATTAATGCCGAAATCTAAATATTTAGTAAGCATTTCTTTATTTTTATTTTTGGAGTTACTAATAAATTAGTGATACAAGACTTACTAATTAACCCATAGCTGGGAGAGAAGCGGTGGATACATACCTTTCCCAGGAGTATTTGCGCATAAGTGAATATAACGAACCCAAATGGATTTGGAACTCGGCTCTCTGATTAAAAATTCAGAACCATTATCTAATACATCTCCCTCAAATCCGAGCTGACAGCAATTGCTATTCACAAGAGGTCATCCATCTAGCTATTGACAAGGCTCGACGTTGCTTAATTTACGTACAGGAACCGGTGTTTCAACGTGATGTAACCGTGAACCGATATATTCGGTATCCATTGACCGAGGCTATCATTTGACATTTATAAAATCTTTTTCTTAGAACAGTTTTTTTCCAGAAAGTTACACTTCTCAATTCCATTAAATGTCATAGATCTCTCAGTTCCAATGCGAGTTTGTTTGTAGGCCTTTCTTCGGAGTGGGGATGAAAATTTAACAGCATGATAATATCATTATTTTCTCTTGAATTTATATACGGTAGGAATCTCTATGAACAGAATGTGTGGAAATGAGATGGCGATGCCAGGTGCTAACTATTTATGCTGGCTGCAGTGGATTCCTTGGACGTTCAATCGTCTCCTTCCTTTTGATGGTGGGCATAACTGGTTGGTGGCTGAATAGTGCTTCACATCGTCTCCAGACCACAACTAAGCAGGCATTGAGTTGGTTCAGGTCCAAAAGTAAACAAGTTTAATTAAAACCATGCTCACAACACAATGCAAATTCCGACATGAAACACATTTATTAGCCTTCCATCTTACGTCATTGATAATTGGTCATTATTAGCGCGTTGTGGTTTGGTTAACGATCAAAAGGAAACGCTTTTATTGAACACTACGTTTCAAAATTTCACATATAGTTGCATAAAATCACAGAGGCTGACACGTCTCCACCGAAAAGATCTGGTGACAAAAGACGCTATTGGCGCTAGGAGTGGCAGTACCGTCTTGGCCACCAAAACTGTTACCTTTCCTAGTTGGCGGCTGATAAGGACAGGGAATCGCATGTGTTGTAAATTGCTACTCGATTCAGTTGTTGCTGCAGTCTTAAATGGAGGCATCTTGTTATTTTGTATAGCTTTTTATCATTTGTAGCGACCGTTTATATGGTTTAATGAAGGACTGACTTAAGATCTATAAAACCAAAAGAGGACAATCTCTATTCGGTTGATGCAACATAAACATTAATTTAACAAAACAGCGGTCAACAGATGATAACTGAAACCTGAGTTGAGGTGCATAACATCCATATGAGTGTCTAGATCTGACAAGGTTACTTAAGAACAGGACGCAAGTTTTCAGGTTAATATCTACGCTTTTTTAGTAATTTACGATGCTGTGTTTAAATATGACTAGCACAATCTAACCTATCCCCACTGTCCTTATATCCTATAATAAGTTTTGAAAAAAAAGAAAACGCTGCAAAATATTTCCTTATATCATTCCAGAAAGTATCCGACTCCTCCTGGTATGCCCTATCTCTAAAAGAACCAGATCAGAAAAATGTGATGTATAAATGCCAGATATGGGCCGTAGCTGCCCATTCATCGAAAGCGTTTTCAAAGACGTATGGGAGATGTAGTGATCTCCGCCCTACAATCCATATCCCAGAGATGAAAAGCTGCTAGCCTCTCGCCACTCTAACGCTATTTTCATGTCAGATAATTCAGGTGAACTACATTCATTGCAGTCAAGACCTTCAAAGCTACGACCCACCATACCACGTACTGTGAATCCTCTCATCTTCATTCCCTCAGACAGCTTCCTCTCGACCAATTACAATGTGGACCTAACTCCTAGGAGTAGGTTTACTGATCTCTATAATCTTAAACTTGTCAACCATTATCTTTAACAGATTTATTCGTAGCGTGCAACCGTTGCTCCATCCGTTGTGGCCCTTACAACATCCCCATTCAGCAAAACTCTACCTTGAGTGGCACATGAGCATTTTACTGGGTGAATATTAAAATAAAGTATCATGCAATAAGCGAGATTTTTTTAGTATTTATTTTGTAGAAATTATTAATTCCAGATATTGTGAAGAATTTAGGGTAGGTACCGTCGCTACTCTCATTCAGATTTCAAATTATATTTTCTGTTTTAAAAATTATTATCTGAATCCCTGCTTCTCGAAACATCCCGTATGGAATGTAGAACATGTTCATACCAAACGTAAAAATCTTTGCGACCGATCTCTTGTTTTCTATCAGTAGATTTCTTGGGATCTTGTCCGGTATATTTTAATATATCTTTGGTCCATTTCCTCATATCTATGCTTAAAAATGCACAGAGTTCCATTGAGTTATGGAAAAGAAGAACTTTACATTGAATGACACCAATTTGATCGATGAAGGAATTGGTGGCTATAACAGATCAGGTGAATTTAATCGTAGGTTCTTAGCACCTGATATAATCTAGAATATTTTACTAATCATTTTTTCTAAAGTCGAAAATTCCTGCATGTCGTATTTTGGCAAGATCTTGCGTAGATTTGCAAGGGAGAAATATAATTTCATTAATTTCTGGTCTGAAACCTTGTTTAAATGCTTCGAATAAAAGAAAGTAACCCAGCGAGCAAGAATGCTTGATAAGCAAACTGATCATTCTATTCCTTATCGATTTTTTTTAGGTTTCCAATTACGTTTCGTCTCGCCAGATTGCTAGCGTCGATAATACAACACCAGAACAAAGTACATGCAAATGATATGCGAAATACAGAACAGAAGCTCAATAAAATATAAGAAGATGTTAGTCGACATCATAAGGCAATCCAATCTGAGCCCATATAAACAACACACAAAGACACAGGTGATAGATAGATAGATAGATAGATAGATAGATAGATAGATAGATAGATAGATAGATAGATAGATAGATAGATAGATAGATAGATATGCCGTATCTATGAATATTAATGGGTATGTCCCAATCCTCATGAATACGTTGGACACTATAGTAAGTGGGGGTAATATGCTGTCTACGCTGGCAGCCTGAGCTGGCAGCGCGGGAAGCTCTTGCCGTGTCGAACTCTCTGCATTCGGGCAGAGAGCTACACGGACGAGGTAGTCAGATACCCAATCCCGCGTATGCGGGGTCTACGGGCAATTTTTGCCTGAGCCCACGGGTTCGGCTTGCCACATTAAATTTGGCCTTGTGCCGCATCCAACCTCGTGGCGAGGGAAGTAAATATCGTAATACGCTGTCTAAGTAGTCCACCACTACCATTGGTTTACCTACTTCAAGAAGCTGGCGAATATTGCATTTTGTTGATCTTATAAAAGATTATTATTTTATTTCCAACCTCCGTTTTGGTTATTCCTCATTCAGTAAACCTCTCTAGGTTACAACAGATAGATAGATAGATAGATAGATAGATAGATAGATAGATAGATTTTTTATTCATTTCATCCCAAGCAAGTTCGTAATACCGCTAAGACGAAGGGGTTACGTGGAATTAAAGAGAATGAGTCTTTAGTGAGAATAAAGGAACTGGTTTCAGGAAGACAACAGCTGGCAATTGACGTTGCATTTAAATTTTTCAATATTGAAGGCGACATGGAAGAAGAAATCGGAAGGGAATTCCACAGCCAAGAAGTGCGATAAAATAAAGTAATAGAATAGAACGTTCAGCTGCATCTAGTTATGTCAGCACTAAAACAGAAGGACCTAGTTGTCAATCTAGTATCACGAGTAAATTCATGCAGTCGCAGCACTAACGGAAAAGGCACATTCAGAACAGATACCATGAAAATATTTGTAGAAAAGAGGGAAGTAAGAAATGGTCAAGAATGATTGCTGTATAGACATGATTTTTGGCAAGGAACATTTCAGGAATCTTGAGATATATACTAGGAGTTCCAGACCATATATGGCAGCAGTATCCAATGCACGGGCGTATGGTAGATTTATAAGTGTGACCAATGGGCTCTGACAAGAAATATTCGCTAGCACCACATAGTGGGCCAACAGTTTTAGCAGAAAAGCTATCAATTTATTCAATATAGTCGCCCCACTTTATTTCAGTCAAAGACAGGGGACCAAGGAGGCGCAAAGATTTGCTCTCCTGTAGTTTAGCATCAGTCATATGGATGGTAGAAGAAGAGATTATATGTGGTGATTAAATGAAAGCGGATTTGTTTTCGTAGCGCTGAAATTTCCAAGCTATGACTTTTCCCAGTTAACCAATGATTGGAGTTCTTTTTTGTAAGCAGTTGCCAGTATTATTTCATCGGATCTGTCGGACTTGCTAAAAAGAAAGGTTTAAACAATTGTGTCACCCACATACTACTTACGAACAGATTATGTCGGGAAAAATGCTGATGAAGATCAGAAAAAGCGCAAGTCCAAGGATATAGCGCTGGGGTATATACTGCATTAGTATGAAATGATCTAGAGTGTCCGTTCAACCCAACCTTCATTACACGATTTGTTAAGAACGATTGGATGAAGCCAAATATTTCTCCAGATACACCGTAGCTCTTGAGCTTGTGCAGAATGTCGCCATGCCAAACCCTGACCTGATATCTAGAACCACAGTCCGAGCTTCGCCGTTCTTATCGAAAGCTGGATAGGTAAATAAGTGACGGCCGTTAACACATCGTCGATAGACCTGGCAAAACAGAATCCATATTTTCCCTATTGGAGGCTATGAGAGGTAAGATGCTTAACTAATTAGTACTTTGGCAAAAAGAGGTAAAAGATTAATAGGGCAATAATTTGAGAGGTCAGAAGATTCCACAGAGTTCTTCAAAACAGGAATTACAGTAAACAACTTCCAACAAGTTGGCCAGCAAGAAGCAGCGAAATATTTATAGTAAAGTTTGGAGAGAACAGGAACCAGTTCAGAAGAACACTTCTTTTGAACAGTTACAGAGATACCGTCGAATCTGCTATCTTTGTGGGAATCTAATTTAGAAATTATAGCATGGACAGTATAATGTTCATATCACTCAGTGAAGATTCAGCCAGAGATACTTCGGATGGGTCGAGAGTTGGAAGATAATGCCCAAGTAAAATACACTGCTTTCTCTACAGTAGATATCAACACTTGAAATTGATTGAGTAAAGGAATTACGTTGTGTTTGATTTTGTTCAGCACACTCTTACAGAGCCGCTGGTACTCTATAGAACCAAACTTGTGAATGTTTATACGGAGTTTCATTCTATCAACGAATAGTTACTTTATCTCTGTGAGGACAGGCCTACTCTCTTTAAAACCGGTGATAAATATATGTCTTTTACAATCGGAACTGTCACTCAGGTACAAATGGAAGTGATAACTGTGGGTTATAGCGGCTGGACAGACAGAAGAGAGCAAGAAGATTTGTGGTTTCTCTTGATATTTCCGTATTGGCACGCTTCACACAGAAAATGACATTAATGGCCCACTTCTCAACAGGATGATTAAAAATGCCATTCCAAGAGCGTTGCTAAAACAACCGTAAGATCAATCCCAATCAGTGCGTTGATAGCAAAAAGATTTTCTGTTATTAGGGATTTTTTACATGATGGGCCCAATGGAAAGAGTTGTCGATAGACATTATTTGAATCGGGTTTGTATACAAGCTGATAGTGGTAGTTTGAGAGTACCAATGCCCAATGATGTACTCTAGGACATACTGGGTCTAATATCACTCTGTCCTCATTTAAAAACCCAAGGACATGCTTGTAATCAGTAATGATTGTCACTTCTTAACCGAAATGTATTTATGGAATTCGCTCCCTCTAAAAATTGCTACCAGTTCTTCCCTTTCTAGTTCGCATAATTCTGTTGTGCTTTTGATAATGCTCTTGCAGCAAAGTAATTTTGGTTCTGACCTTCCACTCGCCATAATACGAGATAAAACTGCACCGATAACAACTATGAATGCATCCACGGTCATTATAAGTTTAAATTTAGGATGGAATGAACTAATACATCAGCTATTCTTCATTTCCTCCTCCTTTTTGTAATAACGCATACAGTAGAGCTAGAACAGTGCTGATATTATTTAAATACCGTCGGTAATAATTAATAAATATTTCTGCCCGAGATTAAAATGTTCTCGAAATAAGCAGAAGTCATTGGTATACCTTGAATTAACTGGTCTATAGTGCGATGAAAAATTCCTGGTGAAGAGGCTATTACAAAACAAATTCTGGTGCACCTGAAAAGACGATTGTGGGTCTTTAACGTACTTAGTTCTTGTTACTCTTCTTCCAATGCGTAAATATGCGTCACTCAAATCCAATCTCGTAAAACAATGTCCGCCGAGACGTCCATATTTGGAATAGAGTAATTGACTATCTGTAAGGCAAGTTTTACTGTATGTTTAAAATCACCGCAAAACCTAACTCGGTAAAAAGGGTCAGTAATAACAACGACAACGCGGTTAGTCAGGTGACTTCTTTCTCTAAAAGCGATACTTGTGCTTTTTATTCACACATACAAAATATGGCCGACACGCTACTTCAGTGTCTGAACAATAGATGAAATGGTGTTTCCGTTTCCTTAGTTCCCGGTAACAGCGCGCATATATATATATATATATATATATATATATATATATATATATATATATATATATATATATATATATATATATATATATATATACGTGTATGTGTGAGTGTGTACTTGATCCAACCAAGAAGCCCTTAAAAATAGTTATATCATTTGATCATATTTGGCAAAATGGATTGAGCCAAGAACATATTTCAGCTTTTTCATATCTCTCTATGTTGCGTATTATTCCCATACACACACTAACATACATACATACATACGTGTGTGTGTGTGTGTGTGTGTGTGTGTGTGTGTGTGTGTGTGCGTGCGTGTGTGTGTGTGTGTGTGTGTGTGTGTGTGTGTGTGTGTGTAAAATATGCGATTTTAATGGCAAGTCAAATAAATTTATAACGGCGAAAATATATCGATAGTGAACAAATGTTTTAATCTTCTGCAGTAGATTTACGTCCCGGATGCTACAGAATGTATTCTTTCTTCCCATTATTAACTATACAATGTGTGAATAATTAAAGAAAAATGATAGCAATAAAAAATAAAAGTGATACAAAATCAATGCCCTCGGCCAAGTTCAAGATCTTGATGCATCGGTCAAAACTGAAAAACTGAATATCTTTAACGTCTCATTATGAACTCTAATCGGCCTATATTCCATTTTCTATAAATTAAAACATTATCTTACCAAAATGTGAGCTAGAAGCCCTCCATATTGTTTGACCAAAATGTGACCTAGAAGTCATATATATTACATATTATATGATATTTGATTTGTACATCTTCAAGTATTGGGAATTAAAAGAACGTGATCCAAACAAGAAGCCCTTAAAAGTAATTATGTTGTTTGATCACATCTGGCAAAATGGATTGAGCCAGGAACATATTTCAGCTTTTTCATATCTATATTGAGTATTATTTTCATGCACATTCACACACACACATTCACACTAACACTAACACACACACACAAATATACACACACACACTCACACACAAACACACACACACACACATATATATATATATATATATATATATGAAAAGAATTTACATAAAATAAATAGACAACACTTGTGTATATCATTTAATGAAACATGTATGAATATATACACACACACACACACACACACACACACATATATATATATATATATATATATATATATATATATATATATCGGTATCATAAACCCATGGTAACATCTGCAACATAAAGATTGCGTATCAGCATGAAACTTCGTTTTGTGCTATCGACGTTGGATAATATATATATTCATGCATATATATATATATATATAAAATATTATGAGCATAATTGATAATTTGGTAGACAGAACTGTTTGTAAACTGTCGACCGTGTGCGCGCTATCTGACTAAATTGTTGATCAAGTCTTCTATCATATAAACTGAAACAAGATAATCTCATCAGTTGCAGAGTAAACAATTAGTTGGTTCTTTCCCTAAGCTGTAATCTGGAGCAAGGATTATTTAAGGCTTTAACAGATAGGCATACTCGGATACAAGAGTCCATTCATACATATATGGTAGTACTGGGAGTGGCGATAAACTACATCCCGCAGCAAGGCCCATGATCAGGAGACTGTTGGTTCTGAAGAGCGAGGGACCACCTTTTAATTGGTATTGTTCCGAGGTTCACCCTGTAGCATCTGTTAGTGCCACAATTTTCCTCTGGAAACAACCATTTCCTATCGAACTGAAAACAGAATTGCGTTAAAATATCTAGATTTCGGCATTAAATAACCCGTACAGTTTGATCTTCCGCTAAATAAAATAAAATAAACAACCAACCTTCTTAATGAGTCAGTTTGCCAAAAGGTTTTTTTTTTTTGTTTAGTAACATTATACTGCAAAGGCTCTTAGATATTTACGTTGGACAGAAACATCGAGCAGATTACCTTTAACAAATTTTGTTATGTGAAATTCGTCCAATCTGATACAGATATCCTCGAAATGATTTGTCAGGCTTTTGACGGACTTTTTTGATAGGGAACAGGTTTATTCTGTCACCTATAGATTATGAGTGTTCTGGATGACCAAATACTATTAAAAATACGATACCTCACAAAGTTTTGTCAACTTTCATAAAGTGATCCTAGTAGGCCATCGCCGGAAAGTCCATTAGTTCTCCTACATGATTATAACTAGTACTTTTCTGATACCATTTTGTTTCCCCTAAATGGTTACTAGTGCATCTATATGTATATGCGTTGGTGCTTATGAGCGTGTAAGTATATTTTTTAACAAGCAAACTAAATAAGAATTTTCATAAAACATATTCTATATCTTATGATAGGAAGAAAAACATTTTTATCTATGTTTGAATGCCTTTTAGTTTGTGTGGGAGGGTGTTTATGTCGTTATATGCGTGCGAATACTTTTAGTGTTATGAAGAATTGCTGACAAGAAATTAATAAGTTAGAACAAGAAACATATTTGTAGATAATCAAAATAAGCTGAGGGGAAAAAAACGAAGATAAAGAATAAATATTCCGGTATATTATGTATTAAAGAGAATAAAATAATAATAATAAAAATTATAAATAAAATAAAACATTAATATTTAAACCATGTTTAAAATAAATTAAATAAAAACAAAAATAATAAAATCACTCCCAGTATGCAACAAAAACTGTTCCTACCGGAAATATGGACATCCCGCGAAAAGACATTAGACTCAGTTTCTTCATCACAAAACGTCAGGAAGACAACACTTGTGTAACTTCCCTCTGTGATATGACACGAAATATTACGGAGTAAATTGCTCTCTTTTATATAATGTACATTAACACAATTGTAACGTAAAAATATACACACATCAAAACACAAATATATATATATAAATTGTATGAAATTAACATACAATTTACCATGATTTTTCCTGTTATTGTGTACGTTTATTTTCCTGTTTTTATCGTCGTGAAAACAAGCCTAAAATTCCTACCACTATGGTAAAAGTAAAAAATCCACACAGAGATATGAATGCGTATATTTAAGAATGCATGTACATGTTAACTCGGACACGATAAAAGCCACACATATATACAGAGACAAAAGTGATTTAATCTGTCTGTAAATAAGAAGTGGAAATATATTTCGATTGGTTCGCATCATTGCCGTGTAAAGAAGCATTTTTATTTTTTGCATATTTAAATATATTTTTCACGGATGGATGCTTCTTTCTGTATTTTTCTGAAAAACAATAAATTTAAAATTAATCGTTTTCACAAAATATATTAAGCTATTTATTGTTTTTTCCTTGTGTTTCGTTTTCTCCACTTCAGTTTAAAGATGTCTAAATTAATAGTGAAACAAGACTTATCACCTCCCGCTGAGAATTTCTTTTCTCTGACTTATTCTACAGCCGACAGACACGCACAAAAAGTCGAATACATTAACCTCCAAAACACCAAAACAATAACAGTCGAATCCATTACGTTCACTTACATGCTATTACCCTTAGGAAAGGTATTAATACTTTTCTCCCTGAAGCTATCGGTAAATAGCATGATAAACTATAGCCTTGGATGGCAACTGGTCTAGGAGAAGGACAACTCTGAATTGAAAACCTGCGGAGGGTCGTTTGGCGACCTTGTGGTTCGTATTGCACCGGATCTCTGTATTCGGACCTTCAAAATGCATGGTTGATTATGCACAAAGCGTTCCAAACATCTGGTGTCTGGCTGTCGATTCCTAGGAGCTGAGCTACTTGACGCTCATACGTCGAATACGACGGGAGAGCCCATCATATATATATATATATATATATATATATATATATATATATATATATATATATATATATATATATATATATATATATATATAGGGTATCTCTAAAGTATGGACACATGGAAAATCTCATTAACTATATTTTTACCTCCACAGATTACCATGCTTTTGTCGAAAGAAGAAAGAATCGACTTTTTATCTTGGGTATGCTACAGAAGAATGCGTATTCAATGAAAATCACATATGCAGCACGTTTGATTGGATGCATGAAGTGCTAAAATTGACGGCAATGTGGAGTTATTGCATCATGTTTACGTGAATCTTGCAAAGCGCACACTAACAATTTGACACATTCCTATTTG
Organism: Acanthosepion esculentum; assembly: GCA_964036315.1. NCBI lineage: Eukaryota > Metazoa > Mollusca > Cephalopoda > Sepiida > Sepiidae > Acanthosepion > Acanthosepion esculentum. Next base: position 36,809,689 of record OZ038480.1, on the reverse strand, counting down.
TGTATCATGTCGATCAAACAGCGTATTGGAAAAATCTTAATAATGAAATTCTGCTCTCTGGCCCGGATCGAACCATCGTCCATCTTTGTAATAGAAACCACTGTTAAGATAAGGTTTGCCGTACCACTCGGCTGCGCAGAGAGTCATTGTTTTTTTTCCTTATAAGGAAATCACAGATCCTCTGTTTTTCTTGTAAATCCATATCTGCCAAATTCCTCATCCGAAACATAAATGAAGCATTTTCTAAAGAATTAATAAATTTTCACACCAATCCGTCTTTTAATTAAATAGGACGGACGGGAATTAATGCTTTTACGGTCTGAAGGATTCGTCACTTTATTTTGATTCTAAATTATTTCATTCTTTCATTACTCTCAGACGCAAACCAAGCAGATGTCTTCTTTTTTATTTTTATCCAAAATGAACATGCTTTATTGATTTGTGAAGAGGAAATAGTTCTTCAACTTATTGTTTGCATTTGATGGTTATAAGTATAACGTCCATCATGGAAACCAGTTTTAATGCAGAATTTGTTTTTATTTTATTTCTTTTTTAATCACAATGTAGTTGCTGTAGAAGTAAACAATAAAAGCCAAAGTAAAAAATATATACTTCAACGGAATGCCTTAAATATTAAATGAGTCCATAAGAAATAATTTAAAAAATCTAAATCTTCGAAACGAATTGTGGAATAAAGCCGAACATTTTCTCCCGTTAAACCAATCTTTCTTTGCCGGATAACACGAGAAATCCATAATGTCTATTCATATAGTTTATGTCTTTACATTAGAAATAATAGAGGAGATACTAATAGCAAAAATTACGATGACGAAAATATCGGTATCAGTTTACATACATTTCTGGGATGCAGTTACACCCAGTATATATATATCGATTATGCCGTGACATGATTTATATATATATATATACACACACACACACACACACATATATATTAAGACATTTTTATGTTTAACATTCTTTCTATAGATACAAATATTTAAGTAAATACTCTGTTTATAATAAACAGTATTAAACAACATTTACTGGCCTGAAAGCCCGAGAAATTTTAATAGAAAATGTTCGTCCTCCGACAGGATTCGAACATGTGTGCTATACGGAACCGTCATATAGCCTGACGTGCCTTTTAACCGATTCGGCCACTGAGGATCGTTCGGTTGGCAAGGTCGAATTTACTGCTTATAAACTTCAATCTTCCATGAATCTTTCACGTACATTCATAACTGCTCATGGCGTATCAAATGTAAACAAATGACGTCACACATTATGAAATGGACAAAGTCCGACAATTATTTTAAGACATATTTATGTTTAACATTCTTTTTATAGATACAAATATTTTAAAATGTCTTAAAATACTTGTCGGACATTCAGGCCGGTAAATGTTTCCGCCCTTCAGTCATGGTATCAGAATTCATACTCTGGTTTCCATCTTCAAAGTACATTCAAGTACCTTCAAGGGAACGGTGAATAAGTTTACAAAAGAGGGAACTGCAGATATAAAAAAAATAGATCAGTTGGTCACAACATGAAGAGTGATCATCATTTCAACTTCGAGATTAAATCAATTATAACAGATCCAACTGAATCGCTAAGACATTTGGCACGTGAGAGAGGATTTTCATCTTTGACAGTCATAAGAGCAGTGTGAGAAAATCCTGGAATAATATATATATATATATATATATATATATATATATATATATATATTATTTGAACTTAATTTCAATCCTTTATGAGCTTCCAATCCTCAGCTATAATTAATTAATGAACCTATTATTATCGTTTATGATCGATTTCATCACGATTCTTCGCTTAAGCTTGGAGAGTAATTATACAATGTTATTGCTGAAAGTAGAGTCCAACAGTGTTATAAACACCTTGGAAAATTCCAGTAAGATATCTTTAATCATTTCTAAGATACAATGGTTCAAAAGCTTAATGGACAATTTGCTTTTACATGATCTGGACAATATATATATATATATATATATATATAATAAAAATATATAATATATATATAATTTTATCACTGAAATCCCTTTTTAAATCTTCCCTCAGTTAAATTTTAGGGCCCTCTCCGCCTAAAGTCCGCCCCGTCTCTCTCGTCTATTACCCATCTATATAGATCACGGGTCCCCCCACACTCTCACACATACTCTCACCAATTTCTCCCGGAGTCGTTTTTCCGTTTTCATTTTGAATCTGTAGGTCTGATGAATTGGATCGTTTTTGCGATTACAATGGAATAAATTATGACCATGGAATATTAGTGTTTAAGTCTTTTTATTATATCCTTACTCTGTCCTGGACATCGAGTTCTACCTGGATCATATCCTCTTGGAATTATTTTTATACATATATGTATGTGTATATATAATTGCATATGTATGTGTATATTCACCACTAATATTGTCTATATATATATATATATATATATATATATATATGATGAATTAAAATGTTAATCCGTATGTAATTTCCAATTGGATAAAGATCCAAAGAGAGGTCTATGTCCGAAACTGAGTAAAATTCTTAATTAATGAATATCAATCCATAGTTAATAATCTTTATTTCATGAAAGCTATAAAAATAACCTTCACACTTTCTGACCTGCAAACCATATACAGTGTAACCCGGATATAAGAGAGTTGTCAGGACCGGATTATAAGTCTCTTATATCCGGGTTTCTCTCTGTATCCGGGTTTGGTCTATTATATATACATTAACACAGGCTCTAATTTGGGACCAGATACAATCTCTCTTATATCCGGGTTTCGCTTATACCCGGGTCTCTTATATCCGGGTTACACTGTGTATACATATATATATATATATATATATATATATATATATATATGAGATAACGATATTTATTTTTATATACAAAGAACAATACTGGGGAAAAACATATAACAATGTGGAAAAAGGTTTCTTGTAACGCGCTTCGTCCTTGTAACTTCATCGGACTAAATTTGTTATGTTGGTGCGACTATATAGTGATTTTCCAAACGTACCTTAAATGTGACAGAAGGCTGAAAGTATATAGCACCCAGTGAGGATCGAGCTCACTACTCAGTCGCAATTGTTCTAGCGAGACAAGATTGATAACCGTTACACCACCTTGAGGTGCCCATAGAGTGATTTTCCAAGCGCGGCATAGATGTGACACAAGGCCGAAAGTATGGGCCCCCAGTGAGCATCGAACTCACTACTCAGTTATAACTAATCTAGCAAGACAAGCTTTCTAACCATTACACCACGTCGAGGTGCTCAAGGTGCGACTATATATGCGTATGAACGAGGGATGCTGGGATTTTCTCAAATTAGAAAACAACTAATTATTATGAAAATGTTGAGGGTGTGCCTTGATCGCAAGCTCATTCAGAAGAAATTCGCGCCCGTGATCTTACAACATATCACAGTAAAAAAAAGTGACGGAAAGAAAAAGAATCTAAATGAAATCGGCTAGATTTTTAAAAAATAATTGTAAATATCCCAGCATCCCTCGTTTGTGTGTATGTTTAATCGCAACAACATTACAAATTTAGTCCGAACCGCGTCACAAGATATTTTTTTATTTTTAGTTTTTCCAACATTCTTACATATTTTTTTTGTTTTGTTTGGTAAGTGTAAGGAAGTGCAAAAGATGTCCGTATTGTCCATTGACCCAAGAGGTTTCGGTCACTTCTTCAGTCATTTTTAAGATGGTTTGTTTTTAGGTGTTATTAATTTCTTTTGATGTTTGACTGTTTAAGATGTAGTTTTTGTGTTGTTTGAGCGTTTATTCCGAGCCTCGTGAATCGAACGTAGCTGGAATTCGAGTAGGCGTCTTCCTATTGAAAAAATAATACATTCGATACACCATTTCCGCTACTGATTTTTTGAACTCCCTTACTCTCTCCATAATACATTTAAAAGGAGGCTTATTAAGCTTTTGGCCTATAAATAAAAGCGTCCGCACGTATACTCTTCTTTTGAAATTGGAACTGTTTGTATAAATATCAATTCACTTATGTTTGTTATTTATAATTCTTCTCAACGGAAAAGATCATTATTTCCAGTTATTTGATAATTTTAAATTAGTCTTAGTCCCCAAATCCATAACATTTTAAACCTAAAATATTTTTTTCTCTTGAATTTTTAACATTTTAAGCCTAAAATATTTTTCTCTGAATCACTACCTTTTAGCCCTAAAATAGTTTTTACCTGAAACCTATAATTTTTAATCCTAATAGCCTTTCCACCAAATCTCTACCTCTTTGTTACTAAATTCATAAATTTTTAACTATATAATAAATTTTCTTCTGAAACCTAATTGTTTAAAAATCAAATAATAGTTATCTTCAAATACCTACGTTTTTAACCCTAAATATTTCTGTCACGAAATTTCTAACTTTTAACCCCAAAATATTAATTGCTCCAAATCCCTACCTTTTTAAATCTAACACAGACTTTTGCCCAAAACCGTAATATTTCAGTCCTAAAATGTCTTTGTCATCAAATCTCTATATTTTGAACAGTGAAATGGTTTTGGCCACCGAAATCTTGCATGTTGTACTCCTAAATTAATCTTTACCCACAACACTCTACTGTTTTTAACATTAAAACGGTCTTTAACCCGAAAGCGCTACCTATTTCAGAGTCAATGGAAATCATCTGTCCTCATTATTCGACACTTTATCTCTTCCATCTTTTATAGATTTGATTTTTTTCTGTTCCTTTACGGGAGCTTTTTTTCGTTCTTTACTTCTGACGGGAAAACGAGAAATTTTTCTACTGAATCAGATATCGGAATTATGCTTGGAGCTTACTGATTTTTGACACTGACTTTCAATGAATGATTAAATGATCATCAGTTTCTTCCTAGTGTAGGAAAATTTTTAATGATTTACGATGCGTCGCAGACCAGAATTCGAATTAGCGTAAAGCGAAATTTAGAATAAAATCTATCACTCCGTTTTATACTTTAAATCACATGAAAGCCAGTTTTAACAAAAAAATAGTCATTGATGTTTTTGGATAAAATAATTTTCTTTCATAAAAAATAATCAAACATTGCGCATTAAATGCTCAACTGTTGCCTCTGAAGATCGTGTTTTATTTTCTGTATCGAAAAAAGATGACAATAAAATTGTGATGAAGAAAGAAAAATAAGTAAAAGAAGGAAGATCAAAAGAAGAAAAAACAAGTATATAAAATGACTTCAAAAAACTTGAACTACTGCGACAAAATGGCTGCCTAAGTATGTCAAATGCAAGAAGTTATAAAAAAAATAAGCTCTGCTTTTATTTTGAAAGTATATATTTATTAAATTTGATTTTGTTCAGCACATGGCCACTTCAAATAAAAAATCATTGATAAACTCTGATGCCGATGAATTCCTGGAATATAGAAAGGCATTGTAAAAACATAACATTGAGGCGTTTATTTTTTTTATTAGAGAAACAATTTGAACAATCTGCCAGGTCAATTTACGACTGATAATGCTACCATGTAATCCAGTACTATTTGCCGCATGTTTCGATCCTCGGGCCGGATTACCCACCAATTATTTCTTCTTTTTTCAATGAACAACTCAAGGCAAAGTTTTCTTCTTTTTTTCTCTTTATGTACCGTGTCCCATCAAGACGTACGCAATCATGGCTCTCCACAATATCCTGTCCCTTGAAGCTCTAAATAAATTCTGTCTTTTCTTTCTTTTGAAAACATGTTCCACCATGTATTTTCTCAAGCTTGTCAAATATTTTATGCGTTGTTTACGTCTGACCCTTTTGCCCTCAATCTGCCTTGTGAGTAACAGATTTTCCAATCCATCCTTCCCCATACTTGCCCCTGAAACTTCGACTGCCTCTTCATGATGCTTATAAGTTTTCTCCTGTTTCCATTTTATTTTAAACAACGTCCTGGCTCATATGTTCGGTCCATTGTAACCTCAGCATCTTTAGGTAGAATCAGATTCTGTAGCTTTAATCCGCTTCTTTATCTTTGAGGATATTGTCCAGCGTTCACTGTCATAGAGTTAATGAATTAAATTATTGTATGAACGTATAAGTCAGAAGATGGCTTGAAGGATTGAAAAAATAGACCTTTTTTCTTAGAGGTTCAACGGCCATCTATTACATTGGGGTAGACTGGGTTGCATATGAATGCAAACGCTGTGGCAATCACACAGCAACGTGTGGACGGTATCCTAGACTGAAGTCAAAGACAATGGAGGAAGTTTCACCCTACGGAATCAACGGCCATATGTCTGCATTCAAGTTGGAGAATATCAGCCGTGTTTGACCTAGAGAGGGATAGGACACGCCAAGTTTATTTTACCCTGACACGACAGCATACCTCTCAGGCTTTTAACACAATGACATACCGGGAACTTTTCAGATACTTAGCTGCGCGGCAACACCTAGACTACAACCGGCTATATGACTGATGCTGATGATGATAATATTGGAACAAAAACACTGGGTTGGAACACAAGTCCGTAGCTTTTCTCAACAGACAGCATTTGAACACATGATTTCCTTTCACATTTGACAGAAATTTATAGCATATATACATATTTTGAAAAGTGGCCTTTCAACGTATCTTTTTGTTCGATTTTGTTATGTGGATCATGAATTCTAAATATTTTTACATTAAAAATGAAAATAGAGGAGAGTAATATGTATTGTGTTCAAATGTGGCTCTTTCATTTGCAAAAGATTTTTTAAAAAAACATTGTACAAAATGTAAGAGAAAAAGGTAAGTGTCGTTTATGGGGATGTTGAAATAGTCGAATGTACTATTCGTAAGAGGTTCGCGAGGTTCAGAAATAGAAATTTTGATCTACAAAACCGAGATTGTTGCGACCGTTCTGCAATTCGGGAAGAAGACATTAATTAAAGTCCACACGAAACAGAACCTCATAGCGATATTCAACGTTTCTCATATAAGTGTTATAAGACATTTGGAAACACTTCGATGGTTGGATGCTTTCGACTTAACAGAAAAGAGTTTAGGGGCCGCATTTCTATCTGCTATTCTCTAGTCATACGCAGGAATCACAAACGATGAAGAAGGAATTGTATACAATAATGTCTTTCAAAAATTACCCTGCGAGAAAAGAAATGAGTCATCGTTAATCACTCCAAAATACGGTCAGTATACGAAGATTTGGTTTAGTTTGTTTGTGTAATGGAATATCAAATTCTGATGGGTTATTTAATATAAAGATTTTCCTTTCTTTTGAGTTTTGGTCATTTCTTTTCCAAAGACATATTGCTGGTAATTTTTATTTTGTTCCTCATGATGTATTTCTGGTAGGTTTTTTTAATTTATTTTGTTTCTATGAAAATATATTTCTGGTAATGTTTTCTAATGTACTTTTATATTTTCATGTCTTGACTCCAGTTTTGGGGGTTCACTATTTGCCATACCTCGGAATCTAACAGGTGCTTCACCCTGGGTCAGTGTGGACCTCGGAACAACATCAATTAAGAGGTGGTTCACACTTCTCAAAACCAACCGATCAGAGCCGTTGCTGTCGGGTTTAGTTTATCGTCATACCCAGGACGGGTATTTGAAGAAAGTCATGCAGTGTATCGGCCAGGACTGGAGTGGCATCCTGTATTCTTCCGCAAAACTCAGCTAAAATCTGCGTTAAATTCGGCAGATTAAAGGAAGCAAATCGATGAAAAGCGGATAAAATGAACCAATCAGAAGAGTGAAATCAGGAATACCCCAGTTTTCATTTCTTCTCTGCTGAAATTGATACGGCTTGGCTAGGATATCGGAGTACAGACCTTCCCGCGACACATTCGGATTACTTCTTGTAGCAATTAAAATTCCTACAAAATCATCTTTATGAAAAGAACTTAAATTCTGTGGAAGCCTGTAAAACCACTTATATAAGTGCATCATCCCTCTGGGTAATGCATCGGTTTTGGAGTTTTTAGAGGACAGAATAATAAAAACTGCCTGACAGATAACGATCGGTAGTGGAACCCCAAGCAAGGCAACAAAGTCATTAGAACTCATCAGTTTACGGGGAATGAAAGGCAATGGGAAAACTTAAATGAGCAATGAAGAAACAACAATACAGGAACAGGGTTTAATTAGAAGATGGCGATTGGTTACATTTAAATGAATGAAGACTGTAGGTGGAAGAGACGCCAGGAATCGGAAAGGAACCCCATAGTTGACAAGGGCGACGAGGAACCCCCCCAAAAAACGAACTCTTTACGCAAAGGACATACTTTTTTGCTATCCGTCGCACATACAAAGTGGCGACGTGGTAACCCAAAGGAAATACGAACTCTCCACGCGGAGGACAAACTTTTTTGCTATCCGTCGCATATAACAAGTGGCGACGAGGAAACTCAAAAAGACGAACTCTCTACGCGGAGGACATACCTTTTTTGCTATCCGTCGCACATAACAAGTGGCGACGTGGTAACCCAAAAGGAAAAACGAACTCCCTACGATATGATAAATATAATACGATAAATATTAAATATATGATAAATATAATATGATAAATAATAAATAGCATATGATAAATATAATAAGATAAATAATAAATATGGCATTTTAGTTGGTTCATTATATTGTTATCATCTGTCTATATTTCTGAGATGACTATTTATTCTATTTACATTGTTGTCATGGGAACTTACTCATAATAATAATGGACTATTCCGGACATCATAAATACTGCGACTCAAGAGGGAGCAGTCGTTCAGTGTCGTTCAGAGTCAGTCAGAGTCAGTGACAGAGTCGAGTCAGACGATTACTGTAAGATATTGGAATAGTGATACTTGTCGAGACAACATAGTTCACTCTAACCAAATCTGATATTCATTACTAATACTTCTACTTCTATATTTTTGTTTGTAATATATCTGTGTTATTCCATACCTGTGTTCGAGTTATTTTTTATTGGTTCTACCTTGGACCATCACCGAGATACAAGGAACTTGGGCCATAACATGTGGCGACGATGTGGTAACCCAAAGGAAAAACGAACTCTCCACGCGGAGGACATATCTTTTTTGCTATCCGTCGCACATAACAGTGGTGGACGAGTAAACTCTAAAAAAAAACGAGTTCTACGTGGAGATTTCTAAAGAAATTCTGCTGGCAATTTTACTGGCAACAAAGGAATTTTTTTTTTTTGCGTACACAGGTTTCAGAATATCAGGTTAAACCAAAGCAAAGTACGTACACAAAATTATGTTAACATGGAAGATTTTAAGTCAACCATTGTGGAACTTATCAAAATGCAATTTGAACAGCAACAAAAATATGAACAGAAACATCTTGAAATACGAGAATTATTGCTACGTATAATGTCAAATAAAGAGCAACATTCCGAGAACGAAACAGTTCTCTCACAAGACGCTATTTGGAGAACTATCGAAGATTTCACGTACGTACCCGACGAAGATAAAATTTTTGCAAATTACTTCCGAAGGTGCGAAGGTCTATATGAATTTGACTGCAAAGATTGGTCAGACACACGAAAAGTACGTCTATTACTAAGAAAATTAGGCACATGCGAATATACAAAATTCGTAGATTATATCCTTCCAAGAAAAACAAATGAACTAACTTTCAAAGAAGCCAAAAAACTGCTAACAGAACTTTTCAGCCATAATATCTCACTATTCCACAAAAGATGGAAATGTCTGAACCTTACAAAAAAGACAGCGAAGATTACATAACTTTCGCGTCCATTGTTAATAAATATTGTGATGACTTCAAATTATCGGAACTCAGCGCGGACAATTTCAAATGCTTAATATACGTCCAAGGATTGGTCTCAACCAAAGATGCGGAAATGAGTCGCAGAATTCTTACTAAATTGGTGAACAAGATTTGACAATTCAAAAACTAGCTGAAGACTGCCAGAGATGCATCAGTGTGAAGAAAGACTCAAAAGACATAGAAGAAGCTGGCATAGCATACATACATAAAGTACGAAGACAAAGCAACTTTCCCTCCTCAGAAACAAACCAAACCAATTTCCCCCCCCCCGTCAAAAACAGGTAAAACAAAATTTTCTAACTCTAAAAAACAATATCAGAAAAAACTACCACCCAGTCCATGCTATCGCTGTGAGACTTGGCATTGGTTTAAAGACTGTACATACCGTTTTAAAACTTGTCTATCATGTAAAAAATAGGCCATAAAAGTTCTCATTGTTGGAAAAGAAGAGAAAGCAAAAGCAGAATAAGAATTACGAGGACTGACCAAGCAGATGAGATTAACATAAGAAAATACGTACTAGTTGAAATGCAAAACAGATAAGTCAGGCTACAGCTGGATTCTGGCTCAGAATTAACTATTATAAACCTACAAACATGGAGAAAACTGAACAAATCTGCCATGTTAAAAACGGATAAAATTGCTAGATCAGTTACGGGGAGAAAGATAAAATTTGAGGGTGAAGTAATTACAAATGTAACATTTACTGGAATGAATAAAAAAAAATTTAAATTATGCGTATTAAGAAATAGAGAAAACCTATTCAGAACGGACTGGATGCAAAAATTCGAACTGTGCGATTTACCTATAAGTACGTACTGCCAAAATGTAAAAAGCTTACCAACCGAGGTAGACAAATTAAAAGAGAAACTAAAAACGAGTTTCCCCGAAGTATTTTCAGCGGGTCTAAGAAGATGTAAAAAAATGGCAGCAAATATCGAAATAAAAGTAAACGTTCAACCTATCATCATGAAAAAAAGGAGCGTACCGTTTGCGTCAATAGAAAAGAATTGATCAAGAATTAACTAGACTCGAAAACACTGGCATATTGAAAAAAAATAGAAAGACAGCAAATGGGCCGCACCGACGGTCTACGTCAAAAAGAAATCAGGAGAATTTCGAGTTTGCGCTGATTTTCTACAGGTTTGAACGCAGCAATAAAGGATTACCACTACCCTCTACCCAATCCATGAGAAGTATTCACGAAATTAAATGGCGGAAAATTTTTTTCAAAAATTGATTTAAGTGAAGCGTACTTGCAAATTCCAGTCGATGAAGAAAGTTCAAAATTACTGTGCATAAACACACACAAAGGATTGTACAGATACCAAAGATTACTATTTGGAATTAAGGTCGCGCCGGCTATATTACAACAGAAAATGGATACGATGCTTGCCGGATTAGAGTACACGATTGCATACCTGGATGACGTATTGATAAACAGCGAAAGTGTTGAACAACCTTGGCAACATGTACAAGAAGTGTTTAAGAGAATACAAAGCTATGGATTCAAAGTTAAAGTAAACAAGTACGATTTTTTCATGAAGGAAATTAAATATATTGGCCATATCATAGATCAAGAAGGTAGACGTCCAGACCCTGAAAGGGCAACAGGAATAAAAAAAATGCCAGTTCCTAAGAACATAACAGAACTAAAAAGTTTTCTAGGCTTAGTGAGTTACTACCAGGAATTCATTCCTCAAATGCATAAACTACGCGCACCACTGAACGAACTTCTGAAGAAAGAAAAAGTTTGGCAGTGGACAGATCAATGCCAGGAAACATTTGACAAAATAATTAAGACGTTAACATCGGATTTATTTTTGGCATACTACGATCCTAAACTAGAAATTATTGTCGCAAGTGACGCGAGCGCCTATGGAGTCGGAGCGTGTATATTGCATAAAATCCCAGATGGGACAATAAAACCCATCGCACATGCTTCTCGATCTCTGCTACCAGAGGAGAAAAAATTACTCACAAATAGAGAAAGAAGCTCTGGGAATTATCTTCGCAGGCACAATGTTCCATAGGTATATCTATGACAGATATTTTACACTACAAACGGATCACAAACCGTTACTAACAATTTTTAGGTTCGAAAAAGTTCTACCGGTTTACACTGCAAATAGGTTACTTAGATGGGAAACAATTCTTCTGAACTATAATTTCAGATTGGAATATTCACCAACGAAAAAGATCGGGCATCCGGATGTTCTGTCGAGACGTATACCAACAAAGACAGAACCATTAGAAGATACGGTAATCGCAGCCCTAAGAAATGAAGAAGATATCAGGACAGTACTATGTTGTACAGTTAGAAACCTCCCAGCCACACTACAAGACATAAAAAATGAAGCCAAAAAAGACGAATTTATAAATGAAACAAAAGCATAAATAGCAGAAAAAAATGAGCAAATATCGGACAGCTTTTCTCTATGCTATAATGTGCTACTTTACAACGAAAGAGTTGTAATTCCCAAAACATTACAAAAGCGAATCCTAAAAGATTTCCACAGGGGCCATTCTGGTAAAAATAGAATGAAGTCGCTAATGCGAAGCTGTGTATATTGGAAAAATATGGACCAGGATATTACTCAGATGGTGGAAATGTGCAAGGGTTGTAATTTAACAGCCAAAGCACCGCCAATCATCCATAAGCCATGGCCAGAGACTGATCGTCCGTGGTCAAGAATACACCCAGATTATGCAGGACCAATTGGCTGTTTTTACTATTTTATCATAGTGGATAGTTATAGTAAATGACCGTAGGTGTTTCGTTGCAAAAATCCTACTTCGGAAACGACCATAAATTGTCTCTACGAACTATTCGCTCGGTTTGGAGTAATAGATTGCCTAGTCACAGATAATGGAACGCAATTCACATCAGCAGATTTCCAAGAGTTTTGCGAAATTTATCAAGTAAAACATATAAAATCCCCGCCTTATCACCCAAGATCAAATGGGCAAGCGGAGAGATTTGTTGATACACTCAAAGGAGCGTTACGAAAAGCATACGATGGGCCTACGGAAAAAGCATTACAGCAATTTCTTCAGGTATATCGAATTACGCCAAATAATGCTACGCCATCGACATTATCACCAGCAGAAATGAGGTTCGCTAGAAAAATCAGATCACCATTTGATAAATTGCTACCAAGTCAAACGAAACAAGTAACACAGCACTGCACACCAAAAAGAAAATTCCTCCCAGGAGAAAAAGTTTTTTTTAAAGCATATAAAAATAATACATCTTACTAGGAGCAAGGGACAATTGAGAAAAGAATCGGCAATATGGTTTACATAGTACAGGGTCAAAAATTCTCACATAGAAGACACATAAACCAAATAAGGAAAAGACTGTTACAGGATGTTAATGGTCCACCTCAGGAAGCGGTGATGGACAGGATTTTCGATACATTTGATATAAAAAGGCCGCAAACAATGTCAGAACCAAGAAAATCGTCCAGAAAAAGAAGGTTTTCAGAACCTTTGGAAATAGATCCAAAGAAAAAAGATATTAAAAAACCCTACTACGTAAAAGCTTCGGAAGCGGGGGGAAGGTAACTTACCCATAATAATAATGGACTATTCCGGACATCATAAATACTGCGCCTCAAGAGTGAGCAGCGTTCATACAGAGAGTCAGATTCAGAGACAGAGTCCAGTCAGACGATTACTGTAAGAACATTGGAATAGTGATACTTGTCGAGACAACATAGTTCCCTCTAACCAAATCTGATATTCATTACTAATACTTCTACCACTTTGTATATATTTCTGTTTGTAAGATATCTGTGTTATCCCATACCTGTGTTCGAGTTATTCTTCATTGGTTCTACCTTGGGCCATCACTGTGGTACAAGGAACTTGGACCATAACACTAATATGAAGACCCCTTCCCATTCCCGACCACCTAGGAAAAAAGGTTATTCACCCCAAGGTATTCTATTGATAATTTGGATATAAATGACATTCAGGAAAAATCTCTCTGCAAAAAAAGTGACTCAGATATCGCATTCTAATGATTAAACTGGTAAATTTAAAGAGCTTATGTCAAAATATTGAAAACTATTTTACAATACACGCAGTACAATATTCTATAAAATTCTAGATCAGCTTACATTAAATCTAGAGTATTCCAGTATATTCCAAAAAGCCTCATACAGTATAAAAACAGCTTGAAATAACCACTCAAGTCACTAACCAGATGAAAGGGTACAAACACGCATCAGAACCACTTAAGGCATCTATTATTGTCCTCTCAAAAGCTATAACCTCGCAATCAACTGTCTCTCGAGTGCTTAGGGCACATAATGATGCCACTCCTGCTCCAACGAAGGAAACAAGTCCGTCGGTGGCTGTTAGAAAAAGGCAACAAATCTTGTACACGAAGGTTTAAGCCGCTAATAAGCAAAGCCAACAATGCCAAGAGACTTGAATGGGCTCACGATTACTAAAATGTCACCGTAGAAGGCTGGAAGAATGTTCTCTTCTCCGATGAAACGAAAGTTGAGCTAAATCCAAAGGATAAAGTCAGTCACTTTTATCGAACAGCACTGTATATGTATGTATGTATGTATATTAACAGTAATACTCGTTTGGAAAAAAACTCGGATAGCACAACATTTAGATATGTCATAACAAATCGGTAACAGAGAAAAATTTGGAAAAAGTGAGTGGTTTACAAAGTCGAAATACACAGAAATAAACCGAATAATATTGCTAAGAACCCCACATTTTACATAGGATCCATCCAAGATAACCTCAAAAAACGTTACTGTAATCATTTAAGTTGCTTTAATCACGAAAAGTTCAAACATAGTACTATCCTGTCTACATACATATGGAATATAAAACAAGAAGATGGTAGTGACCCGTTTTTTTTTAAATGGGAATTTTTTTTTTTAAATACCATAAATATAAAACCGTGGTCAAATTTTGTTCGTTATGTATGGAGGAAAAATTAGCAATCGCCACCTACAATGAGCCTAATAATTTATTAAATCAAAGATCTGAGATTCTAAATAGGTGTAGCCATAGGAAATCCTGGTTATTGGAATAGAGGCTTTGTGGGGTTTTTGTTTGTTTTTGGTCTTCTTCTGTCACGATGTTTTATGCTAATTAGTTTTTAATGGTTTTATCAATAAATACTGTTTCGTCATATCCTCTTTAACCAGCTTACCCTGAAGATCCGTTTAGGTGAAACCTAGATAGGTTTTCCTGGTTGTTTAGGATTTATTTTATATGTATATATAGCCGTTTCCATTGTAATTAATTTTGATGCGTAAGTTTCAATATTGGTTATTCCTAAATTTTCGCTTGAGGATGAGACAGGACTCGATACTTTAATTCAATTTAATTTTAATGATTATATTGAGGTTTTCGGCTCTTGTTTTTCAAACATGAGAACTCTTATGTAGCGAAAGAATCTTTTTTTTTTTTAAATAATTATAATTTAAGCACTATTTCTGTATGGGGCACTGTTTATAAAAATAAAAACAAAAATACTAAAGATCCCCGGATTATTTACCTAATCTTTCCTATTTTTCTCCATATCTGTACACACACACACACACACACACACACACACATATATAAATATATATATATGTGTATATATATATGTATGTGTATATATATATACATATATATGTATGTGTATATATATAAATATATATATATATATATGTGTATGTACGTATGTATATATATATATATATATATGTATGTGTATATATATATATATATACATATATATATATACATATATATATATGTATGTACCTATGTATATATATATATATATATATATATATATATGTATAGTGATATACTAAGCTTAGCTTTGATGTGGCACAAGGCCGGATTTATGGTGCATCTAGTGAGGGACGAAATCACTTCTCAGTCGTAAGTGATCTAGCAAGGCGAGCTTTCTAAATATTAAAACCAAGTTGAAGTTCCCATGGAAAGCGTATATAACGATTTCAAACTTTCCAACAGATCGAAATTCCTTTGAAAGATGAACGCGCCCTTCGTCGAAATAAATTACTTCGTACTTGAGTTTTATGTGACTATGGTTACCCCTCTTGTTCAATAGTCATTACACTAATGCCGTACCAACAGTCGATTTAGATTTCAATCAGAAAATGCTTTTCTATTTAAGACATATGCTGAATAACCGTGTGTGGCCGATAATTCTGCTTTCCGAAAGCCGAATCTCCAACATGGGTACATTTTTTTTTTTACTTCTTTGATTTCATTATTTTCAGCAAGACTCGTATGTTTTTTCTTTTATCTTCATGAATGTCGATACTAATGGATTTCCTGTTAGTACAGACTGTAATTCTTATAACAAAGTAATTATGAGGAAATGTAGTTTTTTTTTTAACACTATTTCTTCTTCAGGTAGTAAGAATTTTTTTTTCAGCGTTTTACTTATCCGTTGCCACAGACTGGTTCCAGGACACGTATTCACACTAATAGGTAGCGGAATAAAGGAAAAATAAATTTGTATGCCACGTATAACATATCCAACCGAGACCATAAGTATTCACAAAGGAAATAATTCAGATTTAATTTTCACGTGTGAAATATTTTTCCAGTTTTCCTCAACAGGGAAATACAAATAAATGTTCTGTAACATGTGTATGTGCATGAAGTTTAATTGATATAGAAAAATTCAAATTTCAAATCTTACAATCTTTAAGCCGGTCATAAATCCACTTTGATCACATAGTTTTGAAAGAAAACATTTAACATGAGTAACTAGTCTGAATTTCTATGGTCGGATCAAAATCACTGTATATCCAACCATATAAACAAACAGACGGACACATCGGTATGGTGTAATAATTAGCAATTTAGAACAATTACGACTGAGTACTGAGTTCGATCCTCACTGGGTGCCCCATACTTTTGAACTTGGGCCATATCTAAGCTATGCTTGGAGAATGACCTAGCAGCTCGACGTGGTGTAATAGTTTGCAGGCTTGTCTGGCTAAAACAATTATGATTGAATAGTGACCTGGATCCTTATTTGTGCTCCTTGCTTTCGGCCTTGTGCCACATCTAAGCTGCTCTTAGAAAATCACTATATGAGCAGAAAGGCGTGCACACAATTACAAGGTAACCAAAAAAGTTCTGTCCGTTTTTAAAGGAAAAAAAGAAAACGCTTCACAGTATGCGTAACTTATATTTAGTCTTCGAAGTAATCGCCATCGGCTTACAGCACCTTCTGCCAACGTGTCTCCAGCTGTTCAATGCCCTTGCGTTAGAACTTGGGAGGGGGGGTGACGCAAAGAAGTCCGTGAGAGCTTTGCGCAAGTCTGCTTCATTGTTGAAGGATTTCCCACGAAGATGATTATCCAGGGAGTGGAAGAGGTGGCAATCGTATGGCGCATGGTCAGGTGAATAAGGTGGATGGCACAAAGTCTCCCACCCAAGTTGCTGTATGGTATCCCTGACCACTCGTGCGACATGCAGCCTGTCGTTGTCATGGAGGAAAAGCATACCTTTGCGATTCACCAGTGCTGGCTCCTGGCGCAATGCCTGTTGCACACGTTTCAATTGCTGCGAATATAGGTCTCCAGTGACCGTTTGGCCCGTTGCTAGCAGTTCATAATGAACCACTTGACGACGTTTCCACCAGACACAAAGCATAATCTTGCGTTGGTGCATAGGCGGTCTTGCTGTGTGAGGGACAGCATCCTGAGGAGACAACCAATGTCTGGAACGCTTGGGGGTTTCGTACAGAACCCACTTTCCATCACTGGCAAGCACTCGATTGAATAAGGATGCGGTACGGTGGCTAGAAAGCAGCGATACGCAGGCTGCCACTCGTTGTTCCTTGTGGACCTCCAACAGCGTTTGCGGAACCCACTTCATCAGTTTGTACGTCTTATCTAGGCGGTTCAGGTGAAGTCTAACTGTTTATGTTGAACTGTCTTGCAAGTTCACCACACGTTAGACTACTGTCCTCTTCAATGGCCGCCTTCAGGCCTCCGTCATTCAAGACCTGTGGTCGTCCACTGCGAGGTTCATCATGGAGAGACAAATCTCCCGACTTGAATTTTCGAAACTAACGCCTTGCAGTACGTTCATCCACAGCACTATCCCCAAACGCTTGACATATGCGGCGACTTGATGCAGCTGCTGATAAGCCGACTTTGAAGTCGGAAAGTAAACAGCACCGAACGAGATCTCCAGACACTTCCATCCTTCTCACAGCTGTCCGGCTTATAACTGATGGCCGGGCACGGTGCGCGTGTTTTTTATAACGTCTGATGTTCCTACTTCCGGCTGTCCGAATTTGAAAACAATTGCTACACGCATTTCGTATATATTTCAACTTCATTCAATGACTAAGCAAAAAACGGACAGAACTTTTTGGTTACCTTGTACTTATCGCCAGAATTCAATTTGAGCATCTACAAATCTACGTGCACCTCGTCCGTGCATTAAAAATAGTAGCAATGGGTTATTCAGTCAATGAATGCCATTACCATTATCTATACCATTATGTATATGATTGTGTTCATTATATATATATATATATATATATATATATATATATATATATATATATATATATATGTATATATGTATGTATGTATATACTAGTAGCATAACCCGTCTCTGGCCGGCTGTTTCATTACTGGGAATTTTTGCCGTTCACTTGAAGCAGTTTAAGTTTAAAATCAGCCTACCCAAAAATCAATATTAGTAACAACTGGGTGCAACTGAGACACATCCCCAAATGGTGGGTTAACAATTGAAAAGAGGGTGACCCTGAAAAGGGCCGTTTTTGCGTTCTCAATCTTGCAAGGAAGGAACACTTCGACGGACTCTCATAACAATAATAATATACGATAATTTTTATTTATAATATAATTTTTTTTAATAATTCTAATAATCCTTTGCGTTAGATTAAACTATCTAAATTGATTGTACGCTGTTTTACAAACATTAAATTTTGCCTTTGATTTTTGCGCAAAATGTAAAAAATCAGTTTTTTTCGATTTTTCACCTTCAAGGTTGTAATTTTTTGCAGCCAATTCGGACTCAAAACGGACATTGAAGAATTATCTATCAAACAAAAAACTTCATCGAAATCGGATGAAAACTGTGGCAACGCATAAGCAACATCCGATTACACACACACATACATACACACACACATTTTGAGAATTATATATATATATATATATATATATATATATATATATATATATATATATATATATATATATATATATTAGCCATCTTGCGTCAACTGAAATTCATATAATATTTCTGGGAAATAGGTTTCTCAAGTTCATTAACTTTTAGCGCTCTTTTCAGTATTGATGAAGGCCAAGTTCCTAAAAAAAGTATTTCAAATAATGTGGAACGGCAACATCTGGATCATGTCATTATTTTCTCTTTGAGTTACACGTGATATCCAATTTAGTTGTTGCAATTCTTAAAATTTCTCAAGTGATGTGATATCTGTTATTTGGTACAGGTCTCTGTAATTCTGTAACGTCAGTTCATGAGATTCTACGATGGATGATCAAGGTTAAAACTTACAGGCTTCGTTCGCTCGAAACCATTTTCAATCATTGACCTGAAATCGCTTTTGTATACTGATGACAGTTCAGTTCTGAATGCCGTACCTGGCATCCGTATGAAAAATCTCGTTCAAATGAGGCTAGGAACATGAATCGATTTGTGAGATTGATACTTTTGTTTTGTAGCAACGGGCGGTGTTGGACGAAACTATCCTTAACTTAGCCTATTCTAAGTTCAATTACCTTATATCCTATACTAAATGTGTTGTAACTGATCGACACACCGATGTATTTTTACTGATTAGTATTTACTAATTGCACTGATATTTTATGATGCATTTATAGTACATTCTATCCCTGCTTTCATTCAAATTCCAGATCATAGTTTATTTTGGAAAGGTTTATCTTGAGTCTTATTTCTTGTATCGCTTGGTAAAGTATGTAGTGTTTTTGTTCGAGTTCCTTCTTATCCCAGCTATTAATACTTAACCGCACCTCATAATTTGTACACTGGCATCGCAAAAGAAAGCAGGATATTTGGGATAAGGTATAGAATGATTAGGTCATCAGTTCCCATCTCTTCATATCTGTGTTTTTATAGATAGATAGATAGATAGATAGATAGATAGATAGATAGATAGATAGATAGATAGATAGATAGATCCAGATACCTAAGTCTTCATTCCAACACAGAAAATAGCACCAACCAATCAACCCACGTACCGACAAAATCAACTCACGCAAGAGCTATTAGAAACTGGATGCACAAACATACAGGTAGATCATCATCCGACTAACATCTCCAGAAATTAAACACCCGGACACTATCAGGCAGACACGAAAATGCTCATTAGAATCCAGACGCGCGCATACACCCACCACAGAAAAGGTATGTGAGATAACTCTGACCGATGAAAAAAACTTAAAATAACGGAGCTTTTTCTTCCATAACACATTTCCCAAAATTTTTGATGAAGCTTAAATAAAATCGAAACATGTTAAATCTATAAATATTCCTATTTGTCCATTATCTATCACAGAAAGAAAGAAAGAAAGAAAAAAAGGAATGATATCTAGAATGAAAGAAAAAGGAAAATAGATAGATAGATAGATAGATAGATAGATAGATAGATAGATAGATAGATAGATAGATGGAAAAAAGTTTGCCATAGACAACCAACTAGCCTGGGTATTGAATGATAATCTGGAAAAAGAACTGTCATTAAATTTCACAGAATTATTGTCAGGCTCATATAATTTTCCTTTTCCAGTTGAAGACTTTTTCCGAAATTTATTTCCCGTTGACAGTCGTTCACATACAACAAACCTACAATTACTGCCCACGAAAGAAGCCCTCCTTAGTTTTAACGACTAAGCTTCTAGCCACATCAGCGAAAATAAGCTACTTTGTTGCACAAAAGAGTAAATGAACCGTGCGTGCATAAATCTGTAAATGTAGACAATAGGAAAAAAACAATGAATTTTTCTTCTCTAACCGTATTGAAGGGTCAGACAAAATACTCAGACGACATTATTTCCTTATATAATTATTGGTTTTGCTCGTAAGGCTTAGTCTTGCAACCAAAAAACTATGTCTTACCTTTGACTACAAACATCGACATTTACGTTGATTCGGATTAATGTTTATTTAATTGAGCTGATGATAAATTTACGTTCTAGATTTTATCTTGTTTTTCTTTCATGTATTATGCATTTTTTTCTCAGATATTTATATTCTTGTAACTTCAGGCGTAAACAGAAGAAAATGAAATCCTCTATATTCTCAAAAAAACTTCCTGTTTGTTTCTTCTTTTGTAGTTTATCCTAGGAAACGATTTAAAGTCAAACTTCTCACCTTAAATGAAATTCAAGTAAATATCTTTGTATAGAACTTTTCAAAAATACACATTAATTTTTTTGTTTTATAACTTTTATTTTCTTTGAAACAAAAACAAAGCGTGATCAGAAAGTAATAACGTACCTCGCTGGTATGAACTATGAGTCAACCGACCAAGTCTGAAACAAAGTTGAATGATAGGAAACTTGACGCTGCTCGGCCCGAAAGGCCTGGATCAGGGTGTAGTATCTGTTCGTAGATCGCTCGCTTTGTCGGCCTTTTGGCTGAGAGCGTCACTTGATACTTACCTGGTGTAGGGATTCGTCCCTGCGCTGGTAGTATCATGGCTACGACTAGCTTGGACCGGCTCCGGCCTGGACCAGCTATGACAAGCCAATACTAGCTATGACCAGCTTGGACAAGCTATGACCAGCGGCCCGGGGGAAAACACCCGGGTCCCCACGTTAAAAACCGACCTTGTGTCACAACCTGACTCAGTGGGGGGTCATGTAAATACCTGAATGATAGGAAACTGCATCTAGAATTAATTTGCCTTCTGTTTTATCTGACAGGGTGTTACTTTTAACCTGGGACAGGAAATTGATTGTAAACTGTAATGCCTCTAAAACGAAACTGCTCTCAGTTATCCAACATAGAAAACTTTCCCTGCCTCCCATCAGGATGGCTGATGCCCATCTCCACGAGAACGTCTCTTTGCACCTGATTGGTCTCACGCTGTCCACTGAACTGAAGTGGAACAACTACATTGAATCTATAGCTTCATCTAACGCAAGTAAAGTTGGTTTACTCTATCGCGCCAGAAGCTTTTTCTCCACTGAGTTTATCCTTCAAATCTACAAATCAACCATTCGTCCTTGCAAGGAATACTGCTGACATATATGGTCTTGTGCTCCCGCTGTTCATCTCGAGGTCCTCGACAAGATCTAGAGACAAAGTGGTGGGTCCTGATCTGGAATCCCGTCTACAGTCACTTTCTCACAGACGTGCTGTGACTTCGCTCCGTCTTTTCTACAAGTATTTTCATGACAACTGCTCCGACGAGATACTTTCACTGGTTCCCAAACTACATGAATTTGATCGTGCTACTAGGTTGGTATCTCGATCCTACCCTTTCACTGTCGAAACGGCTGGCTGTGGCCATCTCTTCTACTCACACAGCTTTTTATCTCGCCCCTCCCGTCAGTGGAACTATTTTTCTATCACTTGCTTCAAATATGTCAATCGACATCTTCTGATGCCTTGACATTGACCTCTTTATCCTTCTCCCAAACACTCTTTACTCTTGCTCTCACACTCTGTAACCCTTTGCATACTAGTAGCACTCCTGCCTTGCTTGGGGTGATTTGCTTTAAAAATATCATAGTTTGATTGCAAAAAAGTAAATTCCACTTCCCCATAAACTTTCATTTAAGAACCGAACGTTTCCTTTAATCTAAAAAGGTCTTTTCACAAGCTATGCCAATCATCCAATTTGGTTACGCATTCTTATAGCTGATGATGAACGGGCTTCCTTGCACGTCAACAAAAAAAGAAAAAAGACAGTGGTTATTCCAAACTAAGAATCCGGTGCCAATGCTCAAATCTGATTTCCATGAACAGAAGTTATTGTTGTGTTTGGCCGAATATGAAAGGTATTGTCGATTCCGAGCATTGAAGGATCATCACTGCTGATGTTTATTGCCAGTGGAATCCTGCTTTGGTAAACAGCAAATGAGTTATTCTCCAGCATAAGATTGCAAAGGAGGCTCTCTGAAAAGAAACCCACCAAAAATAAGATCGCTTTTCTTCCCCATTTACCATAATCATTTCGCACCTACATATTTCTATAGGTTTTGATTACTGGAATATTCATTAACTGCCATAACATTGAAAAAGAAAGAAACTGAAAATTGACTATGTATGATTTTCTGGGATGATGAGTGGATTAAATTCACGAACGAACACTTTAATCCACTAGTCAATTGTCAAATAGCTTAGCGAATTAAGGCTTTGGTTCGTGAATTTGGTCGAATAATAATTGGAAGTTCAATCCCTGGGCAGTGCAGTGTGTACTTAGTATTACTGGAAAGAGGACGAACAGTTACTGAGTAGTACTAAAAATAAGAACTAGGCTAGATATACCTTGCCATCGGCAGTGGAAAAAGAACAATTTGTTCCTCTGGGATTAAATAAACCAGTAGATTAACCCGATCAAAATTCGCCTGATGATGATCCAACTCTTTCAGAATCCTTTGCACTGTCCTAAAATTCACACCCAAACACTAGGA
This sequence comes from Acanthosepion esculentum, assembly GCA_964036315.1. Classification (NCBI taxonomy): domain Eukaryota; kingdom Metazoa; phylum Mollusca; class Cephalopoda; order Sepiida; family Sepiidae; genus Acanthosepion; species Acanthosepion esculentum. The sequence goes on along the minus strand of OZ038480.1, from coordinate 36,786,245 downwards.
ATTGGAGCTTCGGGCGCGAATGCCAAGCAGTACAGCATGCCGTTTTCAAATTTCTGGCGAAGTGAATTGCATAATTGTGATCTTTTTTCTCACAGACGATGCCAACTGACTCTACTATACTTTACAGTCATCAAAACCAAAGCAAACAACGCGCATGCGCAACATTAGACACATAAAATGGCAACATTTTACCCATATATTCAGAAAGGTAGCGCCTAGTGCCCCGCTTAAATAATCTTTTGAAAAAATCAGAAAATTAATCATAGCAAATGTTAGAAATATGTATTCATTTTTTATATGGTAATCATATAAACAGGAGTACTAAATGAATGTTTGTCAATTCCATTTTCGCAGGAGACAAATACTTTTGGCATTGTGTCACATTTAAATCAAGCTTTAAAAACTATCATATACCCGTCTCGCAGATGGATTTTTTGGCGTATATTCTATCAATGATAGAAATTGGTATTGAAGCCCGAGAATAAAAAGGAGGCTTTCCAATTAAGGTCATAAAACATTTGGAGGAATGACGCAATACAATCTTTCACTTTATAATCGTTTGACTTTGCACTTTACAAAGCTATATGAAATATCTTTTTAAAGTTGCCTTTAAATATGTTGTTGCTATGTCCAACTCTCAATCGAACCCATCAAACTCTTTTCCCAAACATCAACGGCACAACAAAATGTTTCCCCTCGAAAATCCATGCGTTTTCTTACTGAACATTATATTTCTCTGGTTGCACGAACGGTTCCGGGTTACATGCGGTAAGGGAAGCAACTGATTTGATACTTGAAGAACGTCATAAATAGAATCTAAAATTAAATATATACTCATTTATATATAAAAACGGTTATTGCTTACTTGTATTCGAATTATGGCCTCCAAAAAGGTTGGATCCTGGAAATTGAAAAGTAATTTATACTTGTCAATACTCATCGGATAAATTCAGCAGAGATCAATTTACAGCCAAAAGCTCCATTTTTAACAAAATCTCAAAAAGTGGCATTGTTACGTCACACTGTATAAATCGAATGGGTATGTATTTATTTAAAAAGAAATATTAGTTGTGTTGCCGTTGGCCAATCGGTTAGCAATAGGTAAAGTTATATCGACAGGAAGAGATCAGAATCCGGGAGAAATAGTACATATTCATTTCGCACTAATGAACTGGGGAATAACCCTGCTTCCTGAAAAAGATATTGATAATATATTTTTTATGTGTATGTGGTTAGCGAATCGTAATGAAAAATCGGAGAACCGAGTTCCAGTCGGGTTCTTGACATTCGCTTATACGAAAATGCCCTTGAAAAAGGTATGAATGGATTTCTTTCCCGAAGCAATGGGTTAAATAGTAGGACTTGAAGCTTGACAAAATCATTGTTATTGTCAAATGAAAATGTTAATGCATTATTCCTTCTTACAATATAAAATATGTTTCGGCTGCAAATGACTGTGGTTGGATATTTGGCCTAACGGACATTTGGCCTAATGGACATTTGGCTGACGGACATTTGACCGAACGGACATTTGGCCTAATGGACATTTGACTGACGGACATTTGGACGAACGGACATTGGGCATAACAGACATTTGGCCTAATGGATATTTGGTCTAACGGATATTTGGCCGAACAGATATTTGGCCGACGGACATTTGGCCGAACGGATATTTGGCCGAACGGATATTTGGCCGACGGACATTTGGCCGAACGGATATTTGGCCGAACGGATATTTGGCCGAACAGATATTTGGCCGAACAGATATTTGGCCGACGGACATTTGGCCGAACGGATATTTGGCCTAATGGACATTTGGCTGACGGACATTTGGACGAACGGACATTGGGCATAACAGACATTTGGCCTAATGGATATTTGGTCTAACGGATATTTGGCCGAACAGATATTTGGCCGAACGGACATTTGGCCGAACGGATATTTGGCCGAACGGATATTTGGCCGACGGACATTTGGCCTAATGGGCATTTGGCCAAACGGACATTTCGCCGACGGACATTTCTCTGACGGACATTTCGCCGACGGACATTTCGCCGGCGGATATTTCGCCGACGGACATTTCGCCTAATGGACATTTGGCCGAGAGACATTTCGCCGAACGGACATTTCGCCGACGGACATGCCGACGGACATTTCGACGAACGGATATCTAGCCAATGGACATTTCGCCTATCGGACATTTTGCCGACGGACATTTCACCAGAAAAGTACAAGTAAAAATTGTAGCAAGAAAAACTTTAAGTATTTTAATCAGCAGTATTATAAGGTAAATGTCTGTTCGGCGAAATGTCCGTTGACAAAATGTCCATCGGCCAAAAATCCAAGTTTCTTAAATAGCCGACAAATGGTTGATAAGGCTTGAAAACAAATCAATCAATTACTCATCATAGAATATTCTTAATTACAATTAAATTATCCAAGTTAATGCAGTATTTAAAAAATTGTAATTATATTTAAAGTCAACAATTACTGAACCACATGGACAACATGATATAATTATAGACAAAAATGTAGAACATATTTTTATTGAATGCTGGTACATGTTTCAGGGATTCTATTCCCTTCATCAGAAAAATATTTACATTGATTTAATTTTAAATTTTAAATACAAAAGTATAACAGATCCTTAAAATCTTTTGCTGGTGAAGTGAAAAGTATTACTGTCTGAATTTCTAGGATGAGTAATTATAAATATTTAACTTATTTTCACTCCGACTTTTGTTTCATCATTGTTGTTATCACAACGTTTCGACTGTTTGCCCTCCGTCCTTCACGTAATTTCAAATTAGACACTCTATTTAATCTACGGGGGAAGATTGTTCTAGCTCTACTGATCATGTCTCGGGATATCTCGTCTAATAAATTAGAACTGTTCAGTTGTTGCTCGTTCCGTTTATACTGAGTCGTAGTACACATTACACAGAACGGGGAGGGAACTCACAATTATGATGTCACTAAATGTACTGACCAACTCTTTAGTCCTCTAGGCCGAGAAGTACGAAATATGAAATACATCAGGATTACTTAAGGCGTTCTTAATAGTATTAAGGTATCCCTCATTTTCAATGGGTGGCAGATAATTTTATACTTCTAATTCGGTACCTGTTGGTTTGTTGAAAGCGAGATGGTCAGATTTGAAAGCAAAGTTTTTTATCCATTTAAAATACTACATTTATTATGAAATATAATCTGTTGTAATACACGAGTCACAAAAAAGCGTTGCATATTTCTTCGACGTATATATTTTTTTTTCACTCGGACAAGTTTTGTTGACAAACAGAATACAAACCAGCCTTCGAAATACAAATGTCGTTTCCAATTTCAATTTATTTATGGTTACTGTTTTCATATATATATATAAATTAATCATCATCATCATCATCATCATCATCATCATCCCCTTCATTTTTGTAATCGGATGGTAGGGAGCCGAATGCTGAAGCCATATTGAATCTCTTCCACAATGGTTCATCAACGTCAGCCATCAGCGGTTCAGGTGTGGTCACACTTGTCCATTTTTCGACATTTTCACACCAGTTTTTGCGTTGGCGTCCTCTCCTACGTCCAGCTTCAACGGTGCCGTGCATGATAGCCTTGCACAGGCTGTCGTGCTTTCTAACGTGTCCAAACCACGCCATTTTTCTCCGTTTAACAGGGGCGAGAAGAGACTGCTGATGGCCCAGAAAAAATTTCAATCCTTTTCCGCACAAATTCATTGGTTGTATATTTCTAATATAGAAGTTGGCAAGAAGTTTTCTCATGCATTTGTCCTCAAACGCTTGGATTCTTCTCTCTGTTTTTGCCAGTATTGCTCACGGTTCACATCGATAAAGGAGACTGGAGACTACTGTATAAATTGAACGACAACCTTAAACATTTACTCTGCAAGACTAAATAAAAATCTTTAAAAATATAATTATAATTATAACCAAATAATGTCCGAAAATTTTTAAATTGTATAATTTTCTCATATATTTGGAGCTAAAATTTCTTCTTGTCTTGAAATTTATGATTTGATTGCGCAGTTCAGCGTATGTGTTTTCCACACTGACTAAGAGATGAATGTATTATTTCAATGTTTTATTTAAAGTCAGATTGTCTTAACGTGTGCGTCAGTACGCTACTCTGTACATTAAATATGTACAAGTACATATAACTCACTCACGCGCAAAACAGAAATACTTATATACATGTTCATAAGTTATTATTATTATTATTATTATTATTATTATTATTATTATTATTATTATTTGTCAGATCACGTTTGTTTTATTCTGAATTTTTAAGTTAACCAGGATTTCTAATAGTATACATATCAAATTCAAAAACAAATATTTTCAACATTTACAACCTTTCTACTGCCATTTAGTAGACTGCCAAATGACAGTAGTAAACAGTTTTGTCTTGCAGGCTATTGTTCTTAACCTGACCATAATATCATAGCCTTGTACCAGACAACAATGAAATCGGGAAATTTTAATTTCTCGGAGTCGACAAATTTCATATAATAATAATAATAATAATAATATATATATATATATATATATATATATATATATATATATATATATATATATATATATGTATATATATATTTACATATATATATATATATATATATATATATATATATATATATATATATATATATATATATATATATGTATATATCTATATATATATATATATATTGGCTCCTCAAAAAATAATTTCGGTTGAGCTCTGTGCGTGTGAGGTGTGCATTTGTAAAACAGTGACTATTAAATCTAATATAGCATGACTCTTCCGCAGAATTGAGTCACTGTCAGTCACTGTGTGTTTATCTAAATCTAAAATAATCACGCTAAAAATTCACGCTCACCTCTGCCGTACGCCGATGGCTTAGTGGTAGAAGTTCCGACTGACGCCAATTCAGTCGGGTTTCGATCCTACCTAGAGGCAACCGGCGGACGTCTAGCCACACTGAAGAGCTGTGAAACAGCTTAACAGTCTGTCTGTGGATGACAAATATATATACATATATATATACGTTATGAAAAGGTATTTCGCCATTCTATATCATTAACTTTACTAATCTACTTTTTGTATGAATGATTCATTGTAATATATATATGTATGAATTTATATTATAATTCATTATATATATATTATAATTATATATATTATAATTATCTCGTATATATATTATAATTGGTTATATATAAACATATATATATATATATATATATATATATATATATATATACTTATATATATATATATAATTGATCTTTACCGATTAACGATGTGACGGAACCATGAGAGTTCGGCGATTTTGATTGGCTGCCCCAGTTTCGAAACTTCTTTCTTCATAGAATCTAGTCATTAATTATTTCATATTTTTCAGACAATCTAATATCGAATTCGTTGGAGTCAGTCGCACTGAAAGGTGTGCTACGGTTCGCAGACAGTGAAATCGAAATGAAAGGAAATTTAATTTCGTCCTAACCTTGCTTATCTGCGCAATCTTCGATAGATTTCTGTGCGAACGTGATGCTGCGTAGAATCACTGACTGGACAGCAGCCATGTTGGCGATCTAACGGAAAAGAGATTATGAACGGAGTAGCAAAGTAAAAAAAAAAAGAAAGATAATAACGACGAAGATGAGAAAGAAAGGAGAACAAAGAAAGGAAAAGACGACGAAAGAAGCAAGAGATGAGACAAGGTAGAAAGAGAAGGAGCGAAGAAATTACAGCCGATTCGAGTTGAAGATGTTACGGAGCAGATAATGGAAATCATTTCGAAGAAATGCTATTAAGTCATTACGTTGACTCCATTTCAGAATAAGACAACCTGCTCGTTCATACTTGATGCCTTATAGATAGCAATACGCACACACACACACACACACGCACACACACACACATGTACATACACACATACATACATACAAATATATATATATATATATATATATATATATATATATATATATAAAAGTGGACATTGACGTCAACAGACAGAGGTGACTGGCTGTTTAATGTTTAACGCAATCCTGCCACTACCCACATTGCACCACTGACCCATATATATAAATAGTCGAGAAAAAATCCAACAGTCGCGGCCTGACGATTGCGTTTAGCATGAAACAGCCTGTCGCCTCTGAGTGTTTACTTCAATGTCCACTTTTATATTTACATACGCTCTATCTCTGATATTTATCACTTTATCCCATAAATATAGCTTAGCTTAAAACTATATGTCTTCCTTCCTTCATATATATATATATATATATATATATATATATATATATATATATATATATATATACCTTCGTCGAATTCGACGTATGAGTGTCAAGCAGATCACTTACTAGGAAACCGATAGCCCGACACCAGCACATGAGATTTAATTATAGAGGTGAAGGGAGGTTTGTGCTGAACTATCCTCGCTTTTTGAAAGGCCAAATACAAAGACCTGATGCACTACGTGCGGCAACGTCCCCAAACGACTCATGTCGCATGTTTTGAAATCAGAGTTTTCCTTTTTCTAGACCAGTTGCAATCCAATGCTAGAGAACCCAGTATGCCCTAGTATTTACCCATAGCTGGAGAGAGAAGAAGAGGATTCATACCATTCCTCACTCCAAGCTGCTATCCATTACTCCACCGTGCCTGCTCAAATATATATATATATATATATATATATATATATATATATATATATATATATATATATATAATAGCTGGCCACTCGTATTCGAGGATACCGTTGTACTAGGGCGGCTAGCCAATCCCTATTGCAGACTATCGCTCAGGCACATTTCTCAGCCAACCTGTGGTTTATACTGCAACTATGCTGAGCAGACCTTAGTTACACTTTCTGGGAGAGGGCCTGTTATCTAGAATGATCAATAATCTGAACAGCACCAGCACGCTCAAACCATCGGTCACGATGACTTATGACTTTGTGCTAGCACAGCTATCAAGGAAGCCCAATTTCACTCAGAAGGCTTAGGTCAACCCGTGGTATGGGGTTCAGACACTCTCCAAAAGTGCCGTAACCTGGGACCGTCCAGTATATATATATATATATATATATATATATATATATATATATATATATATATATATATATATATATATATATATATATATATATATATTAGGTCATATTTTGTTAAAATGAACGAAATTTAAAGCGTATTTTATAATGTCTAATGGAGCTGAACATTATTTTTATGTTTAGATGCATTTAAACTGATGATATTATATTTCAGATAACAATAAAATAAAATTTTGTTTGATTAAAACCCTTCTAACATGGAAGTACCCAAGAATCATTTCAGGCACATAATGCTTTATGTGTTCAAGAAAGGAAACTCAGCCCACAAAAATAACAACACTCGTGGCCTGACGATTGCATCTAGCATGAAACAGACTGTCGCCTGTAAGTGTTGACCTCTATGTTCACTTTTATATTTACACACGCTCTATCTCTGATATTGAGCACTTTATCCCATAAATATCACACTTTAAGACTATATTTCTTCATATATATATATATATATATATGTGTGTGTGTGTGTGTGTGTGTGTGTATGTATATTTATGCAGCAATCCTTCGTTTATACAGGTTTCCTTAAAAACGACAGACAAGATACTACGATTGAGCTTTTTATTTAATTTTTCTTCTGTTCGAACAAGATCTTTCTCTACAGGACAAATGGTGTGTAAGAACTGTCCAAATGTTTTATGTTTCCGAGCGCTTTCGGCTATACCTTTAGCCATTATCAAGGATGATTCGATTTTTCAGCTTAATTGAGTGCTTGTGCATTATGTGTATGTCTTAGTGTGTATATTATATATATATATATTATGTGTATGTCTTAGTATATATATATACACACACACACACATATATATATATATACATATATATATATATATATGTGTGTGTGTGTATATATATTATTGCAGATCCAAGTCAACCTGTTCACAATATGACCGGTAATAACGGCCAATACACTGCATATTTTATAACATTTGTACTTGTTTGAAATACCATTCCGAATTTAATGGCGGCGCTCTTAATTTAGTTTTAAGTAATCATTCCACCCCAAGCAAGGTAAAAAGAATCTAGGGTACAAGAGGTTACTGAATGTTAGAGAGTATGAGGATAGTTACTATTAAGGAGGGAAGACAATAAATGCTTTGCCAAATCCTCGAGCAAAAAAAGCTGAAGGACTATTGCTTTAAGGCAGGTTTCAAGAGGTTTTCATGCACCAATAATGCATCTATTTTTTGTATATGTCACCGAATCCTCTTCTTCTGCATGTTGTGTCCGTTTAGGAAGTGGGCGATCGTCACTCTCCAAAACATGTAAAATTCGCCTTTTTGCTACACCCCAATTAATTCCTGTGCTGACAACTATTTATACTCAATTTCTTTAGACAAGTTATTAATTCCTTCCCTAAATATCTGTTGCCTTTAATATGTAGTGAATGTCAGATTCTCTAGACCCGCCTTTATTCAAGTCTTCTGGAAATAACACTTTTCTATTTCTGATTCTGAATATAAGTGTCCTTTTTCCTTTGATTTCCCCTAAATGTTTCCGGTACATACGCGGTCAGTCTATGGTAGAACCACATTTTCGGTGTCTCAAATCTCTTCTTCATTTCTGTGAAGATTGCCCAATTTTCACTGTCATATGGGAAGACTGATATTACATTGAATTTCCCCTCTCTTCTAACGAATCTTTCCTATTATTGACACTGAATGACAAAATTAGCCATTTCCGCATCAGACGCCTTATACATTTTAAACCAGATATAGTTCTCATAGTCAGGTCATGTATATTATATGTTATAAAGGGGCAGTTTCTAAGATATTTACGTAGCATAGATCGAGATTACAAAATTATCATATCCTCGAACAAAAGTAAGTATCGCTTCAATTCAAGAAGTCTCTGTAATATTTTTGCGAACCTACGATGATTCTGTTTGTTGTATATAAGTAATCGCTTCTTCTTCTTCTTCTTCTTCTTCTTCTTCTTCTTCTTCTTCTTCTAATACTACCACCACCACATTACTACTACTTCTACTAACCCTTAGCCTAACCCTTCAGAAATTGAGCAGCCATGGCTCTCAGAAAGTTCCTGTCTATTTTAGCTCTTAAGTAATGTCTATCTTCTTGCTATCCTTCTTTCTATCTTGCTTTTATTGTCCTTTTGCTACGCCTGTGTAGCTCTTGGCTTCTATATGTCCTGTGAGTGTCAAATTCTCCAGGCACTCTTTCCCCATTATATGTCCAAGAGATTTCAGGTGACTCTTTCTGATACTGAGTGTTCTTTTATTTTCTCGTATATCTCAAAAAAAGGCTTTTTCGTTGCTCATTCGATCCCTCAATATAATTATCAATGTCAATCGCAATCTTCTATCTCCCTGAATCCTGTTTTTTTTATTTCCCTAGATTTTTCCTTTCACTCACAGAATCCCCTTGGGTTTTACTGGATTCTATATTCGAAATGTTTAAAAAAACATATGCGTAAAAAGATGCGCTTTTAACAAAATGTCGTGGTCAGATGAGATTAAGTGGAACAACATGTTGTGGCCAGATGAGATAAAATGGAAGTAAATGTCGTGGTCAGATGAGATAAATTTTAACAATATATGGTCAGAGGAGATAAAGTGGAATAATATGTTGTGGCCAGATGAGATAAAGTGGAACAAAATGCCAAAGTCAGATGAGATAAAGTGGGACAAAATGTCGTGGTCAGATGAGATAAAGTGGAACAACATGTTGTGGCCAGATGAGATAGGTGGAACAACATGTCGTTGTCAGATGAGACAAGTTGGAACAAAATGTCTTGGTCAGATGAGATAAAGTGGAACAACATGCTGTGGCCAGTTGATATACAGTGGAACATCATGTCGTGGTCAGATGAGATATATAGGGAAAAATGTCCGGGTCAGATGTGATAAATTGGAAAAAATGTCGTGGTCAGATGAGATAAAGTGGAACAACATGTCGTGGCCAGATGAGATAGGTGGACCAACATGTCGTTGTCAGATGAGACCAATATAATATGCATCAAAAGAAAAAACTTAACACATCTCTAAAAATCCGGTAATAAATATATTTAGGCAAGTAAGTTTTTAATACCCACCTCATCAGATCGGAATTACATCACATACACACACCTATATATATATATATATATATATATATATATATATATATATATATATATATATATATATATATACAGGAGTTGGTCAAAATAATTGAAACACTTGTTAAATTCAAAGAACATTTATTTAATATGGAGTTGGTCCTCCTTTAGCCTCACATACAGCTTTAATACATCTAGGAATTGAATCATACAGCTTCCTGACTTCATCCAGAGGAATTTTGTAGCTATTCTTCCATTAACACCTGCTCCAGCTCTTTAAGACAAGACGGTGGAGGATAGCGGCTCCTAACTTGTCGCTCCAAAATCCACCACAAATGTTCAATAATATTCCTATCTGGAGATTGGGGAGGCCACTCCATGTGTTCTAGCTCGCTTCCATGTTCTTCATACCAATTCTTAACCACTCGAGCGGTTTGCATTTGAGCATTATCGTCTTGGAAGATACAGTCGCCATCAGGGAATAAAGTCTGGGCCATTTGATGAACATGATGTCCCAAAATGTTCAGGTAATCTTGGCTGTTGCTTCTACCATGCAAGGCAACTGTTGAACCGAGACATTTCCATGATATGGCGGCCCAAACTATCACTGAACCATCACCATACTTCACTGTTGGAACAAGGCCGTCAGGGTTGTAAGCTTCCTTGGGCTGCTTCTACACATAAACCCGCCCTGAAGTTGAATAAAGAGAAAAACTGGACTCGGTTGAGAATATGACTTGCTTTCATTGATCTGCAGACCAGGCATTGTGATCTCTGCACTACTTCTGAATGTTGCGAGTGGAGAGAAGAGGTTTCCTTACGGCGACTCTTCCATGATATCCAGCCTTATGGAGCTCACGACGAACAATTTTCTTAGAAATTGGACTATTCACATGATTATTCAACTCAGCAGTCACTTTGGCTGCAGTAGTCTGATGATTTTTTTGCCACATTGCATTTCAATGCACGTCGGTCCCTGTCATAAGTTTGCAAGTCCGGTCGGAATTGCTACGGTTGCTTGAGGTTTTGCCCTGTTTCTCGAATTGGGTCATAGTTCTTGATATGCTACCTCTTGAAAAACCAAACATTTCAGCAACCTTATTGATCGATGCTCCTGCCATGCGAGCTTCAATAATTTGCCCTTTTTCGAACTCGGAGAGGTCACGCATTTTTCTTAAATTTTTCTAAATTCTAAAAATAAATAAGACAAAGACAGTAAATTAGATAAATAAATATATTCACAATAGATATAACCTGCAATTATGACGTTTTAGTTAAATTTCTTAATATAATAAGTCTTTGAAACATAAGAGTGGATTTTGCACCTGTTCCAATTATTTTGTCCAACCCCTGTATATATCAAAAACTGTGCTGGCATGAAGCAATTGGTCATCGTGGCCGAGGGTTTGAGCGTGCTGGCCTTGTTCAAATTGGTGATCACGCTAGATAATACGTTCTCTCCCAGAAATTATAACTCAGGTCTGGTCAGCATAGTTGCATTATAAACCACAGGTTGGCTCTGTGGGTGTTAAACAAACACAAATGTGCCTGAGCGAGCGGCTGCAATAGAGATTGGTTAGTCGCTCTAGTAGACGTGTATCCTTGAATACGAGTGGCCAGCTATGTTTGTGTGTGTGTGTGTGTATGCGCGCGCGCGAGCGTGTGTGTGTGATTATACGAAGAAAATGAGTGGGAGCGAGTGTGAAATATATATTTACGATTACGATTGAATTGTACGCTTGTCTATCTCGACCTATTTGCGAAAACGCAGTATTCAAAATGCAGTTTTGTATTTATGTTGATGATAATTATCAATTGGCTAAAATTTTACTACTGTCCGATCGATTACACTGTACCGGCCTATGTGAAGAGGTATGAATGAAGGCGGGAAGAAAAGAATGTGAATGCCGTTAGATATCAGTTTTGCTGACTTTAGTAGAATCCGGATAATTGTGTCATGGCAAGTTTATCTGCGGTTGCTAACTTTACCTAAAAGTCAACCCGCGTCATGTTTGCTTTATACCTAGGGACGAACATCGGATACAATCGCTCGTCAATGGCTACCCAAAGAAAGAAAGAAAGAAAGAAAGAAAGAAAGAAAGAAAGAAAGAAAGAAAGAAAGAAAGAATATTTAACCAAATAACCAGACGACGGAACAGGAGGAGGTTGGAACACAGTAGAAAAGAAAGAGGACAACGTACCTTTAAAATGAAAAGGAATAAGAAAAGAGGAGAGTGTAAGAAAGAAAGAAAGAAAGAAAGAAAGAAAGAAAGAAAGAAAGAATATTTAACCAAATAACCAGACGACGGAACAGGATGAGGTTGGAACATTGTAGAAAAGAAAGAAAGAGAACAACGTACATTTAAAATGAAAAAGGAATACTAAATGAAAGAAAGAAAGAAAGCAAGAAAGAAAGAAAGAGTAATTAGATTAGATTTTAAATGATAGATTACTTCATAGCAGATTTATAAATATCATAATAGTGATCGATAGAGAAATACTAATACAACAGAATATTTCCAGATCTTCTTCTTCTTCTTCTTCTTCTTCTTCACGGCTCTCCACATCTTCATACTCTTTGTAGTTCTTAGTAAATTTTGTCTTTTCTTATCTCTCCTTATTCATGATCTGCCAATCATTGGCACTACCTCGTTAGGTAGGTTATGCGTTATTTTTCTATTGTCTCTCTTACCTTTTATATGCCCTGTACGTGTCAAAATTTCTAAGCCCTCTTTCCTCATTATGTGCCCTAGAAATTTCTATAGTCTCTTTCCGATGCTGCGTATGTTTTCCTTTTATTTACATGTTCTCTAAATCTTGTTGTTCACATGTTCAGTCCACAGTATTCTCAGCATCATTTCCGTTGCCTCTAGTATCTTCTTCATTTGTGAAGAGATTTGTTCAACATTCACTTCCATATAGGAGAAACGATATTACATAACAGTTCAGTACTCATTTATTTGTTTCTATCATAATTTCCTGTTTCTTAATACGTTGCTTAACATTTCGAAAGCATCTTTCGCTATCCCAAGTCGTCTTTTGGAGTTTGGCGTCGCATATTTTGTTCTCTCTTAAAACAATTCCTAGATATCTAAATATTTGGCGCTTGCTTAATTTTAGTATCTCCATTGGCATATTGGGCTGTTCCTTTTTCAAGACAGCCATTCATTCTGTCTTCTTACAACTGATGTTAATCCTTTATATTCTTAATTATTGCCTTTGAAAACCAAATAAAGCATGAAAGACATGAGATATTTGTCGATAGAATGCCTCAAGCTCCCATAATATTCACTGCTGCCGAGGTGTACACGGATGCTTAATCAAATATACGTAAGCAAGGTGGAATTCGTCAAGTGCTAGTTAAGCAGGGACAAGTGGAAAGTAAGGAGACGGGTTGTGTTCTGGGAGAGAGCAAGGACACAAATTCGAATCGACAAGTCGAGTGTAAACACGCTCCTTTCATTAACTTTTAAGGAACACCCCGCACTATTTCATTGTCAAATACACATCCTTCACTTTCTTATTTTTTGTTTTTCTCCTTTTTTTTCTTTTTTTTTTTTTTTCATTGTGGTTTTGGAATGGAAGGCACGTAGCGAAGAATTCTGCGCCAATCAATCATGACTTAAGAAGGGAGAGGTACCTTCTTCTAAACAGTGTTAAATGGCTGACCCAACTTGACGTTCCCTTTACATTATCTTTAATATTCCTACAAGAAATTGTGAGCATCACACGTCAAGGGCTCTACATTCGAAAGAATTTCACTTGCTTTGCACGACTGCCACACCTAAAACTTACTCTAAACTATACTCCTAATTAAAGGATCGAAGTATTCCGGATCTGTACAGGAAATAATCATCAAAGTACGATATTATTATTATTATTAATATTATTATTATCATTACGCACATTTTACATAGAGGAAGCTCCTATTTTTCTTCTTCTTCTTCTTCTTCTTCTTCTTCTTTTTTCTTCTTCTTCTTCTTCTTCTTCTTCTTCTTCTTAGTATTATTATTATTATTATTAGTAGTAGTAGTAGTAGTAGTAGTAGTAGTAGTAGTAGTAGTAGTAGTAGTAGTAGTAAGGTCTTTGGAGCAGTAGTAGTATCATCATTTCTTTATGTTATGTTTCCTGCTTTGTATACTGTAAAGCCGGGCCCAAACTAGGTTCCTTAAGCCCTGCAGAAGAAATATCATTCAATTGATAGCACTTTTCTTGATACATGGGATGTTTCTAGTAGGGCGATCTTCTGGCCAACTTATATGTTGAAGCAACCTTGGACACTGTTAGTACAACTGTCCATTCCTCTCCTTAAATTACTATTGGTACAGTCTCAGTCTTCATTCCCCACATCCTCTTAATCTCGAACTTCAGGTCCTTGTATTTGGACAATTTCTCCATAATTTTCATGAGGATGATTTTTTCAGATGGTACTGCTATGTCAATAAGCATACCCTTCCTGAATCTTTAGTCTTTTTATGATAATATAAAGTGTGTTCTCTTTTATTTCTCTGTCATTTTGAATTGGCATGTCGCAGAGGATAGATACATCGTTATTTTGCGTAACTCTGTCTGGTTGGTTCTCATACTATCTCTAAGTGGTTTTGTGCTTTTTGCGGATATTACACTGAACATAAGTTACTACCTTGTTATGCCTAGAAATTTGAATATACCCACGTATATTCAATTTTCAGTAGTTCCTGACATCCTGAGATAATATGCTCGACAGTTTCATCACATTTTCCGAAGATCCTGCATTTGGGGTTAGTTCTATCCTTGATTATGTGACAGTGATAGGATCTGGTTGCGAGGCTTTGGTCCTGAGCTGCAACAATTAGGCGTTCGGTCTCATCTTTCAACCCGGTGCTCCTCAGCCACCGATGTGTTTTCTGTTGGTCTACATTTGCTTCATTCGTTCTTTTTAGATATTTGCCTTGTTCACCTATTTTTTTTAAATATAATTTGGCCAATTTGTTTTGTTTTCTGTTTTAATCGTTTGGCGTAGATGTTATTCGTTTCTTTTTTTGTTGATCTCAAGCGTATTAAGCTGTTTCTTGAAAAGCTTCTTTGTTGATGGAATGAATTTAACATTCGACTACTTGTAGAAGAGTGTCATTGTTTTTTGTAAGTTATGCTTCTAATCCGATTGATGTAGTTTTCGGGGTTAGTTAAAGTTGGATAAGACCTCGTCCTGCTAAAGCTCTTGGTACGTACAGCTCATCAACATCTGATTACGAGTGGCGCATTCTCATTTGGGTATGGATTTCCCTGGTCTTGGCGTCCAATCTTTTAATGTGATTCAACTTCCATTTAATAATTTTAAAGCTGTATGTTACAACGGGTATAGCTAAGGTGTTGATAGCTTTCATTTTATTGGCCCCATTAAGTTCGCTTTCTAGTTGCAGATGTTTACTATCTATCGATATAATACTAAGTCTGTGATGGCGTACGCGCATGCGTTCTGCGTACGTCCAGCACATAAGGATTTAAGTTAATCTGATTTAAAGTTTATCACGGAAGTTCTGTTTGTATTAAATGCTGTAAACAACTGTTAAAACGTTAAACATGAACTTGTAAACAGGACCAATGATGAAACGAACGAATTGAAACATATTTTACATAGATAAAACGCTTCGTAAGGTATGGGCTGTACTCGTGAGAACAATTTTTGTATTTTTTAAAGGCATGAACTACCAGGGATTCCTTCAATGAGTTATTATTATTATTATTATTATTATTATTATTATTATTATTATTATTATTTACATTGGTTTATTTATATTCTATCCGATAATGTGCCCAATGAATTAAGTGCCAGCAAACCCCTGCACTAAAAGAAATGTTTGCCTTCCATTAGCATTGCTAACGATAAGCGCCAGGAGAGAAAATCATTGCGATTTATTGGCCTCGGGAACTGGAAATATTATCATGAAACAATTGCTAAGTCTGCTGCTAGCAGAGTTGGTTCGCTATGACGTACTAGATATTTTTCTGGCCACAAACTATCTTGCACCTTTATTAGTCTACTATTCATCTGCGTATCGAATATTGCTGCTTTCTGCTATGTGGCTAGATGTTCTAGGCAAAATCCCACGAAGAGACACCAGCATATATATATCGAACCAGTGGCACTTATAGTAACCTAAGTAAAGAAATGCATATAATTTAACATTTGAATATTTGATTTTGAAAATTAATTTTTATTAAGAAAAGTAAAATCTGATGATAAATAAAAAGATCGATTTTCTTATAGACGAGAAGAACAAGACTAAAAGTAAGGTTTTAGAATCAAGTCCCCATTTTTTAAAGATTTGCACAATAAAGTGTCTATATTCTTCGTTATCTTTAGTTCCGTCACATTTTTTATTTCCGCCCCTTTTTAGATCCACCCCTTTTTTGTTTAGCCCCCTTTTTTAGTTCGTCCCTTTTTTGTTCCGCCCTCTATGTTATTTTATTTTATTTTTATGCTGAGGGTAGAAGTTGCTGGGTTGGAAACAATGTTGCTACACAAGGAAAAAGAATAATAAGTGTGTATAAGTAGACAACTAAATCAAGAAACGGGAAAATAACACAAACATTCTACACATGTGCACATATGCACGTGTACGAGTGTGCACGCACACATGTACACGCGCGTATGTATACACAGAAGGAAAAGCGCACACGCCAAGTAGAAAAAATCAACCTAACACCAATAAGAAGTGCATAAACTATTTTTAACTTAATATAAAAAAACGAAAATGAGATAATCGGCAGACAATTGTTGCCAACCCAATATATATATATATATATATATATATATATATATATATATAAGTTGTTTGCCACCTGTACGCAATGTCTTTGAATTCAATATCCTACTTGTAATTTTTTTTACAGTGATGTTCTTTTCCTATAATAATGTTCATCTTGTATCAGGCCCAAGTACTTACTGAGTAAGGTGTTAAGCACACCAAGACGCAATGGTCCACCGGAAGTAGACAAAAGAGAAAGAATATACTCTAGAAGAAAACGGAAACCCAATCCAATCTAGAAAACAAAAATATCAGGGAGAAGAGGAACCCAGATGAGGCTATGCCGAATGGCAGGGTCATCTAGGGTGGTAGACCGACCCTGCTGCGTTTTTTACGGGGAATTTTTGCCCGATCCTACGGGCTCAGATACCCCATATTAAATTCAGCCTTGTGCCACATCCGACCGCGTATGGCGATTGGCAAATATTCTAGCTGGAATCTTTTCCAGCTGTGGTGGTCAAACTTTCTGCCTTCGGGCAGAGAGGATTTCCAGACGAGGCTCTGCTGAAGGGCAGTGTCTCGTCCGTGTAGGTAGACAGACCCGATCCCGTTTATACTAGGTATACGGGGATTTTTTGGCCGTGCCTACGAGCTTGGGATCCCCACATTAAATTTGGCCTTGTTCCACATGTGACTGCGTGGGGCAGTTACTAAATACCATGTAGCTGGAATCTATTGAGTAGGACTCAGACTTACGCGAGAACTACCGACCCTCCAATAGTAGCACTCACAACTGGATTGACTTGCGACGACCTTGTGCATAACAGTTACCTATACTGTTATTATACTGCTTTTTGCGATAAACCTTTACTTATTTTATCCACCGACTTTTTCAAGTATATATTCCTATTAGCACGGAATATAACACCGGGCGATAGGCAAATCTATCTGTTCCTAAAAAGAAACCAAATGAGTGCGCGGTTCTCAAGATGAAAGATAGCGTGAAAAAAATCAGCAAATATCCGGAAAATGCAGACAGAGAAGGAATTACAGTAACAAAACATTTTACCTACGATAAAACAGTTTATACCTGAAAGCCTAAAGCGTTTCAATCGTAATGGTTAATCAATTGGTTGAAAGTTTTTATGAATAATAAATTCGTATATCAGCTTAAAACGATGTGTTTTATAACGCAAGTCACGTTAATAAAGATCAAACATGAAATAGTCACTTGTTTTTATAAATACTGCAAAACACCAATGCCGTAAAACCTCATTGGTAAGTGCTAATGTACAAAAGAGAGTATTGCAGAAATCGCTTTATTAAATATAAAAGGGTAGAATCGAATATTCCATATCCGTGTTGGTATCAAGGATTTTACTAAATGTAGGAGTTCCTGTAATTCACCAAGGAAAACGGGGAGAAAGGATTAAACATTAATTGTAAGAAGAGATAGTGTACGGCTGTCAGCAGAACAAACAAACTATGATGCAGACTAAGAATTGGCAACATCAAAATAAAAAATTTCAAAGATTTAAATATTTCGGAAGTGTTTAACAAAGAACGTAAAATGTGAAATCCGAAGGCATCTTTCCATATGGAAAGATGCCTTCCCAAAGCTGAGTAAATCCTACGAAATATGAAAATTTCCTTAGAAGTGTGCGCAATTCTACGTACACGACCAAACACATTGTTTAATTTCACACACAAACCTTAGTAACAGTTTCACAAACACTGAAACTTGGCATAAATACACTACATAATTCAATACAAACATTCACACTTGTCCAACAATATCTGCCTTAATTGGGTATGTTAATTTTATATAAATCAATGTTATTGTTAAACTTTTAATTATGTTGTTTACACTTTGATTTCTCTTGAATGATTTGCCTTCAATATTCCTGTTTCTTAATTTGTTGTGGATGAATGTCTAAGAACACCAACATCGCTAATCCTTCTGATAACCTAATCTTTTGATATCTTAAAATACATTCGCTAGTCTGCAACAAAATTGATGACCTCCGATGTTTAAACCAACTACAAAACTGATAACCCGACGTTAACAGCAAACAAACTACCAACGTTTACATCTACATCAACAAAATCAAATCGGTGACTACCAACGTTTAAGTCTGCTCCAACCAAAGAAATAGTGAAACCGACGGCGTTAAGAAAATTAATGACCACTGACGTTTGCACCAACTAAATTGGTAAGTACGATGTTCAGGACACACAGCAATGTAAAAGGAAAAACTTTTGCATAGCGAGAGCTGATCTAACACAAAACAAAAAAAGGCGCTAAATCTTTTTGTTTTCCCTACAAAATTAAATTGAATCGACATGGCTGAACCGATTCCCCAGACTGAGGCTTCAATAAGACTAGAAATGCCTGCATACAATTCTAATGGACAAACATGGTTTATACAACTCGATGCGATAGTCCAAGCTCGACACATCACATCGCAGCAATCGAAGTTTGCCTTCGTCGTTGAAAAATTACCTGCAGAGGTGGCTGCAGAAGTGGCAGACATTCTCACAAGACTTCCGATTGACAAGCCATATGAAGTACTCAGGCAAGCCATATTACACCACACAGGTTGTTCAGAAGAACGTAGAATAAAGGATCTTCTGACTAATTTAACCTTAGGAACTAGCAAACCATCTCAACTCTTGTGCCGAATGCAATCTTTACTTGGCAACAATGACATATCTGACACTGTCCTGAAACAGATGTGGCTGGATAAACTACAACCTGAAGTTGTACGAATATTAGCCGAACTCACAGATGAGGTTGACATCCAGAAGTTAGCAGTGATTGCCCACAAAATATCAGACACCACACGAACTCGGCAAGTCTCCTCCATAAGCCCGTCAGACGACCTCACTCCGGATTTCAATCAAAGATTAAAACTTCTGACATCAGAGCTACGGAAACTCTCTCTACGGCTTGATGAAATTCAAAACAAGCCTAGAAGTCGGAGCAATTCAATTGCCCGGCACCATAATCGTAGACCGCGTTCATTGAAGGAATCCCTGGTAGCTCATGCCTTTAAAAAATACAATTTTTGTATTTTTTAAAGGCATGAGCTACCAGGGATTCCTTCAATGAGTTATTATTATTATTATTATTATTATTATTATTATTATTATTATTATTATTATTATTATTATTTACATTGGTTTATTTATATTCTATCCGATAATGTGCCCAATGAATTAAGTGCCAGCAAACCCCTGCACTAAAAGAAATGTTTGCCTTCCATTAGCATTCCTAACGATAAGCGCCAGGAGAGAAAATCATTGCGATTTATTGGCCTCGGGAACTGGAAATATTATCATGAAACAATTGCTAAGTCTGCTGCTAGCAGAGTTGGTTCGCTATGACGTACTAGATATTTTTCTGGCCACAAACTATCTTGCACCTTTATTAGTCTACTATTCATCTGCGTATCGAATATTGCTGCTTTCTGCTATGTGGCTAGATGTTCTAGGCAAAATCCCACGAAGAGACACCAGCATATATATATCGAACCAGTGGCACTTATAGTAACCTAAGTAAAGAAATGCATATAATTTAACATTTGAATATTTGATTTTGAAAATTAATTTTTATTAAGAAAAGTAAAATCTGATGATAAATAAAAAGATCGATTTTCTTATAGGGAGAAGAAGAAAGTAAAGACGAGAAGAACAAGACTAAAAGTAAGGTTTTAGAATCAAGTCCCCATTTTTTAAAGATTTGCACAATAAAGTGTCTATATTCTTCGTTATCTTTAGTTCCGTCACATTTTTTATTTCCGCCCCTTTTTAGATCCACCCCTTTTTTGTTTAGCCCCCTTTTTTAGTTCGTCCCTTTTTTGTTCCGCCCTCTATGTTATTTTATTTTATTTTTATGCTGAGGGTAGAAGTTGCTGGGTTGGAAACAATGTTGCTACACAAGGAAAAAGAATAATAAGTGTGTATAAGTAGACAACTAAATCAAGAAACGGGAAAATAACACAAACATTCTACACATGTGCACATATGCACGTGTACGAGTGTGCACGCACACATGTACACGCGCGTATGTATACACAGAAGGAAAAGCGCACACGCCAAGTAGAAAAAATCAACCTAACACCAATAAGAAGTGCATAAATTATTTTTAACTTAATATAAAAAAACGAAAATGAGATAATCGGCAGACAATTGTTGACAACCCAATATATATATATATATATATATATATATATATATATATATATATATATATATATATATATATATAAGTTGTTTGCCACCTGTACGCAATGTCTTTGAATTCAATATCCTACTTGTAATTTTTTTTACAGTGATGTTCTTTTCCTATAATAATGTTCATCTTGTATCAGGCCCAAGTACTTACTGAGTAAGGTGTTAAGCACACCAAGACGCAATGGTCCACCGGAAGTAGACAAAAGAGAAAGAATATACTCTAGAAGAAAACGGAAACCCAATCCAATCTAGAAAACAAAAATATCAGGGAGAAGAGGAACCCAGATGAGGCTATGCCGAATGGCAGGGTCATCTAGGGTGGTAGACCGACCCTGCTGCGTTTTTTACGGGGAATTTTTGCCCGATCCTACGGGCTCAGATACCCCATATTAAATTCAGCCTTGTGCCACATCCGACCGCGTATGGCGATTGGCAAATATTCTAGCTGGAATCTTTTCCAGCTGTGGTGGTCAAACTTTCTGCCTTCGGGCAGAGAGGATTTCCAGACGAGGCTCTGCTGAAGGGCAGTGTCTCGTCCGTGTAGGTAGACAGACCCGATCCCGTTTATACTAGGTATACGGGGATTTTTTGGCCGTGCCTACGAGCTTGGGATCCCCACATTAAATTTGGCCTTGTTCCACATGTGACTGCGTGGGGCAGTTACTAAATACCATGTAGCTGGAATCTATTGAGTAGGACTCAGACTTACGCGAGAACTACCGACCCTCCAATAGTAGCACTCACAACTGGATTGACTTGCGACGACCTTGTGCATAACAGTTACCTATACTGTTATTATACTGCTTTTTGCGATAAACCTTTACTTATTTTATCCACCGACTTTTTCAAGTATATATTCCTATTAGCACGGAATATAACACCGGGCGATAGGCAAATCTATCTGTTCCTAAAAAGAAACCAAATGAGTGCGCGGTTCTCAAGATGAAAGATAGCGTGAAAAAAATCAGCAAATATCCGGAAAATGCAGACAGAGAAGGAATTACAGTAACAAAACATTTTACCTACGATAAAACAGTTTATACCTGAAAGCCTAAAGCGTTTCAATCGTAATGGTTAATCAATTGGTTGAAAGTTTTTATGAATAATAAATTCGTATATCAGCTTAAAACGATGTGTTTTATAACGCAAGTCACGTTAATAAAGATCAAACATGAAATAGTCACTTGTTTTTATAAATACTGCAAAACACCAATGCCGTAAAACCTCATTGGTAAGTGCTAATGTACAAAAGAGAGTATTGCAGAAATCGCTTTATTAAATATAAAAGGGTAGAATCGAATATTCCATATCCGTGTTGGTATCAAGGATTTTACTAAATGTAGGAGTTCCTGTAATTCCCCAAGGAAAACGGGGAGAAAGGATTAAACATTAATTGTAAGAAGAGATAGTGTACGGCTGTCAGCAGAACAAACAAACCATGATGCAGACTAAGAATTGGCGACATCAAAATAAAAAATTTCAAAGATTTAAATATTTCGGAAGTGTTTAACAAAGAACGTAAAATGTGAAATCCGAAGGCATCTTTCCATATGGAAAGATGCCTTCCCAAAGCTGAGTAAATACTACGAAATATGAAAATTTCCTTAGAAGTGTGCGCAATTCTACGTACACGACCAAACACATTGTTTAATTTCACACACAAACCTTAGTAACAGTTTCACAAACACTGAAACTTGGCATAAATACACTACATAATTCAATACAAACATTCACACTTGTCCAACAATATCTGCCTTAATTGGGTATGTTAATTTTATATAAATCAATGTTATTGTTAAACTTTTAATTATGTTGTTTACACTTTGATTTCTCTTGAATGATTTGCCTTCAATATTCCTGTTTCTTAATTTGTTGTGGATGAATGTCTAAGGACACCAACATCGCTAATCCTTCTGATAACCTAACCTTTTGATATCTTAAAATACATTCGCTAGTCTGCAACAAAATTGGTGACCTCCGACGTTTAAACCAACTACAAAACTGATAACCCGACGTTAACAGCAAACAAACTACCAACGTTTACATCTACATCAACAAAATCAAATCGGTGACTACCAACGTTTAAGTCTGCTCCAACCAAAGAAATAGTGAAACCGACGGCGTTAAGAAAATTAATGACCACTGACGTTTGCACCAACTAAATTGGTAAGTACGATGTTCAGGACACACAGCACTGTAAAAGGAAAAACTTTTGCATAGCGAGAGCTGATCTAACACAAAACAAAAAAAAGCGCGAAATCTTTTTGTTTTCCCTACAAAATTAAATTGAATCGACATGGCTGAACCGATTCCCCAGACTGAGTCTTCAATAAGACTAGAAATGCCTGCATACAATTCTAATGGACAAACATGGTTTATACAACTCGATGCGATAGTCCAAGTTCGACACATCACATCGCAGCAATCGAAGTTTGCCTTCGTCGTTGAAAAATTACCTGCAGAGGTGGCTGCAGAAGTGGCAGACATTCTCACAAGACTTCCGATTGACAAGCCATATGAAGTACTCAGGCAAGCCATATTACACCACACAGGTTGTTCAGAAGAACGTAGAATAAAGGATCTTCTGACTAATTTAACCTTAGGAACTAGCAAACCATCTCAACTCTTGTGCCGAATGCAATCTTTACTTGGCAACAATGACATATCTGACACTGTCCTGAAACAGATGTGGCTGGATAAACTACAACCTGAAGTTGTACGAATATTAGCCGAACTCACAGATGAGGTTGACATCCAGAAGTTGGCAGTGATTGCCCACAAAATATCAGACACCACACGAACTCGGCAAGTCTCCTCCATAAGCCCGTCAGACGACCTCACTCCGGATTTCAATCAAAGATTAAAACTTCTGACATCAGAGCTACGGAAACTCTCTCTACGGCTTGATGAAATTCAAAACAAGCCTAGAAGTCGGAGCAATTCAATTGCCCGGCACCATAATCGTAGACCGCGTTCAGCATCGCAATGCCCTGTCGCCTTCAACATGGTAATTGCTGGAACCACGAGATGTTTGGCGCGCGCACTTAGAAGTGCCAGCCGCCATGTGCTTTCCGAAACACATTCCTAACAGACTTACAGGGACGACCTGCCTGACAACAATTGAAGGCGTTGGCTGTCAGGGCTGATAATAAAAACTGCCTGTTCTAAATTTGTGACCGAAATAGCAACCTTAATTTTTTGGTCGACACCGGTGCACAAGTCAGCGTCCTACAGTTCAAAAATTGCGACAAAACAACAGTATCATTCAAGCAAGCTTTATTAAAATTACAGGCCGCTAACGACTCATCAATTAGCATCTATGGCGAAGGAGTCATGTCACACAACATTGGACTACGAAGGGAATCCTTCTGGACCTTCACAATCGCCGATGATGAA
The DNA here is from genome assembly GCA_964036315.1 of Acanthosepion esculentum. NCBI lineage: Eukaryota > Metazoa > Mollusca > Cephalopoda > Sepiida > Sepiidae > Acanthosepion > Acanthosepion esculentum. The sequence continues at coordinate 36,761,708 of OZ038480.1, read as the reverse complement.
ATGCCAATCCTAGGAGCAGATTTTTCAGCACATAATGATCTATCCGTTGACTTATCTTCGCGTACGCTTACTGACGTACCTACGAATCTACAGCGCCACAGATTAACATCAAGGCGCTCTACAATTGGTTTAACAGCTTTGATACACAAAGCAAATGGCTACGAAAAATGACTACAGAAATACAAATCGTTGTTATCACCATTTACGTATGCAGAGCCTACCGGGCATAATGCAACTCATAGCATAAAAACGGCTGGACCCCCAGTTCATGCTCAACCGCGTCGTATACACCCTAACAAATTGCGGGTAGCTAAGGACGAGTTTGACAGTATTCTCAAACTGGGCATAATAAGACCATCCTCTCGTACTTACGCAACGACGCACCACATGCTCCCAAAGGCCGATGCTTACAACTGGCGTCCGTGCGAGGATTACAGGCTACTAAATGCCCAAACCATCACGGATAAATATCCAATTTCAAAGATTTTGACCTATCGCAAGAAGGCGCCACGGTCTTCACCAAGTTGGATCTGTGGAAAGCAATTTACCAAATTCCGATTGAGCAATCCGACAATCTAGTTCCACGTGCCATGTTTAATGGATGTCAGTTATCAGTTATCTTCTGTTAATTTCCCTCTTCATGTTCTCCACTACCTTAACCGGGTATTGAACTCACACTCTTTGGGTCCTATCACTGGATCTAATTAACGCCTTTATCCACTGTGCCATGTGTCCTCAAGGACACATGACACATGACAGACGGCACAAGGGACACATGGCACATTGTTTGGGTCCTATCACTGGATCTAACCAACGCCTTTATCCATTGTGCCATGTCTCATTAAGGACACATGGCACAGTGGATAAACAGTTGTGAGTTCAATACCTGGTTAAGGCAGTGGAGAACTTGGAGAGGGGAATTAACAGGAGATGACTGATAAATGATATCGATTAGACATGACACATGGAACTAGAACAGTCTAAACCCAGCCGGGCGAAATAAAAGATTCGGTTCGACATTTTAACCACCTGAAGAAGGCCGGAGCGTACAACGGCCGAAACGATGTAATAAATATGGCGACAAAGATGAGGACAATAATCTGAATAATGGAAATAGTGTACATAATACCTCATCTCAGACATATAGGCAGTTACTGAGAAGTTAATTTCCAGATATGATAATAATACTGTATTTTGGTCTAATCTAAGTCTTTAATGACAGAGCATGGCCGCGATAGAATTGTAAATATATTTGGAAATGTGGAATTACGAAATAAGGAACAAATCAATTGTTTCGTTGAAACCTTCCAAATAATAAGAGAGTTATGGCGATTTTCTAAACGTAACTTAGATGTGGCACCAGGCAGAAAATATGGGGCGCTCAGTGGGGGATTAAACTAACTACTCAGTTGTAATGGGTCTAGCGAGACACGCTTGCTAACCATTAACACCACGTAGAGGTGTCCAGTGATATTTTTAAGCGTAGCTTAAATGTAGCACATGACCGAATGTATGAAGCACCCAGTGTGGATCGAGCTCACTAATCGGTCGTAATTGATTTAGCGAAGCAAGATTTCTAACTATTACACCACGTCAAAGTACCCAAATAATAAGATTCACGCCGACGCATGAAACCATCTAAGATTTAGGGAAATAATTGTTAATTTTCGATATATATGACGTTATTGTCTAACTTGTCCTTCTTTTGATTTGACAAATATAGATTGCCACTCCTTGTCCACACCGCAAAATACTAGTGCAAATATTTAAACGTCGATAAAGAAAGAAAGTAACAGCTCACGTGTTAGGCATATGTGGTTACTCATTATTCTGTCTTTGCCAAATTCGCATGAATCTTGTAATAAAGAGATTTGGCTTTTGCATCTGCCACTTAAATCAATTGTTATCGAAAAAAAAGAAAGAAAATCTGCCTCAAAAGACGAACAGTAAGAAATATCCAAAGCGAAGGCTAAATCATAAATGTATATAAAGACATATATATATATATATTAATCTACGTAAATAATAGCGCAATCCTTTATCATATTTAGATGCCGCTCCGAGCATAAGCAGAGACAGTTATTTTATAAGCATTTCCCTCTCAGAACATTGACGCTAAATTAATAGATGTGTGTTGCTGAAGAGATTTTGACGCCCAGTAATTAAATAACAGACTCAGTATTTATGACTTTGCCAATGAGTACAAAGCAAATCAGGAAGACGAGAATGGCATAATTCTTAACTACATTCACACCGAATGAATTTACAGCAACAGCATTTAAACCAGCGATACTGATAAATCAGTCGGCGATAGAAAGCAAATAAAATTAAGGCTAATTTTATTCCGCGAAATGTCTAGTTTGTTTATAAATATCGGACATTTTACTGCATAGAATCCGGTTCAAGTTGCTTTCATTATTTAGCAAAAGTTCTGATAAAAAAAATTCCTAAATCAATTGGGAACTATATTATTGCACAGTATATGTGCATAATGATCGTTTGAAACTGAGCACCCCCGCCACTTGGTTTTCTAAATAGGTTATATTTTTCTAAATCTTTTGTCGAAATGAAACAGGGTATTGTGCAAAACAGATTTCAGTGAAAACGTCAATATCTAAAGGAAGTTAAAAAATTATAAACGAATTTAATAGCCATAAAAACGCAATAGTTTTAAATTCGATGACAGTAATAAGATTTGAGCGGGTTGATGGCTGACATAGAAAGAAAGAGTTCGTAAATAAAAGCTAAACGAAAGGAATAACTTTCAATCGTATGATGTCAAAATGTATGGTCGAAAGCAAAGGATGCTGCCCAAGATTCCAATAACAAAATGGAGGCATCAAAATGAAAAATGCTGTATACATTGCACCATCTATACACCAAGCAACATAGAGGTACAAATACATTTTATTCAATTATCTATTCATTATTTTTTTCAGTAAGTCGTTAGCGTCTATCAGGTAACTCTTGTATAACTTTTGTTGTAACCTAGAAAAGGTTACTGAATAAGAAATAACCAAATCGGAGGTTGGAAATGAAACGGTAACCTTTATAGCATCAACAAAATGCAATACTCGACAGGGCGTTAAGTAGGTAAACCAATGCTGGTGGTGGACGTTATATAACAAAATGAAAGAAAGTTTAAGAAATGCAAATGAACGAAAACCATAAGAAAGAAAGAAAGAAAGAAAGAAAGAAAGAAAGAAATGAGATCGAACGCAACAAAGGAAGAGAGAAAATTGTAAGGAGGAAGAAAGATAAGGAAATACACATGAACGAAAGCGAGAAGAAAGAAAGAAAGAAAGAAAGAATAAAAGAAAGAAAGAAAGAAAGTATTTAGATCGAAAGCAAGAGATGAAGGAAACTATAAAAAGGTTTTGTAACCTAGAGAGGGTTACTGAATGAGGAATAAGCAAAACGGAGGCTGGAAATGAAATAGTAATCTTTATAACATCAACAAAATACAATACTCGCCAGCGGCGTGAAGTAGGTAAGCCACTGATAATGGTGGACTACTTAGACAACATATTACCCTCACTTACAATAGTGTCCAACGTATTTATGAGGATTAGGGCATACCCTTAGTGTTCATAGGTACGATATATATATATATATATATATATATATATATATATATATATATATATATATATATATATATATATAACCTTTTGAGTAAAGTTACGCAGATTTTTATGTTAAAACATTTTCAGCGAACTCTTGGATTTGGTTTTCCCCATCAAAACATTTTGCAAATATTGAATCAGGTAACAATCGATCGGTTCAAGGTTTGGCGTGTCATTTAGAACAATGTTCCGAATGTTTCCCTGTGTTATTCTGACGTCATGTTGCTTTTCGTGGCCATGATGGAAAACAGCATTTTTTCTCATTGCCGAACGCGATAGATAGGATTTCGATAAACAATTTATGTATATGTTGCAGATGCCGGACGTATAAATTGTGCATTTAGTGTTTTACTACACCTTAAAAACTCTAAATAAACGATATCCCCTACAGTCACACCATTATTTTTTTTTTCCATGGAGCAAAGATAAGGGGTTCGGCTGTAGAGACTAAACCTCATTCACCCACTACATTTTGCCATGAACATTGTTGTATATAACCCACTTTTCATCACCTGTTTTATATTTAAAGCAGGACTATTTAGGATTATACATTATTCACTATAATTTATCCCCGAGAACAGAAATGACTTATGATTCAATAAAACACTTCTTTGATACAATCCTTAAACAAAACATAGATGCTAAACTAAGACCCTAACACACATCGCATCCTTCATCCATAAACATTCGTTTTGAATCGATTACTTTTCGAGGAGTAAGCTTAAAATATATTTAGTATTGGTTTGTACTCAATTTCACACCAGATCATCAACGAAACTAGGTGTACGGGTGGCTTTCTGATTTGGACGATGCCCGTGATAACCCCGCGAGATTGACACGTGGGAAAGCTATCTTCGGCCGATAGTTGTGCACAGGAGAAAAAAAACTGTTGAGGAGATCGATATATAAACAACCATCCCAGAGAGTAGTCTCTCAAACAGCACAGACGAGAGTGTAAGGTACACGTTTCGGACAAACGCTCCGGGTCAGACACACACCCTCCGACGGAAAGTGGTGAATATTAAAGTGAAATAAAATGTAATGTTGCCTGTGAGATATTTAACCTCCTTTCATTGACCTGCTTCATTTAATTTTATTACAGACAAATCTGACGTGATTATAAAAGCTCCGGTAAGACTATTTACATCATTTACATTATTCGAACTGTTATCCTTATCTTCATTGCCATATTCACAACGTTTCGGCCGTTGTACGCTCCAGCCTTCTTCAGGTGATTGGAAATTCGAGTCGAACCCTTTATTTCGTCCACTGGGGTAGATTGTTTTAGTTCCACGCGCCATGCCTCTTTCAGATGTATCAGTACACATGGTCCAGTGGATAAAGACGTTGGTTAGATCCAGTGACTAGACTAAAAGAGTTGTGAGTTCAATACCAGGTTACAGCACTGGCGAATCAAGAAACTTGGAGATTTGTGTTCAAGGGAAATAACTAAGATGTCACGTGTAACTAGAACAATCTACACCGGTCGACGAAATAAAGGTTTCAATCACCTAAAGAAGGCCGGACTCGTACAACGGGCAAAAAGTTGCGAATATGACAATGAAGATGACAATAACTGTCCGAATAATGTAAATAATCATAATACCTCATCCCAGAGATACAGACTTCGGTAAGACATAAACATAATTACTTCCTTGGGAAAGTGACTATCTATATAAATATGTAATTAATCTATGTTAACAATCAGTGTTCGAAAACGAATCGCCGAATGCAAGATGCAACCACTTACCGGACTCCTGCTAGTCATCTAACAACGAGTAAACTAATTTTGCACTGTATTTGCAAGTTTCTGTCCTGTGAGTATCAGATTTTTCAATCCCATTTTCCTCATTAGGTATCTGAGAAATTTCAACAGCCTCTTTTTGATTCTAAATAAGTGTCCATTTTGTTCCCCTCGTGGTATTTTCTCAGCATCCTCCTGTAGGACCAGATTTTCAATTTATGATATTTTCAGCATCAGTATTCTTCATCATCTGAAAGGAAACTGTCCAGCATCTAGTCCCATTTCCTAGGATTTATATTACATAGTAGTTCAGCACTCGTTTAATTGTCATGATAAAATCTTCATGTTTCCTCATAATTTGCTTAGCTTTTGTAAGGCAACTTTTTCTATTCAAATGAACCTCCGGGTTTCAGTGTCACATGTTTTATCATGTGTTAAACTTAGATATTTAAACTTCTGTACTTGTTTGACTCTCTAATTCACAGCTAACATCTTGGGCTATTCCTCTTGCTAACAACCATATATGCTGTCTTCTTATAATTGTTGATTAGTCCTTTCTTCTCGCTCTCTTCGTCCAGTAGTTCCTACAGTTTTCCTTCTATGCCATCTGCGAATCTTCTGTTAACAATGTGCCGACCTATTATAAATCCTGGTAAGACTTTTTGTTTACTTAGTATTAACAAAATGTAACGAATGAATGATTCCAATGACAAGACACTTCTTTTTCATGGCTCTTCTTCGTCTATGCGCCGTGTCCTTGCAGGTCGTAATCGATAAAGCCTTTCTACGATTCCCTGTCCTTTGTAGCTCTTAATAATTTTTTTTCTGTTTTTTATCACTCCCCAACTTCTTCCGCCATCCATTCACTCAAGCTAAGTAAATTATCCGTTGTTTTCCTCTGTCCCTCTTGCCTTCAATGTCCTGGGAGGATCAGATTTTCCAATCACTCCCCAATCATTATGCGCTCTAGACATTTTAATTGTCTCTTCCTGATGTCACGTATACTTTTTCGTTTCCATTTTCTTTAAAACTTCTCATATGTTCGGCGTATGGTATCCTTAGTATCCTTCTGTAGAACCACATTTTTATTGTCTCACGTCTCCTTTTCATCTTTGAGCAGATTGCACTGTATTCACTGCCATAGAGAGGGGACTGGTATTACGTAATAATTCAATAATCTTTTCTTGGTTTCTAACGAAATTTTTCTGTTTCTTAATATTTTGCTTAACTTTTGCAAGGCTTTTTTCTTATTTCAATGGACCCTCGGATTTCAGTGTCGCACTTTACAGTTAAAAAAAAAAAAACTTACAGGTGGCCAATCTTAGATCAAAGTATACTAGGTACCTCCACTAGATCGCGTAAAAAAGCAGCATATCACGAGGAAAAGGGCCCACAACTCAACGAAAACAAAGCTTTGTCATCAAAATATTTATATTGTTATTAAGTGGAACGACCAAAGTATTTTTTTATTATTTTTTGAAATTTTTTACTCCTTTCTAGCACGTAGAAAATTTTGGTTAAAAATTTTGTTTTTTCTACGACAGCGGCGAACTAGAGAAAAAAGTTTTTTTTATTTTATTTTGCGCTTTTCCCGCGGAAAACACACGTTGATTTGGAAATACTTGCAAAAATCAAATAATTGTCGGATTTTAATGAAACATTCAGGAAATATTAAAACCTGAATGAAATTATTTTGAAATTTTTTTTTTTAGAAAATCTTGTTAAAAAGATATTTTTTTAACATGTTTCCACCCACTTACATATTTTCATGTAATTTCGAGAAATTAAATTTTTAACCATGGGATTTGTTTTATTACTTAAAAATAGGACCCTTGATAGAAAGTAAATCACCAGTTTTCTTTTTTTGCTTTGTTTTGTAAAACAGTTACCCGTTTCATAGAAAATCTGCTCTGAATTATTAAAAAATAATGTAAAAAACTATGACATTAATTAATTAGAAATGCTTTGACTTTCTTTTGTAAATACGTTATATTAAAGACATTATTTTGTGAATAAATGAAATTTTTTCGATGAATAATGTATTTTTATATTTTGTTTTCATTTTTAATTTTTTTTTATTAATATAATATTAACTTATTAATACTTCAAAAATCCTTTAAAATTCTTTATCGCTTTTATACACGTAATTCAATGATAACGTTAATGGAAAAGTAAATTTACGAATCGAAATTTGAAAAGCTCATAACAGTCGTTTGTACCCGATTATTTTTTAAATAATTTTAAAAATAATTTTTAGTGAAAAAAAAACGTCCCTAATTTCTATCTATGAGGAATCTATACATGACATAATCCTTAAAAAGGTCACGTGATTTAATTGTCGTCTGAGGCACTGCAATTATTTCCCTTCAATATCCAGTTCTGATTCACATCGTTAACGCGTTTGCAAAAAGTCCTTTCAAAATCTCTAATTTAGTTTTAATTTTTGTGAATTACTTTTTTACTAAATATTTTTATTTTAGGTATTTATTTTAGTTTGGGTCATATTTCATTGAAGTAATTTTTTATTTAAGTTAGTAAGTTGTTAAATGAGATAAAAAGATTAAGAACCTAAGAAACGAAATCCAGACTAAAAAAAATATTAAATAAAAAATAAATATTTAATAATTGCTGAATAAATGTTAATATTTAAAAATTAGGAGCGAGAAAAAAATGTAGAAGCATCTCTCTCACTCACCTTCTCCTTATCCTTTACGGACAAATTAGTGGAATTTCCCTACTAAGAATAACAAAATGGTCTCCGTAACTTATTAGGGTCGTAGGGAAACTACATGTTACTGCAGCCGTAGAAGCATTGGGCACGATAGTTTTGCGCAAGATAGCCTCATGGAGGCCAACCCCCTTCAGGTTGGTTTAAATTTAGAGTCTCCCTTCATCTAGACTAGTTGCTGACATCAGCAAGAGAGCCCAAACTGTCCTGCTATTTAACCAATAAACATAACATGGATTCTTTCCCAAGTTTTTTTACGAGTAAGTGAATATACTGAATTCGACTGGAATTCGACCTCGGTTCTCATTCCGAGCCGCTATCAATTACACCACTACACATCCGCTGCTGATAATAGTATGACAAAGAGCAATACTAGCTGTTAATTCGCACTATATGCATTGTGTTGTTTAAGACCAAGAGAGTAAACCTTTTCATCATTATATAAGCCCCAGAGACAGGCCAACTTCAGTACATTGGTCGCAAGAAAGCAGTAGCAGCGAGCGTATCTACGCAACTTACTCTCCGTCCGATTTGATGGGTTTGTTTATTTAAATGCATATCAACTTCTTATAGATCAGTTAATGCCGAAATTTAATTTTCTTGGGAACTTTTAAGTAATAAAAGTATGATATAAGCTATTCTGCTTTCACAGTTGAATACATGGTAGATGATACACAGCTTTTGTGTGAACATGATTACTAGAGACGGTGACACGTATGTGTTTAATGTTGTAGTTTTGTTGAAGTGATATTTTGAAATACCGTTTCATTTAAGAAATTGTAAGATATTATATGGGCTAATGTCAAGAAGGAGATTTTTAATCTTGGCTGTTTGGCTGGTTAATTTTGTTTGGCCGCATATGGGTTATTTAATGACAAAATTTAAATATTTTGTACGTAATTGTATGTTTTCAACTACAGATATTTTATACATAATTTTATACTTTCAGGGAAAAGGTATGATTTTCGATAAATAATTCGTAGATCTTAATGTAAATATGGATATTTATATAATGGGGACGTTTTAATAATCCATTAAAACCAAGAGTGATGGAAGAAAAATATTTAATTCATAGTAATTGAAACCTTAAAACATGTCATTTAAGAAACAATGATGGAATTTTCATTTTTCTAAAATTACGTCCTGTAGATGGCGTCCTCCTGTACGAATGCATTCTTGAAATCTGCTGTTGAGATTCCTCATTGACTGCTGCAACATCTCAGCTGGGATACTGTGAATTTCATTCTCGTTACTAAAATGGTGAATGTTTACTTGCTCAAGGTCACTGTCTCGCAGTGTTGCCACTTGCTCATGTCTGGCAATACGCACTATATTTCAGTGTTGCATTGATTGTCATTTTGCTATAAAAACATATTGTTGGTCATTTTATTATTAAAAAAGGTACTGCTGATTTTTGTTTGGATGTTCACTATTTGCCCATAGCTGGGACCTTAACAAGTGCTACCATCCCGGATCTGGGTTGACCTTTGAAAAACAACGATTATGATATGGTTCCACGCTCCTCAAATTCTCCAATCACCCGATTAGAGGCCTTGCTGTCGGATGTAGTTTATCGTCATACCCAGGACGAAGTCGCCAAAAACACCTTTGCTAGCAAATATGACTATCAACAGAAGTACAAACATCTTGGTTATAGAAGCGCGGACCTACGGCCATTACACTACCACATAAGATATTGAGACAGCACGACATTAGCATTCCTCAAGATAAAAACTACAGTCATTCTTCTGCTGTCTTTGAATCATGAATGCAATCAAGAAGTTCAAATCAATATCGCCCCTACCTTATCCAACCGCAATGTCATTGAGTGAGTGATTTCGTTCTAAGAGTGCGCTATTTATTTATAGGATGGAGCCGTGGAAGGGCTGGTTTGAAATTCTGCACTGTTGATTTCTCTACGGGTTCAAAATTAGCCTCAGCTTATCGAAAGAGGCTGTCCTGAAACGGTGAGGACTGTATTACAAAAAGAGTCATCACATCTGAATTATGCATAACGTTCCCCCTGGGCTACTACACGACTGGACCTTTTTCAGTAGCGGCTAATTGCCATGCCATCGAAAGAATGGGAGAAAAAACTCATGGGACTCCTTACCGCTTTCAGATGCTCACAAATTACGCAAATTAAAACGATATGCCATTTCAACATCGATGACGACACTTCTGTTGAGAATAACATCTAAGCGACTGACTCACTAGCGTTTTCAACAAATAAAAACATTTCATTAACAGATGAAAGCATAAAAGGTGAAAAAAAAGGACTTAGCAGGCTATAAGTTAGTTTCTATTAATAGAATATCATGTACTGACAAAAAGCAATTTATTTCCTCAATATCTCAAATTAAATTGCGGCACATCAAATTCAACTAATAGACATCGAAATTTTTATTGTGATTAGACATTAAATTCCTTATTATCACATAGAAGAAAAATAGGCCATAATTTTGATTTAAAAAATGCTGCCTCAGGAAAAAACTGAACACAAAAAAAACTAAAAAGGATATTAATAAATAATCAATATACAATGCATAAACACTAGATAATTTTTTTTAACATAGATATTCATAAAACCTATACTTAAAGAATGCTAGATCCATACATATTCAGATGCTCGTACGATTCCCATAGTTAAGCAACAGCGTGTCTAGTCTATAACTAGATGAGTGAATGTGCGCGTGATGTAATGGGTAACGGCTCGGCGTTGGCAATCGCAGGTCCGAGGTTCAATTCCAGTCAGGTTCATTATATTCACTTTCGCACAAATACCCTTGGGAAACGTATGAATCCACCTTTCCTCACCTTTCAGCTTAGACTTTAATCAGTCAGTCAGTTACAAGCTTAGGCACATAGCATAGCTTATGCGATCATGTATCTTTCGATAGATGACTGATTTATTCCCACAGTAGACTGCCATTACTTTCTGACATCAAAGGCTACAGAACCCGGTCTGTCCTGCTATTTTTTCCTTAGCTTGGGGCGAAGAAGAGGTTTCAAGAAGGATATTAGTGAATATAATGGTTTCGACTGGAATTCGAACTCTGCTCTCCGATTCCTCAGTCCGAGACTCTATCCATTACTTCACCGTGCCTTACTAAGGTTTAATACTAGAACTATTATTATCTAAAAACATACTTAAAATCCCAAAATATTTCTTGGTTTTAAACAACCTGTAACATGTTGATAAACCGTAAAAAACTATCACTCAATTATAGTCGATATAACCTCAAATTCACATCCAGGGTTTCTCATATTTTCTTCTTCTCTCTATCGTGTCCTTTCAGGACGTTAGCGTTCACGGCTTTCCACAATTTTCTGTCATTTGTAGCTCATAATAAATCGTGTCTTTTTTCTCTCCTAAGTCCTGTTCTGCCATCCATTCACTCAATCCCGATAGCTAGCATATGCGTTGTTTTCTACTGACCTTCTTTCCTTCAATCTGTCCATTGAATATCAAATTTTCTAAACCCTCTTTCTTCATTATGTACCTTGAAAATTTCACCTGTCTCCTTTTCATGTTAAGCGTCTTTTTGTTTCCATTTTCTCCAAAATTCCATCGTTGCTTACACGTTCGTTTTATGGTATCCTCATCATCCTTCTGTGGAATCAGATTTATGTTGCTTCACGTAACTTCTTCAATTTTTAATACAGTTCTTCTAACATTTCAAAAATTAAACATACACTTGGACCCAATGAGATATACATGTGACATTCCACATGACCAATGGAAGCAAAACAAACGCATAATTTAAAATCTAGCGCCACGATACACGTTACTTTTACATTCTTATCCTCATCATTATGCTCAGGATCATGACTAGATCTGGTGGGAGGGCCATTGCACACCTGAGCACCTGACGAGTTCCATCCACATATTTTGGTTAAAAGCTGAAGAAGTATTCTTTCATAGCGTGTCTTAGGCGAGTAGACCTGGCGGTGTTCATCCCTCTTCAGGGCAAACTACGATGTTCTCCAATATGTACGCGCGGATTGGTCACTGAAAAGTGGCTGTTAATTCTATGAAGAAATTCTCCTCCACCCTTCTTCATTTTAGGAAACACTTCGTAAAACTATGCCATTTCATCATGGTACATGTTTGTGGAGCACAGTCTACTTTATTGTGCTAGATGGTCGTTGAAACTATGATAATCTTCATCTGCCCTTGGACTAGTCTTATTTTTAATGCTGGCAGGTGTCTAGCCACGCTTCCACTCGAGGAACACCTGGCGGGAAAATCAAAATTTAGGCAACGATGACCCAACAATGTGGCAAGTAATACTTGGTTACATTATACCAGCAACACTCATAAACTGTACTGACATAAAGAGAATGAATATTAGGTAATGGGCAAAGTCCGACAATTATTTTCAGACATTCTTTATGTTTATACGTTCTTTTTATAGATACAAATATTTAAGTAAATGCTCTCTTTATAATAAACTGTATTAACAACATTTACCGGCCTGAATGTCCGAGAAATTTCTATAGATATTATGCGTCCTCCGACAGGAATCGAACCTGTATCCTATACGGAACAGTCATATAGCCTGACGTGCTTTTACTGATTTCGCCACAGAGGAGCGTTCTGATTAGCAAGGTCAATTTTACTGATTTTAAGCCACAATTCTCCATGATTTTCTTTCGTACATTCATATCTGCTCGATGCGTATCCAAATGTAAACAAATGACGTCACACATTATGAAATGTGCAAAGTCCGACATCTATTTTAAGACATTTTTTATGTTTATACGTTCTTTTTATAGATACAAATATTTAAGTAAATGCTCTGTTTATAATAAACAGTATTAACAACATTTACCGGCCTGAATGTCCGAGAAATTTCTATAGATATTATGCGTCCTCCGACAGGAATCGAACCTGTATCCTATACGGAACAGTCATATAGCCTGACGTGCTTTTACTGATTTCGCCACAGAGGAGCGTTCTGATTAGCAAGGTCAATTTTACTGATTTTAAGCCACAATTCTCCATGATTTTCTTTCGTACATTCATATCTGCTCGATGCGTATCCAAATGTAAACAAATGACGTCACACATTATGAAATGTGCAAAGTCCGACAATTATTTTAAGACATTTTTTATGTTTATACGTTCTTTTTATAGATACAAATATTATAACCAGGATACAGGTTCGATTCCTTTTTCCTCCATGTTGTCGTGAGAAATACGCAGAACGTAATCCAAAACAACGACAAACAGAAAAGGAGCAAGTGTGTCACCTTGTAGAACTGCTTTAACTTCAAAGGAAATTGTGGCAGTGGTGTTTCTCTACAGAGTTCAACAATTTGCTTAAACATAAACAAATATAACTTAAGAAAAATTCCACTGCAAGCTTCATGATGAAGCTGAATAAAGAGAGAAACATGTGAAATGCATAAAGATTTCTTACATGTTCCATATTCAGCTATATTTGTAAAAGGATATATTATTCGAAAGAATTACGCTAGGCATCACCATTTTTTTTTCACGGCTGCGAATTTTATAAAATAATAAAATTGTAGAAAAAAAAAAGAAAGATAAAACATTAGTTTTCTACAGATTTACGATTTTTTTATTTTAAAATCTCCATAAACAAATTGGCATGTTACAAATAATCAAAATAAGACATGAAATATCGTCATTCTTTTGACAGATCCAAATATCAAATATATATTTTCTTATTTGTATGTGCATTGAGAACGTTCTTTTCTTTTGAGTATGTAAATTTTTGATACACGAGATTGTTTACGTTGAAAACGTACACGTGTGTAAATCAGTAGTAATACTAACAGTAGCAGCCGTAGTACATCAGTAGGTAAATATGGCGGAAGATATTACAAACTATGACGGAAAAGAAACTACAAAATCCTCTAAAGAAAATAGCGACGGAGAGGGAGAAGAAGAGACTAAGCATAAACTACAATACGGAATGCATGGTCATTAGTAAAAGGATGAGCCTGAAATGGGATTTGCAGGTCTAAAAAACTACAATCAAGCAGACGCGTTAATTTAAACATCTGGGAAGCGTTTTGACAGAGGACCGTAAGTGCGACACCGAGATCCGTAGACGTATTGAGATGGCCAAGGACGCATTCCAAAAACTCGGTAGTGTATTGCGAGACAGGAGGGTTTTCTTTGGTAACAAAGAAAACGATACTGAGTTGTTACGCGACATCTGTCCTTCTTTAAGACAGCGAATGCTGGACAATTTCCTCAAGGATGAAGAAGAGAATCAAGGCGACGGAGATGTGGTTCTACAGAAGGATTTCGTGGATCGAGCGTGTGAACAACGATGAGGTCTTGGAGAGGATGCAGACAGGGAGGAGGCTCATGCTTAACATCAGCAAGAGGCAGTTGAAGTATCTGGGACACATAATGAGGAAGGAGGGCTTAGAGAATCTGATACTCACGGATAGAATAGAGGGAAAGATAGACAAGGGAAAGCAGGTGGATGACAAAACGTAATCTGGGGGAGATAGCAGAGGGAAGGAACTTGTGGAGAGCTTCAAGGGATAGAAGGAGGTGGAGAGCTTTGATCGCCTACGTCCTGAAAGGACGTGTCACATAAAAAGAAAGAATGAAGATATTTTTTAAAATAAAAAAAGGACTGATAATTAAATAAAATATATGATTTGTCTAGGTAGAACTCAGAGTTGAACGATGTTGAAAGGTAGTCACCGGCAAAGTGCGAAACGTGCGAATTTTAATTTTGGCTAATTTTTATTTAATAATATATGAGGTAAGATACACAGTCATTTGATCATTCGAATTTTTTTCTAAACAAGATCGTCTGCAAGTAGCAAAAATGTAGCGGCCTCTTTTTTTCTCATTCGTCAAAAAAAAGTAATGTGACAATTTAAATTTCTATGTCTCTGAAAAAACTTTTTGCATAAAAATGCCATCCACATTTTTTGTAGGAAAAACACGAGATTGCAAATGTTTTAAGCGAGAGAAGGAGGAAGCAGGAAGGGTGTATTATGAGGATATTTAGGGTAGATAATAATACACATTAGACATAAAGAGGTTAAGATTGTAATTGAGATTTTCTAAAAAAGAAAAAATACGTGTACGTTAGATGTGGCACAAGGCCAAAAACCTAGTGAGGATCGAATTCATTTTTCAGTCTAACTTGCTAACCATTACACCACGTCGAAATGCCCAATAGTTAGCATTGTAATGTTTAGAGATGCATTCTCTTGGGAATATGTTCCAGAAAGTGACAGTTCAGAAGAAAAAGGTGTTTGAGTGGCACTCCCTCCTTACGAATGGAATATGAAGAGAATAGGTGTGATTTGATACCGTAGATATGGCGTGTCCTAACTCTGGTGGTATCAGTTGGAACCTAACGCCTTACTATTTGCCAAAGAAATAGTTATAGCGTTGGGAGAGGCGAGCCACGTTTTGTCTTTAGGATAAGGCTTGCAGAGTGGTAAATAATTTATCCCCCAGAAGCCTGCGTAATATGATTTGAACTTGGATGGATAGTGAGGATTCAGCAGGAACTGCACAGATATGGCAGCCTTGGTCTGATCTGACTCTGGTAAAAATAGAGCATGACAGTTGGAGTTATTTGTTTTTTTTTCTGCGGCAATATAAGGAACCGACAATTCTTCCAGTTTCTTTAGCGATGGCACAAAGATACAAGTTCCATTTGAGCTCTGGGGTGAGCTTTGGATTCACTAGGATGCGCCTCATTGAGAGTATGATCGCCGATTGGAGAAACTGTGCGGTTTGCTCGGTGTTAGGTTTGGAAACTGTTGTAATGGAATGTCCCGCACTCCCTATCGCCTATGGGGACGGACTACATCAGTAGCTATATATAGTAAGCACAGGATATACCTGGAGACTAGCTTCGGGAATTAGTTGGTGATCCCTCTCCAGGTGTGTTGTTCAAACTCTCTGCTTTAGAGATGAGAGGAACCGAGACGATGCTTTGCCGAAGGGCAGAGTCTCGTCTGGGGTGGTAGACAGCTACCCGAGCCCGTTTTTTACGGGGTCTACGGGGAATTTTTGCCCGAGCCTACAGGCTGGGGCACCCCACATTAAATTCGGCCTTGTGCCACATCTGACCGCGTGGGGCGGTTGGCAAATATCCAAGCTTCGGGAATTAGTTGGCGATTCGTCAAACTCTTTGCCTCCGGACAGAGAGGAATCCAGACGAGGCTATGCCGAAGGTCAAAGTCTCGTCTGGGGTGGTAGACCGACCCGACCCAGTTTTTTACGGAGTCTACGGGGAATTTTTGCCCGAGCCTACGGGCTCGAATACCCAACGTTAAATTCGGCCTTGTACCACATCTGACCGCGTGCAAATATCCTAGCTTTGGGAATTAGTTGGAGATTCGTCTCCAGCTGTCCTGGTCAAGCTCTCTGCCTCCGGGCAAAGAGGATCCCCAGACGAGGCTATGTCGAAGGGCAGATTCTCGTCTCTGGAAACAGCTACCCGACACCGTTTTATACGGGAAATTTTTGGCCGAGCCTACGGGCTCGGACACGCAACATTAAATTCGGCCTTGTGCCACATCTAACTGCACGGGGCGTTTGGTAGATATCCTTGCTTCATGAATTACTAGCCTGCCACACGATTCCTGGTCTTTTAGTAGTTTATTATTTTTTTTTTTGCAATAAACCTCTCTTCTTCCATCTACGCACTTGTTGCTGTTCCTTCACTCGAGTACCAACTTTGTCTGTTTGTAACCTCTTTAAGGATACAACAGAGACAAACGTACCGATCCTTCTTTTTCGTTATTTTTATAACTGTCGCTAAAACGATCTTGTCAGATCTTCATTTCGAAAGCCAAAAATTAAAAATATTTACACTATCAATTATATTGTGTGCTAGCTCTCACAGTTTTTTTTTCTTTTGTTTGTCTTATTTGCAACAAAGTCTGACAATGTTTTATTATGGAAAGTCTTTGACATTAATACATTATCTTCATATTTTTTTTATTGAATTATTCATTTTCTTTCCGGCTCGTAAAATGAACCGTGACGTTCATAAATAAGAAAATAATTGCTATTACCACCCCCAGCTGCTTAGCACGGAACAATACTATCAATTTGGTTTTGTCTTCATCAACCCCATGCAATGCTTGAAGAGAGATCTGAAATAGTTATTCTATATATCTATGTATGTATTGAAATCGGGAATTTCAATAAAAGAAAAAAATCTGATATCTATTATTACCAGGTGGTTTTTCGTGTGATTTTCTTTTGGTGAGCAAAATATCATAATTTTTTAAATAAATGTATTTCTTATTTGTTTCGAACAAATATATTTATTAGCGTAATATTTATTTATTATAATTGCTGTAACCTCCTTCGAGGCATCGCCCTTCGAGTCGACCTTACTTCGTAATGCGATTGTCAAGGGAAAAAATATTTATGTAATGTAATCACACGTCAAGTAAAGATTCTTCAAAATATTAGTGATGAATAACTGACTGGTAAAATTTTATTAGTGACCAGAAAAACATTAGTCTTTGTTATTTGATTCAAACCTTCTTCTTGGACATCAAATTCAAATAACGATACTATTAAATAATTTTAACTTCAATTCTACGCTC